>VDFB02000013.1:236417743-236466909 GCA_007258455.2 Sequoia sempervirens
CAATGACATTCATCAGCAATTTAATTTATAAAAATAAGACATTGTGTAGGGGCTGCAGTCGACTTCAAGAACATTTCCAAGTTGCAAACCTCAGCTTCTTCTCTTGAACTTCAACACTTAGAAAAGTTTCTAAGTAAACTTTAGTGACTTTAATCTGCAACAACTCCAATCAGCAATTTGAACTTTATGACTTCGTACTTTATATCAGCAATCAGCAATCAGCAAATTCACACTTTTAAAACTCTCAGCAACTTCACCCCAAGGCGTCCTCCTTAACTGGCAACTTCCACCTTAGCAATCAAACTTCAACCACTAGCAAAGTCGTACCTTCTTTAACCAGCAAGTGCGCACCTCACAAGCAACTCAAGGCATCCCTCCTCAGCAACCTCAGCAACTTCAACAAACTCCAGACTTAGCCAAAATTCGAACTCACTCAAGCTCCAGTCTTCAGCAACCCACTGCAATGTCAATCTCAGAGCAAATTCAACTTCTCCAGCTGTGAAAAGGAAGTGAGAAACTTGTTCATTTTATAGCTCAAAATCGAATTCTAGAAGGAGCCAATTTTAGCCAGTGCATTAAACTTCCACTACTCCATTTCAAAAATTTGAATTCTCCCTCTCTGGTATTTCTGACACTTGTCTCTTGACGTCAGGAATCTTATTCTTCTAGAAACTTGACTTTGACTGGCATCTTTTGAATTTATTTTCGAAAAATTTAATTTAAATTCATCCTTTTTAATTCACCAGCCGGAATCCTGTCACTTGAAATTCGAATTTAACTCTTCACCACCTCTGGAAAATTCATCTTCGAAGAATTCAATCAAAATTATCTAGGCAACTCATCTTGAATTCATCATTCGAAGAAATTTATCTTGAAAATACATTTTATTCATTTTTGCCCTAGAAAATTTTAAATTCTCCCTTAGGAAAATTCACAATTGAGCACTGATTAAATTCTTCACCGAAAAAGTGTTGGCAAAGTGCGGAAGACTTGGAAATCCATCTATCATCGCGAATGTTCAGTACCCAGAAGAGAATTTTCTCCAGAATGCTTCGAATCCATGGGTACCCAACGAACGGGTTCATTTAATTTTTGAATTTTGAACCTTAGAAAAATATTATCTGTCAAATTTAAATCCATTCTTCGCCTGAGATCATTCTGTGTTGCTCCAGCTTGAAGAAATTCGAATTCATCTTGCATTATCATCGTTCTCTGGCCTCATCACTGAGAAAATTTGCCGGGCTTCGAAAAATTTTACCACCTTGAGCTCTAGGCGTATTTTCTAAGGAGAAAATAATTTGCCTTCGAAAATATTTTAATCATTTTGCACTCTGAGAATTTGCCTTAGAAAATTTTGTCTATTCATTTGCCAGCGGTGGAAATCCTTTCAACTTCACTTAGAAAAATTTTATTCATGCCTAGCACACTTGATTTGCTGCTCACCATTTTGTATTTAACTTCACACTTTTATTTAAAATTTTAACGCCTTAGAGATATTTTTTTATTTTCCATCACTCAACATCTTAGGCGCATAACACTTGACATTTTATTCTCAACACCTCACACATATCACTTCACCACGCCTTAGAAAATTCTCACACTTCACACGCCTTAGAGAATTTTCCAACACCTTATAACACTCATCATTCTTGGCGCATATAGCATTTGAGGAGGAGATTCAAAATCATGCCTAGGGAAGCATCTTCAACACCCTCCACCTTGGGCGCGCCTAGCATTTACCTCACATTGACCACGCCTTGAGGTATTTTCACTCACCTTTCACCTCACTTACCACCTTCACTTACTTTTACCCTCCTAACTTGGGCGCATTTGAGCTTGATAAGAGGATGACTCTTCAACTTCCGTTTTTTGTCCTTACTTGAGCTTGTTTGGGCGCATTTCACCCCTTGAGGAGGACGAACTTCCTTTGACTTGTTGACTTGCTTCTAACTTGAGCGCATTTCTATGTATGTGAAGGATAAAAATGTTGACTTTGCTTTGACTCATTTCATCTTTGGGCGCATTTTAGCCTAGCTGGTGGATAAACTTCTTAGCACGCCTTGGAGTGACCCTTCGCCTTCCATTTTTGTCTTGACATGCATGTATTTGGGCGCATTTTACCCATGAAGGAGGATGAACTTGCAACTTGGGCGCATTTTGAAGGTGGTGGTGGATATCCAGACTTAGACAATTTTTTAGCTTTTTCCTCTTCAAGTTGGGCGCATTTTGCTAGGCCAATAGGATAAAAAAAACGTTGACTTTCTTTGACCACTTGTGCTTTGGGCGCATTTTGCCCCTGATGAAGGATGAACTCCATACTTAGAATTTTTCTGAGCTTGGCATATGCTTGAAGGCGCATTTAGGCTGGGCAGAAGGATGAAAGACGTTGACTTTCTTTGACTTTCTTCCCTTGGGCGCATTTTGGCCTGTGTACTGGACGAACTTGACTCTTAGAAAATTTTCATGCCTCCTCAGCATTTGGGCGCATTTTGCCATAGCTGCAGGATTGAAGCTCCAGACTTAGAAATTTTTTATCGTTTTCGCCAGTATTTCATGCCCTGCTATTTTTAGTAAGTCCTCTCAATTTTGCACCTCTGAAGCTCGGAACGGCTTGAAATTTTGCACACTGCATCCTTATCATCTTGTTGGTCTGTCGACATTGCCATTTTAGTCATCCTGCTATTTTTAGCCTATTTCTGAAGGTGGTTTACTATAAATAGTAACCTCTTGTTTTTAATAGCTCCATTGCTCCGATTAACTTGAAATTTGAATGAGGCGCTCCTCACCACGTGACCTGTCTGTCGACACCAACGCATGCAACTGATTTACTATTTTTAGCCAGTTTCCAAATTGACTTACTATAAATAGTAAGTGCTCCGTTTAAATTGAAATTTTACCAGCAGATAGCCTGAAGGACGTTGATCGCGGTGGTTTACACCGGTTTTCGAAAATTCTGACTTTTTACTCCTCTTTTCAGGTCCCGAAGTTTGAAACCCTAATTCACTCTGCATGCGTATCAAATGATCTCTTTCGTCTTCGTTTCTGTGGCGCTGCGTCAGCTTGTGATTTTGAACTGCTGGGAAGCGGCTGCCGGGTCTCAAAACCCATCAGGAATCATCCGACATGCAAAAGAAACCCTGACATGCAAACCCTAAAAATAGCCTCGGAAGACTGAATTCTGAAAGTGATCGTCTCGTTTTACATGTTATATCATCGCGAAGGTCTCGAAAAACCCAGAAGGAATATGCCAACATGCAAAGAAAACCTCTGCATTTGAAGCCTGAAATTCGTGCCGGAAGCCGGACTGCTAAAAATAGTAGGTTGCCTATTTTCACTCAAATTTAACCTGTGAGTAGCTTGATATGCTCTGAATGCCGTGTGACTGTTGGAATCTCAAAAATGCTGACAAACTGCATGTAATTTCACACTTACTAAAAATAGTAAGTACCTCAAAATTTGATGAAAATTTGCTGAGAGCCTGCTGGAAACACACTGACAACAACGTTAGGCTCAATTTTCAATTTATTCACCCTATTCGACCTCGGACTGACCAGGAAAGATGAAACCCTAATTCTCAAACTTGGTCAATTTCATGTTTTAGCTCACTGACGGGCGCAACCCCCAAAAGGCGGACATCAGAAAAGAGACAGAGCGGGAGAGAGAGAAGAAAACCCAAGCCAAAAGACCAGAATGGAGCAAAAATTAGGGGGTCCCCATCTTGAATGGGGCGATGTGTGAAAAGGTCACAACACTACCATCCTTGGATTATTGGGGGTGACTTCAATGCTATTATTGAGCTTGCTGAGAAGCGGGGTGCTACTACAAGGCTGGAGGCCTCTGCGTTGTTGTACCAGGACAATATCCCTGCTTTGAATCTTGTTGATATCAAGCCCGACAATGGACAATTTACCTGGAGCAATAGGAGGGTTGGTGACAACTGCATTGCAGAACGCCTAGATCGTTTCATGGTCTCCTGCTTTTGGGTTGGTGGTATGTGGTCTTCTAGCTCTGAGATTTTGGACTAGAGGGGTTCAAACCATTGGCCTATAAAGCTTTATATTCTCTCTACTCGGCTGCCTCAGACTTCCTCCTTCAAGTTTCAACTTATGTGGTTGCGTGATCCTGATCTCCATGGCTATGTCGCTCAGTGGTGGCGGGATGGTAGACCTTCCTATGGTACTGCAATGTATATCTTTGCTAAGCTTCTTCAGTTTGTTAAGTATCAGCTTAAGCGTTGGAATCAACAACGCTTCGGAAATATTTTCCATGCAAAAGTCTGTTGCACAGGCTAAGCTAGATGGTATTACGAGGATAATTAGGGGAATGAGGTGACTGAGAATCTGCTACGGGAGGAGTCAAGGGCCCTGACAGCTTTGGAAGAGTGGGAGCTGCAGGAGATCTTTTGGAAACAGAAAGCTCGGGTTGAATGGCTTCAAGAGGGAGATAGAAATTTTGCTTTCTTCTTCAATTCTGTTAAGGCTAGGCGTCATGGTAATTCTATTCCTGTTTTGGTCAATGATAGGGGAGAGACTCTTTCTTCATTTCATGATATTTCGAATGAAGCAGTTCAGTATTTTACTTCCCTATTTAGAAAAGATTTGCAGGGTAGCTTCGTGGAAGAAGCTCAGGTCCTCTCTTGTATCCCTTCCTTGGTGTCTAGGGAAATGATGGATCATCTCATGGGAGAGATTTCTCTAGAGGAGCTGGAGGGAACTGTGTTTCAGATGAAGAAAGAGAAAGCCCCAGGCCCTGATGGTTTCCCAATTCAATTCTTTCAAGAGTTCTAGGAGATTATCAAGCTGGACTTATTGGTGGTGGTCCAAGAATCTCAGAGGAATAAGCAGAGATGTTAAAGGCTCTAAATTCCACTTTCCTTGCACTCATTCACAAGTGTGAAGGGGCAGATAGGTTAAGCCGCTTTCGTCCCATATCTCTTTACAACGTGGTTTATAAGATTATTTCCAAGCTAATTGCTAACAGGTTGAGAAAGTGGCTTACAGTGCTCATTTCTGGGGAGCAAAGTGGTTTTGTGGAAGGTAGGCAGATTCTAGATGGTATAGTTGCAGAGACCATTCATTCTATGGCCAATTCCAGAGAAAGGGCTATGTTTATCAAGCTTGATATGGCTAAGGCATATGATAGAGTCCGGTGGTCTTTCCTCCAAAAGGTTCTGGCTACTTTTGGCTTTGGAGATGAGTGGATTTGTAAGAACCTTTACAGGTTCAAATTGAGAATTTTTCCTATGCTGGTCTGAAAATTCTGATTTGTTCTTAACTTTTATTTTCAACTAGGGTTTATTGTAATATGCAGATTGAGAGATTCCAAGCACTAATAGAAAGAAAAGAACTCGAACATAGACTTTAGGCAATTAAATAGGGCACATAAATATATAGATGGACTTACCCAGCAAAAATAGCTCAATCTTCTTATTTGATTTGAAACTGATTACAACTAAAGAGGGCTGGAAGTACATACAGTCAGGTCTGATTTGAATCTCAGACCACCAATTACATCCACTTGTGCCAAAACACAAGTCCAAACCCTAGCTATGTGAAGTGGGATGATATACCAAGCTGAAGATGGCTAAATATCAACTGTAGCAGCCCACTAGAGTTTGTAGATGCCCAAAAACTCTTCAGCTATGAAAATGAAGTCTGTTGAGGATTGCTGTAACAAAAAAATAAGTTATGTCTGAAGCTAGAAATCGCCCAGAATATCCTTCTATGTCACAAGAACTTCTTGAAAACCTTCTATCAACAAATAGAGTTGAAAGTGCCACTAAAATAAGGATGCAATCTGCAACTGGAACTTTTGTCAAAGCAATCTGTTTAAGCTTTGTGTTGAACTCTGTTTGAACTCAACTAACTTGGTGGGATGGGGACATCACCATGCCACAAGATTCAAGGGAGCACCACCTTGAATAGACTGAAAATTACTTTCAGTCAAGAGATCTCTCTCTTCAATCTGTCACAACAAGATAATAACACAAAAATATCCCTTTTCTCATCCCCCACGCCTTCTTTAAATAAGACCTTAAGACAAGGCCGCCCTAGGGTTGAATCAGATTTGCTTTTATTAAAATATTTACTTTGCTTCAAGGCTAAGGCAACTAGCCCAAGTCATCCCAAAGAGGATCAGATTTGCTCCATTAAAATATTCAATTTCTTCTTGGCTAAGTTTCCCCAAACTGTCCTAAGAAAATCTGATTGCCTTTTTGCCTTTTTGAATATTATAAAATTCTATCTTGGAAGCTTCCTTGAGCTACCCCAAGGAAGAGATCAGATTTGATCTTAAAATACTAATTTTTGGTAGCTTCTCCCTTAAGTCACCTAAACCGCCATAGGAAGGGGAAACTTTTAGAAGTTGATCAGATTTGATGAGGTCGACTCACCTCCTTGCTTGCTTGTCCTCGTTGTTTGCTTGGTCTTGCAAATAGACCTGCTTGCCTGCTTTGACTTGAAGTAGACCTTCTTGCTTGCTTTGACCAACAAGTAGACCTCCTTGCCTACTTTGACCAACAAGTAGACCTCCTTGCCTACTTTGACCTCCTTTCCTACTTTGACCTCCTTGTGTGCTTTGACTTACAAGTGGACCATGAGATATTAGTAAAATATGATCAACATGATGCTTTGTTTTTGCTAAGGATAATTCTTCTCCAAAATTCATAATTCTCATGGCCAATAGCATTCCCTTATCTCACCATCTAACCCACGGGAATGCTGGATGGGCTAGAATCAAGTCATCAAGATGTCACTCCGAAAATGGGGACATTACAATCCTCCCTTCCCGAGATTGCTTGCGCTCAAGCAATCTGCTACCGCAATACCTCTCAGCTGCCATAGCATCTAATATTTGAATAACAAACCATTTATGTCTAACTGCCAACCACCCGAATCCCAAATGATCCTGGGAAGAGCTCCAACCAACATCCTCTGTATACAGTTGAAGCTCCTATCACTGTCAAGCCCTGTCAAGCTGTGAAGCCAATTGTCCAACAAATAAACTCCTAGATCCCAGTTCTAAAAATCATCTCTATATAAATTGTGCATGGGGATCTCTACCATCTACTGTTTAGTGAGCTTTACCATCCAAGAACTGGGGAGATGAACCTCACATGTCCACGCTATCCATAAGCAAACTCCCCCTGGATCCCATGAATAAATTGGGAAGCCAACACCTATCGCTTTCTGTTGTGCCACTCTGGTAACCTCTATCCTGCCATCATCAGGAAAAGACACACAACTCACAACAGGATGAGTTGGTCTTGTAACATCATCATTATCCCTTGCAGCTGTGTCAACAAGACCTCTATTAGATAGTAACTGCAAGTATCTTAACTTACTTCCAGGAGTAAGAAGAGTACCATCATGAATGCAATCTATCTCCTGAAAAGAGGTTGGAACAACGGCAAGGTCCAACATGCAAAACTTAGAAGAAACCATCTTCTGATAAGACTGTCCAAAGTCAATCTCAAAAGTATCAATGTAGAGCCTGGTGCTCAAATCTCCCGTGCGTACACAAGTCAACTCACTAGGCCACCAAATACCACTGTCGTAACTCAAGCCAACATTAAGAATGATGTCAATGGTGTTATCATACCCATGTATAAGAAGAAAATTCACCCCATATGCCATGCCCATCAAGTAGACATGTCTCCACACGCCCCCATGCAACTCAAAAGTTGTTATAGACCATGCTAAATCTGAAAGTGAAATGGAAACCCAAACAAGACAGCCACTTACCAATAAAGAATCCATGAAGATTATGCTACCATCATACCAATGAACAACTCTCACATCATAGGGAATAGGTGACGACTCCAAAGATATATCATAGATGCCTTCATCACTATCAGATTCACTAGTCACAACATCGTATGGTTCACCCTGTTTAGCTCTATATCACTGCCCAGCAATCGTGAAAGTATGATCTCTATCTGAAAGTAACTGTAAGAAATCTGCTTTAACCCTTCCTAGGGCATACCTAATGGTTTGTAAGCTTGTTGGTGAAACTCCATCCTTAGGCCTGTGTTGTATGAGATACTCAATGAATTTGTCAATCCTATCAAATTGGCTCAAGGCTTGAGCAACCACCTCCCCTTAGGGTACATACTCTCAAGAACTACACCAAGAGGTGCAATCTGTTGAAACTGATTTTCATTACCAATAGGGTGTGCCCCTTTGTCTTCCAATGCTGATTTGAGATCAGCAACACACTCCTTAGCTAATTCGGATGAGGTGTTTATCTCATGGTAGCTATCACCAACTTCACATGAGCTTGTCTCCTTATGCGTTTGTTGTCCATCTGTAAGGGTTGCTACAAGAGGCAGATTTCCTGATTGTGCTGATGTAGAATGAACTAGATTCAACTCCTCACAATGCTCCTTCTGATTTTTAGCTTCTTGAAGTGCTACTTGAGTGACTTCCAATTCTTCCCTAGTCTTCATAAGCTCAGAAAAGAGATTATCCACTTCTTCCTGCTTTCTTTTCAATGCTTTAGAATAGATTGTAGCAAGGTCAAAGAGGTGATCACGGTCTGAAAGTAGATTTAAGTAATCTGATTTCATTTCTTCCATTGCTGTTTTGATCACCTGAAAATCTGGATGAGAAGATTCTTCAACTCCCTTATGTCTCCTCTCAAGTTGATCCTTCCATAGGTGATTTTCTATCAATTTGTGAGTGTTATCAAAATGAAAAAGTGCTGCAACAATCTTATCTTCGCTCACTTTCAATTGATTTTCCAAATTTGTCTTGTGAACTACACTGGATTTAATGGATGAGGTGGATGATTGACCTTGAAGAACTTGACTCTCTCCAAGGTCTTCCTCTATAATTTCTTTTTTTCCCTCTTGCTGATTTGGAGCTAGGGCAGCGTTTATCCCAATCATAAAATCATCCTCTCCACCATCCAAATCATCCAACACATGGGATGATAGCATACTATCCTCAAGTAGTAGAAGAGGGACAATGTTCCGAGCAACCATAGAACTATCAGGAGAATGCATCCCCTCACAAGGCTCATCAATGATGACCTCTAGGTTACCCACCAAGAGACTCTTGCTCTCACTACCTCCATCCGCAATTGGTTCTTCAATTTCCTGAACATCATGGTATTCATCTTCATCTTCATATTGATAATCAGCATTATGCAACTCTGAATCTGTATTAGGGATCTCCTCACCATCAGATATGTCCTCTATAAGATGTGCCTTACCTTTCCCAAGGTGTGTGCCATACTGGAATTAATGTGCTCTTCTAGCTGCCATAGCTGTCACCAAACTGATCCATACCCTCAACTTCTTAGTCGATATGATTTTTGGTTCTATCCAACTCCATGGCGTGGTATCCATGACATACCAAACATTATCAAATTGTAGGATCTTCTTGGTAAGAAACCTCCAAGTCTTCCTGAACAGCTCTCCAAAACAAAATGATTCATATGATCTTAGCAATTGTCCTTCCACTGTAGATGATGCATGACTAACCAAATTGAAACCAATAATGTTCCATTCCACATAAATGGACATAACACTTGTGGCCGATCCATCAAGTATGTGACCAACTACTCCACCTAACTCTATAACTTGAGCCTTTAATGGATTCTCAACTAGAGGTAACTCATGAGTCTCAAGATGTAAATTAGGTACACAAATAGGATTTTTTGAATCATGCTTCTTCTCTTGTTCACACTCATCTACACATTTTTCTTGTTTGCTTACCTCAAGACGCTCCTCCTTTGCATGCTCAACTTCTACACATTCTTCCCTTGCAAGAAATAATGATCGAAGATAGGCTTCTCTTTGTTGTCTTGCTTGATCTATGTGATTGACTTGTTCCTTGATTTCTTGAAGGCGCTGTCTTGCTTGAGCAGCCAACAACTTTTCCTTCTTAGCTCTTTGCAACCAACCGTCACAAAAGACTTGAGTTCTCTTGACATCTTCCATGGTATGGTGTATAAAACTTTGTGGCTTGAATCCACAATACATTCTTCATGTTTAACACACAAAACTTCAGTGCTAACATGGGAAGACTCTATAACATTATCATTTTCATATGATTGATCTATAACCTCATGATTATGTGACGATAATGGACTGCTGTTTGTAACCAGAAAATCAGAATTATCATCAAACCTATTTGTGGTGTCTTCATGTGCATTAACAATACCATCTTCAAGGTCACCCAACTCACAGTTTGATTCCTTTCCATTACTATGTAGAGTTGGTGAGATAATGCTTTGCTCAAATAATGGATCATCAAAAGAATCCATACCTTCATTCGGCTGATCAAGAACAATCTCTACATCACCAATGTAGAAATTTGTGGATACTTCATTCTCTTGAATGTGGATTATTTATCTCTCATGATTTTGACTATATAGATCAGTGTTTCACTTAAAATCAATCTTGTAGTGTAGCCTGGGATGCAAGTCCATGAAATCAATGAAAGGTAAATCTTTCTTAACAGATTGAGGGAGAGTATCATATTCTTTAAACATGCTAAGTATTTCTTCCCTTCTATCCAGCTTTGTTGAATCTTTACTTGTAGATGTGGATGAGTCATTAGAGTGCCTAGATTGTCTTGAAAGAGAATCTTCATAACGCTGCAAATTATGAGCTAACCTTTGTTGAGTTTGGACAAGGTCCTTGATGATCTTTTCCATGCTAGGCATCTTTCCCATAATTAACTAACTCGCTGCCCACAACTTAAAATCGATCCAAATTGAAATGCAATCAACTGATTTTACCCAATAGGCTGGCAAGATCCAGGCTCTGATACCATTGTAAGAACCTTTACAAGTTCAAACTTGGAATTTTTTCTGTGCTGGTCTGAAAATTCTGATTTGTTCTTAACTTTTATTTTCAACTAGGGTTTACTGTAATATGCAAATTGAGAGATTCCAAGCACTAATAGAAAGAAAAGAACTCGAACATAGACTTTAGGCAATTAAATAGGGCACATAAATATATAGATGGACATACCCAGCAAAAATAGCTCAATCTTCTTATTTGATTTGAAGCTGATTACAACTAAAGAGAGTTGGAAGTACATACAGTTAGGTCTGATTTGAATTTCAGACCACCAATTACATCCACTTGTGCCAAAACACAAGTCCAAACCCTAGCTATGTGAAGTGGGATGATATATCCAGCTGAAGATGACTAAAAATCGACTGTAGTAGCCCACTGGAGTTTGTAGATGCCCAGAAACTCTTTAGATATGAAAATGACATCTGTTGAGGACTGCTGTAACAAAAAACCAGGTTATGTCTGAAGCTAGAAATCGCCCAGAATATCCTTCTATGTCACAAGAACTTCTTGAAAACCTTCTATCAGCAAATAGAGATGAAAGTGCCACCAAAATAAGGATGCAATCTACATCTGGAACTTTTGCCAAAGCAATCTGTTTAAGCTCTTTGTTGAACTCTGTTTGATGGTGGGATGGGGACATCACCATGCCACAAGATTCAAGGGAGCACCACCTTGAATAGATTGAAAATTACTTTCAGTCAAGAGATCTCTCTCTTCAATTTGTCACAACAAGATAATAACACAAAAACATCCCTTTTCTCATCCCCCAAGCCTTCTTTAAATAAGACCTTAAGACAAGGCCGCCCTAGGGTTGAATCAGATTTGCTTTTATTAAAATATTTACTTTGCTTCAAGGCTAAGGCAACTAGCCCAAGTCATCCCAAAGAGGATCAGATTTGCTTCATTAAAATATTCATTTCTTCTTGGCTAAGTTTCCCCAAACTGCTCCTAAGAAAATCTGATTGCCTTTTGCCTTTTGCCTTAAGTAGCGGTTCGGGTTGGTTGGGTTGGTTGGTTTGGTAAAATTTTTTGGGGGTGGGTTAGTTAAGTACAAATTAAAAACATGTAAAAAATATATATATATATATATATATAAGCCTAGAAGCATGAATTAATTAGAATATCACATAGCGATAACATCATATAAACAACAAAACCACCATAAACTTAGATGTCATTTAAACATGCATGATAAATATTCATTGTTCAAACTTCAAGTTCAATATTACAACACTTTCAAAGTTTTAATCATCATATGGATTCTCTAGATCATCCATATCAATGTCAACATTGACATTAGATGAAGTAGGAAGACTAGATGAATCACAAGTAGTGCCAATGGCACCATCACTAGCACTACTATTGTGCCCATGCTCCTGTTGGATATCCTCATCCTCATATGCAATATGTTGGGAACTGCAAGCATCCAAGTCAGTATCCTCTGGCACTATATCCCACAACTTCGTCTCCCCTTCCTTGTAGTTAGGTTGTTTGTGTGAAAGGAGACGCAAGTTGGAATGCACATATACTAAGTTCTCCGCTTTTTTTGACAGCAATTTATTGCGCTTTACTGAGTGGATGAAAGAATATGTGCTCCAATTCCTCTCAGATGCGGATGAACTAGCAACCTATGAAGACAAAGTAAACAATTAAAAAATTATAAATGGAATTATGAAACTTTTAAAACTAAAATATGAAAATTTATTAAACTTACTTGTGATAAAATTTTGATTGCAAGGGGCTGCAAATTTTGGAAGTATTGTCCATGGAAGTACCACCAAGAATGAGCATCCTTTAAGAACCTATCATGGGAGGCATCAACATCTAGATGATTTGAGTGCACAAAATCAGTGAACTCATCCGTGACTACACTTCGCAAATCTCGATCAGGGAAGAGTCTCACAAATGCTGCCTTGTACCCTTCAGCCACTTCTAAATCTCTATATGGAGGAAGCCTTCCTGGTTGTGAAAGAACTGAGAGCTGTAGTATTTTGGAGTCAATGCAAAGGCAAGAAGGTGTAATGGAGTTGTCATTTTGTTCCATCTTTCTTCAACAATTGTATGCACTTGTTTGAAGAAAGTCTCTTCAGGGTCTTGCTCTCTTGCATTTATGATGCACTTGATCTTCTCAAGCATTGAGTCTATACCATCATATATTTGTCCAATGCATGGCTTGTCCATGTCAGTATAGCGAATCATACTCAAAATGGGCTCGGTGAAGCTAAGGAGATACTCCACACGATCCCACCATGAGTCATCTAATATCATGCTCCTAATTCTTGTTGCTCTTTCAGTGCTGCTTTGCCTCCATATAGACCAATTGGTGCTAATCACCATGCTAGAAAGTGCTTGCCTAACTTTCACAAGTCGTCTCAAGACGATTGTATTAGAGGCAAAGCGGGTTTCTGCAACCTATTGCAAATTAAAAAAAATAATTAAAATTTAAAAATAAACTTTAAAGAAGAATTTAAATTAGATTGCACAATCAAATTATGAAAATCAGAAAATGACAAATGTAAATATTACTTCTCTTACCTTCAATAGCTCCAATTTTGAAAATGTTCTAAAGATCCCTTGAGACAAGTGGTGGTTGGTGACGAACATCTGAATGTCCTCAGCCTCAGTATACAATTGTTTGATCCATTCAATTTTATTCCCAATCTTTTGCAGCATAAGATTGAGTGAATGGACCGCACAAGGTGTCCAAAAGATATGTGAATATCTTTCCTCAACCAACAACCCTGCAGCTCTACAATTCTTTGCGTTGTCCATTACAACTTGAACAACGTTGCGGGCTCCCACTTGCTCAATGGCTGCAATAAGAATATTAGCAATAAATTGCCCATCTTTTACTTGCCCCTCACAATCCACGGCTTTCAAAAACATTGCCCCTTTAGGGGACACCGCTATGACATTGATCAAAGGCTGATTTTTTGAGTCCTTCCAACCATCTGAAACAATGGACACACCTGTCTCAACCCATAAATCTCTTATAGGCTTCAATGCATCTTCAACCAACTCAACCTCCTTTTCCAATAAAGTGCTACGCACCTTCTCATAACCCGGGCCCTTGTACCCTTTTGAAGCTTCATTAACCGCTCTCAACATCTCTTTCCAATATGGAGAACGAACAACATTAAAAGATAATCCATTGGCATATATGCATCTTGCTACACATTGGTCGGCAAGGGCTCTACTCTCATTTTGAAATGCAACTTCCAAAGGTCCCTTTGCTCTCTTGTTTGCAAAAGGTGGTGCACTTTGAGCTTGAAGATTTGGAATGGCCATAAATGGGTGGTCTTCTACCACAATATTGGGATTGGGATTAGATGGGGGCTGCATTCCCTTTGATTTTTTATTTGACAAAGGGTGATTTCCTTTTTGGGCTTCCCGTTGATCTGCTAGTTCTTGCTCCATAATGTATTTTGCAATTGTCTCAGGTTGAATAGGGGCATCTTTCTTTCCAGGGCAAGGTGAGATGCCTTTTCCACTTATGCCACACAAATGTGCTTTCACCCTATGGTATGAACTAGAATATGTAACTTCACACCCACTGCATTTCCAAACATAACCACCACCACCTGGAATCTGTCTTATCATTTCAACATACTGCCATAGAGGAGAATTTGCACTTGTTTTGAACTTTGGGTTTGGTTTAGCTATGGAGCCGGAGGTAGAACCCATTGACATTGTGATTCCTATGGCAATTTGTTTTGCAAACAACACATTCAAAATTTGAATGAAAACAAAATATAATAATTTTTTAAAAATTAAAACCTAGCTCTTTTGAATCTTGCACAATGTATACATTCATAGAAGAACAGAAAAAAAAAAAAAGAAAAACAAAGTTTATGTTTGTAAAACAAAAAAAAGAATGAAAAAACTCAAAAAAAATGAGAAAAACTTACCTCTTTGCAAAAATATTCTTCAACAATCTTTGTGGCAGCCAATGAACACTTGCAAATCTGTAGGAATGGCAATGCAATCGTTTGTAGAAGCTTCAACAATCAATATTCAACTCCTTTTGTCAATCCAACAAGTTAAAATAAGAACTCAGCCTCTTGGAATGAAAATGCTTGTTTGCAAAACAAATGAATGAAAATGAGGTAGTTTAGGTGTTTAATTTGTTTTAGAGGTCACTTTTAGGGTTCCCATGGGCGTGGGTCAAAGTCAAAGTGAAGGAAATATTAAAAAAATACAAAAAAAACGCTTTTTGCGCCCAGACGCGTGGGTTCTCCTTGGGTTCGCCCGGGTTTTGCTCGGGTTCGTCCCAGGTTCTTCACCGGCCAAACCAAGCCTCAAATACAGGACCCTAGTCGAACCCACAGAGGGACCGGACCAAACCAATCTGAACCGGACTAGGACGGAGCCGAACGAGCCGAAGAACCGACTACACAACTTTTGAATATTATAAAATTCTATCTTGGAAGCTTCCTTGAGCTGCCCCAAGGAAGAGATCAGATTTGATCTTAAAATACTAATTTTTGGTAGCTTCTCCCTTAAGTCACCTAAATCGCCATAGGAAGGGGAAACTTCTTGAAGCTGATCAGATTTGATGAGGTCGACTCACCTCCTTGCTTGCTTGTCCTCATTGTTTGCTTGGTCTTGCAAATAGACCTCCTTGCCTGCTTTGGCTTGAAGTAGACCTTCTTGCTTGCTTTGACCAGCAAGTAGACCTCCTTGCCTACTTTGACCTCCTTATGCGCTTTGACTTACAAGTGGACCATGAGATATTAGTAAAATATGATCAACATGATGCTTTGTTTTTGCTAAGGATAATTCTTCTCCAAAATTCATAATTCTCATGGCCAATAGCATTCCCTTATCTCACCATCTAACCCACGGGAATTCCGGATGGGCTAGAATCAAGTCATCAAGATGTCTCTCCGAAAATGGGGACATTCCAGCATTCAATGGGTCATGAGTTGCATCACTTCAGTCTTGTTCTCCATTTTAATTAATGGGGAGCACTCTAAGCTTTTCGGCACTTCTCGTGGATTGAGGCAAGGCGACCCTCTCTCTTCTTACTAGTTTCTTCTGTTGGTTGAAGGTTTGGGACGCTTATTGAGAGGACATGTGGAGCTGGACCTCATCCAGGGGTGGAGGTGGGGAGGTGACTTACCCCCACAATCCCATTTGTAGTTTGTGGATGACACAACTTTGATGGGTGTGGCCACTATTCGGGAAGCTGAGAATCTGCGTCAGGTTCTGGATGTTTATCTTGTGGCTTCGGAACAATTAATTAATGAAAACAAGTCTTCCATCTTTTTCTTCAACACTCCAAAGTCTATATAGAGGAGAATTGCTCATATTCTTCGGTTTCAGATTGGGACTCTTCCTTTGTCTTACCTTGGGATTCCTATCACCGCGAGCAAGTTACCAAGGGATTCGTGGCAGCCTATCCTAGATAAATTTCGTGCAAAAGTTACTCATTGGACCAACCATTGGCTGTCATTTGCGGGCCAAGTGCAGTTGCTTAAATCTGTGGTTCAAGCTCTCCCCATCTATCGATGTATGGTTCAGGTGGCCCCGATGGGTTTTTTTAAGGAGCTGGACTCATTAGCTAGACAGTTCTTATGGGTTGGAAGCTTGTTGTCTTCCAAATGGAGTCTTGTTAAATGGGATATTGTTTGTTGTCCAAAGCAGTATGGTGGTTTGGGGCTAAGGCAGTCCTCGCTGGCAGGTACACCTTTGGTAGCTAAACTTTACTGGCGGTGGTGCACTGAGTAGGATCAAATTTGGGCTAGGATTCTTTCCCATAAGTATTTCCAAGATATCCCTCGCTACCCTCTGGTGGGAAAGGGCTCAGCAATTTGGACTACTCTCAAGAAAGGAGCGGCGCTTGTCAAAGATGGCTTATTTTGGATCTGTAAATGAGGGACGAAGGTTCAATTTTGGTATGATTCTTGGGATGGCTACCTTCCCATTATCTTTTAGTTTCCTAACTTGTCGACCTTGTGCCGGAGATTTTGTGATGTTGGCTGGTCGAGGGTGAGCGACTTTAAGTTGTTTTCTATTCATGGGCAGCTTGTGAGAGCTAGGTGGAAGATTCCCGATGAATGGCCGGTGGTGGGAATGGAAGAGGAGTGTGCGGTGCTTCATAATATTCTTTCTAGCAGACAGTGCAGCTCCCTCATGGATAAGGATGTTCTTTCGTGGTCTCCCAACCCGAAAGGTACTTATACTATTGCTTCTGGTTACCAGAGTCTGCTCTCTCAAAGGATCAAGGGGGTGGAAGTTCCTTGGTGGAAGAAGGTGTGGAATAAGTTTTCTTGGCCGAAGTGTAACTGCTTCACTTGGACTTTGGCTTGGAACAGGTGTCTGACATGGGATAATATTTAGAAACGTGGGTTTCAGGGCCCCTCTAGGTGTGTTCTTTGTGGGGAAGGTGAGGAGGATTCTTCTCATTTGTTTTTTCGGTTTCCTTTTACTTTGCAACTCTGGCATTCTTGGTCGGGAGTTTGGAATAGCCCCTGTGTTCATGCCTCCTCCTTGGTGGATTTTTGGTGTAGCTTGGGAAGACCTCCCTTGTTGGACCCCTTTTTGCAGGATGTGTGGCATGCTGGGCCTATTTTCTTATTGTGGCAGGTTTGGCTAGAAAGGAATAGGAGGGTTTTCAGAGGTAAAAACTTGCGGATATAGCAGGTGTGGTTCAGAATCCTAGGTATGATTCATGAGACGATTGAAGCTAAGGGAGATGTGGTGTTGCTGCTGGAGAAAAGGGATGCGGAGATGGTGGCTAGGCTGGGTATCCACGAGTTATCCTTAACCTCTGCTTGTTGTAAGAGAAGAAGGCAAGTGAGGCAGCGAGTTCAAAGATTGGGGAACTGGCAGCCCCTCCGGTTGGCACGTTGAAGGTTAACACTGATGGCTCTTCCAAAGGAAATCCGGGACCTGCTGGAGTTGGTGGGGTTGGCAGGGACTCGTCTAGTTCGGTGGTTTTCCTCTTTTCTATCCATAAAGGTTTGCAGACTATCAACCTTATGGAATGCTTGGCGATCCTCTACGCTTTGGAGAGGGCCTACGAGTTGGGATGGCATCGGGTTATTTGTGAATCGGATTCTCAGGTTCTGATCAACTTGCTTAATGATCAGAAGGTGTCCGATGTTAGCTGGCAGTTGGCAGTGACGGTGCAGCAAATTGTGCAGATTGGCACTTTGATGGAGATAGTGTCTTTTGTCCATATTCCAAGGGAGTGGAATAGGACAACGGATTGCCTAGCCAAATGGGCTTCTGAGCATTTGGATGGCTAGAAGATTGAAGAATGGGTTTAGATCCCCCATGAGCTATGTTTGGACTTGGAGAGGGTCCTTGCTGAGGACGGAGTTGGGGCAGGTTGATTTTGTCTCTTGCCCTGCCCGGATTGTTATTTTCAGTTCCTTCAGGCTTTAGCCCTGTGCTTTGATGTAATGCTTTGTTCTGAGGTTCAATAAAGTTTTTACCCCTTTTTTCAAAAAAAGAAAATCAACAATTATACACTGACCAAAAAAAACTATAAATAAAATTGTATTAAAAAATCAAATGTCTTGATGATTTACAGAGTAGTCCTTTCAATCTCAACCATTCATCTATATATTTTCTCAAGTGCTCCTCACTATAGAAACACCAATCAACATTATTAAGAAGTGAGGGTTTCAGGGCCCTTCTAAATGTGTTATTTGTAATAAGGAAGAAGATTCCATTGCCTTTTTTCAAGGTCCCTTTCCTTTAGGTATTTGGCTGCAATGGTGGCAAACTTGGGGCCAGCCTATTCTTCATGTTTCTTCTCTGCCTGAGTTTTGGGCTAGTATGGTTCACCCATCCTCCATGGCTACTATCATCAAGATTGCCTGGGAGCGTGGCCTAATTGTTGCCTTAGGCAGATATGACTAGAACACAACCAAAGGATATATTAAGGCCTTTGCTCACAAATCTGTAAACACATTCTAGAATCTTTAAGAGAAACCATAACTACCAAGTACCAAATGTAATGTTAGTGAGCCATTGCCACCCTCTAATCAACAGAAAATTAAGATAGATTCTGATCACAATGGCTCTTCTGCAAGCTTCACTAGTGTTTGTCTGATGCTGGATCTCTCAAGGCCAATCCTCCGCTCTATTCAGATCTCTCCCTTTGTAGGCTCATGGCTTCAATATGTGGATTTCATAGGGCTCCTTATTAAGTGCTTTTGTTGTAGTCACTTGGGCCATCACATATCAGATTGCTCTCAGCGGAAAGATGTCTGAGGGTCAAACCTTCAGTGAGTTTCTAGCATAGAGAAGTTGGATGATGCTTTCATTCAAAGGAATTACAAGGTTTTTCATGGCTCTACCGGTTCGTCGGTCCCTGCTCCTCTCAAGCCCCAGAGGATGATAATAGCATCCGGAGGATCCTATAGGAGGCTCTATGGCTCAGGCTGCAGCAGAGAGGTGTTCCAAAGTTTGGTTCAGGGGTTGTTGGAGGTGGGTGGAGGTATAGGTTCACTTTGTGTTCACCCTCAAGAAAAACCAAAGAAGCACGTAGGCAGAAAATCAGCGGTAGAAAGGCTTCAGATGGAAGCCCAAGAGGCATTAGGTGATCGGTCTCAGTGGATAACGGAGGGCCTCCTCTCTCGGTGCAGCAGGAGACTAGTAAACACTCAGGCCTAAGCCTCCCTGAGTTAGCTAAATGTTTTATTCTAGCATTGGAAGTAGTTCTTTTGCTTGGGGATTTATGGACTATTGGGTTGAAATCTTGGTAAGCCAAGTTCTATGCTCTAGTTAGCATGTTCTGGTCTGTTCAAATGCTTGCTTTTGTAGTCAGTTGATTCTTAATTGTATCTTTGTTTTTATGTATGGGAGAGGGCCCCAAAAGAACCCCTGAACTATTTAATGTAAAAAAACATCAATAAGGGTTAATACCTGCAAGTCTGCAACTTTGCTCTGAGAAAATTACAATAGGGAAAAAGGGACGCAGCAATATTCAAAGAAAATTCCTCAGTTTTGTAATGTAAAGAAATACTAGTCGAGTAGAAGAAAAATATGTTCATGGTAAAGCAAACACAAAATAGTGGATAAGGAACATGATGTTTACAATTTATGACCTTGAGCTTAGATGGATCACAAACTTGGTCAAAGGATTGAAACCCAGCGAGGTAGAATATGAATGATATATGCAGTGATTGGAAAGAAATCTCCTTCCGGGATTCCACAAGGAAAGTCTCCTACAATAAATCGATGTCTGGCTAGGCCATTACCTAAACAACAACCTACAATAACATGTGGTAGCAAAATAGATCACAGACAAACTTCTTACAGCAAAAGGCACTAGAAGACTAGGAAACATGATGGCAGAAATTGACTAACATTAAGATATAACAGAACTCGTGGATGCAGCAAAGGTGCACT
The DNA here is from genome assembly GCA_007258455.2 of Sequoia sempervirens. NCBI lineage: Eukaryota > Viridiplantae > Streptophyta > Pinopsida > Cupressales > Cupressaceae > Sequoia > Sequoia sempervirens. The sequence goes on from VDFB02000013.1 coordinate 236,437,920, forward strand.
GACCAATTGTTCTGATTTCATACCAAATTCTTTGATTTCGATTAGATCTCTTAAAGAGTGTACCTGATTGACAGCTGGCGAAATGTTGGCATAGCTTAACAAATCACCTATCTTCTTGCAGGAGAAGTTGCTCACACCAATAGATTTAGTTAGCCCCAACTTTATGCATTGCTCCATTCCCCTCCATATAGATTCTATATCTAATGGCAAAAAGTCCTCCTCCTTAGGGAATGGATGTGAAGCCCCCTTTCTCAAGTTTATAGGCCAGTGAATGAGATACAGATCCAAATATTCTAGCTGCAAATTCCTGCAGAACAGCCACTTCAGAAGATGAATGAATCTAATGAGTATCCTTTAAGAAAAGAGAGAGAAGGAATAATGGGTCCAAACAAGGGCATACGTTAAGCTTGTCTTCAAAGCAGAAACAGGATCATCATGGTCAGCAGCGTATAGTTTGCTGGTGACAAAGATTTCATCCCTCTTTACAATCCCACTTCGAAAAGCCTCATTTATAGCTTCTCCTAGAGCTGGCTCTGTGCCATAAATACTGGCAGTGTCAAAATGCCTATACCCAACCTGTGCACCCAACTTATTATTCTTGTGATCCAACAAAATTGCCCTTTTAAATATCCTCCAGGCATTCTGTAATGTTGAAAACAAAAATGATGATAAGAATCTACCTTTAGAGCTGTAGCGACAGCTTGTTTCATCTGAATTATATTCTGAGGTGAAGCAGCGGTACCAAAGCCAATCCGTGGTATTGCCATTCCTGAACTGAGTTGTGAAACTCTCCCTATAGTCTCCATACTCTGTCTACTCTGATAGCAAAATAAGTTTGCTAATAAAGAACTGGTTCTCCAAACGGGGAGATTTCAAATAGTCTAAGCACGGGTTGTCGTCGGAGCTACAGGACCTATTTAACCTTTACAAGCGGACCCGACGAAATGAGAAATAAAACAAACCAATTGTTCGCTTCGAACTTGGTGAGACTCGTTTTTTTAAAGCAAAAAAAGTTCGTAAAACACAGTCTTTTCTAACAGCAAAATAAATTTTATAATAAAGAGCTGGTTACGATCGTTTATTAAGCGAGGATTTCAAAGAGACAGTTCTCCTTTGGTTCTTATGGAAACATCCACCGGATGATCTCATCGCAAACGGAAAGAGTCCTCCTTTTAGAAACTCTGTTTCTGCTGTTTCTATTTCTTCTGCTGTTTCTATTTCCTGTAGACGTTTCTATTCCTTCTCTCTGTAAATATTATTTAAAATCCCTTTACCCAATGTTCTGGGTATGGGAGAATACATAGAACAGTTTTAGTCTTTACATGGTATCAGAGCAGCGATCCTCTGCGTTGCCATTTGCCCATCTCCTCTCCCCTCTGCGTTGCCCTTGCATTACTCTGTTTTTCTCAGATCTCACCGTGCAGTCTTGAATCTCCGTCACCCTGCAGTCTTGAATCTCCGTCATGGCTGACTCTACCACCAGTGCCGCCCACACACCCACCTCCCCACGCTCCCCACACTCCTCTGCTCTCCAACCGGTTCCCCTTCACCACGCGATCTCTATCAAACTGGATCGGGAAAACTATCTTCTCTGGCGCACACAGTTTCTCCCGCTTCTCCAAGGCTATGACCTGGAAGGCTACGTTGATGGGACCATTACTTGTCCCCCTCGTACTCTCTCTCCGACAGATCCGACGCCGAATCCTGTCTATCTTACCTGGCGCAAGCAGGACAAGATCCTTCTTGGATGGTTACTCTCTGCCCTTGCTCCTGATACTCTGGCGACTGTAGTTGGCCTTGATACCTCGCGTGCTGTTTGGCTTGCTCTAGAGAAGCGCTTTGCTTCCCGTTCTAAAGCACGACTCATGCAACTTCGTCGCGACCTCCAGACCATCCGTAAGGGAGCTCTCTCCATGGCTGACTACCTCCAGCGTGCCAAACAATTGGCCGACACCCTTGCAGCTTCAGGACAAACAGTCTGTGATTCGGATCTGCAGCAGATTATCTTGAGCGGTCTCGAGTCCGCCTATGATGCTGTCGTCACTTCTCTGACAGCCACACTTGACACTATTGATATGGATGATTTTCAAGCCCATTTGCTTGCCTTTGAGATGCGCATTGATGCCCAACAGGCCCTCCTTCAGCAACACCCAGTGGCCAATGTCGCCACCCGTAATCGTGCTCCCAATTCTCCTTCTCAGCACAATAATCGCGGAAGGAACCACAATAATCGAGGTCGTGGGAACACCTATCGTGGTCAACGTCCTCCACCGATGCCTATTCAGGCAACAGGACCATGCCAGCTTTGCGGACGTAAGAACCACACAGCCAACACTTGTTGGTTCAGATTTGATAAAACCTATCAGGAGATGCCCCAATCGGCTGCCCCCCCCTCTGCATACATGGCAGCACCCTATCAGCAGTCTTCTTCCTATGCGCCGTCTCAGATCTCAGTCGATCCTACCTGGTATCCTGATAGTGGAGCTACTAATCATGTCACCCCGGATTTGAGTAACCTGCAGATTCACCATGAGTATGATGGTCCTGACAAGCTTCGCGTTGGTAATGGCTCTAAACTCTCTATTTCTCACATTGGTAGATCACAAATTTCTCATTCCTCACGTTTATTTCATCTCAATGATATTTTGCATGTCCCTAATGTCACGGCTAACCTTCTCTCTGTTTCAAAATTTGCCTCTGACAATGACGTCTTTTTTGAATTTCATCCACACTTTTTCCTTGTCAAGGATCGGCGCACGGGGCTGGTAGTTCTTCGCGGGCAGCATAAGGATGGTCTCTATCGCCTCTCTTCGAGTGTTTCTCCACCCTCTCAGACCCCTTCTACAGCCTTTGTTGGTGAACGAACTTCTCTTGAGAGATGGCATCAGCGTTTAGGTCACCCTATGCCACGAACTGTTCGGCATATTGTCGGAGTCGAGTCGCTTCCTGTTAGTCAAAATAAATTGGGTCTTTGTAGTCCCTGTCAAGTCAGTAAGAGTCACCAATTGTCATTTCCTTTTAGTTCTACTATTTGTACGCATCCTTTGGAATTAATTGTTTCCGATATTTGGGGTCCTTCTCCTTATGTCTCTTATGATGGATTTCGTTTTTATTTAATTTTTGTGGATATCTACAGTAGATATACATGGCTCTTTCCATTATCTCATAAATCTGACGCACTACCTACATTCATTAATTTCAAGACTAAAATTGAGAATCTACTTGGCCATAAAATCAAAACCTTCCAATCCGACAATGGGGGGGAATTTATTAAATTTAAACCCTTTTTGGCCTCCCAGGGCATCACACAACGTTTTTCCTGTCCCTACACCCCCCAACAAAATGGTTTAGCCGAGCGCCGACACAAGCACATTGTGGACACTGGCCTTACCCTCCTTCATACGGCTTCTGTTCCCTTCATCTATTGGACCGATGCTTTCCTCACGGCCTGTTACTTGGTGAACCGGTTGCCCACCCCCATCCTCAACAATCGGTCCCCCCTTCAGTGTCTGTTTAACACGGGTCCTGACTATCGTGCGATGCGTGTCTTTGGGTGCCTCTGTTTTCCCTACCTTCGTCCCTACAGCTCTAATAAGCTGGACTCACGTTCTCTCCCTTGTGTCTTCTTGGGTTACAGTTTGGTTCACAAAGGCTATAAATGTCTCCATCTTCCCACCAACAGAATATATATCTCTCGGCATGTTGTGTTTGATGAAGGGACCTATCCGTTTGCTGCTCGCCAGAACACACCATCACCGGACTTGATCTCTGCACCATCCCTCGTATCCACTCTCCCACTTTATCACTCACCTCCATCTAGTGTGTCTTCACCTCCCTTGCAAGGACCTCACCATGGCCTCTCCATTCCCCTAGATGCCTCACCTTCTCGTCATGACCTCCCTACCCGAATCGAATCTGCTTCCCCCGCCTTAGTAATTTCGGCCCCACCATCTCCTAGCCGTGACCCCTCTTCCTCCCCTTTGCCGTTACCTTCGCCAAGCTCGATGGTTCCTCCTACGAATGTGCATCCAATGGTCACAAGGTCCAAACATGGCATTTTTCGGCCCAAGGCATACAGTGCTACTAAGCACCCCTTATCTCCTGATGATATTGATGAGCCCACATGTTTTTCCCAAGCCAAAGTGGACCCACAGTGGCGCTTGGCTATGGATAATGAAATTAATGCTCTTCTCCAGAATGGAACGTGGAGCCTAGTCCCATCCAAGCCCCACTTAAATATTGTTGGGTGCAAATGGGTTTTTAAATTGAAAAAGAAAGCAGATGGCTCCATTGATCGCTACAAAGCCCGACTAGTTGCCAAGGGGTTCAATCAGCAGGAAGGAATTGACTATGGGGAGACTTTCAGTCCTGTGGTAAAACCTTGCACCATTCGTACAGTTCTCACTATTGCACTCTCTATGGGTTGGCCCCTTCACCAACTCGATGTGCAAAATGCTTTCCTCCATGGTGTCCTTGAGGAGGAGGTTTACATGAAGCAACCACCTGGATACATTGATCCCCAGTTTCCTACTCATGTGTGTCGACTCCACAAGTCTCTCTATGGTCTCAAACAAGCTCCACGGGCCTGGTACCACCGCCTGAGCACCTTTCTCCAACAGGTTGGGTTTGTGGGTTCCAAAGCTGACACTTCGCTATTCATTAAGCGAACCGCCCACTCCACAGTTTTTATGCTTGTTTATGTCGACGATATTATCATTACTGGATCTACAGTGGACTGTGTTCAAGCTTTGATATCTCAACTTCAGTCCGCTTTTGCCATAAAGGACTTGGGCTCTCTCCATTATTTTTTGGGCATCGAAGCTCTTTCAACTCCTACAGGGCTTCTCCTATCTCAAAGAAAGTATACACTTGATCTTCTCAAGAAGACAAAGATGGACGGTGCAAAACCGGTTCGCACTCCTATTTGCAGCCAAGACAAGTTGTCTAAATTCACCGGCTCCGCGTTCAGCGATCCAACTCTATACAGGAGTGTTGTCGGTGCTCTTCAGTATCTCACTCTTACGAGACCTGATATTGCTTTCGCCGTCAATAAGGTCTGTCAGTTTATGCAGCAGCCCACTGATGATCATTGGAACGCTGTCAAGCGTATCCTGCGGTACCTAAAGGAAACTCTCTCTTATGGACTGCAACTCAGCAAGTCTACCCCTCTCACTCTTACTGCCTTTTCTGACTCAGATTGGGCTGGCTGCCCTGATGACCGCCGTTCTACTAGCGGTTACTGCATCTTCCTTGGTCCAAATCTGATTTCATGGAGTGCTCGAAAACAAAAGACCGTCTCAAGGTCTAGTACTGAAGCTGAATATAGAGGAGTTGCCATAGCCACTGCTGAGCTAATTTGGATTCAATCCCTCCTCTCTGAACTTGGATATTCTCCCACTGCTTCCCCTGTTCTATGGTGTGACAATCTTGGTGCTACGTATCTCACAGCTAATCCAGTCTTTCATGCACGGACTAAGCACATTGAGATTGATTATCATTTTGTTCGTGAGAAAGTTGCTAACAAAGGTCTTGTTGTCCGATTCATCTCTACAAAAGATCAGGTTGCAGATGTCTTCACTAAGGGGTTGAGCTCTGCTCGATTTGCTTTACTTCGGGACAAGTTGACCGTACGAACACCCACGCTCAACTTGCGGGGGCATATGGAAACATCCACCGGATGATCTCATCGCAGACGGAAAGAGTCCTCCTTTTAGAAACTCTGTTTCTGCTGTTTCTATTTCTTCTGCTGTTTCTATTTCCTGTAGACGTTTCTATTCCTTCTCTCTGTAAATATTATTTAAAATCCCTTTACCCAATGTTCTGGGTATGGGAGAATACATAGAACAGTTTTAGTCTTTATTACGATGCGTTCATGAAACGGTGATTCGATGCGTTCATGAAACAGGGAGATGAGAATCCTAATTTGACACCTCTTACACATGTAATTTCAAATCATTCTCAATTTTTTATAACAGTTTATTGGGCAAGTCTCGTTCCAAAAAAATCTATAGTTATGTACCAAGTCATATTTTATTGATATGTTAATGTGAAATCACACGATTTGTTGTTTTTAAAATGTAAAGAATACATTTCATTCAATTATGAATACTGATCAACACTAACAATTTTTAAGTCACAATTATTAGTGTTATATTATAAAAAATATTGGGCATTAAATCAACAAATACTATCACTATTGAAACATGTTCAACTTTCTTTTTTTCTTTTTTCCCTTTTTGTATTGATCAAAGCTGAGAGAATTACAATGAGGAAAAAAAAAGTAGTCCAAAGAGGACTGAGAAAGGAAAGTGCAAAACAGCACAATAGACAAGACGAGTACAACTCACAAGAAATCACTAAATAATAACAACAAAGCCTGAAGCAACCAGCAATACACATAACCAATGACACAGAGCCAGAGTCTCTATTACATGTTAAACTTGAAAAAAAAAATTGCAGCTGTTTGGCACAACTGAATTCCCCTTCCTAGCGCTATAGAAATTGATACTTGATCACGTCCAAACGCTTAATGTTATCAGCATCTCCTTTACGCCCCTCCCTTGACTGAGAACATAGAAAGATAAATTGCAACATTATGTCAGAATAAAACTTTTGAATGTCTATCTGCTGATGCAAAATGTGATTAGAAAACATTGCTAAACATTTGCTTATACATATGTGCAGCAAAATACATTGTTTCATAGAATCAGCAATTAATTTTTTTTGCAGTCTAATACCAAATATAGCTTCTTTCCATCCCAGTGTATGATCAAAAATAGCAAGAAAGTGGTCAAATACAATGTTCCACTTAACTTGAAAAAAAAATTCTTTCCATAACATTTTCAACTATTAAGTATTGAGTATTTTCCTTTAAGATCTACTTAACTTTTTACACTCTCCCATCAAAATATGAAATAGAACAAATTAAAAAATTGACTTTATTTTATTTAAGGAAAAATATTTAAACCATCGTTTTATAAATAAGATGTAAATAGAAAGTTTAGAAGTGTAAGGAAATAAAACATAATTCTATAAATAAATAAAAATAAGGATGTGAGTTATTATGAAAATTAATATTCTAATTAGTTGATATGTTTTTTAAGTGGACTTCTATGTTCAAAAAATTGAATACATGCTTCACATTGTAAAATTAGTTTTAATATATATCATAAAAATTTCAATATATCTTTTATTTTTAAATAGCATAAAATAACTTAAAATAGTTGTCAAAGATAGATATGAATGCTTTTAATTTAGTCAAAGCCTAAGGAGATTCCTTTTTTCTCTTGTTGTTCAAGCAACTTAGAGGTGGCATTTTGAAAAAAAGGGACAATTGAGGATATATATCTCTAGTTTTTGAACTCACTAAATTTAGAGGCTTTTGTTTTGGAGGGGGTAGTAGTTCTCTTGATTCTTGTGTGGCTTGTAAATGTAACATTGATGAGATCAAGGGAGAAGAAAGGTAGCAATCTATGCAATAAAAAGGAGGACAAGCAGCCATCTCCTCAAGGACAATAGCCTTAGCCTTGTTAATTTTGGTAGATCTCTCTCTTTCTTTCTCTCTCTCTCTCATACACACATTTATGTGATCTATGAAATTACCTAGCTTAAATGTGACATTCACTCACATTTATGGGATCTACGAAATTATCTAGCTTAAATGTGACATAATTTCTTTGAAAGGCATAGGATTTGTTGTACTTACTACAAAAATGTGTGCAAGTTGTGTCAGGTGTCTTAAATATGTGTGTAGGAGCATGTACAATTATTTGCAATGTTGTATATTTAGGTGAGAGATATATTAAAAATATAGTATGAGATGTGGCATGATGCTTTTATGTCTTCCAGAGAAAATTTGTTTGACTCACAAGAGGTGTGTCTAGTTGTTCCATACAAATGTTTTTAATAATTGTGTTTTCTAATGGATGTTAAAGCTTTAAATCAACTATGTAATATTGATGTCTCGTTTTGTAGACTTAAATGAATATGCACCTTACACATTGTTACCCCCAATTTTGATCATGGAATTTTTTTAAAAATGTTACCTTATCAATATGCCAGTTAGACCTGTGGTGGTTGTGCAAAACCATATTAATGATTTTAGGAATCTCCTTGCTTCACACCTAAGGAAATGATAAGACTAATGTTATACTCCTAAATTTTCATGAGAACCAGAGATTTCAGGGTAAATGTCACATTCATCATGTTGCAGAACATGTTTCTCTAGCTGTAAAGAAAAATGACTCGGGTATGCTTGTTGTTGAATTAGAACAAATTGTTTCAGAAGAGAGATCAACGCAAAGTTTCTCCAAACAGAATTATGATGCAGGTAGTTTCGTGACTTATAGGGATATTGGGCTATTATAAAAAAAAGGGGACTGCATCCTTTTCCAAGCATTGCTCACATAAGGAGAAATGAAAATTTACAACTTTGGACACATCTAATGATGATTAATGGACAGCTCAATCATATAAAAAAATTCATTTTTGGGGGGTTATATTCATTTATTTGATTACTAGAGCTTTTTCTTGATATCACAACCAAGCAAGGATATTTTTGTGCTTGATTACTGCAGCACAAGCAATGGTGAAACTGCATTTGGTTAATACATAGTTTGGTCTATCTAGAGTAGTAACACCTTTGCATCATGATGTAAAATTTTCCCCTTGGGCACTACTTTTTTTTTGCATTCCCAACATTTACCAACTTAAATGATTGAGAACCTACCATGAAGCTTAATAGTGTTAGCTTCAATACTTCTCCATTCCCATGGTGGAATCAACTCATTATTGTCAATTATATGCTTGCACAAAGAGTGTTAAGGTCCCAAGCTTAAGGTCTTTCCTAGACCTAAAACCCAAGCCTCGAGGGTTCGTGGTGACCCTGCCTCTGTATCCCCTCGTAGGAAACCAAAGGCTTCGTAGTTCGCCCCACAATATTAGAGGGAGTTCATTCTCTCCTCTTGCATGAGATCTCTAATCTCGCTTATAACCCATGACTATTAATTAAGTATAGGTAAGCTATCAACTTAGCCAATTATAATATAATAATAACAACCTTGCCATCAAGTGTTGGGTTCATACCAATCATTACCAAATGTTAGTGTACAAATATTCGTGCAATATTCACAAGAGGTCATTTATACCATAATCTTAAAGATTATACACAATGGTTGTCATGAGCATACCCCCATATACACAAGCCGGTTAGCTCATACACAGTACAAGTACAACAGTGACTAGATCATGCATAGATCACAAGTGCATAGTGATTGGCTCATACACAGATCACAAGTGCACAGTGACTAGATCATACATAGATCACAAGTACAATAGTGATTAGCTCATATGTACATCACATGTGCAACCGTAACTCCACATTTGCACATCACAAGTACAAAATGATTGTCTTATACACATATCATGTATTTATATTAGTGATTGGATCCATCATACTTCACATGCACATTGATGAGCTCCAACATACATCTCAAATGCATAGTGACAAGCTCCAACATGCATCACACACACAAAGTGACTAGCTAACACATCCACAAAGGCTAAATAACACATGTCCATGATGCATCCCAAATAGAAAGAATATCGATGCATTGCACACTACATCATGGGTCCTATCCTTTTCTTCAGTCTTTTGCACCATTGGACTAATGGGAAGAGAATTCAGTGCATCCCATACTACACCGCGGGTCCATCCTCAACCCCACAAGGCTAGGTATATAGTCTAACAACTGGGAAGGGGATTCGGTGCATCCCATACTACACCGTGGGTCCATCCACCATCCCAAGGGTTTCCCCAAGTAGTAAACCTACCAAACCCAATGGATTTTGACTTCAATTGCCTATAGGCCATCAACAACAAGTCTATCCACCCAAGAAGAAGTAGCTCCCAACATATGCCACCTTGTGACCTTAGTGGTATTGTCAACTATCTTCTTCACAATCCCAGGTAACACTAGCCTCAGTCACTTTCATGCCCTCAATGATAGCCAATGAAGCCCCTTGATACAACAGTTAGCCCCGGATTATCGTTACCTGCACATATGGGTCCCTACCCATGCAACTATTACCATATCTTAATCATAACCAGGGTAACCTACTAGCTTCACCTCCATGAACCAAGTGAATGTTGACTAATACCTAACAGTAGCCCAGACATCGATCATTGGCACAATTTAATGACTACCTGTCACTGCTCAAATATCCCAGAGGTTCACACTTGGGCGAGTCATACATAACATGAATCACAATCACAATCAACAAATACACGGGCCTATACATAAAGACCTCTAGATATGGAGTTGAATTACGCAAACACCTAAGAGATACATGGAACCAACACAAGATGGACTTTTCCCAACATATACATATAATCAAATACCCATTATAAAATAGTTAAATCCCTTACTTCATTTTGTTTAATAGAAGCCTATTATGTATTAAATATAAGTTATCAAATTCCCTTAACTTGATCATACCCATTTGATACCCATTTTAGCCTCAAACTGAAGCTTACGGAGGAGGGAAGGTCAAACCAATTAAGAAAAACCCCAACCCTTGGAGTTATCCCCCCCTAAACCCTCCCCCTACAGACTTGAGGTCACAAGGACATCCTTCGCCCAAGGACTGCCTACATTTCCACTTCCAAATGGATCAAAGTCACACGTAGTTCTCCTCACAAGGTCTCTCAAGGATGTGTATGCAGTAGTCATGACACTTTCATCCACACATACAAAAATCTAAAATTAAACCTTACCATAGTTATCATTCCTCATTCAATGTGAGCATCCCTAAACCCCTTACAATTTCCTATCAAGGATATTGTGCCACATTTGGTATGTGGGTGTTAATACCATATAGTTTTCAACATAGTGCTCTATACATGTTAATATTCTCATCCATAGGAGAATAAGGATTCGCTAGGTTTTGATAAGAATATTATTATCCATGATATACCTCTCCAAGCATGGAGATTCAAGCATACCTAGGTATAGGTTGCTATACAATCTAGACCCTTGATCTAAGTATTGGTCAGTAGTAAAGAGTGTACATCCTTTAATACTAGTAGTCAAAATATCATTATCAAGCATCGATTACGCCAAAATCCTTGACATGGGCCCACGTGAAGTTTCTCGCCCACAATATGGTTCTTTATAGTCAATGAACATAGTTATATAGAGCATCCTTTGAGACCTCAAAATGCATATACCAATAATTATATACTTGCTCTAAACATGATCGATGTTCGTGTCATACATGAGACCAATGTGCAATATTATATCCTTAGATCATCATATGAATATGTACACTCAACACTAATAAGGTCCTTATCCCTTAAATTTCATTTTCCTTCTGATGTAATCCCTATACTTTTATATTAGTGAGGTACATCCCTATAGGATTCCTAACCTACCATGGGTAGTTGAGAGCAACAAATATCAATATCACAAGTTAAACTTCAAATTACCCTTCCTACACAAGAGACATCTATCTGTAAACCCTCTACGTAGAACCTAAGTTCTATTGATTTTCATAGACATGTGAGTACCCATATTCATAAGAGGATCTGACAAATACTTTATATAATAGTATATGGATGTCGGATGTAATTATTACCATGAATATTCATTTAAATTCACTATAATATGCTTCTATTAATTCAATGATATCAACTTGAATGCATATCATGAGGACCTTAGCTTTAAAGGTTTACTATGGATACCCACTTTTTAAAATAATTAATTCACTTCCACCTTAAATAAGGTATAAATTCTCAAGTCTCCCCTACATTATGTAACAATATGTTTCTTGCACATGTAGCTAATATTTTCAAATTCAAGACTTCTCATGTAATGTATAAACATGATCAACTAACATGACTCGATATATCATTCCAAAATTCAATGCTCACACCACCCTTTTAGAGCTTCCCACAAGGGATGGAATTGTATGTTTATTGAGGCTTACCAACATATTCAAAATAAAATGAATCTAGTCATATCAAATCACAGACATTAATCTTAATATCTTCACAATACAATAATTTAACACAAGTCACTTAGTTCATCAATAGTTTCTATATTGGGGTTCTTATATTTAAGAGGTTACCATAGTGTCCACCATGATATAGCCAATATATAATGAGTTCCCCATAAATGTTTCTTCTGCAAAGTTTTTAATGAGATAAAACAATCATCCCCATCTATAAAGGATTACGTAGATCAAGCCAAGTTGAGATCTTATACCAGTACTAAGGTATATGAATTCATCATAAAATATTTATCATATCATAACACTGGTCATAACAATGATACCTTATCAAGGATATGAACAAGATTATCACATGTCTTCCTGTGAAATGTTGTCAATTTCCTTTGTAGGGTATACAAAAGATTTAGGATATATCCAACCTACAAATACTGTAAATAAATCCAATGAATATATACTCAAGCGTTCTCAAAACCATGGTTCCATAGGTCTTATGCCATACAACTATGAATGATGGTAAAGGTAAAATAGAGTATACTGTCATTCTGTGTTTATGGACGCCTACTTATACTGGTTTTAACATATATTGCTACTCAGAATTATTGAGTGAATCCCATGATAAAGTGTATTGCAGTCTATACCCAACTATGGAATCCCATGATAAAATGTATTACAGTCTATACCCAGCTATGGAAATGTTTGAAATTTCTTTTATTAGCAAAACTATAAGCAACTAAGAGGGAATATTATCATTCGACACTGCACAAATAAAATGGAGGTAATACTAGCATGCGAATGAATGGGTAGCACCTTACCTTTTTGGGTGGGTTGACACATTTCTGATCATCCTAAAATTGTCACACCTAGCTCCTTTTCGCACCTGAAGTCATCCTCAACTCTACTTGCCAACAATTTGGTCGACCCTCCATCCAAGCGTTGTCTCCTTACTTCTGCCAATCCTTTTTGACGCCTTTGACTTGCATTTTTAGTGACTTTTTTCTACATCGTCACTCTCAGAAACCCTCATGCTCTTTTGCCTCCTTTCTCACGTAGATTTTGCATTCTCTCTCTTTCCTATTTTATGCAAATTCTGCAACCTTTCTCCTCCCTCGCTCACGCCATTTTGCTGCTCATCTTCCTCCAAAAATTTATCACGCCAAGTGCATCTTCTTGAAAGTTTCTAAAACCTTTTCAACGGATCCATTTTGTGCATATCTTGCATTCTTTGAATTCCATGTAACCACGTTTCCTTCAGGTATTTCGAGACTTCTCTCGGCTCCCCTTTTATGCAAGTGTTTGCCCATGAAAAACACCATCGACCCCTTCTCCTTCACTTTTCTTTTTGCGCACATTGTTCCTTTTTTCTCACATTCTCATTTTCTACAGTATATACCAAACTTGAATGAGAAGTTAGAGAGGTTGTGGGATTTTAAGCCTGCTCTGCAATTTTCCACATGAATTGTCATTTCCACACAAGAAATGGGTCACCATGCGCATTTAATGACACCCACTCCTCCTTTCATTTCAGCATCATGCTTCTTTGATTGCATAGCTCCTCCGCAACTCAACCGCACCATGCCCATTTATTTCGACTTGCCTCATATTGTTCTTTTCCTTTCAGGTGCCCATGCTTCTTAATTATTTCATATAGTTTGCATCCACATTCCTATTTAATTCTCCTCTCCATCCTTGTGAATGAATTAAATGTCATTTATTTATGTCTTTCCTTACATAGTCATTCACAATGGAAATCAATGAAATGGGGGATGTGACACATGACCCGAATCATAATTCTCTAGCTCAAGTTGTTGACAAAAGTATGCAAGGCTCTATTCAGCTTCTGTGTCAAAAGAATCATATCCATATGGTGAGCCAATGCTGAGCAGTTTTAGTTGAATGGATTTGGATAATCTAGATTCTATGAAGTTCCCTAAAGTAAAAAATTCACTTTTATGGATTGTATCTTAGATGAAGATTACAAGATGAAGCTTGACTTTAATGGCCTTGAGCGTGCAACTGTACATCAATTCCCTAATGATGAAATTTCTTATACACCATTGTTTAGGCTAGAGTGTTTATGAGAGACAACAAGCCTCTTATGAGTTTCCACCTGCTCCTCAAGGTGTGACTAAAATGGAAGTTAAATTTATCTTTGATACAAATGATATCCCCTTAGTCACTGTTGTTGACTAAGGTATTAAAAAAAGTGTGTGTACAAAAGTGTACTCTTCTATTCAGTGCAGATACAATTTTCTTTGCAAAGATAGGCAAGCTACTTTGTAGATCAAGAGATAGTAGTATCATCAGAATCTTTGATGTTTCAGTATGCCTAATAAAGGTCTCTGGAAGCTCTCTTTATTTTCTTGACTGCAATTGGAGCATATGTTATTCTATTTGATGAAACTGGAGATTCTGAAATGTTTAGTGTAACCGAGGAAGAAGTTTACAATATTCCTACTGCCAAATTTCTACAGTGGCATATCTTTAATAACAGGAAATTAACTTTGTTATACTGCTCTACACGCTTGTAGAACACTCATTGAAGAGGGAAGTAGAATATTCAAGTGAGTTCCTTGCACAATTAGACAAATCAATATCTCCGGGACAGCCACAAAATGGTGTTATTCAGGAGGAACCTATGGTTGAATATTTAAGAGAAAACATGATAACAAGTTTAAGGGAACATTTGAGAAGCACCAGCCATGTGAATGTTATACAAAGTATAACACAATAATCCGGAAGTTGGTGAAAAAGGCCAGGTAACCACTGGAATTTCAATTGATAGAAATATTGAGAATCAACCATCTGCTCATGAAATCTCGGAGAGATATCCACCAAATACCTGAGGAAGTTGTTTGACAAATGAAGAATGTGTTGTGCATAAACCATAAATATAAGCTATAGAAGACAAAGCATGCCGATAGAGAGATGTGTGGATTTATGGAAGCGGTCGAGAAATCGCAGATATAAAAGAATGTGAGATATGGGACGCTTATAATGTGAAAGAACAGACATTTAAAATAGCCATTGAGGCAAGTTCATCCAACACTTCATTATATCATTGCATGAAGCTTCCCCGTGTCCATCATACCCAAGTCTACATTGATGATACCCCTTATCAATCACGGCATCAAGATTTGAGTTTAGCCCAATAGTCTATTCTCATCTAAGCTGGTATTCTTCCATTCTTGAAGACAGTGACTTACAGGAGAAACAACCCACTTTGTACTGCTCTTATTAATTTCATGGTAGATGACCAATGACTATTGGACAAAGCGAACTTCCAATTACAGAAGAAGAAATCCATGAAGCAACACGACTACCCAACCCTGGTAGAGATGTCTCTCCCTCTACCTATTGCAATGGATATGAAATTATCACCAGTCTCACTAAATCACAGATGGATGCATCATGTTCTCGATTAGATACGGATGATATCATTGACTCCGTTGTGCAAATTTCTTCCAAGTTTATAGTGTACAAGGTGTTGGTATATACTAAGAAATTAGATTCTATTCCTTCCAAGTTTTCTGAGACTGCCCTTGAAGTTGCTCATGGGGTGTGTTTCAATTGGTGTAAGTTTATCAAGCATTACTATGCCCATGTAAGGGAGAGAAATCATCTCCAATTTAAATAAAGTTGTAGGACAGACCACCATGACTGTTGTTGTTATGAAGCAGTGTCAAGAAGAGAAGCTCATGATACACTTGGGTATCGTGCCTTATAAATACTTGGAGGAAGAACGTGTATGAAGTTTTGGGATACATTTTGAGGCATGTGGATAATCAAGGAGAGGAAAAACCAGCTCAACTAGTTTTTAAGGAAATAACTGAGGTTCCACAGTAAAAAAACAATGGATAAATAAAAATAATGTCTCGATTGGATGCATATGCCCAATGTTTTAAATATGTATTCAAAAAACTAATGATATTAGATGAATGTCATTCCTCCCGAGAGAAGCTATTCTCCTCACAAAACGCACCTATGTCTTGGCATTATAACATAAGACCCATCCTCCCTACGACGATATAATTGCAAGATAAGACTGATGGACGGATGCTGACGGACGTTTAGGTGTGTGTCATTTGGAATGTTGTCATCTACCTTGTCACAAGAAAAACGTGGTAGCACCAAAAGGTTTTAAAAATCCTAATTTGGAATGGACAAAAAATCTAAAACATCACCATTTTTGACATTCGCATTTTGGAGGTTATTGGGGAGCCCAAAGGGAGTTACAGGCGTTCGGAGGCCCAAGCAGAGTGACCACTCTCACTACCAAAATGCATTTGACAAGCGCGGCCAACTAGCTAGTAGGTATGTATATCCGCTAGAAATATATGTCATTTTTCCTTTCTGCCTAAGAACAATGAAGAATTGAATGACTATTCATTGTGAAGATGGGTTTTCATTGACGGGTTTCCAAGGGTTTTCCTTGCGAAAAGGGGTTTTCATTTGAAATGCAGAGCTATTTATGTGCTTTTGTGTCGAGGATTTTTAAATTTTGCCATTTTAATGTTCTCACAACATAGAACTTTGTGTTGAGGATTTTTAAATTGAAATAGTAGTGGAATAACGTTTAGAGAAACTAGAAACCATGCAAAATATATAACCATGTTGGAAAATGCAATGTGGGTTCTGCAATTAAATGATATATTTTTAAAACCACATAAAGCCCATAATGTCACCATTTTTGACATTCTCATTTTGAAGGTTGTTGGCGAGCTTAGAAGGGAGTTGCAAGGGTTCAAAGGCCAAAGTAAAGTGGTCACTTGAATATTCTATGGTCTAAATAACAAAAGCTTTTCAAGACAATCATACTATTTTATAAAATTCCAAGTTGGAAAACAACACTGGGTTTTACGAAACTTGCAACCCACATACTGTTCTAAAACCCTTTACAAGTAACAACCCCTTTTGTGATTTGTCTTGAAAACCTTTTGTGAATTAGATAGTAAGAATGTAATGAAATTGGAAAACACTGGTTATTATGAAACCTGCAACCCACATAGTGTTGTAAAACCCTCTACACGTAACAACCCAATTTGTTACTCATCTGTCAACTCAATCTAGTTAGTTTTATGAAACCCCCACCTGCAACTCCTCCCCATGCTCTCCACCACTTAGCTTCAAATGAATGTACAAAATGAAATAAATGGCAAACTACATTGTGTTTTCCAACCTGCAATTATATTTTGCATTTATTTTTAAATCATATGAGGAAAATGAAATGAAATTTTTAGTTTAAGTAAGAATTGCTTTAAAATTTGTGAAGGTGAATGAACTTCACTACATTCTTATTGTCTACAAAACTAAAGGTTTTCATTAAAATTATGTTGTCTACATATAATTCTACCAAACTAATTACTTTTGATTTTCCTATAACACATTGCACCAAAATTGTCTTGTCCATCAAAATTTCCTCTAGAACTTCCCTAACATTATTATCCTTTTCAGAAAGAGTACATAACTAGTAATTTGAATAATCGTCCTCTTGATGCACAACTTTTGATGCATTTCCAATCAATGTTCACCATACTTCGGCTAAGTCCACTTTTATCTGATTCAATCGAAATGAGAAAAGCAGAGTTAGCCAAGGTATGGTGATAATTGACTAGAATGCATCAATACTTGTGCCTAAAGAGCAACAGTATTCAAATTCCTATGTATTCTTTTTTTGAAAGGATAAAAATGTTAGGGAAGCAAGTAGAGGAAATTTTGATGGACAAGACAATTTTGGTGCATGTGTCATAGGAAAATCAGAAGTTATTAGTTTGGCACTTGTGACACTTGTTACACCCCAATTGTGAAGTTACTATTTACTATTACTACATAGGGTAAATATGAATGTAATGTGAATTCTGGAGATGAATAAATTATGCTTGTACCTTGTTATCAATATAAATGTTATCTCATTTGATATCGTCTCATTTGATATTACCTCAGTTGATGTTATTCATGGTGGAATACTGCATATATGTGAATGAAAGGTTATTGAATTACTATTATTCTAACTTTGGAAATGCTTATATATAGTACATATGTTGTGAACAATTGGCTATCATGTGCATGTGTTAGTGGATGCAGCTATGTGTTCATTCCTCCAAGCGAAGGGGAAGTGTCACTCGGGAGAAGTTCTCGATTGAGTAACTAGTGAAAGTAAACTATCTAAGTATTAACACACACCACATTAGAATGATTGAGTTGAGTCAGTTTGTGGGTAGTAGGTAAGTCATCCTTAACCGATATGTCTGCATTTGAGAGTCTTGTTTACTACTACATGCATTATTGGGTGATGTTTATCTTTTTGAGTTGTTGAGATCTTTCTTGTACTATTACGATTATATTGACAAGTGGGATGTACATGGAAGTATGTGTATATATATGCACATGCATGTCAATGGGATCTAACGACATATATATGCATATGTATAGATGTACCACACGTAAATAGTTACCAATATGATGGTAATCGTGAATGGTTATATGTGAATCGGATGTGAACATATATATATACATGTGTAGACACGTAAATTATACTGATTGATCTTGCACACTTGATTCCAGTTCACTAACACCAGTTCTTCCTTAATCACTTCTTTACTAACCAATTAATTAAATAATCCTTATTTAATTAATCCATCATAATTCCTCTTTTAATTAAATAAATCATTTTATTTGATTAATCCTAATGTCCCTCTTTTAATTAAATAAATCATTTTATTTAATTAAGTTCTAAAGTCATCTTCCTTTAATTAAATAAATTAACATTTATTTGATTAAATCTAACATCATCTCCTTTTAATTAAATAAATTGAATTTTATTTAATTAAATCTAATGTTCATTATTCCTCCTATTTGATTTAAATAAATCTGAAAATCTAAGTCAAATGTCAAATCCAACTAATCTCTACCTAGATTTTGCAACTTGCACAAGTAAATCAATTTAATTGATTTATAAATTCTTCTATTTTCATTCAAAAGGGCATCTCTTTGGAATATTCCCTCCATTTGAAATCTCCCTCCTAAAAAGACTTGTCCTCCAACATGGCATTTAAGTCTCTTACAAGTCCTTTTTCTTGATCCAAGTGGCATTAACTCACCTTTCATCTCTTCCTCCACAATCCATCTTTCAAATTTCAAATTTCCACCTAATTGCATTTATTTGCACATTGATCAAAATGTGCTCCACCTCTCTTCACTAGCATGTTGACAAGTGGCACTTTGCTATTGGTTTATTTTTAGTCCCACATGATTCATGTTTTGCATTCCTCCATCCTTTTTTCCTATAAAGGGAGGACTCTTCTATTGATTTTGGATCCACAACTTGTACAAAAGTCATTATCTACAAATTTTATGCAAGTTCATCCATTGTTCATCAAGATTTTCATAGCATTTCATCATCTTAGCTAGGTTATGGTCAAATTTCATCAAGGAGCACACAATCTTCATCAAAGTTCATCAAAGCTTGCAAGGAATTGGGAAAGGACTATTTTCCACATCAAAATAGCACCAATTCCCCCATGGGATTGAGGGTTTGAATGTTTTGGATAAGATTACTTAGCTTTCAATAGATTTTATTTGATATTCTCTCTTATTTTCTTGTTCATTTCATTTCAATGAATTGCATGGGGAATGATTGTTTTAGATGTGTTTGATGACTAACATTGTGTTGTTTGTCTATGTTTGAACAGGTCTAGAGCTACCATTCACAACATGTATCCATATGTATATGTATATCGATACATGCGTATGTTGGCATCGATATAGATATACCTACACATACGTGTACATAGAGGCATATACATTTATACATATATATATATGCATACATTCAATATAATGTGTTTATTATATACTATCTTGCCTGTACTCATATATATATCGAATGTATGCTTACATTATTGGCTTACGATATATATAAATATATATATGTAAATATATATTAATGCTTATATATATAAATACATGATGGTATTTAATATATATATAATACATATATATATATATATATATATATATATATATATATATATATATATATATATTTAACATAATATATATGTTATTAATTTGACTATCTCTTATTTAATAGAAGCTGATATATAAAGGTTGCTATAGTCAATAGAGACTATGTGAATGGAGGTCGATAATAGTCATTATTGACTATGTCAAATAAAGTTGATTAAATAGCTAATGATTGTTTGTGTAAACCAATTATCATACTATTTGACACATGATTTATAACATGGTATTGTTGTCAATAAGATGTTTGACTTGGTCGACACCAATAGTGAGACCAACCATGACTTTGTCTAACACATTTAACTTCTGAAGTCGATTCATCCACTAAATGGATTGATGGAAACTTGTTGTCATAAAATGGAAGTTGATTGATTATTTTGGTAGTTTAACCGCACCAAATATGAAGGAAATAATAATGGAAGTGGCGCCACCTTTGAATCAAAGTTGTTGTAGAAGTCTTGTCATTGTGACAATTTGAATTATGCATATGCTAATTGAATGAGTCTTTAGATTGTTGTCACTAAACAAGTCGACGTGTAGGTGATTATGTTGATTATTATCTTGTGAAATCGCCACCTTTCTAATATGTTTCATGTGTTGCTTTGCATGAGCTTGTTTTCCATTAACATGCCTAGACTATAGGCTTTGAGGTTGTTTGATTGCTCTATAAATAGTTGAACCATTTCATTTGAGAGGGACACACTCTTCCACAAGATTACACATCTTTTTCTATTCCTATTTCTGCAATATTACCAGCCATACTTTGTTTTACATTGTGAGAGAGAAAGGGACTGAGTTATATTTAGTTTGTGAGGAATATATTGAGAGGAGTAAGCTATCAACTTGAGAAATATAGTTTATTTGTGACATTCTTGAAAAGTTGTTTATCAAGCTTGCGGTTGTTGGAAAGGGTTGCATTGTTGCCATTTGTCTAGATAAGTGATAGTAGGCATGGAGATCTCTTCTTATTTGTTATTTTATTTTTGAATGATGTGTCTTCCATTCATGTTTGAGATGTCTTTCCCAGTATATGCATTAGAGAATTTAGATTATTTTGAAAAGGAAGTTGAAGTTATTATGATGTTTTCATAATGTGTTTTTAAGTACTCCATAGTAGGAGATGAATTTTGATCATAAGTATTATATAATAGGTGTGATTGAACATGAAAAGAACATATGGTGTATTTAGTTAAGTTATTGATTTAACTAGGAAAGCTTTTGTTTACTCCTAGGATAGATAATACAGTATGGGAGGGAGTTTAAGTACTTACATGTAAGTAGGGTTACTCCAAGTATATAGGTTATCTGGGATGATGGACTATCCATTGAAGGAAATACCTAGCTTGTGTACTTACTAGTTAAGTAGGATTATTCCAAGTAGAATATTATGGTGATAGGTTATCTGGGATGATGGACTATCCATTGAAGGAAATACCTATGCGTAGCTTAAGATAGTCTTAAGTCAAATCAAACCTGAGTAGTGTATGTGATAGATGACTTCATTCGAAGTATTGAATGAAACTCTTTGGCAAAAGTAGTGTGAATTTCCGAGACTCCACTCTAGATTGTGTGACTACCAAGACTACACTGTCAGCTCACCTTATTCTAGTATTACATGCTAGACATAGATTGTGGGATTACAAGTTCTAGTTATGTAGGACACAGCATTATGCTCAGTTGGTTGTCGTTATCAGTTACTCTACCAATCTCTTTGTTGAAGGGAAGGGCCATCTATTGAATGATAGGTGTGTGGGGGACCACATTATGAGTCTATGGTTGGTGGAAAAGGGCCTGAGTGATGCTTCTCCTCCATAGCAAGCGAGAGAAGAACCAAGATTTGAAAGGAAGGATCCTAGACTGTCTTATAGCTATTTTTTCTAAAGCTCTTTGAGCTATGTATGTTTTCTTGTATTGATGTATTTTATGAAATGAAAAGGAATTCATGTTGTAAATTATGTTATGCATCTTGTTTGAAAGTTATCAATAAAGAAGGAAAAAAAATATTGCAATGGTTTGTTACTCAGTTTATTTACTCATAAGGTGTATATTTAGAAATTTTTACTTCATGAAGCTTCAGAACTAATAGATAGAACAGTTATTACAAATCATAGTGGAAAATATATTATGTTATAGAAGTTTATTCATGATAGAATTTACTTGTTCAACTCCACCCATAGCATCATCTTTCACTTTCTTTTCCTACACAAATTCTTGTGCAATGCAAAACTTTTTCATTTTGTCCACTTGTGCATTTCCATTTTCCCATTGCATATACTACACATGTACCTTCCTCAACTTCTCAGGAGCATGAAGGATCTCTTCAGTCAATACATTATCTATCTCTCACTTCGCTCTGCTTCTTTTCAAGTGTTTTCAAAGAAGATTCCTTTTTCATTCCATGCATTCTAGTACCTGTTGCCTCTAATTTTGCATTTCCATTTTCCCATTGCACATAATGCACATGCTCCTTCTTCAACTTCTCAAGAGCAAGAAAAATCTCTTAAGTCAATACATTATCTATCTCATTCACTTTGTTATGCTTCTTTTCAAGTGTCTTTAGAGTAGGTTCCTTTTTCCATTACATAGTTTCCACTACCTATTACTCGAGTTATGCATTGCCATTTTTCCATTGCATATACTGCACATGCATCTTCCTCAACTTCTCAACAGTGGGGAGAATCTCTTCAATCAATACATTATCATTTATATATCAAGCATTCAATGTGGTCTACATAAATTTTGAAGGTGGTTGTTACACCTCGTCTTTTTGTTACTAAGTTACTTTTACCTTCACAAGTAAATAGGATGATAAATGCAATCATGATTTTGATATGTTTGATAAAGGAAATGAATACTAAAATAGTGATGCAGGAGCATCCTTGGTTCTTGGCAATCTTGCATCAACCAAAAATATTTTCTTTCAGTTTTTGTTCTTGTTCAGTTCTTGTTTAGTTCAAGTTCGTGGATTCATCATAGTTGCTCACCAAATCGTATGGATCTATATTTGCATCGTGGACATGTTCATTTTCCTTATTTGAAGATTTGAGTATGATTGGATCTTTTTCTGGCAAGTTATCGCTTCCAGATTTAATGGCAGTTTCTTGAACCGACACCGAAATAATTTCAAACCTAATGACTAGTTTGATCGCTCGTGGATCCTTCCCATAACTTGCGAATCTTGACGGTGTGATTTGAATCGTTTCGTGGAGTGTCCTCGACCTTAATTATAGGTCCACACTTCATCCTATGCATTCACCGTTGAGTAATTCAAATTTTAGGCTGACCTATTTCATGTGCACGTTACATTTTCTTTCATTGGAGAATGTAATGATCTTTGGCCAACACGGATGATTCTAGATCTCAAGATGTGATATAAATCATTGTAATGGATCATTAGAAAAATAATCAAATGAATAATAGATCTGAGATGTTATATTTCAGCTCACATTAAGGAGCATATATGAATATTGTAATTTGAGCATGTTTAATCAGGCTTGTGAGACAAATCTGTAAACCCAAATGTTGTCAGTCGATTGTAATTGAAATTTTTGATAATAAGAAAGTTTGAATCTACATTTTCCTCCATATTCCATGTTGCTTTTGTTGTGTAACTCTTGTTGCATGGTCTGGATTGTTCTCTTTGAGGACCCTCCTACCGTGGCTGCACTAGATTGGCATCAGAGCGAGATTTGATCCATGAAAGATTGCCAGAATTCGTGGTCATGTTGAAGATTTTTTATGGGGTGGGAGACTAAGGATCTGACCTGCATCTGCCGAGGACTTGTGTAAAGATGGCGAGAAGAAGAAATGTTAGAGGAAATGGAGCACGTGGAAATGAAGACCCGACTTTAATGGAGATGTTGAGAGGAATTGTTGCTATATTAGATGCAGTCGAAATGGCCCAGAGGAGAGGTCGACTAGTTGATGATGTGAGTGATGAAGAGGTAGAAGTACAAGAAGAAAGGGGAAGAGAAGATCAACCTGGCCTGGATCAAGGAGAAGAGAGGTTCATAAGATCCCTAACTAGAGAAAATACTAAGCCACATTTCAATCCACCGGATTATAGTGGTAAGTTGGATTCGGATGAATTGCTTGATTGGATAACAGAGATGGAGAAGTATTTTGATTTTGAAAGAACCACTGAAGATAAGAAAGTAAATTTTTCTTGTACAAAGTTGAAAGGACATGCATCCCTTTGGTGGGAACATTTGCAAACAAATGGGCGAAGAAGAGGAAAAGAAAAGATAAAATCATGGGATTAGATGGTGAATAAGTTAAAAACAAAGTTTATTCCTGTAGATTATCAGATCAATTTGTTCCCGAAGTTGAAAATTTTGAAGCAGAAGGAGTCTAGTGTGACAAAGTATACTGAGGAGTTCTACAAGTTGAATATGAGATCTAGACATTCAGAGGATGAGATCGAGCAAGTAGCCAGATATGTGAATGGCTTGAGGTCATCTATACAGGATGATATTAGTTTAATCAAGTTGTAGAGTGTGGAAAAAGCATATCAATGTGCCCTAAAAGTAGAAGAGAAGTTGAATAAAAGACATGAGCAGAGACAAAGAGGAAGAGGTGGAAGATTTCAGAGGAAAAATTTTTACTAGAGGAAGAGGAACTTTTGCAAATTAGAATAAAGATAAGGAAGTCAGTAAGAATGACAATTCATACCATAGAGGTTATGGAAATTCTTATCGAAGAGGAGGATATGGTGGTTACCAGAATGAGGGTTATAGAAAAGATGATAAGGAGAAAAGAGTGTTTAGGGGAACTTATTTTAAGTGTGGTGGAGAAGGACATAGGGAATTTGAATGTAATCAAGGAGAGACAAGTAGAAAGACATAAAATAGTAGAAGAATAGCCTTTGTTGAGGAAGATCATGTCGGATCATCTAACAAACCGGAAGATTGAGAAGTGTTGGTGAATAGAAGAGTATTATGTCAAAGTGAGATGGAGTAGGAACCGTTGCAGAGAAAGAATTTGTTTTGAACCAGATGCAAGGTAGCTGGTAAATGTTGCAAAGTAATTGTTGATAGTGGGAGTTCTGAGAACTTGTTTTCTAAAGAAATGGTAACCAAATTGAAGTTGGAAAGATTGAAACACCCGGAGCCTTATCAAATAGCATGGATTCAAGATGAGCATAAGATACTGGTAAGTGAACAATGTTTGGTGAAATTGAAGATAGGAAATTATCATGATGAAGTTTTGTGTGATATCATGCCTATGGATGTATGCCATGTTTTGTTGGGAAGGCCTTGGGAATATGATAGACGGGATATTCATGATGGAAAGAAGAATACATATACTATTGTTGCTAATGGGATGAAACAGACTTTGTTGCCATTGGAGGATGTTCCTAAAGTTGAAGTTTGTATGAGTGCTAG
The DNA here is from genome assembly GCA_007258455.2 of Sequoia sempervirens. Taxonomy (NCBI): domain Eukaryota; kingdom Viridiplantae; phylum Streptophyta; class Pinopsida; order Cupressales; family Cupressaceae; genus Sequoia; species Sequoia sempervirens. The sequence goes on from VDFB02000013.1 coordinate 236,463,332, forward strand.
AATTTTTTTCGTTAATGGAAGGAGATTTCTAGATGGATTGAGACATGAGAGCATGTGTTATGCCTTGGTTCCTAAGAAGGCTGAAGACTTGAAGCATGTAGAAGAACAACCGAAGGAGATAAAGGAGTTGTTGGCAGAGTATGAAGAGATCATTTTAGATAATGTACCTGATGGACCACCTGTGAGGAGTATTAGTCATTGCATGGATCTGATTCCTAGAGCTATTTTTCCTAATAAAGCAACACACCGGATGACACCGGCAGAGAATGAAGAGTTGAATAGACAAGTGCAAGAGTTGTTGAGGAAGGTTTTGATCAAAGAAATCTTAATTCCTTGTGTAGTACCTGTTGTGCTAGCACCTAAGAAGGATGAGGAATGGAGGATGTGTAAAGAATCTAGAGCCATAAACAAGATCATGATGAAGTATAGATTTCCTTTGCCCTAAATGGATGACATTATGGATTGTTTGAGTGGAGCCAAATACTTTACAAAGATAGATTTGAAGAGCGGATATCATCATATTAGAATTAGAGAAGGAGATGAGTGGAAGGCAACATTCAAGACAAATGAAGGATTGTATGAGTGGTTGGTGATGCCTTTTGGACTAACAAATGCACCGAGTACTTTCATGAGGTTGATGAATGAGGTATTGAAAAAATTCTTGGGTAAGTTTGTGATTGTGTATTTGGATGACATCTTGATTTTCAGTAAGAGTAGAGAAGTGCATTTGTTGCATATAAGACAAGTTTTGAAGAGGTTGAGAGAAGAGCAATTGTTGATAAACATTAAGAAGTGTATTTTCATGAAGGAAGAATTGGTATATTTGGGATTTGTAATATATGTGGATGGATTGAAGATGGATCCTAAGAATGTAAGAGAAATTGTTGAATGGCCTACACCAGATAGCATGGGAGAGGTAAGATCATTTCATGGATTGGCTAGTTTCTATCAGAAGTTCATTAAGAATTTCAGTTCTATTTGCAGTCCTATGATAGAGACAATGAGAGGAGATAAGAAGGATTTTAGGTGGACATCTAGAGCAGATTGGAGTTTTGAGTTGTTGAAATAGAAGGTTACTGAGTAGCCTGTGTTGGCTTTACCAGACTTTAATAAGGTATTTTAGGTAGACTATGATGCAAGTGGAAATGCAATTGGAGCAGTATTAAGTCAAGAAGGAAGACCAGTAGCTTATTTCGGTGAGAAATTGAATGATGCTAGGAGAAGATATTTAGTGTATGATCAAGAGTTCTATGCCATATTTCAAGCCTTGAAGAAGTGGAGACACTACTTGTTTCCTAAGGAGTTTGTGTTGTATACGGATCATCAAGTGTTGCAGTATTTGAACAGTCAAGGTAAGTTGAATCAAAGACACATGAGATGGGTAGAATTCTTGCAGAGTTATACTTTTGTTTTGAAACATAGGAGTGGAAAGTCAAATAGATTTTTTGATGCTTTAAGTAGAAGAAGGAATTTACTGGTAGAGATGAGGGTGGAGGTACTAGGCTTTGAAGAATTGAAGAACTTGTGTGAGGAAGACTCGAACTTTGTTTTGAAGGATAGGAGTCAGTGGTTGGACTATTTCATTCAGGAGGATGTGTTGTTCAGAGGGAATCAGTTGTGTATACCCCAGAGTTCAATGAGGGATAGCTTGATAAAAGAAAAACATAGTGGAGGATTGGTAAGACACTTTGGAATTGATAAAATAGTAGCATTGGTAAGTGAGAATTACTTTTGGCCACAGATTCATAAGGATGTTAGGAAATTTGTGCAGAGTTGCAAAGTTTGTCAAGTTGCAAAAGGGAGTAGTCAGAATGTTGGATTGTATAAGCCTTTAATAGTTCCAGAGAGACCTTGGGAGGATATCAGCATGGATTTCATACTTGGTTTTCTGAAGACACAAAGAGGTAACGATTCCATATTTGTGGTGGTGGATAGATTTTCTAAAATGGTACATTTCATACCTTGTAAGAAGACAAAAGATGCAATACATGTAGCAGACTTATTTTTCAAGGAAGTGGTTAGATTGCATGGATTACCTAGGAGTATTGTTTCAGACAGAGATACAAAGTTTGTTGGTTACTTTTGGAGGAAACTTTGGAAGAAGTTAAAGATAGATTTGAAGTTTAGTTCTAATTTTCACCCATAGACTGATGGATAGACAGAGGTAGTAAATAGGAGTTCTGGGAATTTGCTGAGATGCTTAGTTGGAAAGAAGATCGGAAGTTGGGATTTAGTCCTTGCACAAGTAGAGTTTGCTTACAATAATTCAGTGAACAGGAGTACCAGAAAGACACCTTTTGAGATTGTTACTGGAGTTCATTCTAGAGGTATATCAGAGTTGAGAGACATCAGTATGGAAGATAAAAGGAGTACAGAAGCAAAGGAATTTTTAGAACATATGGAGAAAGTGCATACTCAAGTAAAACAACAATTAGAAGATATGAACCGGAAGTATAAGGAACGAGTAGATGAAAAGAGGAGACACAAGCAGTTCAAAGTTGGAGATGAAGTGATGGTGTATTTGAGGAAGGATAGATTTCCAGTTGGCATATACAATAAGCTGAAGATGAGGAAGTTTGGACCCTATAAGATTTTGAAGAAATTTAATTCAAGAAATGCGTATGAAGTTGAGTTATCATATGACATGGGTATATCACCTATATTCAACATTGCAAATCTACATCAGTACCATGAAGCAAAATTCAATGAAGACAGTAAAGCAGAATTGGAGAAACAATTTCCTAAACAATAATCAGATGGGATAGAAGAGATTTTGGATATCAGGGATGGAAGGAAAATGCATGAAAGACAGTACAAAGAATATCTTGTGAAGTAGAAAGGCAGACTAGTGGAGGATTCTTCTTAGATTTCTTAGGCTGAGGTAGACCGTATTGGTTTTCCTTTAGCCCCAGCAAAGTGAGGGACTCACTTTTCAAATAATTCCAAATGTCTGATGTAGGAGCATCCTTGGTTCTTGGCAATCTTGCATCAACCAAAAATATTTTCTTTCAATTTTTGTTCTTGTTCAGTTTTTGTTTAGTTCAAGTTGGTGGATTCATCATAGTTGCTCACCAGACCTTATGGATCTATATTTTCATTGTGGACATGTTCATTTTCCCTATTCCAAGATTTGAGCATGATTGGATCTTTTTCCAGCAAGTTATCACTTTCGGATTTAATGGAAGTTTCTTGAACTAGCATCAGAATAATTTCAAACCTAACGACTAGTTTGATCGCTCATGGATCTTTCCCGTAACTTGTGGATCTTGACAATGTGATTCAAATTATTCCATGGAGTGTCTCGGACCTTAATTATATGTTCACACTTCATCCTATGCATTCATCATGGAGTAATTCAAATTTGAGGCCAACCTATTTCATGCGCACATTACATTTTCTTTCATTGGAGAATGTAATGATCTTTGGCCGACGTGGATGATTCTAGATCTCAAGATGTGATATAAATCATTGTAATGGATCATTAGAAAATTAGTTAGATGAATAATAGATTTGAGATGTTAGATTTCAGCTCGCATTAAGGATCATATACGAATATTGTAATTTGAGCATGTTGTATC
>VDFB02000013.1:236467009-236707249 GCA_007258455.2 Sequoia sempervirens
AAAGTCACTCAGTTGGGTATAATTGCACTCACACAACCTTTCAACTCACAACACAACACACATCAAGGACCCATTATAGAGCCTTTCAACTTATCCAACAATCACCAATGCTTTTTTTGTACCAAATTGCACAAATCAAGTTTTCTACGCTTCTAAGGGCCAAAATTAGCCCACTTTTACAAAGGGGCCACCTTCAAAACTTTGCGTAATCTCCTCAAACCTTGGGGAAGCATTTTATATCTATCAAAACTTCAAATTACAGCATTATATTACAAAGATTCAATCATTTACCACCCAAACCATAAAACCCTCTCCCTAGGCTTAGAAACCCTAGGTTTTATTGAAAGTAGCACTTGCCAAACACTCCAAAACTTGAAAACTATTCAAAAAAGACTAAAATACCCTGCTCATGCTTAATCTAACATAAAATAATGGTGCCCAACTCAGAAACTCATTTTCACTCACCAAAACCTCATTTTTCTTAAGGAAAACTCAACATTTCCGTATTTGGTTTGATTCCCAATCTAAGGATCATCCTCCATTCAATTTTATCATGGAATTTTATAATTTTTCCCTCCTAAAATAAACCATGTCAACTTCCAAAACTAACATTTGAAAGAGGTGCTTGTTGTTCTCCCTCTTTAATACACTTTTACAACCCTGATGCAAGAGCACCTACACCTCATCCTCCTTATTATATCATTTGATGGTAATTAGGAAGTTAATAGGTAGGTGGATGATTCTTTGAGCAATTTTTGTTTTGAATAAGGTTAATCAAGACCACTAAGCATGTCTTAGGTTTTTTTTTTGAGTTTAGGTGTTAAATTGTGAAAAATGGTGATCTTGCACTAAAGTATCTTTATAGCCTTTGAAGGAAAGTTTTTGAATTTACATGTAAAGTTGCAATATTAGTGTTTTTTGGATGTAATAAAGCTCATTTCATTCCATTGGTGTGGTTTTAGTGAGTTATAGGTGTTAGGGGTGCAAACTTACAATATGAGTAATATTGTTGTGAACAAAAATGCATGTGAATGAGGGATTAGGCCTAGGGTTTGGGAGAATCTCTATGGGAGGTCATGATGTTTTAAAATTTTAGGCATGTTCAGGGTTAATTTCATTTTTTAAAGTTATTTTTAAAGTTTTGGAGGTTGTGGAAGTAGCATATTCAATAAACCCTCTTGAATAGTGCATAAAACAAGGGTTTTCAGGTTGGCATGAATTTTTCCATACCAGAAGAATCTAGTTGTGGTTTTGGAGGTTTGGGAACCTAAGAAATGCTTCCCCAAGGTTTCAAGGTCATTTTATAAGTTTGAGGGCATGTTTCTTTGCAAATTAGGCCTAATCAGCCTAATTAGGTCAGCCTAGAAGGGGTGTTTTTGGGGATTTGGTCCAAAGGACTTGTACCTGACATTGAGATATGTGTAATAACTATGAAATGGGTATCTAAAACCATCAATATTTTCTCTAGTGTTTGGGAGAACATTTGAGTTATTGGGCACAAACTGAGTTTCCACTACTACTAGGGTTCAAAGGGTGAACGTGTGAAATCGAACTTTTGATGATTGTTAATTTCACAACTTAGGAAATTTTAGATATTTTGAAAATTCTACTACCTAGACCCCTAAATACTATTGAAAATGATGTAGAGTGGCAAGGGAAGCAACTTCCTTTTCAAAAGCTTCTCTCAAATACTCTATATGCACGCACCAACTTCACTATTCCTCTCAACAATGCAACTTGACCACTCAATTTGACTCACACAACCAGAAATCTGAACAGGACTTGGGGATGATGTAAACACTCTTCACACAACACAACATGACCAAACAAATAGACCTTGCACCTAAAAACATTCATTCTTCCCTCACTCCTACACAAGCCCATGCAACTTTGCAACATTCACCAATAGTACAATCAAAATAAAAACTGATTAAAGGAATTAACCAAAAAATAAAACATGGTTTTAGACTCCTAACACCATCCTCCACAAGTTCCCAAAAGCATAGGATCAAACACCCAAAACAAATGTATCAAAAGATTGATTTACAAGCCATAAACAAGGAAGCTTTCAACTTTTCAAGGAACACCCCAACACCCCTAATGCCTTTAAAAGACTCCAACAGGTTCCCCAAGACCTGTTCCATGCTTTACATCTATTTCTAAATTACCTCATCAGTATTTAGCTACCTCATCACCTATGTTGTCTATTTATGAAGCCTTGAATGACATGTATATTTCATTTATTTTAATGGATACATTTCTGAGGAACTAATATTCATCTCATTACCATGCTATAGGTAAAATTATCCACCATGCCGAAGAAATGAAGAAAGAAGAAATATCTAATAGACGAAGAGTATGAAAGCTTCAAAGAACAGGAGAGAGAACGGGTGGTGACATATCATGAAAAGAAGAAATTGGAAATGATTGACGAAAACAAGCCAATTGAAGATGAACCTCAACCATCAAAAAGAGAAAAGAAATTGGCACCACAAAGGGCACAAATGGGAAAGAGTCATGCTAGGAGAGATGCAGATGTTGTAGTTGGAGACACACCCTCTACTGCAAGTGAATACGAAGGGACACCATTAAGCACAAGCAAATATGGAGGGACACCATCTACTGCAAGTGAGTATGGTTGGACACCATCCACCACATCTGAAGTTGAGAGTACATCATCATTCGGATTTGACAAAGAAGGTATGCCATCATCCCCACATGAACCTCAAGGTATGTCTTCTATTCCACCCTCGATCGAAGGTACACAATCTAGCCCACCTCAATTAAATATTGATTAAATTGCTAATGTTGAGATGTATGTACCTAGGAGAACACCACCTAGAATTTTGTGTAGAAAGCCAAAAAAAATTATTAATATTGATGAGTATATTTTCCAGCACATGGAAGGGAAGATTCCATAATGCACTTGTAGAAGATATGCTGATAAAATTTGGAAAATCTTCTTTGAAAGGCTAAATGAGACTGCAAGATGTCAAGATGTCAAAATGATTATCCTCAAATTAGTATTTCTCAAAGATTTTTTGAAATGCTTAAAGCTTTTTATGTAAAGATAAATCACACACGCACTACTTGTTGTTGTAGACTACATATTGTATTCGCTAACCACTATGATGTTTATCATTCTATATGTTTAGATTTGCATACTAATGACGTTTTGCAAGATTGTGGCATAGAAGCCCCACCAAAATCTTCAAGAGAGTTCTTATCAAAAAATTTATGTCAAATAGAGGACGGCCAAATATTCTATAGGACAGCATGCTTGGATGGTTCATGTGAGCATTGCGGTGGCTTGTAACGAATGTCAGTATGTCAACATATGGAAAGCACAGATGAGGTGGGACATAAACTAGTAGATTTTGGGAAGTATAAAAAAGTGGCATATGCTACAAAATATGGGTCTCAAAAAAAAAAGGTGTGATTTGGTTACTAAGAAGATTCCAGTGTATCAGTTTATGTCCATGTATTGTGAGAATCTAGTGTATGAGTATGCAAGGCATACCCATAGAGCCTGATGGTTGGACACGCAATTCAAGCTATACAAAGACACCTTTCCAATTGGCAGCATAGTGTCAGTGGTTGACTTTGCAGATAACTACACTCTATAGCCACAGTGTGAGGTGCAATCACAATATTACAACTCCACACATGTTTCGATATTTGTGCACATAGCATTCATTCATGTAGCTGATAGTACAGAGGACCAAAGAAGGTATTGAGGGAGTATCACTTTTATATTAGTGATGATCACACACATTCTCCAGAGTTCATGCAAGGTTGCTTCCAGATGTTCTATAGTGATTTGGATTGGAGGGGAATAGCATATGGTCGGCATATAATATGGTCGGATAACTGTGCAGCATAGTTCAAGAATGTGCACATGTTCTACTGGTTGTGCAGGATGCATCTCACTATAGGTGTTTAGCATATGTCAAACTTTTGTGAGGTTGGGCATGGAAAGGGGAAGCATGATGGTGCAAGAGCATGCGTGAAAAGAGCATTAGCACAAGAAGATTTAAAGTATAAAGACAGTGCAAAGTTGATAGATGCAAGTTCAATCGTCGAGCCGTGTAATGCTTCGATGGGTCCAGGTAATGAAGGTACATCTTCAATTCATAGATCTTTTTTGTTGATGGATGATACTAACATTGCACCATATGAGGATTGTTGTACACTAACAAGATCGAGTGAGCTACACTCTTTCCTTAGCTCAAATGCAGGTTCATGGAGTATCGATACACGTAAGATGGCATGCTTTTGTTCTTCATGTACAATGCAAGCTTGGAATAATTGTGAGTTAGGGGAGTGGATTGACAAATGGTTAACAAGTTATCTTAGCCCACTTCACATATCGCCCTCTGACGGCATTGGAACTAACACAGATGGAATCATCGGTTGACTTTAACCACGTATTAGATCTAGTTCAACTAGGTAATATATCTACTTGCTTAGTTTTTGAAATTCCATATTGTTATCTTACTTCGTATTTTATTCGTAATGTTGACTAATTTCAAGTGATTTTCTGCACATATCAATGCAGGGCATGTTTATACAGTTATTGCAGATGAAGAAAACGAAGAGGGAATGAACTATTACTTGTGTCGTTGTGTTGAGGGAAAAAATAAATTGGAAGCCCTAGTTATAGATGGAGAAAAAATTGAATACCCTATAGGCTCAATTGTTGTTACTGGAATGTGGCTTAGAAGGTACCCACATAAGAGTGTTAAACATTGGTTGTTTGAGGACTTTGACATGCATCGTAAGATTCTTCATTACTCGAACCTTGTTGTGGCATCCAATGTTCGTTTGAGAAAATATGGGGGAAGACCTTTGAACAAGACCTTGTGGAAGGTCCGTGAGTCTGACCATGAGGCAATACTTGACACAATAAAGAGTAGAGCAGATCTGGATGGTTCATTGGATTAATTTGTAAGTATATGCACAATGGTTCTTATTAAGTTATACTTGTATCTGGACATTAATTTGTTTGATGCCAATGCTATCATATTATTTTACTTTGCGCATCTATAAGTAACCCAGTAAACATTGATTGGTGTCCCCTTGCAGAAAATACAGATTTATGAGCCATCCAAGAGAATCTTAGGCATAAAATCAATGCAACAACTCTATTTTGATGATCTTGACAAATCTCAATTATGATTTTCAGCCATTACAAAAGTGTGTGCGAAGCTTGGTGAGGGAATTTCAAGTTATTCATTTGAATTTAACCTTATCATGAGCACCTATGATGTAGACATTATATGAGCATCTTGAATTTCAAGATATTCTAGATTCATGAGAGGTTGTGTGCAATAGGTATCTTGGAACTCGCAGTGAAGATGTATGACCAAGAGTGACTAAGTTCAGAGACTGTTATTCCTATCTGTAAGTGCCTTCCATCTATTTTCATTTCATTTCCATTTTGGATGAGTTGTTTATTTTTATTCTTTTACTTTGCGTACATCTATAACTAAAATAGTAAAAATTCATTGGTCTCTCCTTGCAGAAAATGCTGATTTTTGAGCCATCGAATAGAATCTCAACCAAAAAAGCAATGCAACATCCTTATTTTGATGATCTTGAAAAATATCAATTCTTATTTGAAGCCATTATAAAAGAGTGTGTGAAGCTTTGCGACGGAATCTCAAGTTACTTGTAATGACATTTATTGAAATATTCAAATTTGGTACAGGGGCACCAAGGTTATTGAGAAAATTTGGTTCATTGAATTATTTTAAGTTAGTAAATTGTGTTTTGAGTAAATTATCAATTGAAAAAGGTCATATTACATGGTCAATTGATTTATAATGTAATAAGTCATGTTAGTTACAAGCTCAACAGTTAGGCATGATTGGAAATATGTAGAATCATTTGTAAAGGCTAGATTTAAAGCCTCTTGAAGGCTTGGACATAATGTAATTTTTGTGTAGGAGCACCTAGTCTCCTACTTGCAAATTTTCACTTTTTGAAGGTTGATATGTGGTCAATAGATTAGATTAAGGTATTTTGTGTTTATTTATGCTAAATAAGGTCAATCAAGACCATTTAAGGTGTATTAGGGTTATTTTTTGAGTCTTGGTGGTCAAATGTGCAAAAAAATGCATTCTTGCTACAAAATTGTCAATATTTGAATTTGGTTGTAAATGTGCAAGAATTAGGTCTAAGAGTTTGATATACCATTTAGAGAGCTTGGTTTTCATGGAGTTCCTTTCAAAGCCTCTGCTTTTATTATTCTTATGGTAAACTATTTGATAGAGTTGGTGGAATTACCTTTCTTAGTAATCACTATTAGTTCAAGATTGAGATTTTTAACCTTCAGAGAGTATGACTTGGGAAAAAGGAATTTGATATGGCTATTATTTTTAAATACTTCAAGCAGGATGTACTCTACATTGACGCCATTCCTCAATCTTCACTTGATGGCATGAAGGAATGGCTGAACTCCATGGATATAAAGTATTATGAAAGCAGAATGAACTTGAACTAGTGGCCAATTTATTGAAGATGGTGGTTGGGAATTTTTGAATATGGAAGCTAGTGATTCTAATTCTGATAATTGAAAAGAGTCAGAACAAGGATATATGAGTTCCATCTAATGTAGAAGAGGAATAAGAATTATATTTCATGTAGCCACCATCAAGAATGTTACAAGCCAACAAGATGTAGGGATTCTTATATAAGGATAATTTTCAATGTTGCAGGTACTAGCTTTAATACCAACTACAATGGCAACATTGCAATTCCCTAGCAGTATTTACATGTTGAAGAAATTTCCTTTAGATGCAAGGATTCAAAGCACATCAACCATGTGGTACAAATGATTAAATCCCAGAGATGATCTATAGCAATGAAAGAGTCTGAAAAGGTAGAGAGAGCTACACTGGTGACTCAGGAGAAACTTCAGCTTTCAAAAACAAAGTCAATTAGGCTAGTAGACATGTGGATCGGGCCAGCATTTGGTGGAAGAGGAAGAAAGATGACTGGAACTCTGGAGTCCCACCATACTATATTTTTGTATTCAACCATGAGAGTAGATGAGAGAGTTGATATCATGTATCAAAACATTAAGCATGCATTCTTCCAATCAGTGGAGAAGGGGATGATTACTTTGCTTCATTTTCATTTGCATAAGCATATCAAGGCATGGAAACCAAGAAGACCAAGGATGTCAAGTTTTATGTGGAGGTAATGGATGTGGTCCAAAATTTAGGAGGGGCAAGAAGGTCAATGTATGATCTTGATGAAATTAAGGAAGAACAACAAGAGAGGGATAGGAAAAATAAAATCAATACAGAGTTTCAAGGATTTTTCAAGCAAGTAAGATAGCTATGGGAGCAACCTCATCTAAAAGATTTTGAACTAGAGTTTGATATACCATTTAGAGAGCTTGGTTTTCATGGAGTTCCTTTCAAAGCCTCTACTAGTGATTTTGATTCTGATAATTCAGAAGATTCAGATCAAGGATATGAATCCTCTAATGTAGAAGAGGAATGAGAATCACTCTTCATATTACAGGTACCGACTTTAATACCAACTATAGTGGCAACATTGAAATTCCCTAACAATATTTATGTAAAGGAAATTTCCTTTAGATGCAAGGATTCAAAGCACATCAACCATGTGGTACAAATGATTAAATACAAGAGACGATCTGTAGCAATGAAAGAGTCTGAAAAGGCAAAGAGAGCTACATTGGTGACTCTGGAGAAACTTCAACTTTCAAAAACAAAGCTTAGGCTAGTAGACATGTGGATCAGGCCAACATTTGGGTGAAGAGGAATAAAGATGACTAGAAATCTGGAGGCCCACCATACTGGATTTTGATATTCAACCATGAGAGCAAAAGAGGGAGTTGATATCATGTATCAATACATTAAGCATGCATTCTTCCAGCTAGCGGAGAAGGAGATGATTACTTTGATTCATTTTCATTTGCATAACCATATCAAGGCATGGGAACCAAGAAGACCAAGGATGTCAATTTTTATGTGGAGGTAATGGATGTGGTCCAAACTTTAGGAGGGGCAAGAAGGTTATCTTGTTTTTACTGCTGCTACCTACTTTCACAGTGTTCTTGGATTGAAGGGTTTCATGATGTAATTCGACCCATCGCACTTTTTGTGCCTACTGTAACTTGTGGAATGGGTCCTCTAACTTGTAATTTAATACATGTCTAACCTAATTATAATGTTGTGGAGTCAAGGTTGGGTGTTTGGGATGATGTTCTAGGGCTGTAGTAGGGTATTTTCATGATGAAAATGAGGGTTTCAAGTGGTGTTTTGAAAAAATGTGGGAAGGATTGTCCATTTAATGTATTATTCACCATGTACAGGATCTAGTAAGTATATTTGGTGCTTTGTTTGGGTATGGTAGGTGCGGGAGATTGGAGTTTCATTAAAACCCCAAGTATTTTGCTTGAAATAGAGGGTTTGGTGTATTAGGGGTGTAGAGGTCTTGGACCTTAAACAAATCATGGAATTGGAGGTTTTGACACATAACATATTGTTGTTTTAGGAGTTTAAGTGAAGATCTAGTATTTAAAAGGTCATCTCTTTGTAAATAGGGCTAATTTTGTAGCCTTTATGCAAGGTGGTCTATTGGATCTTAATGATGGTACAAAGAAACATGGTATGGTCTCTTGGTAATTTGTCTTAGGGTCTATGTTAAAGTTTGATTGATGTTTGGTTGGCCATTGGATGACCTTCTCTAAAAGATAAGCCCATTTCATGAGATTTGGAGACTATAAGTTAGGAAAGGGTTTGTTGAAAACTCATACTTGAAACTTCCCAAAGCCAACCAAAGCCTAAAAAACATTCAAAAAGGTCTGCACAAGCTTAAAATTTCAAGAGATATCCCTGCCCCCAAATATTTCTTCAAACCCTAGTAGTAAACTACCATTTTCCACTCAAAAATGCACCATTTGACATCTAGGGCATCACCTAAAAACCCTTTATTCACCTCCCTTGCAAAAAAACTATGCAAACATATTTTATAACTATAACTAATTCTTTCCATCGAGTTATAGAAGTATACAGTGGGTGAAGGCTTAATATGACATTTTAATGCACTCAAAACCCTTAAAATAGGGTATACAAACCGACCCTCAATAATTGGCTTCTAAAATGCACAAAATCACTTCAAATCCAACCAAACCAAAACTAAAACGGAGTTAAGTTTTGTTCCCACCAAATTCCATCAAAAATAGAGCACAATCACCTTGTACAGAACCATACAGTTCAATGAAACATCAAATCCCAAAGTGCAAAAGGGTAGCAATGTTTGATGGGGTATTACTTGGATACCATGGCACTTACGAAATCTCTATCTAAACCTATGGGATCATGTTTAGGTCATCTACAATAACCTCTCTCAGTTTTTTTTTTATCTCAAAGTGGTTTTCTCATAGTTTCTAGTTTTTAGTTGATGGAAAAAGTGTCAAATGCAAGCAATGGAAAGTTGCAAAGTGGTGGAACTTTCGTTCTGTAACTCATGTGACCAAACAAACTATTCCAATGTGTCTAAATAAGTATCTTTATGCTAGGAATGGTCCTCTTTTGCACCCAAACACACGGAATTGCTTTGAGCTATGTTCAACTGGATCGATCTCTTAAGGGTCCAAAGTGCAAAATGGTTGCAAACTTCAGCATGCTACTACTCAGATACTATGACACTTAGAAAATTCTCATCTAATCCTATGGGATCATGTTGGGCCCCTCTACAATAAACTCTCTTATTTTTTTCTATCTCGGAATGGTTTTCCTGTGGTGTCCAGTTTTCAGTTGATGGAAAAAGTGTCAAATAGAAGTAGTGAAAAGTTGCAAAGTGGCGCAACTTTCGTTTTGCAACTCATGTGACCAAACGAACTATTCCAATGCGTCTGAATAGGTATGTTTACGCTAGGCGTAGTCCTATTTTGCACCCAAACATGCGAAATCGCTTCGATCTACATTCAACCAGATCGATCCCTTAAGAGTCCAAAGTGCAAAATGGCTGCAAACTTTAGCATGTCGTTACTCGGATACCATGATGCTTAAAAACTTCTCATCTAATCCTATGGGATCATGTTGGGCCCCTCTGCAATAACCTCTCTCAGTTTTTGTTATGTTGGAGTGGTTTTCTTCTGGTGTCCAGTTTTTAGTTGATGGAAAAAGTGTCAAATGGAAGCAATGGAAAGTTGCAAAGTGATGCAACTTTCATTCTGCAACTCGTGTGACCAAACGACTTCTTCCAAAGTGTCTAAATAGGTATGTTTACACTAGGCATGGTTCTCTTTCACACCCAAACATGCGAAATCGCTCCGAGCTATGTTCAACCAGATTGATCCCTTAAGGGTCCAAAGTGCAAAATGGCTGCAAACTTTAGCATGTTGTTACTCAGATACCGTGATGCTTAGAAAATTCTCGTCTGATCTTATGGGATCGTGTTGGGCCCCTCTACAATAACTTCTCTTAGTTTTTTAATCTCAAAGTGGTTTTCCTATGGTGGATCCAGTTTTCAGTTGATGGAAAAAGTGTCAAATGGTAGTAGTGGAAAGTTGCAAAGTGGTGTAACTTTCATTCACACCCAAACATGTGGAATCGCTCTGAGCTACGTTCAACCGGATCGATCCCTTAAGGGTCCAAAGTGCAAAATGGCTGCAAACTTCAGCATTTGTTACTCAGATACTGTGATGCTTAGAAACTTCTCGTATGATCCTATGGGATCATGTTGGGCCCCTCTACAATAAACTTTCTCAGTTTTTGTTATCTCAGAATGGTTTTCCTGTGGTGTCTAGTTTTCAGTTGATGGAAAAAGTGTCAAATGGAAGCACTGGAAAGTTCTAAAGTGGTGCAACTTTCATTCTACAACTCGTGTGACCAAATGAACTGTTCCAACACATCTGAATAGGTATGTTTACGCTAAGAGTGGTCCTCTTTCACACCCAACACATGCGGAATCACTCTGAGCTACATTTAACCGGACTGATCCCTTAAGGGTTCAAAGTGCAAAATGGCTGCAAACTTCAATATGTTGTTACTCGAATATCATGACACTTAGAGACTTCTCATATGATTCTATGGGATTGTGTTGAGCCCCTCTACAATAACCTCTCTCGGTTTTTGTTATCTCAGAGTGGTTTTCCTTTGGTGACCAATTTTTTTACTTGATGGAAAAAGTGTCAAATGGAAGCAGTGGAAAGTTGCGAAGTGGTGCAACTTTTGTTCTGCAACTCGTGTGACCAAATGAACTATTCCAACGCATCTGAATAGGTATGTTTACGCTAAGAATGATCCTATTTCACACCCAAACATACGGAATCGCTTTGAGCTATGTTCAACTGGATCGATCCCTTAAGGGTTTGAGTGTAATATGTTGAAATAGCCAATTCCATCTATTGTTCAGGTTGTGTCCCGGTGATATGGGTCTTATATAAGTAGGATAGGGAGTATGAATAATAAAATAGCATTGGTAAAGGCATTGGAAGAGATTACTAACGTTGCCCCTGTTCAAAATTCAAAATCGAGGCCCCTTAAAAGCAAGCCTAGAAGAGGTGAAAAGAAGAAATTGCTTGAAAATTAGTTAGAATAGGTTGGAAATAGGGTGAGGTTGTGGATTTTGATGTGTTCAAAAGGTCTGCAAGGGCAGGGGAGGTCAAAAGTATGTTATGGAATGATGCCCTAGTTGGGAAAATAGGGGTTTTGAATGAAAAATAGATGTTTGAGGGAGTAAAAGTGGGTAAAGTGAAGAGGCATCATAATTTGGTGATCAATTAAGTTTGTGCAAGCAAAATGAAGAGTGTTGAAATAGGTTTTGAGGTTCGGGTTTGGTTCGAGGGTTCAGTTCGCCAGTTAGGCCAAATTTTTTTAGGGGGGTTTGATTCGTTTTGGATTCATTCGTACAAAAATCATGTGAAAACAAAATATAAATATATATGTAGCCTAGAAGCATGCATTAGGATTAGAATATCACATAACATCATATAAATAACAAAACCACCATAAACTTGATTGTCATTTAAAACGTGCA
Source organism: Sequoia sempervirens (assembly GCA_007258455.2). Classification (NCBI taxonomy): domain Eukaryota; kingdom Viridiplantae; phylum Streptophyta; class Pinopsida; order Cupressales; family Cupressaceae; genus Sequoia; species Sequoia sempervirens. The sequence continues at coordinate 236,479,034 of VDFB02000013.1, forward strand.
CATCATAAATATTCATCGTTGAAACTTGAATTGTGGTAACTTGATATACAGAGTCTATTTATGCTAGGGTTCAATTTGTATTATTTTGAAAAAGAAGCCAACTAAGTAGAGTTATCAACGTTCTTCATAAATCATAAGAATTTGTTTAGTACACTAGCCATTTTGATGTCTTCTTGCAGTCTCAAACATTATTTTGTATCATTGTTACATTGGTCTTGAGAGTCGTAGCTTAATATAGCTCCACAATACAAAATATGGTTTACCTGTGCAGTGTAACAATGGCATAGGCAGATTTTTCTTTCAAAGAGCCAAAGGGTGAGTGCACAATTGAAGTGTATAGACACATCTTTTTGTAATATTAAGGATACTTTTTGAAACTTCCATGCATTGCTAATCTAAAAGGAAAAATATTATACATATCCTTTGCTTAATCGAGTTGTTCCAATCAAAGGATTAAATATATTGGAATCCTTTTATCAATCATTTCATAGAATACCAAGTGAAAACGTGTTTTTTGCTTTGAGATAAAGTTGTTTACCATCAATCAATTAATTTATTCAAAACAAACCATGAAGGATCATAACAATGATCAATGTTATGGCTAACCAATTAATAAGTATACACGTGAATAAGTCAAGCATGTGCATGTGAATAAGGGAAGCACAAGTAGTCACAAACACATATGCCTTGAAGTATACACATGAATACATGGTATACACAACTTAATACAAAGTATATGCACGAATACAGGTATACACATGAAAATGCGTAAGTCACAAAGTATACATTGGAACATACGTAAGTCACAATGAATACACGTACGTTGTAAAGTATACACTTGAATACACATAACTCATATATATTGAACCATGAATTTATAACATGCAAATATGGACACCATTGATAAAAAAGATTTGTATTAACCAAATAGCCATGTATGCATACATCAATATATGTCAATATAAGTATAAAATATAGGTACAAAATAGCCATATAGGCTTACGAGAATGCCATATAGGCATACAATGTCAAATATATCCATTAAAAAATATGTACAAAACTGCCATGTAGGCATACAACAAAGGGCTCTAGAATCAAAAGTCAATGCTCTTCAGGCTCTCAAAATAAATTCTTTCCCATTGTTGGTCAATCGAATGGCGATAGGTCTATCACTCGTTTCTACTGCTCTTAAGGAGTGCTCCTGCTGCTCCTCCTACTAGCGATAAGCTCTTGGTGAAGTTTTAACTGTTACAATTTAAGAAGTAAAGACATTAATATATAGAAATTACATTATAAAAAATGATATATTTAAAAAAAAATACTTACGGCCATCTCACGATCACTCTCCACGAGGGAAATATTTGCATGTTGATACTGAGGTGTGCTCAAGCCCTGTATAAACCATCCAAATAGAAATTAGACTACGAATCAATAATTTGGTTTGATTTTTCACTCAAACTAACATCTATAACAACGAATGTAAATTGAAATTTAGTAATTTGCCTCATACCTCCCCTGTCATAGCCATTGAGGATTGTATAGTGGATGAAACACCAATATCCATTGCCCTCGTAACATTTGGTGGTATTTCCACAACCAACATCTGAAAATAAAACAAAACATTATTTAATCAAAAAAAAGTTACAATAGCGATCCATGTCATGACTTATAGTGTATGAGATCTAATGAACAAAATTTTGAGTACTTATTAAACTATATATTTATGATTATCATGCTTACTATTTGCCCTATCCATAGCTTGTTCCAAAGGATGTGTTTTTAGGCTTTTACCCATAGCAGGAATCTAATGAATCATTTGATTAAATGCTTTCATAGACGTGTACGAAAAATGTGGTGGCATAGAGAAGGCAACTTGAACTATTTGAAAAAATGCCTCAAAAGAAATGGCGTCTTGTGGTGATGGAATTCCATTACAAAAAAATGCACATCATGGCATTCCATCACCATAAGAACGCATTTCTTTTAGGCATTTTTTCAAAAAATTCATTGCCTTCTCTATGGTAAATTATTGCTTACTATTATGCTTTGATAGATATTTTTCAAAGCATCCATAGTTTGTTGGAAAGCACCTATTTTAGGCTTTTAGCCATAGCAACAAGGAATCATGAGTAGTTTGATAAAATGCTTTGGTGCACATGTATGAAAAATGTGGTATCATAGAAAAGGTGGTGAGCATTTTGAAGAAATGCCCTGAAGAAATGTGGTCTCATGGTGATGGAATGGAATTCCATCGTGCCATTAGATCGCATTTCTTCAAGGCATTTTTGAAACTACTAACTACCTTGTCTATGCTATTGCTTACTATTATGGTTTCATTGATTTTCTCCAAGCATCCATAGTTTTTCGTGCATGTGCACCTTTACAAGCACATGCCTCCATGTGAAGAAATTGCATCAAGTTGCTTATGTTGACTTTCTAAACAACTATATATTGAAGTTGAAATTTTGTCATCTATCAACATCTAGTTATTAGTTATGGAATGTGAAGTAATGCATTGAGTTTGAATGATGTGCAATGCAACACAACCAACAATATGAATATAAACTACACAAATCTATTAATTACAATTCATTAGTTAAACTCTTTATTCTATTACCTATGTAAAGGTTTGAGTAAATCCATTGGCACTAGGAGGTGTTCCCTCGAAACCTCCAATATTACCCTGTTCAACATCCAAAATCACATATTAAAATACCATTCGTAAAACAATGCTATTAACATGTAATAAATTTATAATTGTTTACTAGTTACATACCCTACTGATAGGTGTACTACAGAAATAAGTAGGTGGAGGGCCAATGTATCCAGTCTCAACACTGTGACCTTACAACTTTATTAAAATCATAAAACTAAATTAGTTAATCTTACATTTCAAAATTGAAATTTAATAAATTAAATTCAATGAACATGCTAACTTTTACCTGAGTATCAATTCCATACACATCATACAAAATTTCAACCACCCTCTCCATCTTTGTACCTACATACAGATCCTTTGCAGCAACCTCCTAAGTGTCAGTGGGGTCATATGAACAAGTTACCCTACAAGATTGACACACATGGGTTTGAAGGCCACCACTCGAAGACTCCCCTTCATGGCACTATAGAATAGGGCTAGTATGATGGATGGCACTCTGGGTCAAAGTGTTGATTGCCTGCAATGTCTCTACACCGACACTCTCCTTCGCAATGGAAGGCATAACAACGTGCTCACGAGGTGGCCTAGTGAGAGCTCATCTCCCTTGCCACGTAGGATATGGCTATGCATCAGGCCTATCCTAAGCCGACCCCCCACCTCTCCCTTGGAAGTCCCTCATATCAAAATAATTTGGGATTTTGTTTAATATGACCTCATTGTATAGTTTTCTAAGAATATACTAGGGGACTTCACAATTGTTGCACGATCGGTCATCAAAGACCATGTACCACCTATCATAAAAATGGTTCCTAATCTCGTGGTGGTGACACCAATGAATAGGAAACCTCTTTGCATTGAGGGTAAGATTTTGATTTGTGCATGGATTAGTGAATAATGAACACAAATCACCCTTTGTAATTTTTAAATCCTTTACTTGTTTATTTGATAGTTTATCTATATAATATGCCCTAGTCGCCTGCCTCCTATCTTGCCATCTAGTTATTTGTTTGCTAATTGAATCCACATTTTTTAACATATCTTTCAATGAATTTGTGAGGATCGTCATTCTTTCTATGGTTGAACCATTTGGATCACTCAACCTACTAATAAAATTCTCAATTTGTTTTATGTTGCTCTCAATCTCACTCATTAAATTTTGTTGAGTGCCAGGAGGGTGTTGAGGGATTGGTGGAGGAGGTGTTGTTGAGGTTGATTTTCTTGTTCATGATTTTGTTTCTCTTCTTGTTGAGGATTTTGTGGGTTTGTGGGTTCATTTGCATCTCCTACAAATTCAAAAATTTATATATCAAATATAACCTTAAACTAACAAAATCAACCTAAAACTTAAGAAATTAAAAAAAAATAGCAAACAATACTTACCTCTCCCACCTCTTCATCATCGTGGTGCCATCCTTGCAAAGAAATAGCAACCATTGTTGAAGATTTTTTCTCAATCCCTCCAAGAACGCGAGCGTGAAAATGAAGGTTTTTGGCCGCAGGCAGAGCAGAAGAACAGTCGACATAAAACAAATCACTTTCAATTTTTTTTTCTTTTAAATTTCCAGAACGCAAGCACGTTATAATGCGCTCGCATTATGAGTTTTCAAAAAAAAAATTGAAATTGGCCACAAAATTGTAACCCAACTTCATGCACCCGCCCAAATATCAATAATATTAGGCACCAACATTAAATAGATATAAATTTTAATTATATGATACTATATGTAAACCCTAGATTTATATAATTAATATTGATGGATACTTTAATGAATATATATAATTATCAATTGATATGTACACCAATATAATTTATACATATAAAATTTTATATGCATTTGTTGGTGTACATATCAATTGATATATGTGTATACGCATAATTAATTCATATGAAATTTTATGTGATACAATCTAGAAAACATTAAAATTTAATATGAAACAGAGGAAGGAACATGATGGAGCGAAAATGGCACTGCAGGTGTTTTAAACCAGAGGTAAGTAGAAATGGTGGAGTTTGGCATCGTCGTGGCTGGAATGGAAGATTGAAGAGAACCAAACAACCCCAATCATGATAGTGCAACTGGGGGTGGGAAGATCCACATTAAATCTTGGAGAGAAGACCCACATTTCCATAACGAAATAGATGGCAGAATAGGGCACATTTTCAAGGTAGAGATCCAAGACCCAGCTATGGGCATGAGTACAACTCTGGAGGTGGCACAAAATGACAAGAGGCGCCATGGGCAGAGCAATGACGAAGCCCTGTAACAGGTGCAAATAATATTCCTTGTAACCCTAGAATAGAGCAAAAATATCATGTGCTTTCTCTAAGGAATCTGAAATAGCTAGGGATATGGGAGAGTTAAAAGGAAAAGAATTTAATGTCCATATAACTTTTACTTCGGCATTTCTTTTATGAACATTATTAGTTGATTTTAATGATCGATAATTAAGACTGTGGTAGAATGATGGTTGACTAGTGTATTGAAAAAGATCTGACTGTGCCATGAACCCAATTTAAAATAAACAAAAATAATATTAAAAAAATAAAACACTTTATACAAAGAAAGAAAACAAAGAATAAATATTCTTTCTACATTTCCAATAGAAAATTAAAAAAACCATAATTATTATATTTTACAAATTAAAATAATAATTATATCTTTTACAAAAAGTATTTTACTACACTAAATTTACCTTATCTAATTAATCATTTCACTTTATACAAAAAAAAGAAAGCAAAGAATTAGATATTGTTTATAATTTTCCACTAATGTTCAAAGTGTATAAATCATGTTATAAAGGCATCAATGGTTGAGAATGTGTTAGCACGATGCAAGGCTATTGAAAAAGATCTAATGAATCCAATATAAAATAAAGGTCAAAAACAAAAAACAAAAAAACCAATTATTATATTTTACAAATAAAAAAAACTATTATATTTTAGAAAAATATATTTAAATACACTAAATTTATCTAATCAAAATAATCATTGCACTTTATATAAAGAAAGAAAGTAAATAATTAAATATTATTTCCATATTTCCATTAATATTCATAGTTTATAAATTATATTATAAACATGCATAATAATTAATTTAATGTTTTGAATGTATACTCAATATTATTCAGTTTTAAACATTATATATATATACCATCATTAATAAACATTTTTATTTCATCTTCCTACACAAAACAAACATTTATTTCAAATTGTTTTTCTTTTTAATTCAAAGCATTTCACAATTACATTCCACTATACTTAATGTCAAATACTAAGCTCTATCCATACAAATTCTAAATTAAAAAAAACAAAAAACAAAAAAAAAAAAACCATCCATATACCCATTGCACACCAAGTTGCAATTGCTAGTATATTCTTATAGAAAGAACGAGAAAGTTGGAAGTGACTAGGCTTAGGTTGAGGTCCCATGGAGGGGGGCTTCCTAAAAAAATTCCATGGGTGTTGCTTAGATTTTCTAGCATTATTTTAAAGTGGGTGGTCGCATGAATTTTGTAACAGTTTAAGTTCCTTTATTTATGGAAGTTGGCAGTCTCATAAATTTTATTATTTTGCATATTCAATTCAAGAGTTTAAATTAATATTAAATATATAAAAAAAAAAAATTGTTAGAATTTTAAAACTTCATATGATTGACAACTGGTAGAAAAAAGTCTGAGCTGGTGGGGCAATTTCTAGCCCCACCTCCTTTGCACTTAATTTTGTTAGCTAAAGTCAATCTTTATTTTGTGTTTAGTCATAAAGTCAATCTATATAAAGAGGTTTGACTAAGGAGAACTTAACACTTGCAATTTGACACATTCCCCAAAAATTCTTAATTTTACATCACATGCACTTACACGAACCCAAACACCAAAAATCAATATAAACATGTTTTGAGATATAAAATTATACTAAATCATATTCGTGAATTATAGGATTTATATCCATGCATTTAGTTCAAGGCTACATATTGTGAATATCACTTCCATACTCATATAAGTGATTCCAAACAAGGCATGTTTAAATTCACATGTCAATAATAAATTGTAAAATTTCATAACATTCACAAAGAGCTCCTTAACACCTAAACACAGATATTTACATCAAAATTAAAACTAAATCTCAATATATTTAATTTATTCAATTCTTACATTTACTCTGATTTTCAATTTAAATCTCAAATTCATATTAATGATTTACTAATTTATTTTACTTATTTAATTAAATGCAAATTATTTATATAAATAATTTCTCCCTCAATATTTTTTTAAATCAATAATATTAACAATATAAACCATCTTTTCCATTTATAAATCTAAATGTATTCATATTGTCTTCAACAAAGACTTCTAACATCATAAATGAAATTCTTTAAGATTCTGAAAATTTCCAAACACGAAAGGTAAAGAAATAATCCAAGGAAATTTGCGTAATCAATATGATGACATGGAGCATTTAAAACGTGGGGATGGAATCTTGACCATCTAAGGAAAATGTTGCTTTGGAATTGCCCCGAAATTCCCATTTAACATCCTCCATACAATTTTATGTTCTTATAGAAAGAACGAGGAAGTTGGAAGTGACTAGGCTTAGCTTCTGTAGCGTTTAACTACTCTGGTTCAAATTACAACGTACGAAGGGCTAATCGGAGCTTTATTTTGTACTTCCCTTGTCACGCGGTCATTGACTATAAATGCGCCTTCATCCTCTCTGTGTTGCACACTTGAGAGTGGGCTTCCTTTTTCCGTTACTTGAGTGCGGGCTATCTATACTGCTTCTCCTGCCCTTGCTTTCTCAAACTGAAGTGCACTTTTGTAGTGAAACCGCTGAAAAGATGATGAATATGAGGAGTAACCTTGGAATTGCAAGCCACAGCACCAGGATTGTGCCGGAGGTGCCTTGCCTGAGCATGAGAAGCAGGCGCAATAGCCAGAGTCAGAGATAGAGAGCATCAGCTCCAACTGCAACAAAAGTGTTGACCACAGTGCAGAAGGAATATAAAGAAAAGAGCGGGAGCCCTATCGATTATCCCTACTCCCAGCCCAAGGATATAAACACAAAGAGAAAAAGCGCAAGGAAGCTGAGCGACATATGGAGGGAGGTGCAGGGTTCGAATAACTAGGAGGGCCTGCTTGAGCCAATGGACCATCTCCTCCGCAGCGAGCTGATAAAATACAGAGAACTAGCCCAGGCGTGCTACGACGCTTTTGACTTCGACCACTACTCCAAATACTACGGAAGCTACAAGTACAACCAAAGGACCATGCTCCAAGATCTCAGCCTTTCCCACTCTGGCTACGAAATCACAAAATACCTCACCGCAACCTCCAACATCAATCTCCCCAATTTCTTCAAAAAATCTCGGGCGTGGGAGAAACTGTGGAGCAACCACGCCAATTGGATGGGGTTTGTGGCCGTGGCGGAGGATGAGGAAGAAATAAAGAGACTCGGGCGGCGCGATATCATCATCGCGTGGAGAGGCACCGTCACTTGTCTCGAGTGGCTGGCAGACCTCATGGATTTCCTCAAACCCGTGGGTTTCCATTCTGATCATCCCGATCCCCGCGTCAAAGTGGAGTCAGGGTTTCTCAATCTCTACACTGCCAGCGAGAAAAACTGCCGCTTCGCCAAATCCAGCGCACAGGAGCAAATACACACAGAGGTTAAAAGACTGATCGAAATATACAAGGGGGGAAAGCTGAGCATAACAATCACGGGCCACAGCCTTGGCAGCGCCCTCGCAATGCTGAGTGCTTACGACATTGCAGAGATGGAAATCAACGAGGAGAAGCAGAATGAGAATGAAAAGATTCCCATCACCGTCTTCTCCTTCGCAGGCCCACAGGTGGGAAACTCCGCCTTCAAAGAGCGCCTCGAGCAAGTGGGGGTCAAAATTCTGCGAGTGGTTAATGCCCACGACGGGGTTCCAAAAGTTCCCAGAATTCTGTTCAACGATCATTTTCAATTACTGAGAGATTGGATCGAGAAGCTGTCGTCAAGCTACTCCCACGTGGGAGTGGAGCTGCAGCTGGACCATAAGAAATCCCCCTTCCTCCGACCCACAAGCGATCCCTGTTGTTTCCACAACTTGGAGGCGCATCTCTATCTGTTGGAGAAGAGAGATTTAAGGGATTTGGTTCTATCTATCTGTGCTGGAGAGTGCACAAATTGTGGGATTCGTCTTAATCTGTGCCTACTAATTAAGGATGTTGTATCTCTTTATATGTAGAGGCGTTGTAATCTTTAGACACACAACTATGAATAACAATCACTCTCCCTTCTCCGTGGACGTAGGCTACGGCCGAACCACATACATCTATGTGTTATGATTGGTTTCTTTATGGTATTAGAGCAGGTCTTAGTCTGATTTCGTCACAGGAGACCCTGTTTGATTCGCGTTTTTTATGATCCTGCCAGATCTGAAACACAATTTGTGTTTTTTTGCTAGATCCCAACACTTGTTCCTGCCGTCTTTTTTGTTGGTGCGAAGCTTCTGCAGTTGTCAGATCTGTTTGCTCTGAGCGGCGCTGTTCTCCAAGGGTCTGCCAGAATTGTTTTCTCTAAGCGGCGCTGTTATCTTGGATGACCATCGCCTTCCCTTGCTCGCAGTCCAGCTATATTTTTTCTTCCCCTGCTTCAATAAAAGATTTCATTATCACGCATAATACCAGGGAATCGGGTGCCTTTCTTGATTTATTTGTTGTGATCCATCAAACCAGAGTGCAGAAGTCGAAGAAGCAACTGCTGTAGAGCCAATTGGTGAACCAGAAACTGGGGATTTCTCTGCTCTTCTCTGACCTATTCAAAACCGCGTCTACCCTAATGGTTCATGCAGAGATTCTCTTTGTAAGTGTCTTTTCTTGTGACTTCGTCCTTGCTTTTTTTCATGGCTGAATTCAATTCGAATCCTAGTTGAAGACTTTCATCAGTTCCGTTAAACGGTATCAATTATGTAGCATGGTCTAGAGCTGTTACTTTGTCGCTTGGTGGCAAGAAAAAACTTGGTTTCGTTAATGGTGATAAAAAGTGTCCTCAAACTACTGAATCAGGATATGAGGATTGGATATCCAATTATCAGCTTGTTCGATCATGGTTACTCAATTTGATGGAAACTCATATTGCCAAAATTTTTACTTTTTCTAATTCAGCAAAAGAACTATGGGATTCAATCGCTGAATTATATGGGAACCAAAATAATGATGCCCGTATTTTTGAACTCACTCTTGAAATTGCTGCAGCCCAACAAGGTGAGAAAACCTTTAGTGAATACCTTGAGAATCTTAAAAAACTATGGGACGAATTGAACCTGTATCGTCCACATACCACTGATGCCCAAACTCTTTTGAAACAAGCTGAGGAGGATAAAATTTTCTCACTACTTCGTAGCCTGAAGCCTGAGTATGAATACATAAGGCGCAATCTTCTGATGGATGCCACATTACCCACTCTTGCTGGTGTTTGTGCTATTATTCAGCGAGAGGAAACTCGAAGAAAGACTATGAGCTCAGAATCCAAAACTTCAACGGAGAAGATTGAATCTAATGTCCTTTTGGCTGAAAAGAATGATAAAAGAAAGCCTCACTTTTCTGACAAAAATAGGAATGTTTCTCGCTACAAGGGTAAGAAGGAACTCTATCAATGTGATCACTGCAAGAAAACTGGGCATACCAAGGATCGCTGTTGGGAATTACATCCACATCTCAAATCTGAATATAAGGGTCGGAAGGATCATGCTGCTGTAGCTGAGACTTCTTTTTCAATCAATCAGTTGGGTCATCTTCTTCAACAACTCAGTAAGACTGTCTCTTCTGACAACAGTCCATCCACTTCCTCTCACGTGTTAGGTAATCTTCATGCTTATCTTACTTCTGATTCCAAAATTAATTCCTGGATTATTGATTCTAGAGCTACAGATCATATGGCCAATAGTCCTTCTTTAGTAACCAATTTTATCCCGAAAACTGATAAGCATGATATCTCTGTTGCAAATGGAACTACTGTTTCAACCTTAGGAAGTGGTAAAATTAGTTTCTTTTCTCATAATGCTCCATCTGATGCTTTGGTTGTTCCATCCTTCCCTGTTCAACTTATGTCTGTTGGAAAAATTACTAATTCTTTAAATTGTGATGTCATATTTTCTCCAACATCTGTCATCTTTCAGGATCGAAAGTCAAAGAAGACGATTGGTAAAGGAACATACTCACATGGACTTTATTTTCTAAACTCCCTCAATAAAGTGTATCATGCCAGTGGTGTAATTGAAAGTCACACTTTACATAAATGGCTTGGACATCCATCCAACCGTATCTTGTCAAGACTTTGTCCCTCTGCTTCTATTGATTCTGATGTCTGTGATGTTTGTCAATTTTCTAAACAAACGCGTTTACCTTTTGTCAATTTGTCTTCTATGTCTATTGAGTTGTTTGAATTAGTTCACTCTGACTTATGGGGACCTGCGCCTATTGATTCTTATGATGGATATAAGTATTTTGTGTTGTTCATTGATGATTTTTCTCATGCTACCTGGTTATACTTGTTAAAATCAAAAACTGAAGTGACTTTTGTTTTCAAAGATTTTCATACTATGGTGTTTAATCAGTTTGGTGCTAAAATAAAAACTTTTAGGTCTGATAATGGTACCGAATATGTTAAAGGATCTTTTTCAGAATATCTTCAAAGCCAAGGCATTATTCATCAAACAAGTTGTGTCGGAACTCCACAACAAAATGGGGTGGCCGAAAGAAAGAATCGACACATCCTGGAAACCGCACGGGCCCTTATGTTTCAAACAAAGGTCCCAAAACAATATTGGTCTCATGGTGTATTGACCGCTGCATATTTGATCAACCGTCTTCCCAGCCGTGTTATTAAGTTCAAGTCACCATTGGAGATACTCAAAAATAGGACACCTGACATCTCACACTTGAGGGTATTCGGATGTGTCTGTTATGTGCACCAGCAAGCAATACACAGAGATAAGTTAGAAGCTCGCTCTACTCGGTGTGTATTTTTTGGGTATTCTTCCACTAAGAAAGGGTACATATGTTATGATCTAGTCACTCGTAAAATTGTTGTTTCACGTGATGTCCATTTTGTGGAGTCTGAATCTTTTTTTAAAGCTTGTGTTGAATCTGGGAGTCGATCACAGGGGGAGTCTATGTCTCACCCAGTTCCGCTTCCTACCATTACCAATGAGGATGTTGTTCCTAATCACGATGCAGAAGTTCCTGAAGCAACACCAATCCCCACATCCCCTCAAGCTACTCGACGATCGAGTAGAGCAACTCGTCCTCCAGAGCGAATGAAAGATTTCTTCACTTATCATGCTACATCTTATCCTATACAGGATCACCTGTCTTATAATAATATTTCTCAGTCTCACCTAGCTTTCTTGAGTACAGTTGATCATAATCAAGAACCTAAGACTTTTAGAGAAGCTAACTCCATTGCAGTTTGGAGGAAGTCTATGCAAGACGAGCTACAAGCTCTAGATGACAATAACACATGGGAGATTGTTAAGCTACCTCCAGGAAGGAAAACTGTCAGATGTCATTGGGTGTATAAAAATAAATACAACAGTGATGGTTCCTTAGAACGACATAAGGCTAGACTTGTTGCTAGAGGATTCACACAAACATATGGCGTAGACTACCAATAAACTTTTGCGCCTGTTGCAAAGATGAACACATTCCGGGTCCTCATTTCCCTTGCTGTCAATCAAGACTGGAAATTGTTTCAAATGGATGTCAAAAATGCATTCTTGCACGGTGATCTTAAAGAAGAAGTTTACATGAGCATCCCACTTGGGCATCCGCAAGAGGCCAAGTTTGGTTTAGTGTGTAAGTTGAAAAAGGCAATCTATGGGCTTAAACAATCTCCACAGACCTGGTATGCTAAGCTTAGTTCTGTTCTTATGCTGAATGGGCTGAAACAAAGTAATGCAGATCCTTCTTTGTTTGTTAAAAGAAGTAACTCCAGTATTGTTGTTGCACAGCTGATTTATGTTGATGATATAGTCATTACTGGTGATGATCAAAATGCAATTTCTAAGCTAAAAATTCTGCTACATAATAGATTTGCCATTAAATATTTGGGAACTTTGAAGTACTTTCTAGGATTAGAAGTTGCCTACTCCAAAAATGTCATCTTTCTTAATCAACAAAAGTATGTGTTGGATTTGTTACAAGAAACTGGTAAATTGGGAATCAAACCATCAGATATGCCAATGGATAGCGGAGGAAAATTGGATGATACTGGTGCATTGTTATCTGATATTGGTCAGTTTCAAAGGTTGGTCGGTAGGTTAATCTATTTAACCATTACTCGACCTGACCTCTCTTATGCAGCGAGTTTGGTAAGTCATTTCATGCATGCTCCCAAGGCTCAACATATGCAGGCCGTCACCAAAATTTTATAGTATCTGAAAGGATCCCCAGGCAGAGGTATATGGATGCGTAAGATTGGTCATAATTCTATTACTGCCTATACTGATGCTAATTGGGCAGGATCTCCCATTGATCGAAGGTCTACAACTGGATATTGTACCTTTGTTGGAGGTAACTTGGTCACATGGAAAAGTAAAAAATAGAGTGTTGTTGCTCATTCAAGTGCTAAAGCAGAATATAGAGCGATGGCATCAACTACCAGTGAAATTATATGGCTTCGAGCTCTGTTGCAGGACCTTGGTTATAGTTCATCTCTACCAACTCAATTATTCTATGATAATCAGGCTGCTATGCATATCACTTCAAATCCAGTATTTCATGAGCGCACTAAACATATTGAAGTTGACTGCCATTTTGTTCGAGAGAATGTGCAATCCAATGTCATCCGCACATCCTTTGTCCCTACAACTCAACAATTGGCGGATATATTTACAAAAGGTCTTCCAGCTCTCAAGTTTCAAGAAGTATTATCCAAGTTGGGCTCTATTGACATTTTCGCACCAACTTGAGGGGGAGTGTTGGAGAAGAGAGATTTAAGGGATTTGGTTCTATCTATCTATGCTGGAGAGTGCACAAATTGTGGGATTCATCTTAATCTGTGCCTGCTAATTAAGGCTGTTGTATCTCTTTATATGTAGAGGCGTTGTAATCTTCAGACACACAACTATGAATAACAATCACTCTCCCTTCTCCGTGGATGTAGGCTACGGCCGAACCACATACATCTCTGTGTTATGATTGGTTTCTTTACCATCTCTTGGACGGATACCACAGCCAACAAGAGCGGTTTCACCTGGCCACTGGACGGGATCCTACTCTTGTCAACAAGGCAGTTGATTTCTTACAGGACTATTTGCAAATCCCCCCATTCTGGAGACAAGAACACAACAAGGGCATGGTCACAAACGCTGAAGGCCGATGGGTTCAGCCCAAAAGAACTCAATCCCACCTTGTCTGATTGTATAATTATGTGTGATAATGAATCCTCTGTTTTATACATCCCCGAACTTTAAACTGTTTATTAATCCCTGCTATACATAAATTTAGAATGGACTTTCCACTGGGATATGATACTTTTGTTTGCATGGTCTTTTAACTTTAAGAAACTCAGAAGTTTTTCCGAAACATGCGATATGGATAGCAAGCCGCTCATTGCACCTATTCCGATGATAAGTCTAAATATGTTCTGAGATGTTTTTCCTTTAAGCAAAAGTTGAGCATCCCTTGAATCCACGCCAGATCTCTTATGAGTATGTATACGATGCTCAAACCACGAATAACAGTAGTTTTTAACACCCCAAAAAAATCTCGCATAGCGAAGGTCTACAAAATACAATCTATGATGTCACAACTTACAATAATCTACATTGGATCAATGACCTATTTGGCATATTAGCCAAAGTCGTTGACACGAATCTACATAATTATGGATTTGGTGATGTATTGGAAAGGAAGATACGTGTTTTTTTTTAAGATTATCCCAACAAAATGCATATATAAATTAATCTAGATTAAATTAAGTTTAATATTACATAGAATATTTTGTAAGTTTAGTTTTAATGGAAGAATAATGTTAAATAGATAAGTTTTTAAATATGAAAATAATGTTTTTTCGACAAGGTGTTTTTTATAATTTTGTGTTGAATATATATCTACTATGTTAGAAGATAATATGCATTATTGAGATAAATCTTTCTTATAGATCTCTACTTTGTTTTAGATTCGTTCTAGTAATTAGTGGATTCTTTATCCACAACTTCATATGATATGTAGCCTTTTAGACTACATTTTATAAAAGTTTGGGGATCGATAATATTTAAAAACATCTTATGAGATTATCATTACATGACGAGGAGCTATCACTTCTATCTCAATCCCCAAGAATGAAAAGTATCAAAAACAATAGACAAGTTATTTAAGTGTGCAAATTATTTTCTCCTTTTAGTTGATCTTCTTAAGGTTGCTTTTGCATATCCCCCATTCTGAAGACAAGACCACAACAAGGGTATGGTAAAAAATGTTCAAGGTCGATGGGTTGAGCCCCAAAGAACCCAATCCCACCTTGCCTAAATATAAGATTATGTGGGATAATTAATTCTTTGTTTTTATTTCTCCACATTTTAAAATGTTTATTCACATCCCTTCTATGTACATAAATTTGGAATGCTTTCCTCTCAGAGCTTATACTTTTTATTTTCAAAATGATATCTTTTGAAATCTTTTACATAGATTTTTATAAAGATAGATATTCTAGTCTAATTAAATTTATTTAATAAACAAATAATATATAATATATAAAATTTATTTTATTAATAATTTATTACTAATAAAAATTTATCAAATAATTAAATTTCTATTTTATTGAAAAAATTTACAAAAGTAAATTAATGTATAAGCTTTTAGACTTTTCATGATATATGATTTTTTTTATATTTCATACATACATTAACACATTTATTATTTTATTTTAGATTTCTATTGTTTTACCTTAGATTTAAAAATTATATTATTTTATCTATATTATTTACTTTATTATAGAGTGAAAAAAATTTTAAAGACAATAAATTTAAACACTATTGAAGAATTATTTTAATTTTTTTTTTATATATAAGTAAGGTCAATAAATTTATATTAATTAAAAAGTTGAGTACTTACAATCGTCTACCAAGCAGGAAAAGATCCACCATAGCCAAAAATCCACCACCTCCCCTAATAGTTGATAATGCCAACATACATGCGGAAAACATACCAAAAGCACTGAAAATACCAAAGCATGAGCAGAAACAGAAACCATTTTAGAGACTATATCGCAACCAATAGACAAGAATGACCAAACCCTACCCCCAAAGCAAAAAAACCATCATCACCCACATTACAAAAATTTGTTCAATTTTGCGAAATCTCCAAACTCAATTTTCCAATCTTCATCCCCAACCACCACCAAACCAAAGAATTTATTTAGAAATTCTATCGCTGCCCCAACCAACATTAGTAACGCATCAAACCCAGACCATGCAAGTCCAAAAGGAAGGGAAAAATCATAACCGTGTCCTCTTCTTGAATTTGCTCCACGTTGCGCGGCCTTGGACATCCTCTTCCATCAATCACCACACACAAAACCTCATCCACACCTTCGACTAGGTCCTCCCAAAACATCTTCACCATTAATTGCTTTTCCTTAGCCTTCAGAGTCCTCATATCAAAAATGGAAGCCAAAAAATGCGAAGAGACGTATCTTGGACTCTAGCCTCACAATTTTCTTCTTTTGCTTTCAATTGGATTTGTATCTCTTCATCTATTTTCTTTGCCTGTTCAATTTGAACTTTCAAATCTATGATTATCTTCTCTGATTCTTCAAGATCTTGTGATATTTTTTCCTTAGATTCACATTCCTCTTGAAGCTATAATTTTTGCTTTGAATTTTTCTTTCCAAGCCTATTGATCTCATCTAGAGCACAAATGAGTTGTCCTTCCAAATCAACTTTTACATCCATTTCATCATACTCTTCCTCTTCTAAATCCATCTCTTCTTTTTCTTTGTCTTCACTTTTCAGGGTATCATCCTTTGTTTCTGTTGCCATGAATAGAATATCTTCTCTATTGTTGTCAAAAATGCTTCCATTGCTATCTATGGATGAGCTAATATCTTCCTTTGAGTAGAGGCTCTTCTTGTGCTTACAAAAGTCCTTTTTATGATTTTCTTGTATGTAATTCTTCTTGTGATGGCAGTGTTTCCTCCTTTCTTTTTTATAGTCTTATTCCTCATCACTACTTTCACTTTTGGCCTGTCAACACTTAGCAGAGAAATGTTCTATATTACCACAATTAAAATATTTAATATTTTACTAACCTTTGTGTATGTTGAATCCTTTCTTGAACTTTCCCATGAATTGGGATTCTTCATCGCTTGAACTATCACTTGATTCTAGTTCTTTATTTGTCATATTCTTCAATGCTTTGAAGGCGGATTCATGCTTTGATGTTTTCTCCTTCTCAATCCTCATTTTGTATGTTGTGAGGATCCCATGCAACTCATCCATCTTTTAAATGTATCAAGGTCTTTCATTTCTTCAATAGCAAAGACTTTTGCATCATATTTCAAGGGAATAGATCTTAGCACCTTTTGCATGATCACAGATTCTCAATTTCTTCACCAAATCCTCGAATGGTATTGATAATTTCATCCACATGAAGGAGATAGATTGCAATGTTCTCTTTTTCTTTCATCTTCAAGGTCTCAAATTATCTTATATGGGTTTAGAGATTAACCTTCTTAACCTTTTGATCACCTTCATAATTGTTTTTGAGTTTTCCCCACATTTTTTTGCTAACCTGCAATGTGTCACCTTGAAAATTTTGGATTATGATAGGCCACACAAAATGGTTTTCATAGCTTTCACATTATTTTCACTTACCCTCTTTTTTTCTTTATATATTGGTGGAGAGGGTGATGCAACATAACCAACCACTACTGATTACCAAATGTCAAATTCAAGTGCCATAAGGTAGGCGCACATTCTTACACTCCAAAATGCATAGTTTGTTTTGTCGAACAATGGGGCTCTATTTGAAGATAAACCTTCTTGGCATTTCATGTGTGCTTTTGAGATCTACCTTCTAGCAGTTAGGCTATCTCCAAAGAAACCCACTATAATACCAATTGATGAGCACATGCTTATATTGAGAGGGGGGGTGAATCAGTATAAGACAATCTTTTACTTTTTCAAAACTTAACAACCATAGTAATATCAATCATACAAGATCTAACAATTATGCAACACAAGAAGAACACATGATTTAGTGGATACCCTTATGGGAGAAAACCATGGAAAAATATTGCTTATATAAAACTTCTCTTACAATCTTGATAGGCACCAACCTATTGGACACACCAATCCCCACTTACAATATTTGCAGGCACCCACCTACAAGAGACGCCAATCCATAAAAATGAGTACCAAATAAGTAAGAGACACCAATCTCTTCTAAATTGGAAGGCACCAACCTCTCCAATGTCTACTCCAAAAATTTATTTAATTTTACTCCAATTTTTCCTTAATATTTTCTCCAAATCTCCCTTATATCTGCTCAAATTCAACTTAATCTCTTCTCCAAATCTATCTTATATGTCTTCTCAATTTCACCTTATATCTCTTCTAAAAAATGATGCAATTTTTTATCCAAATTCTGCCCCAAATCAAGCATAATGTCTGTTATAAATCTTCTTGGTAGGTTTTCTATAAATTTTCCTTAAATCTCCTTGAAATGTCTACAATAAATCAGCCTTAAATCACTTCAAAGATGTACTATAAATCTACCTTAAATCACCTTCAAGATCTGCTATAAATCTTCCTTAGACCTTCTCTTAATTCTTCTTTTAATAGGAAACATGTTCATTAAGTGCTTGCCTCTTACTCCAGCAACTTACCTTCTTTTATACTCCATCAAATACCTCTTCAACCAACAGATGTGACTCTCCCAAAGAGGTCGCAAAAATTTTAATATGAATATTTTATTTCAAATCCCCAAAATGAGTGATCACCATGAGGGTTTGGCCCCTTAAGTTGATGTATTTATTTATTTTTAATTCTCTAAATTAGGCATCAATCTAAGAAGGTCGACCAACATTACGACTTAAAATAAATAATAAATATTTCTTATATATTTCTCATGGGTCAACCCAATAAAGGTAATAATTTCAATGCTTCCTTGAATGAGGTTCGACCACCTTGTTCTATGTAAATATATTAAATATATATGAATGTTTCATTATCACTTTGATAAACCTCCATTCTTAGAAAATATTACATGATACCTAAATCTTTCATCTCAAATTCATTCATCATAGCAATTTTGAATTCATTGTTCATCTTAGAAATGCTACCCATATACAATAAATCATCAATATACAAACTTACAATAAGACTATCATTACCTTCTTATCTGTAGTTAAGGGTCGGTTCACTCTTACTTCAATCCTAGCATACTTCAATGTCCATCAATCCTAGCATACCATGTTCTTAGTGCTTTCTTGAGGCCATACAACACCTTCAACTTGTAGACTTGATGTTCTTTTCCTTGAACTACAAAGCCTTGTGGTTGTTCCACATACACTTCCTCTTCTAAGAACCTAGTCAAGAAAGCACTTTTCACATTCATGTGATAAATGCTCTATTTTTTTAAGCTACTGGTGAAATCATCATTCTAATAGTCTCATGTATTGCTACTAGTACAAATGTCTATTCATAATCAATCCCGTACCTTTGTGTGAATCCTTTAGCAACTAATCTTGTCTTGTGTCTTTCAACACTTCCATCACTATTATACTTAGTCTTGTAGACCCATTCAGTACCAATATTGTCATGCGAAAGCTTTCTAATCTCCCAAATATCATTTTTGTGAATGAAATATCTCTTCTTGCATTACTTGCACCCAAACCTCATTAGTACTTGCATCTTCAAAACATGATGGTTCAAAATTAGCCTTAGAAAGTAAAATAAAATTTGCTATCTCACCTCTTGGATTTTCTTCATGTGCTTGATTTGTACTCCTTTGATAAATGTCGCTTAATATTCTTACCTTCCTTGTAGAATTTGGACTTGAAGCTGGACTTGCACTTGGAACAGAAGAATTATATGAGGGGCTACTTGGTGGACTTGTAGCACTTGGAACTAATATATCATTGGGCTTCTCATGATCAATATCATCAATAATACCACCATTTAAAATAGGTTTTGACATCTCAACATGGCCTTTGTGATGACCATAAATTCCCCCTTGACCATAAATCACATGGCCTTTGTGATGACACAATAATGCTCCTAGGAGAGGATTGTACAACATGTAAGCCTTACTATGCTCACTATATCCAACAAAAGTGCATGATTCACTTTTTGGATCTAACTTTTGTCTCTTTTGATCAGCTACATAAACATAGGCTAAACAAGCAAAAAAATTAAATGCTTAACATTAGGCTTTTTCTCACACCAGGCTTCATAAGGAGTCATCATGTCAAGTGCACTAGTGGGACCCGATTAAGAATGTATACTATTATAAAAACTTCTTCACCCCAAAAATAATTTCTTAGTCCCTTTTTTTTATAACATACTCCTTGTCATTCCCACCACTGTACAATCCTTCCTTTCAACTACTCCATTTTGTTTAGGTGTGTAAGTAGTGGTGAGTTACCTTTTGATGACATGCATATCACAATAATTCTGAAAATCTCTTGAACAAAATTCTCCTCCATTATCAATCATTAGGCATTTGATCCTACAACCTTTTTCATTTTCCACAAGGTCTTTAAACCTCTTGAATGTATCAAAGGCTTCATCATTGGTCTTTAAAAATAAATACAACACTTTCATGAATAATCATCAATAAAAGATAAAATATAATGACTTACCCAAACTATTTGTCTACATAGGAACACAAATGTCTGAGTGAACTAACTGAAGTGGATAATGGGCCCTCCATTCATTTCCTTTTGAAATTTCTCTTGTGCATGTTTTTATTTAGCACATTCTTCACAAAATTCCTTATTTTCTTCAACCTTAGGAAAACCATAAACTAATGTTTTTTTATTTTAGAATCTTCAAAATATGAAAATTCAAATTCCCATACCTGAGATGCCACAACCAAATTTTGTCCTCATATGGCATGTTAGCAATATTGTTGTTGTGTTCTCCAAACTTCAATGGGAACATCTTATTCTTTGGCATAGGCACAACTGTAACCACCCTATATTCCCTTGATTCTTATCATAAATTGTACATTATTGATTTTAAACACCACCTTATAATTTTTCTTACACAATTGTCCAACACTCAATAAATTATGCTTTAATTATGGAGTGTAATAAATTTCCTTAACACTTTTCATACCTTTAGTATGGAAATTTATATCTCCTTTTGCAACAACCTCTAATATTTTTTCATCACCAAGTTTGATCTTGGATTTGAAGCTTTCATCTAATATAGAAAAAATCTTCTCATGGTCCCTACATGTGGTTAAAACATCCTAAATCTAAATACCAAATATCATTAGTATCATTTTCAACTTTGGTATAACATAAAAATAAATTATTTAGAGAAGCCTCATCACCCTCTTAAGCATAATAAACACTTTTATTATTATTACCTTCTTTTAATCCGCAATCCCTTTCAAAGTGGTCATACACATTACAATGAAAACAATGGATATCTCTTTTATCAAATGTTCCTCTATGATGCAATGCTAGGGGTCCCCAATTACAAATTTGTCAACAATAAGTTTCCCTCTTCCCAATTCACCATCCTTCAAGGCAACTCTCCTTCACAAAGAAACTTTTGATTTACAAACACCCTGACCCTTAATCAGATTACTCGTTACCTTCAAACTCGTTAGGAACACTAACTCAACCAAAACAAACACCTACTCAAGTCTTCCCTTACATATTTTGACCATTCCTTCATTGGAACAAAACTTCAAGTAACCAAGCAATTACAATCTGTCAAACACAGCCGCTGATCCAGACCCAAACTCCACACTATAAGAGTTTTTGGAGACACCTTTTAATTCATTTTGAAACATTTCAAATAATGAGACCACTTTGTTTTGTAACAACACCATTAAAATATGAATGTCCTTCAATGGCTAGGCCTAATTAGGCTTCAATGACAAGACAACCCCAAGGAATTCTACTCTCAGATCCTCCAACTTCATTCAAGTACCATCAACAGTCAACAAAACTTCACAAACACCTAATATCATTAGAAGAGACTCTCACCAATTAATCAAAACTATAAGCACTTACCAAAGCAACTTACTACTTACATCATGAGGGTTTGTTGAAAATACATAACCCCAAGTCCATTTCTCCTTTCCAATGCCTCAAACCTATATAAATATTCCTGCACAAGATAATCAATTCCATCTCCATACCATACTCATGTTATTTCATGAAACCCCCATCCTAACCTTCATTCTTGACCCAAAATCTTGACTATCAGAACTCTGTGATAACAGGGCAGTGAAAGAGGACTCATGCACTTAAGGTTTCATCAAATTTTATCCATCTAGGCATCCCAACATATTTATCAACCCCTTTCAATTAATATTCCCTAATATCATATCCATTCCAACAACAAACACAAAGAAATCTCACTATTCATTATTGTTTTCCCATATTTTCTACTAAACACAGTCATAGGGCATCAATAAATCAAAACAAAATCATACTTTACAGCCTGCAAACTTGGGGCATGAAAATATAGACATTGATGAACCCTTTCACAAGTTTTTATCCTTTTTCATTGGGCAGAAAGAAAGAAAAACAATTTTGAATAGCCATTGTAACCCTAAACTAGGGTTTTGACCCGTTTCCACAAAACTAACAATATCTTCCTCAAAACTGCATGAATTTGAATGAAACAAAAAGAATGTTGAATTAGACTCTTAACTTTACCAAATAAAATTACTTCCCCTTGAAACCATGACTGTATGGGACCGTACAGTAGCCTGAAACTCAGTTTTACCAGTAAAAATACATAATATTGCATATAAAAACAAGGTTTCTTATTTGATTCTCCATTATTTACATCCCCCTTCACCTCTTGCTTGAGGTTATTTATCATTTTAAATTTTTCCCACTCCATATCAATTCCTACAACTAACTCAACTAACCTTCTAACTCCCTAACTTGTCATTTGTCAATTTTGCTCTTTTACCTTAACAACAGTGTTGACAAGATTTTGCTTTTTTTCGCATTTTTGAATCCCTCAATGCATCTAGACCACTAAATTAACTAATTTCATGATAAAAAATATTCACCAAGACCTTATTCTAATAACAAAACACTAAAACCCTATTGTAGACCTCTCTTGACAACATTTTTTCATTTTTTTGCAAATTGGATACATTGTCCACATAACCTATCTAAACACCCATCAAATGACTCAAACACCTTGTAATGGTCTTGAAAGACCTTATTAAATTACCCCTAAGTATTATTTAAACATTCTTTTACATATTGGCCTCATGGAGGCATATATTCCATCAGGTGCTCCTACACCACTCTATTGCTTCCTCTTGAACCACCTCTTCCTCTATTTCCTCTTGAATAATTTTGATTTTGACCTCTACCTTGGCCTTAGTTTATTTTGGTGCTAGTATTAGCATATTTATCCTTTGTAATTTGTAGTTTGGAGGAAAAATATTTCTCATCACTTTTTCCAAATGAATCTCTCAATCTTTCTTCATGAGACATTAGATGTCTCATTCCTTAGCCTCTCAATATCATCCTTATTTTTACTCATCAAGGTAGTGACCCTCTGTTTAGTCTTGAATTTTTTGTTGTACAATTGAGATAATCTAGCTCTATCCTCATCTGTGAGAGGAGCACTGATCTTTTTCAAGGCAAATGTTCTCATTCTATCATCTTCATCAAATGCTTCATGCCTTCTTGCATATTCTCTTGGAAAGTTTTGAAGAATACCCATAATGCTTTCTTTTGAGAGTCTCCATCACCTAATCTCATCAAGTGGTCTTTGACTTGAATAGCCTTTGGTATTTCCTTCAACCATACAACATTCCTAGTTCTGAGGACCTTATTTAGAAAGTAAAACAACAAACAAATAATCAAAGTCCCAAATCAGAAGGGGTACCATGAGTCATTGGTCTTTTGTAGGTTTTATAACAACTATAGCCTTAGCAATTCACATAGGTCATAATCCATTCCTTTCTTCACCATCTCATATGTTGTATTAATTGTAGTAGCGAAAACTAAATTCTCGCTCGAGCTATTTGTGAAGAAAACTTTGTACCCAATCATCACTGATGCATATTTTACTGCAAGGTCTTTAATGTCCTTAATTGTCAGAGATCTCTTGTCATATTTTTCACCTATTAAATTCATCACCACTTCATTTTTCACTGATTTGAGTGTCAGAACTGGTCCTTCAAAACATAACCCTGTTACAACCCTAATTGCCTCATTATTAATCATATGTGGTATATCCAACCAGATAAACCTATCATGAATCCTTCTTAATGTATAGTTGATCCATTCATCAACATAGCAAAAGATGGGGAATTATTACAGATGTCAAGCTTCTTCTTCATCAAGCTCTTGAACTCAGGTTTCAATTCAAACTCACCTCCAGTAAGCTCATTAAACCATACATATCCTAGCTTAGAGTGGTTATGCTCTTCCAATTTTGCATGAATGTAAATCCTAACATTTATATGAAACACACCATACAAAATACTTGAAAATTCACCATCCAAATCCGTCATCATTGACTTATCAGAGTGCCTCTTAAATTTAGGTCAAGGATGATCTAGAACCTTGACAACTTGTAGAGTACACATCTTGCAACAATTTTAAATGCTTTTGAAACTAGGGGAAAGTACAAATCTATAAATACCTTTAGATTTATGTCAGCTAGGGTTTTCGTGCACAAAATTTGAATCACTTCAACTCGCCTCTTCTCTGCTCTTCAATCTTCAAACACTCGAATGTAAATTATCTTTTTCATAATTCAAATCACTTATAAACACTTTTAGATGACCTAAAATGCATTAATTTCAATGATTTTAAGTTAGGTCAAAAGCTAATGAATCATAACTATAATGACATAGTCACCTTCAATCATTTTGCAAAATTATACAACATAAGATTTTCCACCGATGTTTTCACCAATAGGTCAAGCATATCTTGACCTATACCTTATTCCAATGTGTTGAAGGCATCAACACCATATCTTTGGTAGGGGCTTAATGATTTCCAGTTAAAACTCCCCCTGAGCCAAAGCTCTTCATTTAGTTTCTAGAGGAAACATTTGCACAAAAAGCTAGCACAGACCTAGTCTTAACCTCATTCTCCTCTTTATTTTTCCATATCTTGTTCATCTCTTTCTCCATCTCTACTAGATTAGCCTTTTTCACTAGATCATTATTCTTTACTAGATCAACCTTCAAATTCTTGCTTCTGCAAAATTTGGCTATATGTCCAAGTTTATTGCATTTGTGACATATGACAACATTTTGAACAAGCTTACTTCCACCAACTCTATATCTACATACATTAGCCTCTATTTAATACATTATATTCAATTTTCAGTAAGGAAAGAAACCATGAAAGTAATCATCAAATAACATAACACATGAACACTAGATTTTTACGTGGAAAACCTAAAAAGGGAAAAAACCACAGTGAGGATTAGCTCATAATATATTATAACTGGTCATAACATATTACAGAAAGGCTCACTACCAGGTGGGCTCACTATCTGAAGGACTCAATGTCCAGAGAATAAGAAAAATAGAAAAGAGGGGTGGCTTACTACCAAGATTTGAACTACTAATAATGCATCTAAAATATGCAAGAGATACAATTCCATTGGAGCTCAAAATACTAAATCAACACACTTCATACTACACCACTTCCACACTTTTCTTTGCTTATATTCACATCACATTCACAATATATTCACAGACTTCTCATGTTGCATCACATACATATTCACATCAACACTGAAAATGATCTTACATTTATATGTATTACATCCACAATTACTTGCAACATCAATTAGGTCAACCTAATTAGATGAAACATGTAATACATCAACCTTTCGGCTGAAGATTCAACCACACACACCTCAAAACTTGTAATGCATAAAAATAGGTCGACACGGACCTATAATCACTCCCTTAATTTTTCTCAATTCATATTTAACTTCGCATAACCCTAAACTCTTTAGGTCAGCATCATATAGTAAAGACTAGTGATATGAACCATCTATTCATTCACAACACAACATGCAATCCACCAAAACACTTGCCACTTAGACCACACACCCTTCTGACACCTATAAGCACTCCCACAAAACCGCATAACCAATTATTAATTTGTGGTAGAATTCAGAGCATTCCAATTATGTGTACTATCATAATAACTCTGTTACTAGCAAACCTGATACTCTGTCAATCATAAATTGTATGCCAAAGGACATCAAGACATGAAAATTTGGATTTAAGATCCAACAACATACCAAAATTTCCTTAGAACCGTAGACCAAAATTCTTCAAGGTGGAGCAGTGTGGACCTAAAAACTGATACCCTATACACTGAGAGTTGAACTCTATGACTTAGCTAAATATCAACACATTTGTTTTGCACTGGATCAAAACTCTTACACTATCATAATGGATTATCATCACCATACTCACTCATGCTTCACTAGTTAATTGTACCTCAATGTAGACTTCAATGTTGATATCAAACCATGATTTTGACATCAATGACAACACTATATATGATCATTCTCATGTTGCCAATAACCATATCAATGAAAAGCAAACCAACAATTTTCTCAAACTTCCAACAATAAATATTGTGGACACCGAAAAAGTAACCCTTCTACTTTTTATGTCTTGTTTGGGCCCTACTTGTGATTTTGGCTTAATTGTGCCTTGATTTAATGTTGTAATGTGGATAACACATTCACACTAGGTCTTGGGCCCTTGTGAACTAAAGGATTCAAGTAGTGCCTTACTTAAGTGTTGTAAAGTGTTGTAACACACTTTCACACTTTTCTAGGGTCTTGTTAATGTGTTTCACCTAAATAGCCTCTTTTTATCATTTACCAAGTCTTATTTCAAAGTATTATAAAGTGTTGTAACAAACTTTCACTCTTTTCTAGTCTTATCATTAATAATTGGACCTTCTTAAGCTATAATTGGCCCTGTTTTACATTTGTGGGCCTTAATTATGTGTATTTTTTAGAATAAACCCGTTAAACATCATTTAAAACACTTAAATTCTGAAACCCACTTCAAATACCTAAGGTGGGACCCATTCGCCATTTTGGGTGAATGAGTCCCCTTTGGCACAAAATTCAAAATTAATTCTTTAGCTGCAAATTTTGCTCCGCCTCTTGATTCTTAGCATGCAGCTCTTTTACCATGGCAGGGTTGATAGTTTGTATCTTTGCAAGCTCACCCTGAAGTCTGTTCTTCTCATCCTCTACTGCCAGCGCCCTTTCTATCATACATGCAACATCCGCCTCTAGGAATTTCTCTTTTTTCTCCAAAAAACTAACTCTTTCCCTTACTGCCTTAAGTTGCTCATCCTTCTTCTTTAGCTGGTGGCCAATTTTAAGAAAGTCAGAGGTGACCACCCGTTGTGTTTCCTCCATAATCTCAACCTTATCCTGTGGTCGGGGCACCTTCATGTCAAGCCCTACCACATATATTTCAAAATCTTCTAGGTGCATCTCCCCCTGAGGCTTGCTTACTCTCGAGCACATGGTTGCAAACTTCAGCTCCTGTCAGGTCTCATTATAAAGAGTCTGTATTTTTGGCTCAGCAGAAGCATTATCATCCTTTGCCTTGCGCTTTTACATTCTACTTGTGTGTGCTTGCTTTCTGCAATCAATATGTGCCATAAATTTGGCTAGCGATGAAACTAGTCCGCCTACAAAAGGAGCAATAGAAGGTAGGGCATATGGATAGGTAGCCCTAATAGGCACAAGAATTTGCTTTTTCTAGAGAGTGATAGTTTGCGAGGAGAAGTGGGGCACATTCCAAAGCTTGGTTTGAGGACTAGCAGAAGAGCTAGCCACTTGCCACAGCTCAATTGGTGAATCAGCGGGAGGACTCAGGCTGGAATGGTGGAGGAGTTGTTATTGTGGAGTCAGCCTGTTGTGATGGAAGACGATCCCCAACAATAGCGGAAGAAGGGGTGCCCGCAGAGGGCATGCCTTCAGAAAGCGAGGCAAGGAGAGCCTGAGCGGTAGCAGCTGGTGTAAGGGTTCGCAAAGGAGTAAAGCCGGGTGGAGTCATCTATGAGAATTGGGTGAATCCTCCCACATGTGTTGGACTAAAAGTGGGAAACAGAGGACCAGTACTCATGGGAGGGATTGCCGCTGAGGCAGGGGCAGATATCAAGGAATGAGAAGCAAGGGAAGAAGGAGAAAATTTTACCTACTGACTGGTCGATGGTGGCTCCTAAGTCGTTAGCGACTCTTCCTCGGCCTCAGGCTCCTGACTAGCTGCAAGCACCTATCTTCCAGTGGGTTCTTACGCCACTTCTCTGATAATGGTCTCTATACGTTGCCGTTTTGCAGGCGAGGTCTCCTGAGCGTCGGCAGCTATTATCGTTTGTTGTTGTGATACCCTTTTTGCCTTAGTGGCCCAAGTGAGTGTATGGGAGGCCCTTGATACATGAAAACGCACATTTGTGGCTACATAGGCGGGCTGTCCAGAGCCTTTCTCCTTTTGTGCAGAGGACGTAGAAGTTTTTGCTTCCTCTTCCTGCTCTTTAGACACATCCTCTGGGTCATCGCTCTTATTGATGCTAGAGTCTAGGCTGGGGTGGTCATCATCCCACCATTTTTCAAATTGCTTTTCCTCCTTCAAGCTCTCATAAGGAGCATCTAATTGCCCTATCTCTTTGCGATACTTCTAGAAAGCTTCTATCTTTTCATCAGTCCATTCCTCATCCTTCCGCAACTTGTTGTACATGGTGCATTCCATGTGGACATTATCTTTGGCCACCACCACAACAAAGTAGAACTTGTGCCATGGCCCTATGTTATCTTGCGTGGGAATATGCTCCAGTTTAGCAAAATTTTCATCCTTGTCTACCTGCGGGTTACGCCACTTTTCCCAATAAGGTTGGGGAACATGCGTAACTTTAATGTGTGGCTTTGGTAGGTCATTGAAAGGGTTGTAATCCCACTTGTAACTTACCTAAACCAACCCTAAATGAACCAGTTTATCCTGCAATAACTGATCTGATTGCTTCTTTAACAAAGTCACCGTTTTGAAATTCTTCAAACAAGTGAAGAATCCATTTCTCTTGACACTTTTGCTGCTGCAGAACGTAAAATAAATGATACACACCTGCCTATATATTTCAAGTGCGAGCACCCCATCTGTGACGCAGGATGGGAGAAGGAAGGGTTGACCAATGAAGCCCCACATCTGGAGAATTGTGAAATCTATTCCTAAGAACCAGTCACAAGCAAGAGTGAAACTCTGTATATATCTGATATGATCCCTGTCGAGCCAGATTATGTCACCTTCTCCTCGTAAATCATGCAAGACCAAAGTTATAAAATAACCCAAAAATGCATAATAATCATATGACATGGAAAGAAAGGGCATCCACATGGATACCGACTTCCTCTTCCCCCGTTCATCAAAAATTAACAATTCAAAATACCTGCCAAAAAAATCAAAGTTTTGATGTAGGAACATGTGAACCGGGAAGGAGAGAAATCTAAACTTTCCCTCCGCCGAGTAATTTTTTATTTTCCATATCATTTCATCTACCATGAACTCAATGAAATCATACTAGAAGGTATCATGTTGTTTGCGGAATTGGAAGGCCGGTCCCAGTTGAAAGGTTTCCACTGTCTCATCGGAGTCTCAACTACACACAAAAACTAGCATTGACATGGAATCCTTCATTTCCTCACGAAATGAGCCACACGGAAATGAAATATGGGACACCTTTCTTACCAATCTCCTCCATCAAGAAATATGAGTTCTTTTCATCGCCTTCCATGTTTTTTCTCCTTTACCAGGGTAAAAGGACACAATTTTCTCTCTTCTTTTACTTGGGTCCGAAATGCATAGCATATGCCAAATGGACTGTGGGATGATATGAACTCTTAAGTTTCAACCCTCGATGTAGCGGGTGCTAGGGTTATAATGCTAAATGGCAGCGTCAACTATCTTCGGGCAGTAATGTACCAGCAAGACCATGTATTATGGAAGACCATTGTACCAAACCTTTCTTGTTGTAGATGTGTCCGCCTTTGGTGTTGTCAACCTTGCACAAGTTGCTTCTCTTAAGGATTTAGGGGTTTTTGTGAGTCGTGGGTCATAAATATTATTCCATTTCTCCTCAACCCTTTTCTTCTTTCTACAATCTTTGGGCCTGCTCATCTCTACCGAAACACCCTCTTCGGCTTGCTTGGTATACTAGGCGTAGCATATGCTAAATCCTCATATATATACACATCCTCTGATGATCGTATGGCTGTAAACAACTCATGGACAATCTCCTCTTGCATTTGTTGTGATGAACTCTCTGATATTTTTCTTTAGATGAAAACTTCTACAAGTTCTGGACTCTTCGAAAATTTTATTCGGCTCTGAATATGCTAAAAACTTCTCTGCACTTTAAGCCTTGAAAATTTTGAAAAGACTTTGAACCTTAAACCTTTTCATGCAATATTTGGCTATCTTTTCTCAAGGTGGTAGAGGAAAGCATGCTTTTTGTATTTAATTTGGCATGTACCATTAATTTTGCGGTTCGTGCAAAATGAATTACTTTCCATTTCAAGGCAGCGAGAATTCATTATTGTTTTTGGAAACCGTGTGATATGTTGTGATTCCCTTGAAACTTGAGCCAGAAATTTTCATTCTAACCTTGCGTTAGTATGTGATGGCAATTAATATCCTGGGCGGAATGATTAATCCAAAGCAAACAATCACGGCCCAAAAAGATATGGATACTGCCTTGGGCTCTGGGAAGTGCCTGTTAGATGACACAATAGCCTATGGTTGTGCAGCTTACTGCTGATGAGCACCACCTTTTCAAAGCTAATTAACTAGCTCTTATTAATCTAGCACATATTGAACCGTACCTCTGCAGATGCAACTGGTCCAGAAATGCGAGTGAACATAGGCACGCCTTTCAAGTTGGCACTTGGTTATCATCACATTTTCTGAAAACAGATTAGCATGCATCTTCTCATTTTTTCTATAAATAGGCCGCTAAGTAGTGAGGAAATCACACTTAGCATTTGAGCAGTTTTAACAATAGGTCATTGGCATAGTCCTAAGCAAGTTTTCTCATAGGCTAGGTGGTAGGTAGGTTTTAGTGTTGGTTAGAAGGTAGAAGCATAGTGTCAGTATCATGGATACTCCTGTTAGGTTAACCTCTTATAACTCACATACAGCTTTTCTGGGGGAGATTTATACTAGGCAATTGAAAAGAATGACCAAGAATAAACACTCCTTGGTTTTTTGGTAGCCATAAAATGGGTTTTGGGTAGGGATTGTATAGAGTATGAGGACAAGTATCGTGTGAATACCGATATCTACTCACACTTTGTAGCGTCGATCTTAGACATTGGTATCCCCAGGCCCCTAACTTTGAAGCTAGTTAAGGAAATATTTCCAAGAAAGTACATGAATGGCCTAGGTGAGATTGTCGCTCATGCTGCATATGGGGTAGCCCTACCAATAGCTAGTGACCTCGATCGCTACATTAAGGAAGAAGCAATAGTTGTATGGTTGTCGTTTCTCAGTGGATTCTGCCTTCAGACACGTGACGAGCATCGACAGAGGGTTACCCAGGCCTTGCACTTTCTATTCTGTAGCTACAACGTAATACCATTCTATGGCATTGATTGGTATACCGACTTCAGGAATCTGGTGTTCCCCTGCCAATGGCGGTTATGCCAAATGATGTTGCTTCTGTTGCCGAAGAACCTACTGACGAAGACGCGGTAGGTGCCACCCTAGAAGAAGCAGTAGACGTTGCCATAGATGCATCAATTGCTACCTCTCGTTCTCTTGGATAAAATTCCTCGCTCCTCATGGATAAAATGCCTCCTTGCTCCTTCATTTTCTATTGTTGAACACACTACCTACCTTACAGTTTGTATATAAGCCTAGAAAAAGCTATAAATATTGCATATATGAAAGAATAGCTCGAATAGTCGTATACTTTTTGCATTATGGCTTTCTCAACCATTTTGCAATGTAAAAACAAAAGAATATATATATATCGACATATATCTCTATAAAAATCCATGGCTCTTTCTTCCATTCTGTATTTCTATTTTATGGGCTCTTTTAATAGCATATGTGTTCATTTGGCATGTACCGTTAATTTTGCGGTTCATGCAAAATGAATTACTTTCCATTTCGAGGCAGCGAGAATTCATTATTGTTTTTGGAAACCGTGTGATATGTTGTGATTCCCTTGAAACTTGAGCCAGAAATTTTCATTCTAACCTTGCGTTAGTATGTGATGGCAATTAATATCCTGGGCGGAATCATTAAGCCAAAGCAAACAATCATGGCCCAAAAAGATATGGATACTGCCTTGGGCTCTGGGAAGTGCCTGTTAGATGACACAATAGCCTATGGTTGTGCAGCTTACTGCTGATGAGCACCACCTTTTCAAAGCTAATTAACTAGCTCTTATTAATCTAGCACATATTGAACCGTACCTCTGCAGATGCAACTGGTCCTGAAATGCGAGCGAACATAGGCATGCCTTTCAAGTTGGCACTTGGTTATCATCACATTTTCTGAAAATAGATTAGCATGCATCTTCTCATTTTTTCTATAAATAGGCCGCTAAGTAGTGAGGAAATCACACTTAGCATTTGAGCAGTTTTAACAATAGGTCATTGGCACAGTCCTAAGCAAGTTTTCTCACAGGCTAGGTGGTAGGTAAGTTTCAGTGTTGGTTAGAAGGTAGAAGCATAGTGTCAGTATCATGGATACTCCTGTTTGGTTAACCTCTTATAACTCACATACAACTTTTTTGGGGGAGATTTATACTAGGCAATTGAAAAGAATGACCAAGAATAAACACTCCTTGGTTTTGGTAGCCATAAAATGGGTTTTGGGTAGGGATTGTATAGAGTATGAGGACAAGTATCGTGTGAATACCGATATCTACTCACACTTTGTAGCGTCGATCTTAGACATTGGTATCCCCAGGCCCCTAACTTTGAAGCTAGTTAAGGAAATATTTCCAAGAAAGTACCTGAATAGCCTAGGTGAGATTGTCGCTCATGCTGCATATGGGGTAGCCCTGCCAATAGCCAGTGATCTCAATCGCTACATTAAGGAAGAAGCGGTAGTTGTATGGTTGTCATTTCTCAGTGGATTCTGCCTTCAGACACGCGACGAGCATCGGCAGAGGGTTACCTAGGCCTTGCACTTTCTATTCTGCAGCTACAATGTAATACCATTCTATGACGTTGATTGGTATACCAACTTCAGGAATCTGGTGTTCCCCTGCCAATGGCGGTTGTGCCAAATGATGTTGCTTCTGCTGCCGAAGAACCTGCTGACGAAGACGCGGTAGGTGCCACCCTAGAAGAAGCGGTAGATGTTGCCATAGATGCATCAATTGCTACCTCTCGTTCTCTTGGATAAAATGCCTCGCTCCTCATGGATAAAATGCCTCCTTGCTCCTTCATTTTCTATTGTTGAACACACCACCTACCTTACAGTTTGTATATAAGCCTAAAAAAGGCTATAAATATTGCATATATGAAAGAAGAGCTCGAATAGTCGTATACTTTTTGCATTATGGCTTTCTCAACCATTTTGCAATGTAAAAACATTTAATAATATATATATATCGACATATATCTCTATAAAAATCCATGGCTCTTTCTTCCATTCTGTATTTCTATTTTATGGGCTCTTTTAATAGCATATGTGTTCATTTTCTTTGCACATGGGTGTGTTTTAAATGGAAAGCAATCCCGCTACTCTACCCTCTGCAATTATGGGTTATTTCCATAGAAACACAAACCAATTCAAAAAAGACCGGAAAACACAAAGGGAAATAAAATAAAAGCATTATTCACATATGTACAAAAATAGAACTCGACACTTAATAGAATAGCTTAAGATGAATCCCATTGACCGGGATTCCTAAGGGTTCTTGTTCCATATTTTCTAACTCGAAAGCGTTATGCTCCCTACACCAAATGATTTTAAAGGGGCCCTCCCATAGGCTATCAAATTTACCATGTTGACCTGGCTTAGCAGCCCTTTTATCATTTTTCAGTACTAAGTCTCCGCACTTTAGGCCTTGGTCAGAAGCCTTCTTGTCAAACCATTGCTTGACCACTTGTTGGCAGTTTTTCATGGCTATTAGGGAATTCTCCCTTTTTTCTTGTGCTTCTAAGAGTTTGGAAAGCCGAACCTCCATGGTGCCATTTTGTTCTATCTCGAGAGATCTCAACAGTTGGAGCCTCAGAATCTCCATAGATATAGGCAACAATGCCTCTTTCCCATATACCAACTCATAAGGCGAAGTCTTAAGGACTTGCTTAGGAGTTATGCAGTTTTCCCAAAGCGCTGCTCGGAGGTTTTTATGCCATTCTCTCTAGTGTTCCAAACCAATTTCTTTAAGGAGTTGGACTAGGTTCTTGTTCATTAACTCCGCTAGGTCGTTTCCCTGCGAGTAATAATTTGATGACGTCTTAAGGATTATGCCATTCGTTAATGAAAATTGACATACCTTTACACCTAGGAAAGCTCTGGCATTATCGAAAATGACAGTCTTTGGAGGACCAAACATTGTCACCAACTCTTCGAGGAAATCCACAATCTTTGTTTCTGTTGCATTTTTAAGCGGAACGGCCTCTATCCATCTCATGAAGTAATTTGTGGCAGTTAGAATCCACTTGTGCCCGACACTAGAAGCGGGATTAATCATCCTAATGAATTCTAGGCCCCTTTTTTGCAAGATTTTACCAAACAATGGGAGTTGTTGAAAAGTGTAGGCCAATAGTAACCTATGCGCATGATTTTGATGGCGGTGGTCTTAGCGAAGAAGTGTCCGCCCGTAGCGCTATTGTGGAATTTGTTAAGGATTCTCTTCACTTGCTTTGTAGTAACGCATTGCAGGAGGAGACCATTGAAATTTCTTTTGAAAAGGAGCCCCTCCACTAGCGCATATCCACAATTTTGAATCCGGTAGTATCTCCTCTTTTGGGAGGAGAGACCTCGCGAATACTTTCCCATTGGCATAAACCTCATTCTATCTAACAGCCAACAACCCTCCGATTATGGCTCATTTATCAAAACAAGCTCTGGTTGCTCTCCTTCGATGGGTATCTCCTCGATCTACGCCATGTATTCGCACAGTCCTCTTCTTCTGACAATTTTAGTGGGTTTGAATTCAATGTCATATTCAAGGATCTTGGTGATCCAATTAGCTCTTTTTTCTATGATTTCTCTCTCCATGATATATTCGTGCACATTGGAATACGCGACATAAACAAACACTTTGGTGCAGGAAATTAGATGGAAAAAAATTTTAAGTCCCTTCACTATTGCAAAGGCTTGTCTTTCGATGAAATTATAATTCATCTCATATTCCTTCAGGGTCCAGAAGTAGAAGGCCACTAGATGTTCTCCCTTTCCTTCATCATCCTTCTGGGTTAAGACAGTAGCAATACTGGACTTGCTACTGAATGCATACATTATAAAATCCTTAGATAAATCTGGATTAACCAGTACCGAAGCTGCGGAAATAGCGTCCTTGACTTTTTCAAAGGCTTCCCGAGCTTCGATCGTCCACTTGAATGCTTGATCCTTTTTAAGCATTAGGGTGATCGGCTTAGTTCTTCCCGCAAAGTCAGAAATAAACTTGCTAACAAAATTTACCTTGCCCAGGAAGGACTGAACACCTTGCTTATTCACCAGAAGGGGAAGTTCCTTGATAGCTTTCACTCATTTGGGGTTGATCGAAACTCCTTCCTTGGATACCACATGTCCTAACAGCTTGCCCTGCAGTACTCCGAATACGCATTTTCTTGGATTTAGGGAAACTCCAAACTCCTGGCACTTTTGAAAGACTATTTCTAAGTGGTAAAAATGATCATCCTTAGATTTATAAAACACAGTAAGATCATCTAAATATATTAGAATAAAATTATTGATTAGCTCATTGAATGCAATGTCCATTGCCCGCTGGAATGTCACCCCTATGTTGGATAAACCAAAAGGAATTTTAGCATAAGCAAACGTTCCCCACTTTGTAGTGAACGTGGTCTTGTGTTGATCCTCCTTCTTAACTTGGATCTTATTGTAACCAGAGAATCTGTCCAACAAAGAAAACATTTATGATCCTGCTACTGTTTGTAAGATTGATTCCATAGAAGGTAGCAGATAATGGTCCTTCAGGGATGCTCTATTTAGGTCTCAGAAGTCCACACACAAGCGGATATATCCATTCTTCTTTCGGACCGAGACCAGATTGGATACCCAAGTACTTTAGCCGACGGTATTTGATTAACAACCTCTGCATTGGCTGACTGCTTTGTTGGCATTGTGCTGACCTCTTCTTGAAGCGCCTTCTGTAATAGCATTTTTTACTCTGGGATAGCTAGAATGTCCCATAGAGACACATTAGCAGATGATTTCTTCAATTTTTCTACCACATTAAAAGGTGACAAACTCGGAGGTTTCTGCTCCTTGGCTCTTGTTATAATAATTTCCTTCCATGTTTGAGATGGTAGCGGGGAGGTGGAAGTGTCAGGAATCTCATCGGAAGTACCTTTAAGTTGTGGGTTGGCTAGATGCAGAACAACTGACTCACCGATAAATCTGCTCTTTCAGCGTGTGTTATAATCATATTGCACTTGTGGTGTGTTGGATATGAACATATCATTAGCAAACGTTGTTTCCTCTTCCTCCATCCATGAGAAAAGCGCGTGATCAAGAGTGATCTTAGATTCTTGTTCTAGAGACATTCCTTGCATTTATGCGGTAAGAATTGCACTCTCCATTTGTGGTGAGGGATATACATAACCCCTGTGGTCTGGCGTCACGTCTTGGCTGCATTGTTCTGCCACCATTTGTTGTAAGTTCCCACATGGACAATTCTGGGGCATATGCGCATCACTGCAAGGGAAGCACCATAGATTGATGTCATCAATGAGGTTATTATGCCCCGCAGTTAATTCCCTAATCGAGCTTGGTGAAGTGCTCATTAGCAGAGTAGGCACCGACACCGTTTGGTTGACTATCAGAGCTGGTGAATTAGTGCGAGAAGAACCACCTCGGTACTGATTTTGCTGATATGAGGACTGTCTACCTTGATAGTTTTGATAAGAAGGCTTTAGAGGCATTGATGGGTTTTTCCTGA
Source organism: Sequoia sempervirens (assembly GCA_007258455.2). Taxonomy (NCBI): domain Eukaryota; kingdom Viridiplantae; phylum Streptophyta; class Pinopsida; order Cupressales; family Cupressaceae; genus Sequoia; species Sequoia sempervirens. The sequence goes on from VDFB02000013.1 coordinate 236,516,047, forward strand.
GGGTGGTTATGTCATTTTCCATGGTCCGCAACATTTCTTTAAGATCGCTCATTTCATCTTTGGAAGAACTGGATGTAGAGGCAGCATTTTGTGGCACTGCCGCATATGTGTACATTGACTGGGGAGTTCCAGGCACGCTAGTTGACACGACTTCTTGTGCAGGAATCAATATTTCAGGAAATATCGGCATGATAGGCTGAGGAGGCAACTTTCAGCAATCTATCAAATGATTCTCAGTTTTGACGGCGACACCGTAAGCATCTAGTAGAGTAGCTCCTCCCAAAGACTTGATCATCATAGAAATGTCAGAATTGATGGACTTCAAATAAAATAAGAACACCAACTCAGGAGTCGGGCGTATAGTAACAGGGATTCTCTGCCAATTCATGTGAAATCGGGCATTAAAGTCTATCAGAGCCTCTTGGGGGGCTCGTTTTATGATAGATAGTTGATAATTCAGTGAATCTGAGTGATCTCTGTCATTTGAGAACCTCTCATAGAATGGATCTCTAAGCTCATCCCAGGTGTGAATAGTGTTAGGTGACAGTGTTCGGTACCAATCTAGCGCCTTGCCTTTAAAAGACACGGCAAGATGCCTTAGAGCTACATTTTGCGATGTGATCCCATGCACCAGACACACATCAGCCACATCTTGCAGATGTTCTGCGGGTTTTCTTGAGCCATCTCCGATAAACTTGGGTATAGCTTTCATAGCTGAAACTGGGATAGTACCCCAGACAACGTGTGCTACTGGGGCTAGTAGGGGACTTCTGGCATCCCATGCCACATAATTTCTATTGGAAGCTGGCAACATGGTGAGAGGAACAGGTGGTGGGAGTGGAACGGTTACCAACTGATTTGCGACGTGCACTGTTCCCAGTGGAGGTACTAGTAAACTGGGGTTGCCTACGGTTTGAGATCTAGTTACAGGCCGATGGCTCATACACCCTTCTAAAACACAAATTCATTTAAGTTCAGTCCCACCGGGCATGCCAGAAAAACAACAAACTGTTGACGCCAAAATGTGAATAGGTAACAGTGTCTTATGGGAAACTCGATTTATGGGGGACCTCTTGTGCTAAACTGAGTGACCTTCGGGTTTTTAGAGAAGCTAGCTTCTTCTATAATGGGGGTTTGGAAAGAGAAAAGGAAACATATATAATAAAATAAAGCCTAACCTAAGGCGATGCGCCAAGACTTAATGATAGGCACGATAAATCATAGATCTAAGGGCCTGATTGGTATTTGTAGTGTTCTAGAAGAGTGGAAACTGAAGATTATAGTACATACAATCCATTCATTGACATAAAATAACATTGCATACATTCCTACTGCCAAGAAGAGTCATTAGACATGATCTAGACCAGTAAACTTGCATTCAATATATATAGAAGTTCTTAAATGAAATGTCCAGACAATAAAAGCACAGTTTACAGTTTAATCAAATAGCATGACAGAATAGAAAGGCCGAACAATTGGCACAATCTAAAAGTCTTTTTCAATAAAATAAAATAGTAATAAAGGTCTGGTGTCTTTAACCAAAACCAGTGTTTCCTCAAAATTTTGGTACCCTTCTCACAACAGAGAAAGTTATATATAGTAGAAAAAACTCCCACCGCTTCGGAGAGTAGCAATAGAAAAAAATTCACTATCCCCTAGCAATGATGCAAAAATAAGAATATATCCCCAAGCTGTTGTAAAAGAAACAATTCAAAACCAAGTATCTGGTCATTCCAGGCACAGGTGCATCTTCTGTAAATGATGGTGGTGGTCCCGGCAAGGCTAATCAGACAAGTTTCACCATCCCGTGCAAATGATTATGACACGCAGTGGCCAATTGCAGCATTTGGTTCATTTGGTTGATCGCCTGAATACGAGATCTATCGACTAGGCACGTGGCAGCATTTCCCTGCCCGTGTGAACCTTTATCTCTCGCCGTTGAATACTTGCGCTAAGGCTACACATTTTGAATGGGTAGAGCACTATCCAATAGCGGAGGAAATGATCATCAGACGGGCACAAAAGAGACATGTGGCAGCATTTCGCTACCCGCGGTCGTTACTTCATCTCCACGATGAAAGATTTGCGAAGAGTAGACACGTAGCAAGAGTACACCGCAGACAACTGTTATCAATAGTTTTGCACCCTGCTGAATGCAATATTCAGCAAACTACTGAAACATGGAAACCTCTTTCAGATGTGGGTGATCTTACACGAAAGAGGAATCTCCAGAGTGAGCTGGTTCGCCGAATGATGAATTCTATTCTAAAACAACTTCTGAGGAAAGGGATGAAGAATAACTTAACATAAAAACCTATTTCTAAAAGATGATTCACCAAACTTATAAGAATTCAGACCTAACCACTCATAAAAACTTCTCTATTGCAATAATCCTCACAATCTCATTGGCACATATCCCATCAGTGATTTGCATGAAGATCTGGAAAACAAATACAACATGCAACCTGAAACATGTAATTTTGAAACACCACCTATAACAGCAAGACATAAAAGGATTCCAATTTGAAAACATAAGTATATTAGATTGCCATTACAAAATTTGAGACAGAAAATAAGAAGGAGAAATCTACTGCTCTATTAAAACTGGAAGAGTGTCAATCTGTCCAAATTGAGTATCAAAAAAGTTTACAAGCTCCCCAAAATGAGTAAGGGCAAGAAACTCTAATCTGAACTACTGACAATGGAGAGTTGAAAGACTAAGTCTATCAAAAAACTCTCAAAGAAAACCCTAATCCAAGCTCAGAAAAAGCTCAAGGAAAAAAGGCTCTAAACAAACTCAAAAACTGCTTTAAAGTAGAAAAAAGCACAAAGCTTTTATGATTACACTGTCAAGCCTCTAAAAATAGGCAAATCTTGCTTTAAAAGTTCAAAAAACACCTTATCTCTCCAAGATAAGTCTGAACTTCGACCAAGAGGAAAAGTCAATAAAATATCTGCTAAAAATAGCAAGAAAACATAAAGCAGTTTATAAAATATCGCTTTTATGCTTCTACTTTACAAGATGCAGACTTTTACAATTTGCCTTATTTTTGCAATTCAAAGATTTGGAAATCTTTTGCAAAAAGAAAGAACTCCTTATTTCTCCAAGATATCATTCTGATTTTCTCAAAAATCATAAAAACATATTACATAATCTTCCTTTTATCAAAACTTCTCATTGATTTCTTTAAAATCAATAAAACAAATAAAACCCTAAAATGATCATTAACCTTCAAGGAGAAGGAAAACCCTAAATGATATGATACATTATTGATTTTCCTTAAGCTAATCAAAACAAATCTAGGGTAAGGCATTCTTCAACCCTTATTTTGTTAAGCCCCAAAATATAAGCCTTAAAGACTTAATATCAACCTAGACATATTGATTTCGGCCTCCCTCTAATATTAAACTTAGACTTTGAAAAACATAAGGCATAAACTTAAAATTTTGACCCCTCTTTGAATTTTGACATATGCTCAAAACTGAACATTCTGGATGATGATGATATTTGAATTAGGCATGAGGAAATAGGGTCAAACCCTAATTATCATTCATTTCACCCGTGACTTGAGAAGAAGGAAACTCTATCTGAAAGAAATCTGCCGCCATGATGATGTCGAATTCGAGGTCGTGTGCTTCAGTAACCCTCTTCATGCTTCAGATAACTAAGTCTCCTCCAGTGGGTGAGCCTCCTTTCATGGAAAAATAGCTTTTCTACTTCATTATTTTGAATATCAACAAGCCCTAAGGGCGCGGCCTATTCATTTCTGACTTTCTCTTACCTTGATTTCTCCATGTCATTATGAGTTTGAGCTCGACTTCTACATTCCACTCCATGAAAGCTTGACTTGTGTTTTGGTTTTTCTTTACTGTGCAAAGGTAAGCTTTATTTAATGGTTTTTGTAATCTCTATTTTGGCCCTGAGGCCATGGTGAACTCACTCTGATGTCTTTATTCTGAATCTTCTGTGTGCTTCTCGTGCTCACTGTTGTGTAACATTCTCATCATAAGAGCTCGGCCACTCTTCAAAACTCGAAATCATGCCTTGGGAAACTAAAGAGAAAGCTATGGCCGCGGCTCTAGACTCTATCAAAAATCTAAGCTGGTAATTTTCTTTGCTCTGTAGAAACCTTAAAAGGATTTCTTTATCTCATGAACTGCTGGCCATGTTCAGCCGTGCCAAAAGAGCACTATAAGAAACAAACTCTTGACTTTTGGGCTTGACCCAGAACAGAAAATTCACAATATGTCTTTTTGATACTATTTATGTACATGGGTATTTTTGTAGCTATACTCTTTGCATTTTGAAGTTTAAACTGAAGATGGGTACTCAAAATTTAAGGAAACCGCATTTTCTGTATTTCATGCTAAACTGGAAATGGGTATTTTGAATTATTGAAGGAAAATGCATTTGCTTCTCTTCTAAACTCGATCCAACACATAAATCTTCATTGTTTGTAGTCGTACTGCTTTTCCCTACTGTCTCTTTTGTGGCTATTATGAAAATCATATGAGAATTGTATTCTTCTTACTATGAGTTTCGAATCAATACAGAGATTTGCATATTTTGTATTTAAACTGCTGTTTAAAATAAAACCCATATGGGTATTGTAGATTATCATGTTTTCTGTCCCTCTGAAGCTCGACCATCAGTTGGAGAGCTTGTGTCTTGCCAAAAACTCATACTTTCACTCATGTCGCCATGACATACTACTTTCGAGGAGACCTTTTGTAGAAAGCTTGTGTCTTGCCGAAACTCTTCAAGCTTCCTAGTCGCCAAGACAATGTGTTTTTGGTAAGACCTCTTGTAGATAAAAATTCTATATCAAAAATCTTTATTATTGCTCTTTCTGCACTTTTGAAACATAATTCACATGTGGGTATTTGAAAATTAGAAACTGTAAATTCATTTATGGATATAAATTCTACCCAAAACCGAAACCTTATCCTAAACTTTTGAAACAAAATAGTATCATGGGTTTGGAAATTTTCAAAACAAAAGCATATATTCTTAATTTTTGATAGGATTCGACCTCCTTTATTTGCTTGAAATAGTGCTAAAACTGTATATTTGCTTGTGTTTCCTCCAAGATTTTGACTCAGAAAACCAGTGATATTTTGCTACTTCTGAAACGAAAGATGCCTTGGATACTTGCCTTTATTTCATAAACTTCAATGCATTCTGTGTGTATCAAAAGAAAGCAACACATTGCATCACTGTTGCTTGTTTAAATATGCCTTCAAAAATATATAAGAGCGTGATGGAATAACAAGAACTTGTGTGTTTGTTCATACTCATTTGACTCATATAAGCTTTCATTTTGGCATTTTTGTACATCCTTTGATAGTTGCATGACACCTGAACTTGATTCATAATTATTTTCCTCTTTTGATCGAAGCAACTGACCTCTTGTCACAGTACTGTCATTGACATGGATCTTGAGAATGATTTGTATTTGTTCATTGAGAAAAAAAGGATCTCCCTGTTTGTATTCTACCTGTATTTTAATGTCTTTCTGACACTCCTAACTCCTATTCCTGAACTCCATAGGGAAACCAAATCAAAACATCGTAACCTCATGATCACATGCTGCTCACTAGCTCATATGTATAGCTTAACAACTCAGAACCTATTTTGGAAAGAAAAGACCTACTATTCCCCTATTATCCTGGAATGATCTTTTTGTTATTAGTATTGATAATGCAATACTTCTTTACCAGTCAACTCAGAACTAGAGATTTATTCAACACTTCAAATGCACTGTCTGCGTTTGTATTCATGAGCAACATGGTACTCTTCATGCATTTTTATATTTCAGTGCACAAACTGCTCTCAGAAACTGTTCTCTTTGATGATGAAAATTAGAACAAAACATTAAGGCATATGTATTCCTATTCACTATCCAAAAGAGAAATAATGAATTGAAACTCACATGACATATGATTATAATCAGCACAAAAAATGAAGTAATTCAGCAATTTCTGATGCAAATGCATTCTGTTAAATTCCTTAAGTGAACTAAACTCGCTGTTCACCTGTAGCCTTCAGAAGAAATGTTGATCGTTATGAATGCACAGTTGGTTTCGTTACTTGATGGATAACTTTGTTTTACTCTTTCAGTTGTATTTCATTTTTTTTTATGTATATGATGAAATATCTTTCAAAAAAAGCCCATTTAATGCATAGGGCAGCATGACGGGCTCTACCCTTGTGGGAGCCCGTTTTACTCCACATGCTTGGTCTTCAAACAATATTCAGCTTCATGACTTAACCTATACCTACACAAGGAAGCAAACAATGTTAGCATAAAAAATAGAACATGTTAATTAGGATGTTGATACTTCTCCTTTAGCTCACTTCTTTCATGCTGCATTTGATTGAATTTGATTGTTTCAATGCACTGCTAATAGTATACTGTACTATTGTAGGTGCATCATATGAGTTATGTCATAGTCGGAGCCACTGACACCCCTCTTTTCCTCTTATAGGTCGACGAAGCTCGAGACGACGAGGTGCACCATTCAACATCAAGCATTGACAATCAGGAAATGATGACTATGTTGTTGCTTATATGTTCTCCTTTCGCATCTTCAGTAGTGCATTGTGCTGCTAGAAATGTATTGGAACAGTTATAGTTATATCCACGGCTTGTGTGGATCCTTGATTTCAATTTTTGCTTTTCAGTTGAAAAGAAAAATGCATCTCATGCAATGTTGTAATCCTATTTTGATTGTGAAATCAAATTAAGCCTTGTAAAAATATGAGTTCTTTTTGAAATGAATAAAAGCATCTGAAATGCTATTTTGCTTATGTACTCAATTATGTATTTCCTTTAAAACTGCAACATCTGAATGGAACTCTGCAAATTCATAACTTCAAAAATGCATAACTGTTACTCAATGCACAAAGTAATGCGAAACAGCATTTAAAAACAATCTGCAATTCCACTTATTGTTGAAAAAAATCAGCCAGCTCCTCCATTTGAGTTGAGGCGAAAAATATGTAACAACAACAATTGTAGGTCCTGCCAAATTCTTGGGAGTGGGAGCTTCGTGGCACTTGAGCGGAGCCCAATGAGGAAGCAAAAAAGAATGATCAAAAATAACGCGAAGCTATGACACGTGGAAGCATAGCGGGGATTCCCCAGATGCAAAAGGAACGGAAACCTTCGGGATGCGCAGAGCAAACATGTGGAGGGGAAAAGCGGACTTTTGATTAAAAAAAGGCTAAGTTGATTCCTTGCAATGCACGGGCCAATACATAGAGGAAAAATACACCCGAAGGGAGCTGGTTAGATACTTATTAGCAATATTATTTAAAATACCTTAAGGGATTATTGTTACATCACAAGAAGCTACTATCTATATCTCAATTCCCTAAAAGTGACTAATATCAAAATTAATAAATATTCTAAGCATGCAAATTATTTGCTCCTTTTATTGGGCCAAACTAAATTTTATTTTTATTGATTACTATAGTGCTTTAGAATGGTGAATACTTGAGCAGATTAAAAATTTATTAGAATGAATGTATTGGTTATCTTTAAATACTAGCACATAACATCAAATCACTCCCAAAGTTTGTTTGGTCAACTGAAGGTGGAAGGGTGAAAGGGGTCATTAAATTTTAAATTGGAAGGCATGGTTTTGTGACTATGGGGTCAATCGTATGACTATGAACTTTTCCTAAAATGAAATAATAATCAAACCCAAGTGGAAAATGATAAAATTGAATTAGGTGTACATAACCAAGTCTAATAAGCAGGTATAGATAAGAAAAATGTATAAGTGACCATCTGTAAATGGATGATGTAGGACTAAATGTATAGAGATGTGTGTATGTAAATAGATAAAGAGACTGGGGGAATGAGCCTAGCTTCATAAAAGATTATGTAATTTATCATTATATACATGTAATAATTCATTACCTCAAAATAGGCATAAACCTAAATTAGAAATGACATATGTATATAAATTAACCATTACATTTTTCTCACACTTTGAGGTGTGTGAGTTGTAAAATTATCATGTATCTTAAACTATACAACACTCACAAACATCCATGGGAAGTAACGGTAAGTACAAAACTTTGATTCCACTTTTTGTAGAAGTAACACAGATAAAAATCGATGCCAAGAATACATAAACATTTCAAAATAATGAGTACCCATTAAGGAATTGAATCCAAAACTTAAAAAATTGTACATTTATAATAAGTACCTATTTAATTTTAGGTATCTATTGCTAAATGCGTACATGTTTAAGAACATGTACCCATTTGGAAAATCTTTAAACATTTTTCTTCTTTAGAGATCAGATTTTTTTCTTCCAATATCGATAATGAATGAAAATAAGAGCTCAAAATTTGTACCCATCATGAAGAAACTCATCCATGCCTTTATTTTGCATTATCCCTCTACAAGAATCAACTAATAGGTTTTGAGGTAAGTGGCTCTCCAGTATTTTTTTATTTATGTTTAAAAATTTAATATGATACAATATAAATTGTACATGTACACCAACAATCAAGTACATATTAAATTTTATGCGATGCAATATATAAACCCTTAAAATTTAATACATGATTTACAATTTAGAAACCCTAAAAATATTAGCATTTAATAAATAATATAAAAGTCATAGAAATATCAATTAATATATCGATTGATATTAATTGATATGTACACCTTGATGTAATCAATACATATAAAATTATATTGATTATTTATGTGCACATCAATGATGTCGATCGATATATCAATTGGTATATAACTGGTATATGTACATTAACAATCAATACATATGATACATATAAAATTTTAAATGTGATATGATAGAAATGCTTAAAATTTAATATGATATGATTTAGAAAGCCTAGAAATACCAATTTCAAGATCGATTGATACATTGAAATTGATATATCAATTAATACTGATTGATATCTACACTAATATAAGATTAATATATATAATTTTATATGTATTGATTTTTGGTGTATATACCAATTCATGTTGATCTATATATCAATTGATATGTGTACAAGAAAAAAATTAATAAATATTATTTATTTTATGTGATACAATAAAACCACTAACAATTTAATGTGATACAATTTAAAGAAGCCTTAAAAATATCAATTGATATTGATTGATATTTTTTATTGATATTCTAATTGATATAAATTAATAAATATCAATAATATTAGACACCAACATTAAATAGATATAAATTTTAATTATATGATATTATATGTAAACCCTAGATTTATATAATTAATATTGATATGTACACCAAAACAAAGATATTTACATCAAAATTAAAACTAAATATCAATTTATTCAATTCCTACATTTATTTTGATTATCAGTCTTAAGTCTCAAATTCATATTATTGATTTACTAATTTATTTTACTTATTTAATTAAATACAAATTATTTATATAAATAATTTCTCCCTCAATTTCTTTTTTACATCAATAATATTAACAATATAAGCTATCTTTTCCATTTATAAATCTAAATGTATTCATATTCTCTCCAACAAAGACTTTCAACAACCATCCATTCAATGCCAAGATCAATAGACCAACAACGTCAAAAGTTTAAACGTTTGAAAACCTGAATTAAAAGAGTCATAAATGAAATTATTTAAGATTCTGAAAATTTCCAAACATGGAAGGTAAAGATTCAATCCAAGGAAATTTGCGTAATCAATGTGATGACGTTGGAGCATTGAAAACGTGGGGATGGAATCTTGACCATCTAAGGAAAATGTTGCTTTGGAATTGCCCCGAAATTCCCATTTAACGTCCTCCATACAATTTTATATTCTTATAGAAAGAAGGAGGAAGTTGGAAGTGACTAGGCTTAGCTTCTGTAGCGTTTAACTACCCTGGTTCAATTTACGACGTACGAAGGGCCAATCGGAGCTTTATTTTGTACTTCCTTTGTCACGCGGTCATTGACTACAAGGAATTCTAGGGTAAAAAGATTCTCCGCGGATTTAGAATTTTTATTTTGCTTTCCCAAACTCGGACTTATAAATGCGCCTTCATCCTCTCTGCGTTGCACACTTGAGAGTGGGCTTCCTTATTCCGTTACTTGAGTGCGGGCTATCTATACTGCTTCTCCTGCCCTTGCTTTCTCAAACTGAAGTGCACCTTTTTAGTGAAACCGCTGAAAAGATGATGAATATGAGGAGTAACCTTGGAATTGCAAGCCACAGCACCAGGATTGTGCCGGAGGTGCCTTGCCTGAGCATGAGAAGCAGGCGCAATAGCCAGAGTCAGAGACAGAGACAGAGAGCATCAGCTCCAACTGCAACACAAGTGTTGACCACAGTGCAGAAGGAATACAAGGAAAAGAGCGGGAGCCCTATCGATTATCCCTACTCCCAGACCAAGGATATAAACACAAAGAGAAAAAGCGCAAGGAAGCTGAGCGATGTATGGAGGGAGGTGCAGGGTTCGAATAACTGGGAGGACCTGCTGGAGCCAATGGACCATCTCCTCCGCAGCGAGCTGATAAAATACGGAGAACTAGCCCAGGCGTGCTACGACGCTTTTGACTTCGACCACTACTCCAAATACTGCGGAAGCTGCAAGTACAACCGCAGGACCATGCTCCAAGATCTCGGCCTTTCCCACTCCGGCTACGAAATCACAAAGTACCTCTACGCAACCTCCAACATCAATCTCCCCAATTTCTTCAAAAAATCTCGGGCGGGGGAGAAACTGTGGAGCAACCACGCCAATTGGATGGGGTTTGTGGCCGTGGCGGAGGACGAGGAAGAAATAAAGAGACTCGGGCGGCGCGATATCGTCATCGCGTGGAGAGGCACCGTCACTTGTCTCGAGTGGCTGGCAGACCTCATGGATTTCCTCAAACCCGCGGGTTTCCATTCTGATCATCCCGATCCCCGCGTCAAAGTGGAGTCAGGGTTTCTCAATCTCTACACCGCCAGCGAGAAAAACTGCCGCTTCGCCAAATCCAGCGCACAGGAGCAAATACACGCAGAGGTTAAAAGACTGATCGAAATGTACAAGGGGGAAAAGCTGAGCATAACAATCACGGGCCACAGCCTTGGGAGCGCCCTCGCAATGCTGAGCGCGTACGACATTGCAGAGATGGGAATCAACGAGGAGAAGGAGAATGAGAATGAAAAGATTCCCATCACCGTCTTCTCCTTCGCAGGCCCACGGGTGGGCAACTCCGCCTTCAAAGAGCGCCTCGAGCAGCTGGGGGTCAAAATCCTGCGAGTGGTTAATGCCCACGACGGGGTTCCAAAAGTTCCCGGAATTCTGTTCAACGAGCATTTTCAATTACTGAGAGATTGGATCGAGAAGCTGCCGTGGAGCTACTCCCACGTGGGAGTGGAGCTGCAGCTGGACCATAAGAAATCCCCCTTCCTCCGACCCACAAGCGATCCCTGTTGTTTCCACAACTTGGAGGCGCATCTCCATCTCTTGGACGGATACCACGGCCAACAAGAGCGGTTTCACCTGGCCACTGGACGGGATCCTGCTCTTGTCAACAAGGCAGCTGATTTCTTACAAGACTATTTGCAAATCCCCCCATTCTGGAGACAAGAACACAACAAGGGCATGGTCACAAACGCTGAAGGCCGATGGGTTCAGCCCAAAAGAACTCAATCCCACCTTGTCTGATTGTATAATTATGTGTGATAATGAATCGTCTGTTTTATACATCCCCGGACTTTAAACTGTTTATTAATCCCTGCTATACATAAATTTAGAATGGACTTTCCACTGGGATATGATACTTTTATTTGCACGGTCTTTTAACTTTAAGAAACTCAGAAGTTTTGCCGAAACATGCGATATGGATATCAAGCCGCTCATTGCACCTATTCCGATGACAAGTCTAAATATGTTCTGAGATGTTTTGCCTTTAAGCGAAAGTTGAGCATCCCTTGAATCCACGCCAGATCTCTTATGAGTATGTATACGATGCTCATACCACGAATGACAGTAGTTTTTAACACCCAAAAAAAATCTCGCATAGCGAAGGTCTACAAAATACAATCTATGATGTCACAACTTACAAGAATCTACATTGGATCAATGACCTAGTTGGCATATTAGCCAAAGTCGCTGACACGAATCTACATAATTATGGATTTGGTGACGTATTGGAAAGGATGATACGTGTTTCTTTTTAAGATTATCCTAACAAAATGCATATATAAATTACTCTAGATTAAATTAAGTTTAATATTACATAGAATATTTTTGAAGTTTAGTTTTAATGGAAGAATAATGTTAAATAGATAAGTTTTGAAGTATGAAAATAATGTTTTTTTGACAAGGTGTTTTTTATAATTTTGTGTTGAATATCTACTATGTTAGAAGATAATATGCATGTTTGAGATAAATCTTACTTAAAGATCTCTACTTTGCTCTAGACTCGTCCTAGTAATTAGTGGATTCTTTATCCACAACTTCATATGATATGTAGCCTTCTACACTACATTTTATAAAAGTTTGGGGATCAATAATATTTAAAAACATCGTATGAGATTATCATTACATGACAAGGAGCTATCACTTCAATCTTAATCCCCAAGAATGAAAAGTATCAAAAACAATAGACAAGTTATTAAGTGTGCAAATTATTTTCTCCTTTTAGTTGATCTTCTTAAGGTTGCATTTGCATATCCCCAATTCTGAAGACAAGACCACAACAAGGGTATGGTCAAAAATGTTGAAGGTCGATGGGTTGAGCCCCAAAGAACCCAATCCCAACTTGCCTAACTATATGATTATGTGTGATAATTAATTCTTTGTTTTTATTTCTCCACATTTTAAAATGTTTATTAACATCCCTTCTATACATAAATTTGGAATGCTTTCCTCTCGGATCTTATACTTTTTATTTTCAAAATGATATCTTTTGAAATCTTTTACATAGATTTTTATAAAGATAGATATTCTAGTCTAATTAAATTTATTTAATAAAAAAATAATATATAATATATTAAATTTATTTTATTAATAATTAATTACTAATAAAAATTTATCAAATAATTAAATTTCTATTTTATTGAAAAAATTTACAAAAGTAAATTAATGTATAACCTTTTAGACTTTTCATGATATGTGATTTTTTTTATATTCCATACACACATTAACACATTTATTATTTTATTTAAGATTTATATTATTTTACCTTAGATTTAAAAATTATATTATTTTACTTTATTATAGAGTGAAAAATATTTTAAAGACAATAAATTTAAACACTATTGAAGAATTATTTTAATTATTTTTTTCTTTGATACGTAAGGTCAATATATTATATTAATTAAAAAGTTGAGTACAATCGTCTGCCAAGCAGGAAAAGATCCACCATAGCCAAAAGTCCACCACCTCCCCTAGCAGCTAATAACATCAACATACATACAGAAAACATACCAAAAGCACTGAAAATACCAAAGCATGAGTAGAAACAAAAACCATTTTAGAGACTATATCACAACCAAATACAACCAACAGGCAAGAATGACCAAACCCTACCTCCAAAGCAAAAAAACCATCATCACCCACATTACAAAAATTTGTTCAATTTTGCAAAATGTCCAAACTCAATTTTCCAATCTTCATCCCCAACCACCACCAGACCAAAGAATTTCTTTAGAAATTCTATCAGTGCCCCAGCCAACATTCGGTAACGCATCAAACCCAGACCATGCAAGAAACAAAAGGAAGGGAAAAATCGTAACTATGTCCTCTTCTTGAATTTGCTCCACGTCGTGTGGCCTCGAACATCCTCTTCCATCAATCACCACATGCAAAACCTCATCCATACCTTCGACTAGGTCCTCATGAAACATCTTCACCATTAATTTATTTTCCTTAGCCTTTGAAGTCCTCATATCCAAAATGGAAGTCAAAAAATGCGAAGAGACGTGCAGGTTGTCGCACCCATTCTCCCCATTTTCCAAATGACTAGTGCCCAGAACCATCTTCGCAACCGCAACCACCAACAAATCATTATTTAACAGAATTCTCTTTTGTCTTTGATCCGTGATTTCCCTAAACATTGCTTGTCTCACCGATGACTTTAGATAAATTAGTGTGTCTCCTCCAAACCGAGCCAAGCCAGACACAGATGCCTCAACTACAAATTTTGAGCTCTTCGCCATTAAACTTTCTACAGAAATTGCACTCATCTTTGGAGAAAATAAACACCCACAAACACCACAACCACCAGCTACTAAATCTGCATGCCAAAAAATCCTTTGGCCTTCAATAAATAAGAAAATTCTACCCACCATGTCATCATCGTTGACATCAAATGGTACCTTGACCAGCGTGTGAGACGTCCTTGCAAGGAGGAGGAAATCCTTCCCCATGATTTTCATTCATAAAAACATATGTAGGCTGATGTCATATTTTTCCTTAGTATCATATCTATAAACCACGTTAAGACCCTGGCATGCCAATCCAGACTCACCGCCACTGCATCCCACCAAGCATCGACACTCAACCACCATGGCATGCAAAGCCACCTCCCTTCGCCACCTCGAAGGGTCGCCCACCCTGCCACCTACTATTTTAATTGTTATTTTTTAATACTATATTTTCTTTTATTTTTATTTTTTTATAATTCATATATGTAACTAATTGTTTTATTTATGAAATACATAAATGATACTTATTTTAAAATATATTTAAAATATCTAAAATTTTAAATACTATTTTTTTTCTACATTTAATTTATTTATTTAATTATATTTTTATTTATTTTTAAAATATTAAATTTAAAATAAATTATGCATTATATATATATATTTTTTACATATCTACTATTGTATTTACTAAAATGCATAAATATTTACTATTTTATTAACTAAAGCTATTTCATTAAAAATATTTTATTCATTATAGGTAAATGAAAATAATCATGTACATGCACATAAATATTTTGTAGAGTGAGTATGACAACTTTTTTAAAAACTTGTTAACACACTCATGTCATTACACTCCACCCCTTGTTGACATTGTAGTTATGCCTCTTAGCATAATTATTGATTTGGTGAGATATAAGAAAGAAAAATAAAGTCTTTTTAAGGTTAATCTAACAAAACGCATATATAAATTAGTCTACCTTAAATTGAGTTGAATATTAGATCAAATAATTGAATATAGAGGAGGGTGATATTTAGTTTAATAATTGAAAAACAATGTTAAATAGATAGGTTTTAAAATCTAGCTCATGTCAAACTTGAAAATAATGTTTTTTTATGGAGTTG
This sequence comes from Sequoia sempervirens, assembly GCA_007258455.2. Lineage (NCBI taxonomy): Eukaryota > Viridiplantae > Streptophyta > Pinopsida > Cupressales > Cupressaceae > Sequoia > Sequoia sempervirens. Next base: position 236,531,320 of record VDFB02000013.1, read on the forward strand.
TTTAGAATTTTTTGTTTGATATCTACCCTATTAGAGGATTATTTTACATGTTTGAAAAATATTTGAGTTGTAAATCTTTAATTTCCTCCAAATTCATCCTAGTAATTAGTGGAGTTATGTTCCACAACTTCATCTAATATATAGCCTTCTACACTATCTTTTATAAAAGTTTTAAGATTGATGATATTTTAAAATACCTAAAGGGGTTATTGTTACATCACAAGAAGCTACCATCTAGATCTCAATCCCCGCAAAATGACTAATATCAAAAATAACTAAAAAAGAGTCTAAGCATCCAAAATTTTTACTTCTTTTATTGAACCAAAGAAGTTTATTTTCATTGATTACTGTAGTGCTCAAGAATGGTGAATACTTGAGTAAATTAAAAATTATTAGAATAAATGCATTGATTGTCTTTAAATAATAGCACATGGCATAAAATCATTCTCAAAGTCTATTTGGTCAATACAAGGTGAAAGGGTGAATGAGGTCAATTAGCTAAATTTAAATTTTAAATTGGAAGGGATGGCTTCATGACTATAGGGTCACCCATATGACTATGAGTTTTTCCTAAAATAAAATAAAAATCAAACCTAAGTGGCAAGTGATAAAATAAAAGTAGGTGTATAAAAGAGTTTGATAAGAAAGTGTAGATAAGACAAATGTATAAGTGAGTGTGTGTAAATGGATGAGGTAGGAATAAGTGTATAGATATGCGTGTGTAAATAGATAAAGAGGCTATGGGAATGAACCTAGATTCATAAAATATCATTTCATTTATCGCTATATATATGTACTAAGTCATTACCTTAAAATAGACATAAAACTAAAATAGAAATTCGGATTGTATGTATAAATTAACCATTATATTTTTCCCTCACTTTAAGGTGTGTGTGACTCATAAAATGATCATGTATCTTAAACTATGTAGTACTCACAAACATCCATGTGAAGTAAGGGTAATTGTAAGAATTTGAGTCCACTTTTTATATAAGTAACACAACTAATAATTGTTGCAAAGAATACATACACATTTTAAAATAATGTGTACCTATTGAGGAATGGAATCCCAAACTAAAAAATTATAAATTTATAATGGGTACCTATTTATGTTTAGGTATCTATTGCTAAATGAGCATGTGTTATAAATGTGTACACATTTAAGAACACACACCCATTTCAAAAATATTTAATTTTTTTCTTCTAAATTTGAGATTATATTTATTTCTTCCAATATTGATAATGAAGGGAAGCAAGAGCTCAAAATGTGTACCCACAATGAACAAACTCATCCATGCCTTCATTTCCCACCTCCCTCTGTGAGAATTCTAAAGGTGAATACATGATTTGAATACTAATAATTTGAATGTAATTGATGGATCCATAGTTCTGTATGAAAGGATACATATAAGAGGATTACAAACTATCATAGGATACGATTTATAATTGTCATAGGATGCAATTTTATAAACTGTCATAGGATGCAATTTTATAAACTGTCATAACCAGATTAATAATGGAAAACTACACATTATGTAATAACAATTATGCCAACATTCCCCCCTTATACATTGTTCCTAGAATCATGTCCCTCAAAGCTCTTATTCACTTTGCCAAGGGACCCCCCCCTTGAGGCTTACATCACAAAACTTGTTGATTACAAAATGTATATACATCTTTGTGAAGATCTCACTTGAAGAAACAAATCCTGAATCAGTTGGATCTCCATAAAGTTATCTCATGACCCTTGGAAAGGTGTACCACCTAGCTGAATTCCTGAGTTCTTCCTCTCATGAACTCCCAAATCATAGATTCTTGAATTATTCGACAATAATCCATATTGAGCTCTCCAAACACATGGTTCCATCAAGTTGTTTGATGACCCTCAGAAGGGTATAATTCTTGATCATAGCCTCAAGTGCTTGTTGGACAACCATCCATAGTGAGATCTACACCAAACCCCTTCTTACCTGTCTCCAAAAACCAAACTTTATAATATATCTATTCTTCAAATTTGTCAACAACAACAAGGAAAAACAAGAAACTAAAGTAAAAAATGCTTCTCATGTAAAGCATCATCTCAAAGCAAGAAGCTAACTTAAGATGATGGAAATTCCTCCACCATCCTATACCACCAGCGTCCAATAAGTGAAGGTTTATAGTACTAATATAGAATTAGCACCACCAAAAGAGTAATTAATAATAGCTTCATCATCTGACGAATCCTCATCTTCTTGGCCTCTTGATAACTCTCCTTGTTCCATACCCTCAACAACATACCATTTCATAAACGCGTGCTTGACATGCATGAGATTAAACTTGTGATCAATGTGAAAAAGACCTCAACACCTATGGAGTTAGACATTATACTAACTATCCAATAGACCCTAGCAAGATCCCATCTACAAACCAAGTTGGGGGTTGATAATTGATACCATACTTAAACCAAGCAAGACACCATCCCACAAAATAAATAATCCTCTTAATCTTAATAGAGGCAACAACCTTCACATCCTTAGGTAAAATATCTCCTCTGTACATCAAACATTAGACCATGAACTTTTCATGAAACAAATCATGTTTTTCCATCATTGAATAAGACTCAAAGGCAATAGAAAGATGCTCATGATAGGCCTTCTCTATGGAGATTACAAGGGCATAGAATGAAAGAATGTGAGGGTAGAGTACTAGATCTATCTAGAACTCCTATCACATCAAACATTAAGTGCTTCATCGAAACACAGAGATGCGGTTAAATAAAATATAACCAGGAAAATGAGCCTATTAATATTAGTGCAATTAGGGTGCTCAATGTCAAATAAATGACAATAGATGGCATGTCCAGGAGAAGAGATCCCAAACTTGTTCTGATCCCTAGCTTTTATGCTCAGGAGTTTACTTCATGCAACCCGCAGATCTTTCAAAACATGACTCAAATATTGATCTCTCACTTCATGCACCTTTTCTCACGGCCTCCTTCACACGGTGTTTCTTCTTCTTCAAAGTTCCTTTGGAACTATTATGTTGTCTCCTTCACACGCTTATATGTGGGATTCTCCATTCCAAAACATATTTCATAGGATTATGGAGTCGCTCTGTGATATCATTGTCGCCCAGGTCTAATAATGGCTTCTAAAAATATAGTCTCATTCTCCACCAACCTTCAAGCCATTGTAAGAACACAGATATTTAGGCCACTCCAACTACCATGATTTGATGCACACAGCCAGTAACTTGTCTTTGCTAGAATGTAGGATAGAGCAATATTTATCTTGTGCCATTATATAAACTTCAACACGTTATTATAGACAAAGGCTCTGATACCATATGAAAGCGAATAGTTGATTTGAATATTGATAATCTGAATATAATTGATTGATCCATAGTTCTGTATGAAAGGATACATATAGGAGGATTACAAATTGTCATGGGATGCAGTTTATAACTGTCAAAGGATGCAATTGTATAAGCCGTCGTAACCACATTAATAATTGATAACTACACAATATAATAACAATTAGGCCAATAGAATCAACTAGATTTTTGAGGTAGGTTCTATTTTTTTATTTGTTATTTTTTATTTTTAAACATAAATTTATTTAGATGAAACCTAAAATTTTGGACTAAAATTAATTCTTCTTAAAACATAAGCATTCTAGGTCCTATTCTAAACCCACAATCCTAAACCATAAATTATTAACTCTAAACCCTAAATTTAGGGATTAGGGTTTGTAATAATTTAAGGTTAAAATTTTAATAATTATAAAATTTAACATGATACAATAGAAATTGTACATGTACACCAATAATCAAGTACATATAAAATTTTATGTGATACAATCTATAAACCCTTAAAATTTAATACATGATTTACAATTTAGAAATCCTAAAAATATTAAAATTTAATATAATTTATATAAACCTACAAATTATCAACTAATATATTGATCGATATTGATTGATATGTACACCTTGATTTAATCAATACATATAAAATTTTATATGTATTGATTATTGGTGTACATACTAATGATGTCAATCAATATATCAATTGATATATGTGATCAATAGTACTTGATATATATGTACATTAACAATTTAACAATCAATACATATGATACATATAAAATTTTAAATGTGATACAATAGAAACCCTTAAAATTTAATATGATATGATTTTAAAAGTCTAAAAATATCACTTTCAAGATTAATTGATATATAGATTAATACCAATTGATATGTATCCCAATGTAGGATTAATATATTATATTTTTTTTTATGTATTGATTGTTGGTGTATATACCAATTGATGTTGATCTATATATCAATTGCTATGTGTAAAATTCAAAAATTAATAGATATATTATTTTTGTCATGTGATACATAGAAACCCTAATAATTTAATGTGATACAATTTAACTTAGAAATCTTTAAAATATAAATTGATGTGTAAAATTTAATATGATATAATAGTTCAACCCTTAAAATGTCAATTGATATCAATTAATACATGTCAATAATGATATACACCAACATTAAAGACATAAATTTTAATATGATACTATATCTTAACCCTAGATAAATTTTATGTAATAAAGAAGAACCCTTAAAATTTAATATAATACAATTTAGAAACCCTAGAAATATTTAAAAGCTCAATATTGATCAATGTGTCAATTCATATAGATCAATAAGTATTTAAATTGCTATACATACACCAATGTAAGATCAATACACATGAAATTATATGTGGTACAATAGAAAACCTCAAAATTTAACATGATGCAATTTCTAAGAAACTCTTAAAATATCAATTTCAATAAATCAATTGATAGATATTTGCACCAATGTATAATCTATACATATAAAATTTTATATGATACTATTTAAAAACCCCTAAAATTGATTGATACGATTTTTAAGAAACCCTAGAAATATCTTGATTGATATATTGATTGATATTAATTGATCATATATATATATATACCAACAATCAAGACATAAAATTTTATAAATGATACAATTATAGAAATCCTTAAAATGTAGTATGATACAATTTATAAACCCTAAAAATATCAATTGATATCAATCAATATGCATGTCAATAATGATATATACATCAATAATCAATAAATGCATAAATTTTATATAATTGAATTATAGAAACCTATAAATATCGATTAATATACATCAATATCATGTTGTAACTCTTTATATTTATTTATAATAGAATTATTAAAATTTTGATATATTGCATGTATGCTTTATTTATTATAAATCAAATGTGTATTTTATGTATCAATTTGATACTTAAATTATAATTCAAATTATTTGTACATTAATTTAAATCATAAAATGAAATCAAATTACATGGATTTAGCATTTCAATACATACAAGTAATTAAATTTATATTTCTTTTTTGTAATTACAATTATGGTTCCTTTGTAATTTTATATGATAGAGTTATAGAAGCCCTAAAAAATCAATTGATATCGATCAATATATCAATTAATATACACCTTCATTAGATACATTGATATCATGTGTTGCAACTCATTATATTCATGTTTAATAGGACTATTACAAATTTGATATATAACATGTATGCAAGTTGTTCATTATAAATCAAATGCATATTTATGTTTCAATTTGATACTTAGTTTGAAATTCAAATTATATGTACATTGATTTAAGTTACAAAATAAAATAAAATTACAATCATTAGCATTTATTTGATGAGCACATGCTTATACTAAGAGGGGGTGAATCAATATAAGACAATCTTTTACTTTTTCAAAACTTAACAACCATAGCAATATCAATAACACAAGATCTAACAATTATGCAACACAAGAAGAAAACATGATTTATGTGGAAACCCTTATGGGAGAAAACCATGACAAAATATTGCTTATATATTTAACTTCTTTTACAATCTTTGTAGGAAACAACCAACTAGAGATACTAATCTACACTTACAAGATTTGCAGGCACCAACCTACTGGAGACACCAATCCCCACAATTGAGCACCAACCCAATAAGAGACACCAATCTCTTCTAAATTGGAAGGAACCAACCTCTCCAATGTCTACTCCAAAACTTTACTTATTTCTACTTCAATTATGTCTTAATCTTTGCTACAAATCTCCCTTATATCTCTACTCCAAATCTGTCTTATATCTCTGCTCAAGTTTACCTTATACCTCTACTCCAAATGATGCAATTTCTAATCCAATTTTTGCTCCAAATCAAGCACAATGTCTACTATAAATCTTCTTGATAGATCTACTAGATAAATCTTCCTTAAATCACCTTGAAAGGTCTATGATAAATTCACCTTAAATCACTTGAAAGATCTATTATAAATCTACCTTAAATAAACTTCAATATTTAATATAAATCTACCTTAGATCTATGCTTAAATGAAGTGTTTTCCTCTTACTCCACCAACTTACCTTCTTTTATAACCCATCAAATACCTCCACTCAAGAGATGTGACTCTTCCTAAGAGGTCAGTGAAACTTTAAATATAAATATTTTATTTTACTTCCCAAAAATGGGCAATCTGTTGGCTTGGCAGATCGTTAGCACTCCCCTCAAGATTCGTGACATGGATTAACCGTCTCCCCTAGATCTATTAACTTTGACAGTTGTATCAGGCATTAACAAGTTGATATTTTTGAGCAATGGAAACTATAGGGCCAACAATTAGTATCAAAGACAGAGGTGGTGGGTTTGAATCCCCTCGAGTAACACTGAGGGGGAGATTGTTGGCTTGATAGATGGTCAGCGCTCTCCTCGAGATTTATGGCATGGCTTAACCGCCTCTCATGGATCCGTTAATTTTGACGATTGTATTAGGAATTAACAGGTCGATCTTTTGGTGCAATGGCAACCGTAGGGCCAACGCGATCACCATGAGGGGTTAGCCCCTTAAGATGATATATAATTTATTTATTTTTAATTCTCTAAATTAGGTGTTAATCTAGGACAGTCAACTAGCATTAAGACTCAAAATAAATAATAAATATTTCTTATATCTTTCTCATGGATCGACCCAATAAAGGTAATAATTTCAATGCTTCCTTGAATGAGGGTCGACCACCTTGTTTTTGTTGAACAGATCTGGAATACTGAAGGGGGGTGAATCAGTATTCCAAAAAACCATATTAACATCCATTTAAACATTATCTCTATTTTGACTGAATTAGCAAGAGAGAACATAGAAACAAGTCAATGTAGCCATATACATGAACACCAAGATTCTTACATGGAAAAACCAAAATGAGGGAAAAACCACAGTGAGGGTTAAATCACAATAGATTATATCCAAATACAAAATATTATGGGGCTCACTGTCCTTAAAAGGCTCACAACTAGAGTAAAAAAGATGGCTAACCACCAAGATACAATGATAGTGACACACTACCAAAAGATTGAACTGATAGGATATACCTTCAATGTGCAAGGTTTAGTTCCACTAAAGCTCAGAATAAGAAGTACTATCTCACACAGTAGTCGCTCAACAAAATTGCATTGATCACAACAAATAAAGCATTTAGGCTCGGATCTTCACACACCTTTTTCTCTTCACATTTCACATTCACTCCATATATCCCCTTCCACTACTCATCCTAATGTCATTCCTCAAAACATCTTATATATATACAAGTATATCTTGATCATCAATTAAGTCGGCCTAATTAAATGAACACAAAATAATCAAAACCTTCTTTGTCGGAACCATATAATAATTAAACATTTTATCCATGTAGTGCATTATGCCAAGTTGACTATGATCCATAAAACATAACTAGTCTTCATAATATATTGCACACGCTGAGTCAGCAAAGACTAGAATACAATTGTCCAAACCAACAAATAATCCTCAAAGAAAACTCCTACTGAATCTGAGAATACATTGATTTCCCATCATACTACCAACATAGAGACTATTAACAAAACTACAGCATAAGAATGTACACCTTAGTAGAATGCGGAGTCTCCCACACAGTATGCCAAGTACAAAACAATAGTAGGATACAAAGTTAAACTCTATCAGAGATAACTTTCTACTCACAAGAAAAGACATCTCAAGATCTAGGATATAGTTGTCTGAATGAGTCAAGAAAACATGGTTAAGAGATTAGAGTCATATTAGATCTTGTGGTGAATTCTAGACTCAAGTACCAACATACTGATCCATCACAAAAGGGTATTACTGGTAGAGAACAACATCTGTTAAACCAAGTAGACTTCCCATATAGTTATCACCATGTTGAAATCAATGACAACATAGGAACTTCATGCTCATGTTGCAAGACTCCCAACAATCTCCCCCTTTGGCATTGATGGCAACATGCATGACAAAAACATTTTCCAATAACTGAATACTCTAAACACTCCCCCTATCAAAATTGTTCTTCACAAAAATGTTTTTCATGTCTCTCTATCTCTTTATCTCTCCTCATCTCTCTATCTCTCCCCATTTGAAATCAATGACAAAGGAAGGGGTTTGGTATATATGTATATATGCATCAAAGTGTAACCAAAAAGATATGAACAAAAAATTGAATTAACCTGAATAAAAACCTCTGAGACTCTCCAAAATAACCTTCCATAACAATTTACCTTCTTCCCATGAACCTTTTTCTCTAACAAGAGTCTTGTAAAATAGCTCAAGCTTAGTTAAGGACTCTACACCATCTACTAAAGTATTGGGACTAAGATTAATCTTTGATAATTCACCAATACAACCAAGCACTAGAAACAAAAGTATGTCTAAGTTTAATCATGTCTTTGAGTACTACAAATTTCTTGATAACATATGTTCTTTGATCTTGTAGAGAAAAAACATTGTCCTGGAGTTGCACAATGTAGGACCACCTCTAATTATCTTTATCCTTTACTAACTTGTATGTATCTTCCTAAGTGCTCAACTAGGACTCACTCATCCTTATCTCATTTCTCATACCCAATGCACTACCAGAACAATCTAGTAATTTAAAAGAAATTAATTATTGTGCCTCTTCTTTACAACCTTGTACACTCTCCAATTCCTTCATCACTCAACTATGTGCATTCACACATTTTTCTTTTATATCTTCCAAATTTCCTTCATCAAACCTGATTCCAACAGACACTTCAAGTCTGGAGATGTATACCTTTAAATAATTAATCATTCCATCATGGAGATTCTCCACAATAGAAATAGATGAATCAAAATTAGCACTTGGAATAAGGGTGAACACAAAAAAGTGGTTTACGATTGGGGTGAGAAAGGAAAAGTTGAAAAAAATGACCCCATGCCAAAAAAAATCATTTTTGGGGTTCGAGCAAACTAATAGGTTTGAATGAACCAAAAGAGGGTTCACAAGAACTTGGGTTCGAGCGAACCCATTCAATGCAAGTTCCCACTATCCCACCAAAAAACACAATGAAAACCCCTTTTTGAAAGGGGGTTCGCTCGAACCCCCCTTTTCCCACCTTTCTGCTCTTTGGCCCCAAAAAAAAATCAGAATTTTTGCCCTTTGAAACTCGAGTTGAGGATGAAAATGGAGGATGCTTCACAAACCCAATTGGAATCAGGTAGTCATCGGAATGAGCTATCCAACAACTATAATTTTAATATGTTTTGGTTTCATTATGTATTTGTTTTTGAAGTTATATTAAACATAGGTTCTCCACTGAAAATCAAGCTCTTTGTTTTGCACATGTGGCAAAATAGTAGATTATCAAAAAAAAGATTAAAATATGAGTGCACCAGATATTGAAGTCCTTGATCCAACAAAAAAAAGAATTTCGATACATACAAAAAAAGTTACACATTATACAGTCTGCCTATGTCTGAATTGTAATCGGTTTGACTTCAAAACTTGATTAAAAAAAATATTCAATAAAAAACTATCTAACCAATTGGAAGTACTAGATATCAAAGTTACAAATCTAAATTCAAAATAATTATAATTTTATCCTTCATGGGAAAAAATTTATGCATTATAATGATGAGCGTCACTCCTTAAAATGTTATTTTCTAAAAAACTCATTTTTGAAGGAAATGGAAAAAGAAGCAATCTAATTCCAAAAATTTTGAAAAAAAAATTATTTAGAATCTATAGACAAAATGTCACAAATCACTAGTTTTCATCATCTTCAAATTCCTCACAGTTTAGTCGCTATAGGTGCCCAAAAGTGAAGATTTAGTTAGAAAAAAATATTTTAGTGTCCAGTTTGGCCAAATATTGTAAACTAGTATTGTGGGATCACCCATAACCTTCTACTATTCTTCCAAAGCTCTCTGAATATTTATTCTTTCATGCTCATGTTAAGGCTCACTTCCTTCTGCAACTTCTTGCTTAACAACACTCTTCCTTTTCTTCCCTGTTCTGGTCAAGCTACCAAAGGAACCTTCTACATTGAGATTCTTAGGGCTTTCCAAAAGAATTTTAGCATAATTGTCAACTTCAGCCTCTAACAATTCATAATCCAATTCAAATATCCAAACTAACCTTTATTCAACTACTTCCATGTGACAAAAATCTGTAGACACAAGAAAATTTATGCTTTCAAAGTACCTTTCAATAACACTGACTGGAATTGACTAAACCTTCTATTCATCTTCATCTAAAATGTTCCAAAGAATGCAGCAAGGGCAGTATCTTATGCATTCGAACTACCAAGATTTATCATGAAGTTCCTGATTTGATAGGCAATAGGCTCTGAATTTAGACCATTCTATCCTTCTTATTACCGATAACTCTCTCAAAAAGTAAAAGAGAAAATAGACAACCAAATTTCCATACTAGAATGTATTCTTCTTACTCTTCTTGATTTCCTTTAAATTCTTCAAAAGATGTATACAAAGTAATTCACACAAGTCATAATCCATACCTCTTTTAACCATATCAACAGTAGTATGTACAATAGTAGTAGAAACTGTAAGGTCATTGTTACAGATACAAAATTTGTGACCGATGACCATAGAAACATACCTTATTACCAAATCAACAATCAATCTCAAATCAATCTCTTTCCCTTCAGAATTCGCACCGGTAACCTCAATTATTTCTCTCATCCATAGCCTTCAGTTTGGGAACTAGTCTAGAGGAACACAAACCCATTACATCTCTAATAGCTTCTCTGGAAATCAAATATGCCTCATTAATCCACAAAGATTCATCATGAATTCTGCTCAACACTATTCAAATATACTTCTTCTCAAATCCAAATAAGGGAACTTTCCTCCAAACATCCAAATTTTTCTCAACTAATACTCTATAGGCATCATGGTTCTCTTTCAATTCACTTTCCCAAAGCATACTCAATTGAACTAACGACATCTCTTCTATCTTATTGTAAACAAATGCATAGATATCTTCTATAGGAAACACTCTTAGAGGGATACAGGAGAATACACCAATAGACTCTTCTGACACATTCCTCAAATATCTCTTCAACCTAACTTCCACTTTATCTGCACAATTCACAACCTTTGAATTATCCATAGCAATAAAAATGAAATATTGTGCAAACAGGAATACCTCTATAAATGCCAACAAGAAATGTATACCCTGCTTCTAGAGCTCACTTTAAATCCACTTGATTTCTTCTTCAAACCCTCAAACTCTAAATTTCCCTCAAAACTTCTTTTGCATGCTTCTCCACAAATACATAAGCTTTTAAAATTATTTGAATTTATTCCTTCCATTCTGAATGATTTTGTAATAAATGCTTCAACTTGCAGGTAGATTGCCTCAAAAATTATGTATGCCTCCAATCTTTCAAATTCTACAGACTTCATCCTTCACACATGTGACTGGGAGAATACCTTAGTCTTGTTACCATGTTAAATATACTTCTATCATGATATAACACAAGTACCGATGATGAAGTTTATTAGATTTTCTAATGATTGCTCCCCCTTAGCCACTGCTTTTATTTAGAAATTGACGAGAGTATTTGCACTGAAGGTTAGCATAGATAAGACTGGTGATTCCTTTCTCCAAATACTTTTCATTTCCTTTCTTGCTTCTTTTAGTTCAATGATTTAATCATTCTTCTTCGCCAGATAGATATTTTTCTTTCTTCTATTTTTATTGCCAGGGTGTTTTGGATTTCTGCACTTACAACAAACAACATTCTTCTTTCCATTTTCCCTTTTATCTAATAGACTAACTTTATGTCCAATCTTCTTACTCTTAGAACACTTGTCGGATAAAGAATCATTCATTTTACTTTTGCAGTCCTTTTCCTTTTGACCAAATTTCTTGTAGGAATAACAAACACCATTGAAAGATAAATACCTTTTAGCATCATGTCGCTTGACAAGATTTTTTCCAAAATTTCTTCTTAGATCCTTGATTTTCCCATTTTTTTGCTGAGTCTTCTTACTAGTTGATTGCTTCACTTTATAACTCTAACCTTCCTCAAACCCTAAACCACTCTTATTCATTTCCAGTCTTTGAGAGGTAATTAATTCATCAAGCATCACTGAGCTTATCTTAAATTTTTCTTCAAAACTTCTTTCCTTTTTAGATCAAATCTCAAGATTTCTCCTTTTTCTAGCTTTATTCATTCATCCATCTTTCTTTGAATTTCAATTTCTTAACATTCTTCAGTTCTTTTCTTCTCATCCAATTGTTGTAGTAGGCTAGAGATAATTTCTTCTCCTTCAACCAACAAATCACATGCTTCAACACTTTTACTTTGTAGCTTTTCAATGTACTCATTCGCTTTCATCAACCTGTCCTTCAGATATTCCATTTCTTCTTAATATTTGGTAGAGACTACTTCTATAGGAAAAAAAATCATACTCAAATTCTAGGACCTTCCTCAAGCTGTTAGGCTTCTTCTAAGGAACCAAGCTCTGATACCAATTGTTGAACATCTAAAATACTGAGAGGGAGGGATGAATCAGTATTCCATAAAACCATACTAAAATCCATTTAAACATTATCTCTATTCTGACTACATTAGCAAGAGATAACATAGAAACAAGTCAATGCAACCATACATATGAACACCAAAATTTTTAAATGGAAAACCCAAAATGAGGGAAAAACCATGGTAGGGGTTAACTCACAATATATTATATCAGGATATAAAATATTATGGGGCTCACTGCCAGCACTCACTGTCCTTAAAAGGCTCACAACCTGAGTACAAAATATGTCTAACTACCAAGATACAATGATAATGGCTCATTTCCAAAAGATTGAACTAATAGGATACAACTTCAATGTGTAGGGTTCAATTCCATTGAAAGTCGAAATAAGAAGTACTACCTCACACAACAGTCACTCAACAAAATTGCACTAATCACAACCGATAAAGCATTTAGGCTCATATCTTCACACACCTTTTTCTCTTCGCATTTCACATTCACTCCATATATCCACTTCCACTACTCATCCTCATGTCATTCCTCCAAACATCTTATATATATACAAGTCTATCTTGATCATCAATTAGGTCGACCTAATTAGATGAACGCAAAATAATCAAAACCTTCTTTGTCGGCACCATATAAGAATTAAACATTTTATCCATGTAGTGCATTATACCAAGTTAGCTATCATCCATAAAATACAACTAGTCTTCATAATATATTGCATACACTGAGTCAGCCAAGACTAGAACACAATTCTCCAAACCAACAAATAATCCTCAAAGAAAACACCTTCCAGATCTGAGAACACATTAATTCCCCATTATACTACCAACATAGAGACTATCAACAAAACTACAGCATAAGAATGTCCACCTTAGTAGAATGTGGAGTGTCCCACATAGTATGCCAAGCACAAAACAATAGTAGGATATAGATTTAAACTCTATCATAGATAACTTTCTTCTCACAACAAAAGATGTCTCAAGATCCTGGATATAGTTGTCTGAATGAGTTAAGAAAACATGGTTAAGAGATTAGAGTCATATTAGATCTTGCGGTGAATTCTAGACTCAAGTACCAACATACTAATCCAACACAAAAGGGTATTACTAGCAGAGAACAACATCTGATAAACCAAGTAGAATTCCCATATAGTTATTGATCTGTATAGGATCTAGACTAGATTGCAGTATTTAAATGCTTAACTTTTACAATGATTATTCCAAGTTAATTAAATCAAAATTAACTTAAGGAAATAACAAAATGAAGAAATTAACAAACTGAGAGAAAGCGAGAGAGAAGAAGAGAAGTGTAAACAACGTTTGATAACGGAGTTCGTCACAAACGTGACTACGTCTCCGAGTCCACTCCAATAGAGAGACCAATCCGATTAACTCCAAAAATCAATTACAAAAGCACCACAATCATTCTCCAAGCACTTCGGCAGCATAAAAGCGCTTTGACGTGCAAGAATGACTCAAAGAATCTCCACAAGACCTCTCTTTCGTGTCACCACAGCTTCAAGATTTCATCACCTGAAAAAAAAAAACTTCACAAGAACTCTTAGCCAAACTCCTCCCTATACCGCCCTTTAAATACAAAAAAATTTCTCAAATTGGTTACTAACCAATTGATTTTACAATATTTTTGAAAATCCTCCATATCTCCAAAAAAACAACTTAATCTCCTTTTTTTACAAATATTTTCAACCTCCTCCATTTTTAACATATATTAATCTTTAAAAATCCCCCCTAATATTTAATTTAGCCCTTTTATTTATACATTTCGGGCTTTAGTTACAACTTAAGGGGTTAATCGTACAGGAAGTTGTTTATTTTTATTTCAAATTAAGGAGGGTTTGTTTTTAAAATAAGGTATTTGGTTTAAATAACTCAATAAAACCAACCGACGCCCATAATAAACATAGAATGTGCTGTGGTTTATCGGTAGACTCCAATTTTGGTGGGCCAGCGGTCGCGGGTTCCAACCCGGCCGCTGGCTTTTAAATAGCCATCCGCCAATTTTTGAATAACAAAAATAACCAACCGCTATACATAGGTAAGCGATGACTGTTTGGTCCAACGGCTACGCAGGAGTTTCGGAGATGGGCGGTCGGGAGTTCGAATCCGTCCAACAAATTTTTTAAACAAACTTATCAACTCTAACAGCCGGATGGAGGAGAAAAACTGTGAGGCCACATGGCACGCCGAGGAGGTGCCACGTGGCGAAGACTGATTCGCCACTTACGTTGACTCGGCCGCTGACTGTGCAAACTGATGACGTGTCTGCCAACTCGGATGATGACGTGGAGGCTGACGTACGCTTATTGGACTTGTTGATTGGGCGTACGGACTGCCACGTGTCACTCTGCGATTGGTCCATACAAATGCCACATGTCACACTCCGGTTTGTCCACATCAGATTTTGTACCATGTGCTGACGTCATCTATACGGATGATGACGTCATCATTGTTCCTACTAGTCACCAAGTCAACCGAGAGCTTTGACCGCTGATAACTCTCGCATACGATGTCGGATTTTGACAAAACGAACACCGTCGGAATCATCTCGACGAGCTCTTCGCAATGACACTGGTTCCATTGATTTTTGAGACAATAATTTTTTCCGCTTCTTGGACGCCCTGGATCCCAGTTTGACCCAAGGTTTGACTGGCCATAACTTGCACAAACGGACTCCTTTTTGCTCCGTTCGAGTTGAATTGGAATCAGGATGCTGAGATCTTTCTAATGGTGTTGATTCTGGAGAAAAATGAGACACTTCAATTTCCACTGAAAATATCCACCAGATCAGTTATTGCCATGTTGACATCAATGACAACATAGGAACAACCAACACAAACCATCCATACTTCATGCCCATGTTGCAAGTCTCCCAAAAGTTTTACGTATTTAATATATTAAATATTTCTTGTTTCATTATTATTGTCTTAGAAATCATAAATTTCTTGTTATTCATGATTGATGCCACTTCACATAAATTAATTTCCTTCTTGAGCCATTGATTTTATCTTTGATATCAATGACAATATTTTCCATGCCCTTTGACATTAATGAAAATATTTTAAACAATCCCCCCTTTGTCATTGATGGCAACACAAACATAATAATATCCTTTTGCACGGCTCCCCCTTTCTATATCTATCCCCCTTTGACATCAATGGAAAAGGGAAACTTAGTACTTTCATAAAGAAAACTCCCCTTGTCTATAATACTTCATCTTGACATCAATGACATCATTCTTCCTTTTTTATAACTCTTTCTTGATGTAACTCTCCCCCTTTTTTCAACACTCCTTTGACATCAATAGAAATGAGATACTTTATTACCTTCATATAGAATATGCATCAACTGATCTATCTCTTAATTTTCTTCTCCATGGAGCTGAAATATGTTTTTGAAAAGGAAAAAAATAGGTTTTACAGGGACCTGAAACCACGAAGTTCAAACAAACAAAAGATAAGCATAAAAAGTACCAACAACTGACCAGCTGTCCCAAAAAGGAAACGACAGCAACAAAAGACAGCAGGGTCCAAAAAAAGGACCACCCAAAAAAACCAGAAAACCAAACACCATGTTACTCCAAATTATTCAATAACTCCTCAGCTTCTTTTTCAACATTCTGCATATCCTGTAACCCCTGCCTAAGGATTTGAACCGTGTGTGAAGAAGTCAAGGTTTTCCTTTTTATGTTTGCTCTGGTACGAGTCGAAATGCCTTCACCGGCCAATTTGCTGCCGCCTCTGTTCGCATCCAGATCCACCACTAGGGAACCCTTTTGACTTTTTTCAAGCTTTTCCACCATCGCATTTATGATGATTGTATTATGCCTTGCAATTTTGTGGTTGTTTACAACAGTGGCCCTTATGTTTTGTCCAATCTTGAACATATTACATTCAATACTTGTCAATCTATCCTCCTGTAGTTGTTGTCTTTTCCTCAGTAAAGGAATTTCCTGTTCATCACTAACTCTTCTGTCCCAACTGATCTTCTGCTCCAGTTCCATAACCTTATTATTGAGAACAGTAATACGGCCTTTCAAATCACAAACTTCTTTTTGGGTCCATTTGAGAATGGTAAAAAGACCTTCTGTACTTTTTTCTGCAACACTAACCATTTCCTCAGGCTTGAGCATTTTTAGGGCAGAATTAATTTCATCCTGAATAGGGAGTTCAAAATGGTCATTCCCAACTTGTCCAGAAGCAGGGGCACTAGGGGCCGAGTCCTTACTAACCAAGGGCTTCTCATAGATGATCTCCATAGAATTTCCAGAGTATGAAACAAGTTTCATAACAGGGTTACCTTTAAAACCAGGGGATAAACCCGGAGTGGGGCACCCAAAAGACGGCTGGGGGTTAAGACAATGCAAAGGAGCCAGATCCGGACTAGGGTCCTCAGGCAGCGGATGTCATTTAGGATAAGACAACGGGGCAGGAACCTTTATATTTTTCCGACCAGACAAAGACAGGGGAGCAAAGGTTTCAAGGCCAACAAGAGCACAAGCAGGGGGCCCGGGGCTCAATTTCCTTACTACTTTCAGTTTCCTCATCATCCAACTCTTCAATATCTATAGTTTTAGGCAGTGCAGGAAGATTTTGAAAATGCTCAAAAATGAGCCTAACAAGACCAGGGTGGATAATAGCATTCCTCCTAGGGTTTCTTTCCACATCATCGAGACAATTCTTCAAAGAGGAAAATAAATAGAAAGGCAGAGATATACGAACCTTATGACAAAAATGATTCAAATGGCAAAGTGGTAACCATAGACTCTGGTAAAGCGTCCATCAACCGTAATATATTCCATGATGACTCTTAAAACTTTCCTCCAAATAGATTTTATGGACTCCACATCAAAGTAAATGTTAGCAACCTTGACCATCTTCACTTTCTCCTTATCTTTTTTGGGAAACTTGATAACCGCTTCATCAGAGAAACATCGATCACGGTAGAATTTAACACCCTCAGTTGAGAGACCTGTTATTTCACCAATTAAGTCCTCACTCAGCTTAACATTCCTTCCAAACAACACGATCTCTCCATTTTTCCAATTTTTGACAAAATAGTCCAGCATCTCTTCATCCGTACCATGGAGCTTTTCCATATAAGGGACTAAACCTCCCTTTTCAATTCTTTCCCATGCTTTAGTATTCTTTCTATGCTCCTGGAAATTGCTCGGCTCCATGCATTTCCTTTCTCCAACCATAGTCAGCCCACTATAATACCACTCAGATCAGTTTCTTTGGGTCCCATTTAGGCAATTTCTATCGAACACCCAGAAAGCGTGCCGCAGACTCTTCTTGAAAAAGAAAGTGACGTCGGTCCCATCAAATCTAATGAAATCGATGTACTGGATCTTTATCCATTTCATCATGACTAAGATTGCCTTCTCTCCCATGCACTGAATCATAATAAATTAGCGCTTTCACTTCATTATGGAGGTTGTCATTCTTCCTCCACGTGTTCTCCCCACCTTTCTTAACCCCTTCATTGGCAAAGAAATCCGCCACCATATTGGCTTCTCTATAGGCATGTGAAACTTTCACTTTTTCAAATTGCCTTAATAAAGCTTGCGTGTCTTCGATCCACTTTTTGATGGTCCACAAGGGGGGGGGGGGTAAGTCCAAGAATACAATTTATTATATTCAAAGAATCACCCTCCAACCATAGATTTTTTGTGTTGATCTTGACAGCTAGGCTAACAGCATGAAAAGCCCCAATAGTTTCCACCACATGGTTAGTTTGAATTCCAATGTCCACAGCAAAAGCCGCAATAAAAGCCCTAGTGTTGTCCCTTAAAACACCCCCACTACCAGCTTTACCTGGGTTACCTTTGGCCGCACCATCAAAGTTGGCTTTAATCCAACCCAATGGCGGCATAGACCAGATAGCATTATCTCTCCCACAAACTCCAGATTTAAGAATTTTTGTCCCACTTAAATTTGTATTCCACTTTTTGGCTGTAGCAGCATCAAAGGGAGACCAAATAGCTTTCTCAAACATTTTTCCAGGAATTAAAGATAAAATTTCCTTTATTGCTCTTACAATTTTAGCATACATGTCCCCTTCCTTCATCTCTTTATCCCTGAAAACTCTATTGTTCCTTTCTTTCCAAATATTCCACTAAACAAATGGAAAAATGAAAGACCATAGCTTTCTCACAAACGGATTTTTTGAAGGAGCTTTCCATTGAATGAAGAAATCTTCAACAGAAGTAGGGAAGACCCACACCACCTCAAGAAGCCCCAATAATTTATCCCAAATATTCAACACATAAGGACAATGGAGAAAAAGATGATTAATAGTCTCAGCTTCATTCCTGCACATAAAAAACCTGTTTGGTAATTGAATTCCTCTTTTTCTGAGATTGTCCAAAGTGAGGATCTTATTTTGTAGCATTATCCAGTAGAAAATGTTGATTTTCGAGGTCAAATGATTAATCCAAGCCTTAGCCCAGAAAGGAGGAAGCTCCCTCGGACTGTCTAACAAAGAAGTGGCAGAGGCAACTGAAAATATACCAAACGGGTTATCTAACCAAACAACAAGATCCCCCACTTGGTGTTGAGCTGGTCTAAGGGCTCTGAAAGCCAACTAAATAGGACCTAGATCCAGACTGATGGTCATCAAATAAACCCAACCTCCATTCCTCCAGTAATCTTTAACCAAGACTCCAAATTCCTTTTTGCAATCATTCATCCATTTACTATAATTCTCTATGGTAATTAAAGGATCTTTAAATAGCCATCTGTCTTCCCAAAATCTGACTAAATTTCCATTTCCAATCAACCATCCAGTTCCCATTTCTAATAGCTGAAATATGTTGCATTCATTAACTACTTCTTTTCATGGAGCACAAGCATATATATTTTTCCTTCTCTTTCTCTTGTTTCCTCTTCCAAGATTTTATAGGTTCTCCCTTTTTTTTGGCCATGGTATCGCCCTTCTTGTTCTATCTAGGTGATTTCACAAAACTACTTCTATAAAAGCATGCTATATGACCATAATTGATTCACTTATAACATATAACATTATAATCCACTAAAGGAGCACATGAATTTTAGTTTCTACTTGAGAATCCAAAATCATTCCTTGCACACACTCTACAATCCTCTGCTTTATGACCAAAATGATTGCATGAAAAGTAATAACCATATAAAGAGTGTTGAAACCTAGTTACATGTACTTGTCTTGAAGGGAAAGACCCTTTGTAGTTACCCTTATTGTCCTTGTGACGGATATTACCTTCTTCCTTCTTGGTGCTCTCACTATTGATGGATCTTTTGATAACATCTCCATTTAACTTCTTTAGGGATTGTATGGTTTTTGAGCTTTGACCTTCTTCATAACCAATACCACTCTTATTGTAAGTTGTCCTTTGTAAATTGAGAATATTATCTAACATTTTTTATTCTCTTCTCATTCTTCTAGTCTTTATTCAATTACATACTTGTTTTCTCCAATTGCTTTCTCAAAGAGACAATCTTGGACTCTAGCCTCTCACAATTTTCTTCTTTTGCTTTCAATTGGATTTGTATCTCTTCCTCTAGTTTCTTTGCCTCTTCAATTTGAACTTTCAAATCTATGATTGTAGATGGTGAAATCTGCATTTTCTCAAAACAAACAACACATGTTAGCATGGTTAGTTTAAAACAAATCAAATAACAACATCCATATGAAATGATACATCAATGCTTTCAAATGCAAACAAATGACAAAAGCAAGCTAAATAAGCACATGAAAAACATGAAGTAAATCATCTCATATTGGATTGGTGCTTCTATGGAAAGAATCCCTTTCCCAATCCTTGCTTAAGCTTGATGTTAAGATGCTATGAAGATGATGATAAGATGGGAAAAATCAGTTCTCAAGGAGAGTGACTTTGCAAGAGATTTGTTCATGAAATTGTGGAGGATTTGATCAAGGATGAAGCCTCTATTTGTAGATTCTCAAATGCTAAGAGTGCCAAACATGGAGGATGTGGGACTAAAGATTTTTCCAATAGGAAGAGGCCACTTGTCAAGTTGTGATAGGTTGATGCATGTGCAAGATTTGGGAAATGTGCCCAAGAGGGGGAAATTTCAAATTCAAATTGTGAAATAAATGCTAAGTTTGACTTGCAAGGGACATGTAAGAGCTCATGTAAGACCTATTAAATGCCTTGTTGGATGTAGATTTCAAATTTCTTTTGAATTCAAACTTGATGGAATATTCCCCAAAGATGCCATGTTGATGGAAAATGCTCAATTTATAAATGAATTAAAATGATATATTTGTGCAAGTGGGATTATCTAGAGGATGTGACATGCATTATATTAGATTAATCAAGTTTAGATTAACTTAATGATGATTAGGATGTTTGACCTTTTTGAATTAAATATTTGATTTATTTAAATCAGATGGAATATGACTTGGAGATTTAATTAAATAAAGTCTTGATTTATTTAATCAAAGAGGGAATGATAGGCTTAAATTAAATAAATTTAATTTATTCAATTTAAGTGGATAATCCTTAGAGATTGAATTAAAGACCTGAACTACCTGGTGAATGGATGAGTTTGATTAATTTAATGAGCGGATACATAATGTTAATTTTGCATGTCTACAATGATTATCTTCTCTGATTCTTCAAGATCTTGTGATATTTTTTCCTCAGATTCACATTCCTCTTGAAGCTATAATTTTTGCTTTGAATTTTTCTTTCCAAGCCTATTGATCTAATCTAGAGAACAAATGATTTCTCCTTCCAAATAAAATTTTACATCCATTTCATCATACTCTTCCTCTTCTAAATCCATCTCTTCTTTTTCTTTGTCTTCACTTTTTAGGGTATCATCCTTTGTTTTTGTTGCCATGAATAGAATATCTTCTCTATTGTTGTTGAAAATGCTTCCATTGCTATCTATGGATGAGCTAATATCTTCCTTTGATTAGAGGATCTTCTTGTGCTTACAAAAGTCCTTTTTATGATTTTATTGTATGTAATTCTTCTTGTGATGGTAGTGTTTCCTTCCTTTCTTTTTGATATAGTCTTATTCCTCATCACTACTTTCACTTTTGGCCTGTCAACACTTAGCAGAAAAATGTTATATATTACCACAATTAAAATATTTAAGAGTTTACAAACCTTTGTGTATGTTGAATCCTTTCTTTAACTCTCCCATGAATTGGGATTCTTCATCGCTTGAACCATCACTTGATTCCAATTCTTTATTCGTCATATTCTTCAATGCTTTGAAGGAAGATTCATGCTTTGATGTTTTCTCCTTCTCAATCCTCATTTTGTATGTTGTGAGGATCCCATGCAACTCATCCATCTTCAATTTATCAAGGTCCTTCATTTCTTCAATAGAAGAGACTTTTGCATCATATTTCAAGGGAAGAGATCTTAACCGGTCTTTTGCATGATCAAAGATTCTCAATTTCTTCACCAAATCCTCGAATGGTATTGATAATTTCATCCAAATGAAGGAGATAGACTACAATGTTCTCTTTTTTCTTTCATCTTCAAGGTCTCAAATTATCTTATATTGGTTTATAGATTAACCTTCTTAACCTTTTGATCACCTTCATTATTGTTTTTGAGTTTTCCCCACATTTTTTTTGCTAACCTGCAATGTGTCACCTTGAAAATTTTGGATTATGATAGGCCACACAAAATGGTGTTCATAGCTTTCACATTATTTTCACTTACCCTCTTTTTGTCTTGATATATTGGTGGAGAGGGTGATGCAACATAACCAACTACTACTGATTACCAAATGTCAAATTCAAGTGCCATAAGGTAGGCGCACATTCTTACACTCCAAAATGCATAGTTTGTTTTGTTGAACAATGGGGCTCTATTTGAAGATAAACCTTCTTAACATGCCATGTGTGCTTTTGAGATCTACCTTCTAGCAGTTAGGCTATATCCAAAGAAACCCACTATAATACCAATTGATGAGCACATGCTTATATTGAGAGGGGGAGTGAATCAGTATAAAACAATCTTTTACTTTTTCAAAACTTAACAACCATAGTAATATCAATCATACAAGATATAACAATTATGCAACACAAGAAGAAAACATGATTTAGTGGATACCCTTATGGTAGAAAACCATGGAAAAATATTGCTTATATAAAACTTCTCTTACAATCTTGATATAGGCACCAACCCATTGGAGACACCAATCCCCACTTACAATATTTGTAGGCACCCACCTACAAGAGACACCAATCCCTACAAATGAGTACCAAATAAGTAAGAGACACCAATCTCTTCTAAATTGGAAGGCACCAATCTCTCCAACGTCTACTCCAAAACTTTATTTAATTTTTTTCCATTTTTTTCTTAATATTTTCTCCAAATCTCCCTTATATCTACTCAAGTTCAACTTAATCTCTACTCCAAATCTATCTTATATCTCTTCTGAATTTCACCTTATATCTCTTATAAAAAATGATGCAATTTTTTATCCAAATTCTACTCCAAATCAAGCACAATGTCTGTTATAAATCTTCTTGATAGGTTTTCCATAAATCCTTAAATCACCTTGAAATGTCTGCAATAAATCAGCTTTGAAATCACCTCAAAGATGTACTATAAATATACCTTAAACCACCTTCAAGATCTATTATAAATCTTCCTTAGATCTGCTCTTAATTCTTCTTTTAATAGGAAAGATATTCATTAAGTGCTTGCCTCTTACTCCACCAACTTACCTTCTTTTATACCCCATCAAATATCTCTTCAACCAACAGATGTGACTCTCCTGAAGAGGTCGCCAAATTTTAATATGAATATTTTATTTCAAATCCCCAAAATGAGTGATCACCATGAGGGTTTGGCCTCTTAAGTTGATGTATTTATTTATTTTTAATTCTCTAAATTAGGCATCAATCTAAGAAGGTCGACCAACATTACGACTTAAAATAAATAAAAAATATTTCTTATATATTTCTCATGGGTCAACCCAATAAAGGTAATAATTTCAATGCTTCCTTGAATGAGATTCGACCACCTTGTTCTAGGTAAATATATTAAATATATATGAATGTTTCATTATTACTTTGATAAACCTCCATTCTTAGAAAATATTACATGATACCTAAATCTTTCATCTCAAATTCATACATCATAGAAATTTTGAATTCATTATTCATCTTAGAAATGCTACCCATATACAACAAATCATCAATATATAAACTTACAATAAGACTATCATTACCTTCTTATCTGTAGTTAAGGGTCAGTTCACTCTTCCTTCAATCCTAGCATACCATTCTCTTAGTGCTTTCTTGAGGCCATACAACACCTTCTTACACTTTTAGACTTGATGTTCTTTTCCTTGAACTACAAAACCTTGTGGTTGTTCCACATACACTTCCTCTTCTAAGAACCTAGTCAAGAAAGCACTTTTCACATTCATGTGATAAATGCTCTATTTTTTTAAGCTACTAGTGAAATCATCATTCTAATAGTCTCATGTCTTGCTACTAGTACAAATGTCTATTCATAATCAATCCCATACCTTTGTGTGAATCCTTTAGCAACTAATCTTGTCTTGTTTCTTTCAACACTTCGATCACTACTATACTTAGTCTTGTAGACCCATTCAATACCAATATTTTTCTTGTCATGTGAATTTTTTGTAATCTCCCAAATATCCATTTTGTGAATGGAATCTATCTCTTCTTGCATTACTTGCACCCAAACCTCATTAGTACTTGCATCTTCAAAACATGATGGTTCAAAATTAGCCTTAGAAAGTAAAATAAAATTTTCTATCTCACCTCTTGAATTTTCTTCATGTGCTTGATTTGTACTCCTTTGATAAATGTCACTTAATATTCTTACCTTCCTTGTAGAATTTGGACTTGAAGCTGGACTTGCACTTGGAACAGAAGAATTATATGAGGGGCTACTTGGTGGACTTGTAGCACTTGGAACTAATATATCTCTCATGAGAGGGAGATGAGAGATAGAAAGAGGGTGGATGGAGAGTGAGGGAGGGATAGAGATGTAGGGAGAGATTTGAGATAGAGAGTAGAGAGGTAAGGAAGGAGAGAGAGTAGAGAGAGAAGGAGGAAGATGGAGAGATTGAGGGAGGGAAGGAGGGAGGGATGGAGAGAGAACAAGGTATAGAGGGATAGGTAGGTAGAGAGAATTAGAGATGGAACTTGGAGAGATGGAGGGAGAGGTAGGGATGGAAATAGAGAGGTGAGAGAGAGAAATAGAGAGAGAGAGAGGTAGGTAGAGAGAGGGAGGGGGAGATAAAGAGAAGTAGAGAGGGAAGGTTTGGTGGAAGGAAGAGAGATAGAGAGAGAGGAGGAGGAGGGGAGGGAGAGAGAGGTAAAGAGGGATAGTTGAGATAGATATAAGGAGATAGAGAGAGGTAGGTAGAGAGAGAGTGAGATAATTCTCTCTACTTCTTTCTCTATCAAATCTCTCTCACTCCTCCCTCCCTCTCCCCTCTTTCTCTCTCTCCCTCTCTCCTTCCCTCTTTACTCTCTCTATCTCTCTCTCTCTCTCCCTCTTTCTCTCTCACTCTCTCTCACTCTCTCCCCCTCTCCCCTCTTTCTCTCTCTCTCTCCTCTCTATCTCTCTCCATCTCTACCTCTCCCTCCATCCTTCCCCATCTCTCTGAATCTCCCTACCTTCCTCACCTTTTTGTATCACATTTTGGTGCACACCAAAGAGAGACAAATAAAGAGACAAAGAGAGAGGAGGGAGGGTGGGAGAGAGAGAAGCGAGGGTGGGAGAGAGAGGGGAGGGAAGGAGAGGTAAAGAGGTATAGGTGAGATTGAGAGAGATGAGAGACATAGGTAGACAAGTAGGTAGGGAGAGAGTGGTATGGAGTTATAGAGGGAGAGGTAGGTAGAGAGATGGAGAGGGGAGATAGAGATAGGTGTTAGAGTAATCATGCATTATCTAATAATTAATTAATTTTTACTTGATTATTAGTTGTGACCACCGAAAAACTATGCCTTTTCCTTGCTTGATTTGGGAGTAATTAATGAGAAATTGAACTTAATGTCACCTTGGTCTAGTGTTGTGAGGTGTTTTACACATCCACATTAGCTCTTGGGCCCATTTTAAGCAAAATTAACTTAACTTTTCCCCAGTTTAATGTTGTAAAATTTATAAATTATTTACACTTTCACATTAAATTTAAGGGGCTTGTAAATCAAGTGGTCCTAATCTAGTATTGTAATATGTTTTACACGTTCACATTGGATTTAGGACCCTTGTAAGCTAAATAAACCCAATTCTGCCTTAATTTAGTGTTGTTAAGTGTATTTATTTACACTTTCACATTGGATTTTGGACCCTATTGCATTTGTGACCTTTATATCATCATTAAATAATTATACAACTATCTTTTTAGATACAACTTATTAGTAAGACTTTTGGTTTGATAGATATCACCTATTCTCTTCCACAATTTATATGCAATAGCTTCATCTAAAACATTCAAGAGAACAACATCAACAATACATAACCTTATGGTCCCTCTTGCCTTCTTATCAAGCTTAGCCCAAACCTCATCTAACATCATTGTAGATGGCTTTGTCTCATTACAAACAACTAACCACTAATCTCTCTCTTCATGGAGATCCTCCATTTTTAGTTTCCACATCTCATAACTAGATCCATTGAATCTGTCAATATCTAGACGAGAAGTAGAACTCATTGTAAGACACTTATTTTATAAATTTGCAATAACACAATAGTACAAGCTCCCACTACCGCAAAAAAACTTTCAAACTTTTAAGAGATAGATGTCCCAAATCCTAACTAACCATTGGCTCTGATACCAAATGTTGAAAATGAAGGTAATATTGTAGCTTAAAACTTGTAAAACTATGAGACTATAGATCTAATTAAGTGTTCTTGTCACAATTCTTTTTGTATGATTAATTTGTTTAAATCAATTTTACCAATTGTAGAAAGAGACAAAATATTTTAGAAGAATGAAACAAGGAGACAGAAGTGACACAGCATATACATGGAGAAACCCTTTCGAGAAAGAAACTCCACCAAAATTAATAGTGCTTGAATTATTTAACCTTAGAACAAGATTTGTACAATAATACTGTATCAATCCTTGATTGATATGCTTCCTTTCCTTCAACAATCCTTCTTCACAACCTGAAAAAAAAAATCTCATAGAACTCTCATCCACTTGATACAATTAATAAGCATGAAAACTCATAAGAGTTGTCAAATACAAGAGCATAAAGCTCCTCTCAAAAATCTATGCCTAGATTTGGCAAGTAGAGTTCCACAATGTAATCTACAATCAAACCAAAGTCTTCCTCAATTTAGGTGTCCCAAACTGAACACTTAACTGAACTCTAGTCAAGAAAATATCTTGCAAGCATCACCTCAAAGTAGGCACACAATAATGGGCCCACTTGACTGATCCTTGCAAATATCTTCTCATGCAAAAGGTGTTAACTCAAAGATGCCAACTTGGGTGCCCAAGGTGGGTCAAAGTCAATCTTAGTTAATTGAAACATATCTCTCCACCAATTGATGCAAACATTATGCATTATTGATAATCCCCACTTAACTAAAAGTATCCACTTGTTATCTAACATGCAACTAAAGTCATTAGTCATGCAACTCAAACTAACTACATGCAACTGAAGATAACTGAACCATAACTAAACTAAATTGAACTAATCCTGAAATGAACTGAACAAAACTGAAATGAACTCCACTCATGTAAATATCAATCCCTAATTTATAGGAACAAAAATATGCACTACTGAAGTGTTATCAATCCTCCAAATAGTTAATTGAAGCAAGGTGGGTTCCACCTTCCATGTGGACACCCCATGTGCTCCTATCTTGTAGGAGCTCTTCTTAGACGTCCCCACATGTTCCTATCATTTAGGAATAATCACAAATGTCAATTTACATGTTCATTTCATTTGAATATAATCTCTTTCTAATCCTAGTGTTGGGGAACACTTTTCAAGGACTTAGGAGATACATGAAATATGTTTAGGATTCCAATTAAATGGAATCCTATTCCCAACACATAAGGATATTCAATCCTTCATTGTATTCATTTAGTAATTGATTCAATAATCAATAATCATTATTGTTTCACATATTTTGTTGTGTAATTTCTCATTTGTGTGTGACAGGTTTCTCTTCAAAATATCATCCAGGGCTTGTGGGATCCGAATCATAGATTCTTTCATGGTATGAGAGCTCTAGATCTTAAGATCCTTGTTCACTTTTTTGAGGAATTTTTTGTATTTAGTTTTTTTTATTTCTATGTGTTATCAATCACAGAAAGATGGATAGAAATCTATGAAGCATTGTTAGGAGTCAACATGTCCACTCACAACAAAAAGGAATCAACTCCACCCCAGGCGAATTTTATCTGCAGGCTCATGCGACAAATGGTCAATTTCATTCAATCTCTTTAAGACTGCTCGACCATGAGCCCATCACCTCCCAGGAAAATGGACCCAACTTGAATTTAATGACCTAATTTTTAGACCAAAGGCTGCATCACATTCATCTATAGACAATTTGGAGGGAGGCATTTGGTCATTGTGAAGGCCACAACAAGGAGAATTCGCCAATCACAAACAACACATGAGTTTGGACAATGGCAGTTAGCGGTTCTTTGTGGAGTTGTGATTCATTAATTTGTAGTGCCACCTTACATAGATTGCTAGTATTTGTGTACATCTACATTGATTTTGAAGTTTGACACAATTTTTGCAGATTGTCAAGTTTTGTAGG
This sequence comes from Sequoia sempervirens, assembly GCA_007258455.2. Lineage (NCBI taxonomy): Eukaryota > Viridiplantae > Streptophyta > Pinopsida > Cupressales > Cupressaceae > Sequoia > Sequoia sempervirens. The sequence goes on from VDFB02000013.1 coordinate 236,559,976, forward strand.
CCACGTGTAGCCCATAGCAACCCAAAATTCCTTTGGAGGGTGCATTTGCAAGGCAAGGAGGTGTGATTTGCATCATTGAAGAGGGACGAATCAAAACATATCCATTTACTCTATGTTCTAGAGGTGCAATTTTGAGACCTTGGCACTAGAAGTAAAAGGCATCAATAGCTTCAAGAGACTTATGCAATGCATAATTTTTGTAGCTATTAAAGTAAAAAAATTGTGTTTAGCATTCACATTGTTCTTTTCAAAGTTGATTTACAGCTCGTGAAGAAGTCAATTTGTAACTTGTGAAGACTAATAGGAGGGCACCATTTGTATTTTTGAAGGTAGATTTCTGTGAATATTTTCACCACAATGGCGGCAGATGTCAACCTTTGTTTCTAGACACATGCATGTTTCTTTCCCTATTTTTCTTTTGCATGCTCCTTGCTTTCTTCCTTATTTATTCTTTAAAAAATGTATGTTCTTTGTGAGCACCACATGATAAAGATCTAGGAAAATTTGGAGCTTTGTAAAAATTGAACTTATATAAAGTTCCATATGGGGGTTTCTACTTAAAGCGTCTAGTATAGGTTTCTTTCATTTTTCTTCTGACTAAACAAACTTAGAATATTAAAGTTGCTAATTAACTATCAAGCTCCACATTGTTCCTCCAATAGGCAGCCAAAAGCTTTCTTATGTTCTAAGTTCCTGACTACATAAGCTTCAAGAGTTGCATCCTCGTGTGCTTCCAAAGTTTCTTTCTAGTAGGAAAATATTGACCATTGGATAAACAATGGCATCATCCCTTCTGGAGGGCATCTTTGTTGTTCTTCTATAGTTGCAGCTTTCTTCCTTAGTTTGAATAAATTGTTAGGATTTTTTCCACCTATATTTTATCCTTTCCTCTTTGTTGACAACCACATCATCATTGTTGGCCCACCATCTTCGTCGCCTTTGCAACTTGTTCTCTATCATTCTTCACAAGATCTTGGGTCTACATCGTTACTTTCTGACATGTGGACACGTGAGTAGTTTTCAAAGGCACACGTCATCTGGATTTGGATTCCAAAATCACCCATTCTTTTGGTTTGGCTTCTCCAATCACCAGTGGATCCTTTTCTTCCTAAGGGGAGAAATGTTGTTTACAAATAGTGGATCATATTCTATCTTAAAGTATTCATCATTGGCATGGGAGCTCTTTCATTATGGGGGGATTTGTATCTTCATTTTCTTTTCCTTCGTCAATTTTTGCTTCTCCCCAGTTTTCATTCAAGGGGGGTGTTTGAGTAAATTAATTAATATTTACTCTAGTACTTAATGCAAACTTAGGAAAAGGTCATCTAGTTCTGATTGCGAGTGTTATTGCATTAATTATGCATTTCAATTCATCATTTGCTTTATTCTTATAGTTGCACACAAGATAAAGTCACTTAACTGATTCTTGCATTATGTTATCTCACTCCTCTCTCAGTCAAAACTCCATCATTTAGGGTCTCATGTTGAGTTCACCTGAGTCTACATTTAAGGATATTCAATCCTTCATTGTATTCATTCAGTAATCGATTCAATAATCAATAATCATTACTATTTCACATATTTTGTTGTGAAATTTCTCATTTGCATGTGACACATGTTTCTCTTTAGAATATCATCCAAGGCTTGTGGGATCCCAATCACAAATTCTTTCAGATATGCATCCAAGTGATAGGTTGTATCCATGGGATACAAAGATTTATCAAAAGAGGAAAAATAATGTACATGAAAAATAAATATTTAAGTCTAAGAATCTAAGCATATAATCATGTAATCATCTAACAATGTAATCATGAAGTAATAAATATAAATATTTCATTATATAGGAACATGGGATGATGATATCATCAAGAAAGGTGAGTTTTCCATCATTGTAGGTGATAGAATGGTGATGCAACCTTTAATGGCCTAAAAAACCTAGGAAAAATTTTAAATGCATTAGGTTGGGCATATAGCCCAATGTGGCATCCAAGAGCACAAGCATATAAAGGTAGTAAGGAAATATGTTTAGATAGTGGCAATAGAAATGATGTGGAATTGAAACTATGAGAAAGCCTTAAAATAATGCATAAAGCAGTAATAAGGAGATAAGGCTCATAACTAGGTACGAAATTAAAATAATAGGGTAAGTTCACAAGGTATAGCAATAGTAGGAACAATGTGGAAAAGAGGGAAACATGATTCCCCCAAATAGAAATAAAAAGTGGATCACTTAGTGTAGTGCCTCCAATGTGATGCCCCAAGTGTAAACAATATGACAAAGTAAGCTCAATGTGTCATGGGAGGAATTCATATCATTGTTTCTCCAAAGTAAATGTGACTCTAAATGTAAAATATGGCAATGTAAATCTCTAGAAGCATAATATTGAAATATAAATGTAATAAGTAGCTCTAAGGAACGTAGGATGTGTCAATGTATAGGCTCAATGTATGAAGCTATAAGAAGCAAGATGTTTGAATGTAAAACCAAGGAATAATTTTAATAAGCATAATATTTCATTGTAAGCATGATGTATCATAATTAGAGTAGTATTTATGCTCAATTAAGCATGATATAGAAATATTAAATCAATAAGTAAGCTCCAAGTAGCATGATATGCAATACATCATGATCACAAGGAAGGTAATGAAAATGTAAGCATGCTAAAAAATACAATAGATACACAAAATTAAATGGGAAACCTAAGCGAGGGAATATAAATAAAGGCATAAGAAAATGGTGAAAGGAAACTTAAGAAATCCCCAAAGTTGTAGGGGTATAAATATGTCAAAAAAATATAAAAGGTGAAATGGTATCACATTGGTGCAAATCAGAAGGAAAAAAATTTCATTTCTTAATCCATGATTTCCCAAATAATACAACAAATTTATCAAAATATGGTCTCACATGACAAAAAAAGCAAATCATTTAACTCTTGAGTTTACAATGATGCATTATAATGTGTTAATTAGCATTCCATCTTTATTTTCAATGAAATCATAAAATGTGCATACTTTCATTTCCAATATGAGTGTTAACAATTCTTATTTCATACAAACATGATATTGTCATGCAAGGTCAATAAGAAAATTAGTAGGTAAGGACCTTCCAAAATTTCCCTATATATATAAAAGTCCATAATAATTTTTTGGTGGGATCCCCTCATTGGAATTATGATTAATAGTTTCATAAGAGAAGAAGAGATAACCTTAAATTCAACATTTCCTAGGCACAAAAAAATAATCATCTATCTCAGCATTAAATGTGAATGAATTAAAAACATATCTATATAAATCAATAATCTACTATTACGAGGTGTAACAAATGGATTGTCATTATTATTAACATTTTCAACTTTAACATATTTTTATATATTAGGTCTTTTACCTTATGTTTAAAATTAAAGTAAGATTGTGTGTAAAATTCTCTTTGAATAGGCATACTCAAGGTCATAGACTGAGGTGGGCTATGTCATATGGTGCAAATGCCCCAAACTAGGGTACATAGAGAGATATTGATAGCTTTGATTAAGTTATGGAACAATGAGATGAGTACATCTCAATTATCAATGAGGGAGATCATTATCACCCTAGAAGATGTTTGGAAGATTATGTCTAGATCCTAATATATGGGTACAACAATGTATTATTTTGCCTAAAATGTAGAGGGTTCACTAGAGTGTCTATATAGGAGGAATGACTTGTCTTATATGAGGATAGGGTTGGATATGGATACATGTATTGGGATGGTAGAGGAGCTTCCTCTATCCATGTAGCAACTCTTTTTAGTGATATCCTAATAGATGACTAGATGCTTAGGTTCTTCTTAATTAGGTTGATGAGTTGCTACATAGATATGAGGGAGATTAGTAGGGGTTCATATGGGGTCTTTTTGTCTTGGATTATTTGTATAAGGATATGAATTTTGTCACATATAGATGTTCTACAACATAATTCTTAGCATAAGGGATGGAGAGGAAATATATTAGAATAATTCCCTCAAATGGAATAAAGAGATAACCACTAAGTGAAACTCCCTCAAATATTATGGAAATTAAATCACTGAGCATAATACCCTTGAATGAGATTAAAATGGCTCAAGTTTGTTTAATAATTTATGATATATAAGCATAAATTTGTGTATTCAAAATGAGACCTTAAATGGGAAAGATGATGCAATAAGGCATGATAATACATATAAAATGGTAACCTCAATGTACCTCATGTCAAAAGATATGGTATTGATGGCCTACATGTATTTGGGGGATGCATGATGCCACTCAATATGACTCAAATAATATTTTGATGTAAGATCATTTAAATTGTAATAATTTTAATAGATGAGAATAAAGTTACTGTAAATAAGTCATATGTAAGGATGAATCATCAGATAAAATGTAAAGATGAATACCCATAGATAGGAAAAGTAACAAAATGAATCTCAAAAACTAAATAGGGCATGATAGTTACTTGGTAATGAATAACAACCCTTGATGTAGACCTACAAGTGTAAAAATTATGGAAAGGAAAGTTAAATAGTATAGGGTATCACATGATTCCCTTGATGTCACTCACAAAATGTAACCATGAAGGTACAAAGTATATAAAGGGGAAGACATGATTCCTCCCAATGTAAGGATATATGTCAATGACATGGCAAGAGGAGTGCACAAAGTGTGGGAAGTCATGATTCCCTCAATATAATGATATAGTAATAGAAATTCAATATATTATGAGAGAAGGTGTGGTGTTCCTAAAGTAGTTATAACTTTAGAAACATGTTATGGCAATGTAGGATCAAAAGTACATAGGCTTTAAAAGTATGGTGTATCAAAAAAAATCTTCTTGTGTAGGCTCTAAGAAGCATAATATATCATTATCTAATCAATATTTGAGCTCTAGAAAATATAATATATCAATGTAATATCAATATATATAGGCTCTAATAAGTGTGTAACAAAGTGAGATCAATATGAATAAAAAATTCCACCAAACTTTAAGGAACAAGCATAGTCATAAGCTTAGGATATAAAACAAGTCTTGTGATATGATAAAATATTTAAGACCATGAAATAAAATGCAAGTTGGTTTACTCAAGTGGAGAATACAATCAAAAGGTAATGGTAAATAAATCATGGTGATAAAGATGACGTAAAGAATAATAGCAAGAAATATGTCAACAAGGAAAATAGAACACAAAGAAAGAAGGTGAAATGAATGTAAAAAATATAACAAATGAGGCATAATCAAAAAAGTAAATATCTGAGGACACATAGGATAAATGGAGTAATAGGAAAAGGGAATCATAACATGTATATGGAATCATAAATAATCCTCAAATAAATGAAAAAAGTACAAGAAAGAAGTGAGTTGAAAAAAAAAAACATGTTGAAAGTCACTTGTGACAAGATGCACCAATAAAAGTGTATTTGCATCATCCACATGCTAACTAGGAACATGGAAACATAAATCCAACCAAAAATAAAGAAAAAGAATAAAATAGTGTGATTAATGATAAGGATATCTAGGAAATATATTGATCTCTCATATCAAGTGAGTTCACTTTTTTTGGAAAATATAACCTAAATATAGGTGTGTTATGATGAAAAGTGGGTATATTATATATATTTAATCCATGTGAATACTGGGAGAGAAAGAATAGAAAGATAAATAACAAGAGAATATTGATAATTTCATACTATACTTATGGGTACTAGTGATAGAGAAATGGTCAATGAAAGTGACACAATCTAAATTCATGAAGTGTAAAGAAAACAAGATGCATCAAACTATTATAAAGGTTTACCACTCAAGTATAATCTAAATTGACTAATAATTAATATGATATCAACTAAATGTTCATAATTATTAGGAATTAAGGTGTCTCAACCTTAGCAATGCTTGAGTTATTTATTTATTATTATTTTTATATTTTCCTATTAATTATTTCATATATATATTATTAAATATTTATGCTCCATCAAAAGGGGTGTGATATTTTTATTTCTAGCATTTTTGTCATGTGTTGATGCCTTGAAAAATAAGTTATTAATTTTCAAAAGATGCCTATGTAGTGGTCTAACATGAAAATCTTATTTCTCATAATGTTGTGATATATTCTATGACAACTGTAAGGGCTAAAAGTAGGGGAGATAATTGTGGACATGAGAATAAGTTATGAAACATGTAAGATAATTTTTGCATAAGCTATTGATAGTTTATGACGCATGTAAGAGAACCTCCTATTTTATAGCGATTTTTTATGACAACCTATAAGAGCATGTAAATTCATGTAAGAGACCATGTTTAGCATGTAAGGGTTGTATGGATTTTTACCATGATATTTTGGAACCTTGTTTTAACCCATGATAATGTTTTATGGTAGTATTTTGAGACCCATGAGTCTATATATTGAGGGGTTGAGATGGAGACATCATGAAATGTTTTATAGATACACAAATGTTACTAGATTAGATGTAAGGTTGAGGTAGTTCTATGTATTGTAATCCCTTGGAACAACAATACAAATTTTCCCTTTTTTCTTGGTAGATGTTTTTTTACCAAAAAGGGTTTTCTCCACATAAATCTTTATGTAGTGTGTATAGTTCTTGAGTTGTGCTAATTTATTTGATGTTAAAATCATTTATCCATTGATATTTTATAGTTTAGTTTTCAGATTTGTTTGAGTTAAATCAGATTTCCATATTTTAGTGATTGCCTTCATTTCTAACATTTGGCAATAAAGAGCTTACCCAAATTTGTCAATTGGTTGGAAGCATGAAATTTTTTGTGCTATAATAGGAATTCTATTTTGCAAATTTTTGTTTGTAAGAATCATGGATGCATTTGCATCTGAATTAGACATTGAGAAGTTTAATGGATCTAACTACAAGCTATGGAAGTTGAAAAATGATATCATTGAAGAAAGAGATCAATAGGTGGCTGCAACAAAAGAAAAGAAAATTGATGCAATCAATCAAGATGATTGGGAGAAGATGGAAAAAAGGAACAAGGTAATATCTGATTATGTCTTGCAAATTCCATTCTCCTAAATGTGTCTAAAGAAAAGACTTCATTTTCTTTATCGAAATGATTGGGTGAGATTTATCAAGCCATGATCCTTGTGAAATTTTTGTATTTTATAAGAAATTTACTTTCTCTTAAAATGAAGGAAAATGTTCATCCATTATAGAATATTTAATTTATTTTGAGTCAATTAACATCTATAGGTGTTAAAATTGAAGAAAATTAAAAATGCATTATATGCTTCTTTGTTCTTTACCTAAGTCATCGAAAAATTGTATTCTTGCTATCACTTCTAACCTTAAAAATCCCAAGATGGATGCACTTGTTGCAACTTTGTTGTCACTGGAAATGAGGAAGAAGGTTATAGATAGCTCAGTGTATGCTCTCAATGTTATGGGTAGTCCTAAAGAAATAAGTCCAAAATGAGACCAAGGGCCTAAGGAGAAGTCTAAAGGTCATTTTAAGACTCCTAGAAAGAAGAGCATAGCAAAGCATTGGAATTGTGGGAAAAGAGGACATGTGAAGGAGTGAATAAATAAAAAGAAATTTAATGGGATTCCATCATATAAAATTCCTTTGATGTAGGTGATGAATTTTTACTTTTTTCTTGTAATTTCATTTCTAATGAATATTGGTTGGTAGACTCAAGATACTCGTATCACATGACTCCTTATAATGAGTGGTTTTCCACATATAAGAAATATGATGGAGGTAATGTCTACCTTGGGGAAAATAATGCATATCCAATTGTTGGATGTGGAAAGGTATTGTTGTGTTTTAGTGATGGGAGGATTAAAACCCTCCCTAGTGTTTTATATATATTCCTAGATTAGCTAGAAATTTGATTTGAGTTTCAAAGTTGAATGATTCAGGAATATATGTAATGCTTAATATGCATGGTTGTAGACTAGTAAGAGGAAGTTTTGTGGTAGCAAGGGGAACTAGGATGGGAACTCTATTTAAGATTTATGTCACTAATATTTGGAAGTCCATCTATGTGGCTAAATATTCTAAAAATACATGTATATTGTGTTATCACAAATTGGGCCACACAAGTAAAAATATTTGAAAACCATTATGAATAATATTTTTTGGATATTTTATCTTATTTTGATGAGTACTTTGATTTCTATTAGCATTGTGTGCTTGGAAAGTAGAATAGAGAATCTTTTCCTTTAGGAAGTAATAATGAAAAAGAAAAATTATAAATTTTTCATATGAATGTTTTTGATCTTGTGGATCATGATTCTATAGGAAAATATGGTTATTCTATTACCTTCATTGATGATATATTATATTTACATGGATTTACTTTATGAAAAATAAATTTGAAGACTTCACTAAGTTTAAGGAATTTAAAGCCTTGGTAGAAAATCAATCAAGATTAAAAATAAAAGTATTAAGATTAGATAATGGGGATGAATATTTATCTAGGGAATTTAATTATTTTTGTAAGCATACATGCATCATTTAAGAAAAAATATAACTCCTTATACACCATGAAAAAATGGTGTTGTAGAACTTGGATGAATTGAACTATTACGAAAAGAGATAAAAGTATGTTGAGTGATGCACAGTTGGATATATTTTTTTGGTAGAATTTATGTGTATTTCTTGTCACTTGATTAATAAATCTCCTTGCAAGGCTCTTGATTCAATAGCTTGTGAAGCATGGAAAAGTAAGAAACCTTATGTTTCACATTTAAGGGTTTTTATTTGTGAGGCTTTTGTTCATGTGCTTAAGGAGGTATAAAAGGAGACCTATATAATTGAGGAGTTATAGTAATAGCATAACCTCTTCATAAATATTGCATGGTTGTTTGCTTATTAGACATTATAATATAATAATCTACACTAACATTCCCCCTTATTAAATTGTTCTTGCAAATGTACCCTAATTTATAAAGCATGTCAATTACATAAAACAAATACATATTCTTGAGAAGATTTTTATTTGAAGAAAAAAATATTGAATTAAGTGGAACTCCGTCAAGCTATCTCATAACCCTCAAAAGGGTGTAACGCCCAAGAAGAATTCTTGAGCTCTTAGATTACCATCTCCCCAAACTCTCAATTCATAGATTCCCCAAATTATTGGACTAAAATCCATTGCTCCATCAAGTTGTGTCATGACCCTTAGAATGGCTTAATTCCCCATATCACAACTCCCAAACTATCCAGGAAACTATCCATATTGAGTTCACCAAATCCCTTACCTATCTTCAAAATACAAACTTCACTATATATACATTTTTAAATTATGTCAACATAAATAGGAAAGGAAAATCATATTCTTCTAATACAAAGCACCATATCAAAGCAAGAAGCTAGCTTGAGATGATAGAGTTTTTCCATCATTTAATGTTTCCTATCTCCAATTATGAAGACTCAAAGTACAAATCCTTTCTTAGTATGTTCAAAAAAATAATCATCAATAAAAGGATTAGCTAGTGGATCCTCATCCTGAACATGAGCTAGTTAACTTCATTTGATCTATCTTTGAATTTTCCTTTAATAAAATCATTATCTTGAGTTTTACAAGACCAAGTTATGTGACCTTTTTTCTTAAAGTAAAAAAATTTAATTTCCCCTTTGTTTGTACCTATTGAGAATAAACTTTTTTATCCTTTGCATTTTGCTTTAAATTTTGCTAAAAGGATTGAATTGTATATCTCTTAGGGTTTGAGAAGTTATTTAACTAAGTGTAAAAATAACATTATCTTATGAAGGAAAATTATTTAACAAAATAGATTTAGCATCATCATCTATTGGTCCAGCCTTGACTTTTGCTAGTTACCTAATGAGAGATCTCAATTACTTATGTGATGTGGGTGATCCCACAATACTGGTTTACAATTTTTGGCCAAACTGGACACTGAAATATTTTTTCTAACTAAATATTCACTTTCACGCACCTATAGCGGCTAAACCGTAAGGAATTTGAAGATGATGCAAACTAGTGATTTGTAAAATTTTGTTTGTAGATTCTAAATATATTTTTCAATTTTTTTGGAATCAGATTGCACTTCTTCTATCTCCTTCGAAACTAGTTTTTTTCAGTAAACAACATTTTTAAGGAGTGACGCTCATCGTATAACGCGTAACTTTTTTTCCATGAAGGATAAAATTCTATTTTTTTCAAATTTAGATTTGTAACTATGATATCTTGGGCTTCCAATTGGTTTCATAGTGTTTTATTGAATATTTTTTCCTTAATCATGTTTTGAAGTCAAACCAATTACAATTCAAACATAGGTAAAATGTATAACGTGTAATTTTTTTTTATGTTTCAAAATTCAATTTTTTTTTGTTAGATCAAGGACTTCAATATCTGGTGCACTCATATGTTTAAAAAAAAAATTGATAATTTGATATTTTTCCACATGTGCATAACAGAGAGCTTGATTTTCAGTGAAAACCTATGTTTAATAAAACTAAAAAAAATACATAATAAAACCAAAACATATTAAAATTATATTCGTTGGATAACTCATTCTGAGGACTACCATCATCCAGTTGGGTCTGTGAAGTCTCCTCCATTTTGATCCTCAACCTGAGCTTTGAAGCACAAAATTCTAGACTTTTTTAGTGCCTAAGGGTGAGAAGATGGGAAAAGGGGGGTTCGAGCGAACCCCCTTTCAAAAAAGGTTTTCTTTGTGTTTTTTTGGTGGGAATGGTGGGACCTTGCATTTAATGGGTTCGCTCGAACCAGGGTTCTAGCTAACCCTCTTTTGGTTCACTCAAACCAATAAGTTTTTTTGAAACCCAAAAACCAATTTTTTGCATGGGTTTTTTGCAACTTTTCCTTCCTCACTCAAATTATAAACCACTTTTGTGGGTTTACCCATTTGACATAGTGATTCTATCTTCCATTTTTAATCTAAATAGTTAATGTTTTAGGGAAAACTTTGCATTAACTACTTTTGCTCTAAACATTTTATTTAGATTATCCTAATTTTCAACTAATAACTTGTCTAAATCATATGATGTAATTTAAAGTGTAAAAGAGATTCAAGAGCAATAATATCCTTGAATTTATCATCTCTATTATGTCAATCCAATAATTTATTTGCATTTATAGGTGGTTTTTCTTTCCTGTTTACTATTCCCAATAAATTTGTATTCAATATTTGCATTTGAATTTGAATTAAATTCCAAGTATGAAAATTAAATCCAAAATATTTTTCTAAAGGAATATCCCCCTTAAAAACACTCAGAAAGGAAACAATGTGACCAAATTAACCTTATAATAATAGGATTTCAAATATGACAACACCAATCATTTGATAGAGCATACCTTAACTGTACAAGGCATCAAACATTGGAAAAAGTCACATTATATCTTTGTATTTACAACTGGAATACTTACTCCTCATGTTCAACAACTTTATTAACTTGGGCGATGGCGCATTACTCCTTTATTGCTCATTATTGAGTCAAGCAATCCCTTCAACATAATGGAAACTAATCTCCTTGCATTGCACAAGTCATGGCCTATAAAATAAGGTTTACAACCATCTAAGATAACATGACCTCTTTTGTTCTTCTCTCATGCATGCCTTCAAATGCCTCTTCACCCTAGAAATCCCTTTACATGCACATTATTTGAATTTAAAGATGCCTTCTCTTGAACACAACTTTATCACATCTCAAAAAATCTTCATACTCTCAAACACAAGAGTGATGTAGGCTCTCATACTAGACTAAAAGGTAAATACATAATTTTATATATTATTATTCAATGAACTAAAGATGCATTTATACAAGGAGGTGTATAGTTGAGGAGTAATTGTAACTGCATAACATCTGCATAACCATTTTTTGGTTGTTTACTTGTTAGACAATGTAATATATAATAAGCTATGCTAATAAGGATTATCCGATTGACCACTTTAGGCCAAAACAATGACTAGGAGATATTGGGTGTCCTTTGATTTTTGGTTTTATTATACCTTACCCAAACATAACTAGTATGTAAGATGGATTATGAGAATCTTGGACTCTTATTATATTGGATTCTTTGATACCTTGGACTCTTGAATCTCATACACTCACTAGTATACTTGTAGATATACTTTGCATGATGTCTATTTATTATTTATATTTAATTATAATAGATTATTTTATGATTATGTTTTACTATTCTCTTATTGGAATTAATGGATCTTAATAGCATCATGTGAGAAACTTATTGATGTATCTATTGATTATAAGTTGTAATATAAATGATTATGTTATCTATATATATTAGACTTGTACTTTTTTATGACATACATACTTTATATTTTAGTTAAAAGAGAATTTTGAAATTATAACTTTGGGGGTTGTTATAGCAATATATTATCCTTATCTACAATACTCTAAGATAAATCCTTCTCAAACAAGTTGTGGTTAATACTTATTTTTTAATTATGTGATGAATGTTACTCATGTTGCATAGTATATTTTTCTTTTATTTTTTTTGTAGGAGATAATCATTGCAAGAAGAATTGAAGAATGGTTTATAACATTATATATGTGTATCCTTTAAGTGTTTGAAGAAAAATTAATTTACATGTTGATTGCTTATTTTCCTTTAATATCCATTTTCCTAATTGTTGTATGCACATCAAGGTGGGGGCAAAATTTAATGGTGGAAATTGCATACCCATGCACATTTCCCTTTTATTTTGGGCCTATTTTGTTAAGGTGTACTAAATGCAATAACAAGCTCACAAGTGACATATTCATGTGTGAATTTAGCTTATGAAATCACAAGTCCCAATCCTCTTTACCACCAATTCCTAAATATTTATTCTTGATCTTTAGATTCACTTTCCTCACCTTGGGTCAAATCATGAGTGTAGACTTGACACAAGTCACTTCCATAGTTCCAAATCTAGACCCTAAACTTTTAAGCTTAAAAATTCAAATTATTACTCACCAACCACTTCACTAGTTCTTGTGAACAAGCTTAGTACACACTATGCTGATTTGAGCATTTAGTACACTCATCCATTCATTTAAAATCATCTCAAGATGACCTAGGAATTATCAAAGAACGTGTTTGTAAGAGAGGGGGGCCTCCACGTGCAAGGCCCCAGGTCATGGAGGGCCAAGATACAGAAGGCTACCCTAACTTACCTCAACTAAATAGGATGTTAGGATGTGAGGATGAGGACTGTGAGGACTGTGAGGTCCTACAACAACTCTACAATCTTAAGATTCAATATGAGGCTAGGTGAGCTGGTTTTTGAGCTCAACATTGTACCTCAAATAGCTCTCTGCCAGAGGACAAAAGTGTAGTTTTGGGATGATAGCGCAACGCACTGGCGTCTCTTAGGTGGGTTGGTGTTCGTATGACCATAGGATCGAAAGTACAACATGAACTATTAGAAAACAAGCTAGCAGCCTAGCTAGTGACTTCTAGAAGAGCAAAATAATACTATGAAATATGAAAAGTACAAATGAATGTGATAAAGTAAATATAGCAAGGCTAGGGTGACGAAGATGATTTCGTAGAAGAGTCTATTCACCAGCTAGCTCCTCAAAAGCATGTAATCCTACACATAGAAAGATGAAAATGTTGGGTGGTTGTATAGGGGCCTACCTCAATCAGACCCTCGTTTAGGTGTTTCCACCTCCATGGATAGCCAAGAAAGCGAGATAAAGAAAATAATATAGTAAAGAGCACTAAAGCACCACAAAACAATAAATGTGCTAACTCAACCAAGTGATAGAGGAGAGGAAAGGGAGCTTACCACCTCCACCAAGAGCACTCAAGGTTGCTCGGGGGAGAAAATGAGAGTACTCAAGCCTCTGCTGCAATGGTGTTTGTCCCCAATTTGCTCTACCAAAGTGATGGAGTGATTGTATTTGCTACAATGAGGTGCAATAATGTTGCTAGAAAGCTTGAGAGTGAGTGCAAGAGTATGAAAGTGAGCTTGTGAATGGATTGAAGAAGTTAGAGTTAATTCTTAGAGGATGAAATGTTTGTTCAAGGAGTGAATTTGAAGAGAAGATGGAAAAAAAATAGCCATATTCGGGTCAGTTGGCTGAAGGGGGCATTACAACTTGACTCCCAATGAGAAGTGTAATGCCTTTGCAGGTTCAGGGACATAAGCGTATTGCACAAATGTATGTGTGCCGCATGAGCGTCCTCGACAGAAAAACCTCCACTGACACTCAAAATGGGCACCAAGTGGGATGCAAGCAACAAACTTAGGTGGAATTAAGTCTCTAAACTTGGTTTTCTAAAGTGAAAAAGGGAAAAAGGGGAATTTGTTTAAGGGGTGCAAATTCGCTCCTATACAATGTTATAATTATTGATAAAACATTTATGAGAGTGTTCAAGTATCATCTATTAGAGTATTATTAGAGCACATCATCCTATGTCCATTACACTCTTGTTTCTTATCTTTATTTATTTATTTAGTCATAAAGTCAATCTATATATAGGTTTGACTAAGGAGAACTTGACCCTTGCAATTTGACAAATTTCCCAAAAAAAATTTATAAACATCACATGTACTTACACAAACTCAAACACCAAAAATCAACATGAACATGTTTCAAGATATGAAATTATACCAAATCATATTCATGAATTGTAGGTTTAGATCCATGCATTTAGTTCAAGAATGCTCATTGTGACTATCACTTCCATATTCTTAAGTGACTCCAAACAATGCATGTTCAGATTCACATATCTATGATAAATTGTAAAATTTTGTAACATTGAAGAATAACTCCTTGACACTTAAACAAAGATATTTACATCAAAATTAAACTAAATATCAATGTATTCAATTATTCAAATCCTACGTTTATCTTGATTGTCATTCTTAAAACTCAAACTCATATTAATTATTTACTAATTTATTTTATTTATTTAGTTAATGCAAATTATTCTCCCTCAATACTTTTTTTATACACATCAATAATTACGCCAAGGCATCCCCACGCTTAGTTTTTGTGAGCCTTTTTCATGCCCAACGGTGAAGATCTGTCCACAGGGAATGAAATGCCATCAAATGCTCTGCAGTCGTTCATCGTTTTTCAAAACTCTTCCTCGTTGGTATTGGCCTTTGGCTTCTCCACTTGCCATAGATTTTTCAGCATTTACTCAGGTCGTTGAGTAAATTGTCAATGCCTGTTGAGTCATGGGTCTTTAATGCACATGACAACGAATGCCTTGAAGAAGAATATTTGTGCAAAATATCTGACCAGAGTAATGAATGTTGAAGGATTGTGGAAAATATCTGATCGGAGTAATGAATGTTGAAGTAGTCGGTATCCTTAACAGGTCAACAGAATGAGTTAAGTCGGTTACCCCTTTAATAGATGCACCAAACCCTAAATTGATATTCATATTTACATTTGGGTAAAATCTTCTGAAGCAAAAATCTGGGAGGTGTAATTTTCAACATTCTTAGACCTACTTCTTGTTTATTGTCAATAGTTTGAAGTAGCAGCTATAGACTGAATATGGGTTTTTTGCAGTTTACAACAATCTGTGGCGGTAGGGTTTGAAGCGATCTCTGGCCATTTTTTCTCACTGGCATCATTGATAGCAGGACACAATTTGTGTAGATTCTTGCGGTAAGTCACTTGCCATGCTTTGGGAGATTTTACCTTTACAAATTTAATGAATGAATTCACTAATGTATTAAATAGAATCTCTGTAAAAGAGACTAGATCGGTATAAAAAAATCATTAATTTATAAAGTAGAATCTCTGTAAAAGACTCTAGATCGGTCCAAAACTGTGTTCATAATAAAATGGCAAGAATAAACATAACATGCAGTATACAGAAAAATAAAAGGCATTAAGTAACAGCAAAACATCCGCGCAGAATGAGATGCTGTTTTTGAAAAAACAGAGGTAGTTTTTGAATCTGCTAAATTTTCGCCCGTAACATCACTGAAATAATGTGAAAAATGGTAATTCCTTTGGTATCGGAGTTTCGTGCAACTTCTAGCTCAGAACGCTGGCAGAAATCTAGCCGCTTGTGGTAATTAAGATAATTGTCTTTGTCTGCATCCAAAATATGAAATCAAATAAGCCATGCATTTCCTTCTGTAAAATCACACCCACAATTCCATATTCACAAACTACCCACAAAAAAAAGCCACATTTTTCACCAGTGTTTTCTTTTTTGGTCAAAGACAGATGAGAGTCGAACTTACATTTTCCAACATTTGATCGAGAGAACTGGCAGGGCAGGGCCCTCTCTGAAGTCAATTTTGTGGGAAACTCCTGCTTTTTAATTACAGGCAAACCCAGATCATAGTATACTAGGGAGTACGAAGTGATGTGTAGCAACTAAGAGTCCTTCAAATCTGATGCCCACCATCTAAAAATTTGGAGAGACGGGACACATAGTATTCCAAAACCGTGAGAATCTTTCCCACTCGCTTCAGAAATGATCTTATTAAAGGGCAGAATTTTGGTTTTCGTTTTAAATATGCCATATTAACAGGACCAAAACACTGTATACAGAGGGACGCCCTTAACATCTTTTCGCGGCCATTAAACAACAGAAGAATGCATGTTTGTATACCTTTCCATCATCAGGCAGGGCAAGAGCAGTGGCGAGAAGCGAGTAACCAGTATACACACCAATCTCCATAGTGTTCTTGGCAATTATGAGCTTCAACAACAGATTTAAAAATTGACCCTCGTCAGCTGAAGTAGTCGTCAGATTCCTGTCAAGAAAATAGAGGCGAATTTGAGAGAAAGAAAAAGAATGTTTCAGACTATGAAAACTTGGAGTTAGATTAATAGTAGCATAGAACATAAATCATTCAAAAACTTCATTCTACACAAAAACTGCATTCTGGTAGCCAACATGCAGCATGCTGTTGAACAAAACGTAGATTCATGCAACTAAAGCGTGTCTCCTCCCTGCAGATACCCGTTAAAGCTGCTCACTTCAAAAGGGATAATATTCTAGAAGTGAATCATGCGAGTCTAAAAACAATAAAAACAGACCCACTAAGTCGTTTTATTATAATTATTTTTGTGGTCTTTAGAGATAGGTAGGATAGATACTCATGTTTAGGATTGGTATTGTTTTTTAATTTTTAATATTTTTATATTATCATATTTATATATACGGGGTATATATCAAGTTTTCATCATATATTATAATGTAAAGAAAAATATAATTTTTTATCAAGTTAATTAAGTAAATTGATATAATTGAGAATGATAATTTATAAAATTTGAGAATGATAAATTAGATAATTGTAACAATTATTTTAAGAAAAGTAAGTGTCAAAGAAGGGTGTTTAGCTTTGTGACTCAAAAATAATTGTCTTTGTTGAAAGGTCTAGAATTCTAGGTTGGTACTTGTTTGAGAAATGTGGTTTCTCTATCACTGAAATGTTTTGAAATCTATAGTGGATGTGTGCCTTGTCTAAGATCAAGTCCATAGGCATGGGTAGATTCTATGATTGTGGATGCCAAAATGGAGGGAGCCTTCAAACAGGGTATATAATGTTTATAATTAATAATTTTAATAATCACTGTAGTTTTATAAAGCACAAAAAATTAACATATAAATATAATACAAAATCTAATTAATGTAAAATATAAATTGTATGTAAAACAAATTAAAGTATATTTAATATAATTTTCTCTCTTCCTCTCTGCATCTTTATGTATCTATATATAATTCTCTATCTTTGTCTATCTCTTTGTCTCTCTTTCCCTCTCCTCCTCTCTCTATATCTCCTTATATATCTATCTCTCTATTGCCCAAAAAACAGTACATATTTAGATTAATTTCTATCTAAAATCAGTCAAGTTGGGATGAGAAAGAATACCATTTGAAATTTGCTGGTTACCCATTTGGATTCTGAAGTGGAGAAGAGCATTACCAACAGAGAAATATACATCCTTTGTAGTTCATGATTTAGATTACTTCCCCATGAGACATGTCCACACAATTTCAAAACGTGTGCATGAATGAATTTCAAATTTTCATAGATCAAAAGCAACCAATAATCCAAATGAAACTTATACTAGTATAGGTCGCATACATGATTTGCTTAAAATAGAACTATATTGACTTGTTGCTCTTACAAATAGAACTGCACTTACACGAGATAGAGCTATTGTTCTTACAAAGGAATTGAACTATATTTGAGGGTTTTTAATTTAATTTTTTAAAAATTATATGTATTCTTCTAACAACTTGTGCGGTGTATTTGGTTTTGAACATGGAGAGAATTTCAAAGTGAAAAAATGGGTGTAAATATTAGAGGTGCCATTGTAATTGTTTGACAAGAAATAATATTTTAGAGGATAGTGAATTATTTAGTGGCTGCATAGGGAATAGCGAGAAATTGTATCTTCTTATTTTCTTACTATGGTTATATTTTGTAACTTTATTATTTAAAGTTTGGAGATTGAAATCTTAGTGATCATGCAAATTTTGGTTGCATTTTTTTTAGCATCCATTGTGAGGTAAAAGACCTGCAAGTGTGATTTAACATGATATCATTTCTTTGTTTGTAGTGGTTGACAAAGTGCAACAAGAAAGCATTATAGGAAGCGCTTGAAAAGATTAAATCAGGTATGTACTTTGGTTTTCTTAGTTTAAGATACCTTTTAGAGGTTTTTGAATTTTTTGATATAAATATAGAAAATTATTATTAGTGTGTATTATTTGTATGTTACTGTTTTCTGTGGTTGTTCTCAAGAGAGAAGTATAGATATTTACATTTCCATTTTGTTAGTTTTTGCTACCACATTTATTGTTATTGAAAGACTACATTTCTTTAAAAGATGCATATAAACTACTTATTTTGTGTTCCAAATTGAAATGAGATATACTATGGATTTCCCACCAAATATTGTCCTTAACCTAGAAAGTAGCCAAATCAACTAGCTTTAGCCTAGAAACCAAAATACATCATCATATAATAATTTTTGTGTACTACCAATTTCAAATATAGGCTACATTTCTCAAAAAAACTTGCTATATATTTAATTGTCATGATCATTTCACACGTTTGTTTGATCTAATGTTTGTAAAGTTCAACATATAGAACATAGTTCTTGTAATTTGTTAATTATTTGTAATTAATTGCCATGTTTTCCTCACTCATTTACATGCTTAAATTCTTATATTGCACTTCTACTTATACCTATATTTTATCCACTCATGTCGGGGCATGGCTACACATGCAAATACTCCAATACAACCTAGCCCCTCCATGGCAGTGCATCCAACACAGGTAGTATCTAAGTCATCGCCTATTGTTACTATTGAAATAATGATCAGCGCCCTCCCAAGTTCTTTTGTACATATCTGTATACCGCCTATGCTGCTCGTGATTTCTTCGGCTTCCTGCAGGTTTGATCTTTCCTTTGCACATTCCCGCCGCGAACTTCGTCATGGCCCCTTCGCTCCTCTCGAAATGTCATACTGGCTTCATCGTCTCGCCTACGGGGTTTTTCTTTTTTTTTTGCTTTGTGTTTCCTTCGGGTTGCTAAGCCTTCCATAAAGGTCCGGTACTCCTAAGATTCATCGAGGGGCCCACATCTTGGTACGTGGCGGCGTATCGCAAACTTTCCTAGCAGGGATAGAATATGTTGCTGCGGGCTGCGAAAGATTTCTATAGGCCTTCTTTATTTCCTGGCGGGACCTACCTTCGCCCACGTGTCAGCGGTTCGTAGCTTTTAAAATAGCAGCAGGGATGAGAGCACCACAGGTTGCGAAATGCGACCACGCGTCTTTCGCCACCTGGTTCATATGGCCTTCCCTCATTTTCAAAGTGACCTCAGTCCCTTGAACACATGTCACTTCTCCGCAAGCTCTCGGTTGCTAGAGGAGGAGTTTTCATTCGGGCCGCGATTTGTTGCCACGTGCCTTCATTGATTATCAAAGCAAGCTATGGGATGGCCGAGCGGGATAGTGTTATTGGGTGCTGCTCGTCATGGTTCTTTAAAGCGGTAGGCGGCACTTGTCACTTCGAAGCCTGGTTGGGACCACTGCCATTATTACAAAGGGCACGCCTGTAACTGATCAACTGGATGCTGTGCTCTGACTGGTTGCTCTCATAACGGCATTGGTAATATTCTTATTCGGGCATCATTACGAGAGATTGTGGGATCTTTCTGTTACAACTCTCCAAGCGGTGGGATTTTTCTCTCTGACTATATATACTCTCTCTGTCGAGGGAGAAAGGGTCCAAGATTTTTAGAAAGAATACTAGTTTTAGCAAGAGACACCAAGCCTCTGTTGCATGTTTATTCGCAGGAAACTTTCAGACTGTGCCTATTGTTCGGTCTTTCTATTTTTCATGTCTTGATTAAACTATGAACTATGCTTCTTATTGTCTTAAGCATTTCATTTGAGGAGACTTCTATATATTGAATGCAAACTTGCTGGTCTAAATCATGTCTTAATGACTCTTCTTAGCAGTAAGAATGTATGCGATACTATTTTATGTCAATTAAATGAATTGTTCATGCTATAGCTTTAAGTTTTTGACGTTTTGGAACATAACTATAACATTCAGGCCCTTAAGTCTATGATTTATCGTGCCTATCAGTAAGCTTTGGCACATCGCCTTAGATTAATATTTCTGTTTCATTATATCAGCTTTCCTTTTCCCTTCCAAAACTATTATAGAAGAAGCCGCTTTAAAAACTGAGGTCACTCGCTTGGCAAAGGGCTCCCTTGAACCGAAGTTTACAAGGCAATCAAGATCTCACAAATTTACGCCAACAGCTGTACCTTTTTCGCACTGTGGGACCCAAACTAATGAAATCATCTTCTAAAAGGGTGTATTGAGCCATCTACCAGAATTAGATCCCAAACTCTAAATAACCCAAGCTTACTAGTGCCTTATCGGGGATAGCCTGTGCCGCAAATCGCTTAGTAAATCACCCATTCCCACCACCCTTTCCTTCACCATGTTGCCGCCGCGTAATCAGAATTATGTAGCATGGGATGCTGGAAGCCCCCTGGTAGCTCCAGTAGCACCTGCTGTTTGGGGTGCCATTCCAGTTTCGGCCCTGAAATCTCTTCCCAAATTCACCGGAGATAACACAAAAATGCTAGCAGAGCATTTGCAGGATGTAGCGGATGTATGCCTGGTACATGGTATCACAACACAGAATGTAGCCCTAAGGCTCCTTGTTGCGTCCTTCAAAGGCAAAGCTCTGGAGTGGTACCGAACACTGACTCCTAATACCATTCGCACTTGGGATGACCTCGGAGATCCATTCTATGAAAGGTTTTCAAATGACGGAGATCGTTCTTCGCTATATTATCAGTTATCCGTCATCAAACGAGCACCCCAGAAGGCTCTGACGGACTTCAATGCCTGGTTTCACTCAAGTTGGTGGAGGATTCCTGTGACCATCCGCCCGACTCCAGAATTGGCGTTCATGTTTTATCTGAAGTCCATCAATCCTGACATCTCTATGATGATCAAGTCTCTGGGAGGAGCCACTTTACCAGATGCATATGCCACCGCTATCAAAACAGAGAATCATTTGATAGACTGCAGAAAATTGCCTCCTCGACCTGTTATGCTGATATTTCCTGAGATATCGAACGTAGCACAAGAGGTTGCGTCAACCAGTGCGCCAGTGACTCCCCAGTCAACGTACTCATATACAACCACTCCTGAAAACTTGGCTTCCACATCAGGTGCTCCCAAGAATGAGATGGGTGACCTCAAGGAGATGTTGCGGACTATGGCGAATGATATAAAAACTCTCAAGCGGAACCAAGCAATGCCTCCACGGCCTACATATCAGAACTATCAAGGTGGGCGGCCTACCTATCAGCAAAATCAATATCAGAATGCGCATCGCACTAATTCACCAGCAGCGGCTATGAACCAAATAGTTCCGGTGCCTACACTGCTGGCAGGTGCATCGCCGAGCTCTAGCAGAGAATTAACCGCAGGGCAAAACAATCTTATTGATGAAATCAATCCATGGTGCTTCCCTTGCAACGATGCGCATATGCCCCGAAATTGTCCACGTGGCAACTTACAACAAAGGATAGCAGAGCAACGTAGTCAAGGTATTGCGACAGAGAACGAAGAGTACAGATATGCCCCGGCAATGGAGAATGCGGTCCTTACTGTGCAAATACAAGGAATGTCCCTAGAGCAAGAGTCCGATATTGTTCCTGATCATGCGCTCTTCTCATGGATGGAAGATGAGGAAATGGTGTTTGCAAATGACACGTCCATAGCCGAAACGCCGCAGGTAAAGTCCGACTATAACACACGCTCCAAGAGAAGATTCACCGGTGAGTCCGTTGTTTCACTTTCGGACAACCCGCAATGCAAAGATGTTTCAGATCAAATTCCTGGCGGTCCGACCGTCTCTTTCTCTTCTCAACCGTGGAAGGAAATTATTATAACAAAAGAAAAGGAGCAGAAATCTCTGAGCTCCTCACCTTTTAATGTGGTAGAGCAGTTGAAGAAATCATCCGCTAATGTGTCTTTATGGGACATTCTAGCTATCCCAGAACAGAAAACCATACTCCAAAAGGTGCTTCAGCCACAGATGGACCTAGCACTAACCGAGCCTTCAGCAGGTATTGAGGCGGTTTATCAAATGTCACCGACTAAGGTTCTCGCAAACAAAGCGAAGGAATCCCATACACATGACGGAGGTAGGCCAAAACCTCAACCCTTCTTCTTGACCCTCATTATAGGGGAGAAACTATTACACAACGCTATGATTGATTCTGGCGCTAGTACGACGGTTATGCCAAAACTAATAGTCGAAGCCTTGGGACTCAGCTACGAACCTGTGAAGAAAGGGGTGATGTAGCTAGATGGAAATAAGGTTGATACTGTGGGTGTCATCAAAGCACTTCCGCTAACTCTATTTGCCTGCCCAAGTATCACGGTCCCGCAAGATACAGTGATCATAGATGTTCCACCAATGTTTGGTCTTTGCCTTTCTCGAGAGTTTACTTCGAAGGTGGGCGGCTATTTGTCTTTAGATTGGTCACATCTGATACTTAGGACCAAACATGGTGCGAAGATGAAGATAGAGTCGGAGGTTCTGCATTCCGAACATGTGGCGAATGAGGCCCTGATTAACTTTGAAGCTGCACATACCTCCATCACCAAGCAGGACATGTACAATGTCGAACTGCTAGAGGAGGAGAAGGTGAACGGAGACCGAAGTGATAAGGAAGATGCTCTGTTGAGTGAACATATAAACAATGATCCTTTCAGAAATTATCATGCTACCGGATTAGGCACATATGTGATTTATGATGAAGACCAAGTTCTTCCAAAGGTCGTCAAAGAACCCGACGATGACCAAGCAAGTGAGCTGTGGACATTGTATTTTGACGGAGCAAGGAGTAAAGTTGGAGCTGGAGTAGGGATATGTCTAATATCCCCACAGAATGAAAAGTTGCTGAGGTCTTTCTGATTCCAATTCGCCTGTTCAAATAACGAGGCTGAATATGAGGGGTTAGTCCAAGGCCTAAGCCTAGCGGAATGAATGGGTATCAAGCAATTGATTGTGTTCAGAGATTCAGAACTGGTAGTTAATCAGGTCCGAGGAATCTCAGCAGCAAAGAATATCCGCATGAGATCCTATGGCATCGAGTCTGGGACCTTGTAGAAAGTTTTGAAGCTTTCAACATCCTGACCATTCCCCGAGCACAGAATGGCGATGCAGATCGCATGGCGGTAATCGGTGCTCAGTTTGATCCTGTCTCTGACTTGCTTCGGAACAAATATTCAGTGCGAGTGCTTGTTAGACCAGCAATACCCGACAATGACCAAAGTTGGCAAGTCTTTGAGAGCGATGAACACATCACCTCGTTTATTCAACACTCAGGGGAATTTGCTGATCAACTCCAACCAAAGATCGCCGAGGCTTACGAAGGACAAATTATGCAGCTAAAGTCAAATAAGCTTCCGAAAGGATTGGTTACTCTCAAAAAAAATTTTGATTGTAGTGACGCCTGAAATGATAAGCAAAAATTCATGGCGGAAAAAGGTGATTATGAAAACCTTCGAGTTTCCGATGACAGGAACCTTCGGGTCAGAAAAGATGTCTCACAGCAAGATAGAGAAAGGCTTATCAGATTCTGTGGGAAATATAGAGTAGTGGCCTAGTCCTACGATGATCTGGAAGGTTATGATCCTGGCATCATTCAACATACTATTGAGCTAACGGAAGGTGCGAAACCAATCCGACAGAAACAAGCGGCCGGTCAACCCTAAAATTGAAGCCTTGATGGCACAAGAGCTAACCAAGCTCATTGAGTCATGTATTGTCTTCCCAATTAAACATAGTACTTGGGTATCAAATCTGGTACTAGTCCGAAAGAAGAATGGTGATATCTGCTTATGTGTGGATTTTCGAGACCTAAATAGAGCATCTCTGAAAGACCACTATCCATTGCCTTCTATGGAGTCGATCCTCCAAACTGTTGCAGGATCGGAGATGTTCTCTCTACTGGATGGCTTCTCTGGCTATAACCAAATTCGAGTAAAAGAAGAAGATCAGCACAAGACTACGTTCACCACCAAGTGGGGGACATTTACATATGCTAAAATGCCTTTTGGTTTATCTAATGCAGGGGAAACTTTTCAGAGAGCTATGGACGTCGCATTTAGCGAACTGATCAATAAGATTATCCTAATCTATTTGGATGATCTTACTGTGTTCTCTAAATCTAAAGATGATCATTTCGATCATTTGGAGTTGGTTTTTCAAAAGTGCCAGGAGTTCGGGATTTCCTTAAATCTGAGGAAATGTGTGTTCGGAGTACCTCAGGGCAAGCTGTTAGGACATGTTGTGTCGAAGGAAGGTATTTCAATTGACCCCGAACGAGTAAGGGCTATAAAAGAGCTTCCTCTCCCGGTAAATAAGAAAGGTGTCCAGTATTTTCTGGGTAAAGTAAATTTTGTTAGTAAATTTATTTTTGATTTTGCAGGAATAATTAGGCCGATCACCCTAATGCTGAAAAAGGATCAAATTTTCAAGTGGACAATGGAGGCTCAGGAGGCATTTGAAAAGGTCAAGGAAGCGATCTCCTCAGCCCCGGTGTTAATTAATCCAGATCAATATAAATATTTTATAATGTATGCCTTCAATAGCAAGTCCAGTATCGCTACTGTTCTGACTCAAAATGATAGAGAAGGAAAGGGAGAGCATCCAGTTGCATTCTATTTCCGAACCTTAAAGGAATATGAGGTGAATTATAACTTTGTTGAAAGACAGGCTTTCGCAATAGTAAAGAGACTTAAAAAGTTCTGCCATCTAATTTCCTGTAACAAAGTCCTGGTATATGTCGCACATTCTAGTGTGCGGGAATACATCATGGAGGGAGAAATCACAGAAAAAAGGGCTAATTGGATCACCAAGATCTAGAGTATGACATGAGGTCAGGCCTACCAAGACTGTCAAAGGCAGAGGATTGTGTGAGTATATGGCACGGGACGAGGAGATGCCTGCTAAAGAGGAACAGCCAGAGCTTGTCCTGATAAATAGATCGGGATCGGAGGATGATTGGCTGAAAGATAGAATGAACTTCATGCGAACTGGAAAGTATCCGTAGGCCTCTCATCCCAAAAAAAAGGTATTACCGCCTTCAAAATTGCAGATACACGCTGATAGAAGGAGTTCTTTTCAAAAAGAATTTTAATGGTGTGCTCCTACGATGTGTTACTTCAGGGGAGGCGCAGAGGATCCTCAACGCATTTCACAATAGCGACGAAGGTGGACATTTCTCCGCTAAAACTACCACTATCAAGGTCCTACGAGCTGGATATTACTGGCCTACACTTTTCAATGATTCCTACTCTCTGGTAAAGACTTGTAAAAAATGTCAGTTCTTCTCCGACAGAAGGAAGAATTTAGCGATGCCCCTCAAACCTATCGTGGCGGATGAACCATTTGCGCAATGGGGCCTGAACTTTATCGGGATGATCAACCCAGTTTCTAGCTCCGGACATAAATGGATTTTAACAGCTACAAACTACTTCACAAGGTGGGCAGAGGCTGTTCCCCTTAAGGAGGCGACGGAAGCAGAGATTGTAGACTTCCTCGAGGCTCTGGTGACAAGGTTCGGCCCTCTGAATACAATCATTTCAGACAATGCTAGAGCATTTGTAGGCACAAAGGTATGTCACTTTGCACTAAAAAATGGCATATTCCTTAAAACATCATCAAACTACTATCCACAGAGAAATGGCCTAGCCGAGTCAACAAACAAAAGTTTAGTCTGACTCCTCAAAAAGGTTGGCTCAGAACACCAGAGGGAATGGCATAAAAATCTCTGAAAAGCACTCTGAGCCAACTGCATAACTCCTAAACAAGTCCTCAAGACTTCGCCCTATGAGCTAGTATATGGGAAAGAAGCGCTGTTACCTATCTCTATGGAGATCCCGGTGATACAGTTGTTGAAATCTCTTGAAATAGAACAAAATGATGCCATGGAGGTTCGGCTTGCCGAACTATTGAAAGTACAGGAAAAAATGGAAAGTTCCCTAAAAGAAATGACATGTCGTCAACAGGTGTTCAAACGGTGGTTTGACAAAAAAGCTTCCGACCAAGGCCTAAAATGTGGAGACGTAGTGCTAAAATATGACAGCAGGGCTGCAAAGCTAGGTCAGCATGGTAAGTTTGATAGCCTATAGGAGGGACCCTTCAAAATCATTCGGTGCATGCAACACAATGCTTTCGAGCTAGAAAATATGGAACAAGAGCCTTTAGGAATTCCGGTTAATGGGATTCACCTTAAATTGTTCCATTAAGCATCAAGCCTACCCTGTACAGTTGTAAATAACATTTTTTTTTCCTTTCCTATTTTTGGCCTACCCTCTTGCTAAATCAATTGACTTGCTATGCATTCGCTCATCATCATTAGTGGGTAAAACACCGGAGTTTCTTAAAATGCAAAAGTATGCTCGTAAACAAAGACAAAACATACAGGATTTGCAAATCCAGAAAATCACACACAAAAGCAAACAGGAGCATAGATTTTACTTAAAAAGAGACGTATATATTTATATACATGTTCCTGGGTTACAAAATGGCATGGATGCCGATTTTCAAAATGTACAAGTATTAGAGCATATATATATATGATGGCCTTTTATCAGGCTTATATGGATCAGGTGGGTTACATCAACAAGCACCAAGGCAAGGGGATCATCTATCCGCAGGAATGGCTGGCAGCAACTGACGCATTTAAGGCAGCATTCGCTTCTTCCTCATCAACAAGCTCCTCGGCGGCACTGGCAGCGTCATGAAACACGGCCGTCGTCGGTGGTGGATACACTAGGTTCATGAAGTCAGTATACCATTCTACATCGTAGAAGGGTATCACATTGTAGCTCCTGAACAGGAAGTGAAGAGCTTGGGTAACCCTTTGCTGATGTTGGCCATGGGTCTGCAGGCGGAATCCGCTCAGGAATGACAGCCAAATGATGACAGCTTCTTCTTCGATAAAACGACGCAAGTCACTGGCTATTGGCAGGCCTATCCCGTACGCAGCATGTGTAACAACCTCGCCGAGCCCATTCAGGTACTTCTTCGGGAAGATTTCTTTGACTAGCTTCAAGACAAGCGGCCGAGGGACACAAATGTCCAGCATGGACGCTACAAAGTGCGAGCACACGTCGGTGTTCACCCGATACTTATCTTCATATTCAACACAGTCCTTGCCTAAAACCCACTTGATGGCTACTAGAACCAGCGAGTGCTTGTTCTTCGTCATTCTCTTGAGCCTTCTAGTGGAGATCTCACCTACAAACGTCGTCTGCGATTTGAAGGAGGTTAGACGAATAGGGGTATCCATATCTCCTAACACTATTCCTAAATCCGCTGAGTAATGCCGAAATCTGCTCACCACCTAACCTATGAAAAGACTTGCTTAGTAGTATTCTACTGGCCTATTTATAGAAAATTGACAAGACGTATGCCAATCCGCCTGTAAGAAACGTGATGTATATTGGCCACAATCTCGAGGGCCGAGTCTACGTTTGTTCACGTTTTGGGCTGGTACATGCATGGTAGCACGGCTCAAGGCATGCTTAATTAAATCAAGTTAATTAATTGAGTTTTAAAAAGGTGGCACTTGTTGACGAAGGGACGTATGGCCGTATGCTATGGTGTCAAATCTCAAGCACATCCCAGAACCCGAGGTGATATTCGTATCTTTTTCAGGCGGTGATTGTTTGCTTGGCGTAATCATTCCGGCCAGGATATTAATTACCGGTACATACTAGCACAAGGTGAGAAGGCCAGTTGCAAGCTCAATTTCCAAGGAGATCAAGGTGTATCACACGATCTCTTGAAAGCAATGATGAAATCTAGCCACCTCGAAAAAACAATCAGCTCATCTTGCACGAGTTGTGGAGTTAACGGCACATGCCGAATTAAATGCAAGGGGCTCGCGCTTGCCTACCACCTTGAGGAAAGTTGTTATTATTGCATGAAAATGCTTAATGTTTCTAAGTCTTTTTCCAAAAGCTAAGGAGTGCGTGAAGTGTTTTCTATTTGTATATCCAGTGCAAGCGTATTCAAAGGCCAGGGAGCTTACAAGTTTTGCCGCGAAGAAAAAATGTTGGAATCTTCAGCTCAGCCAATGCAGGAAGGGATTAGCCAGGAACTGTATTTGGCTATTTGCTCTTCGGCCGAGGTTTACGTATACGAGGATGTAGCATATGCCACTCCTGGTATACCCAAGAAGGTGAAAAAAGCCAACATAGAGGAGCTGGAGAGGCCCAAAGAGTGGAATAACCCGAAAAAGGTTAGAGAAAAGTGGGCTAATATCTACGATCCAAAACTTGCCAAGAACCCTAAATCTCGTAGAGAGGTAGCTTGTGCAAGGTTATCAGCGTCAAAGGCAGACCAAGCCACGGCAAACAGAGTCTGACTTAGCAGTCTTCCACAATACATGGTCCCATTGGTGCACTATTGCCCGGAGGTGGTCGACACGGCTGTTCAACGCTACAACCCAGATACCCACTGCATTGAAGGTCGCAATTTAAGGGTTCAGATCAGCCCAGAGGCCATCTGGCATATGTTATGTATCCCTGATCCCAAAAGGAGAAAAGAGAATATCGAGCATT
The DNA here is from genome assembly GCA_007258455.2 of Sequoia sempervirens. Lineage (NCBI taxonomy): Eukaryota > Viridiplantae > Streptophyta > Pinopsida > Cupressales > Cupressaceae > Sequoia > Sequoia sempervirens. Next base: position 236,589,069 of record VDFB02000013.1, read on the forward strand.
TCCGCCCAAGCAAAGCGGAAAAAATATGGAAAAAGATGAGAACCGGCTCCGATTTCCTGTTAGAAGAGACTAATAAGAAGGGTGTTGCGTCTGCTAAGGCACCGAGTATCCCATTATTGCGTGGTTCATTCCATGATGACCTCCAAGACCCCATATCCATGCTGGCATTTGTTTGCGGCTGAGACTTCGATGAAAAGATCGAGGCTTTTCAGCTAGGCCTGCAATACAGTTTCGCAGGCAGCATGAACTTTTCTGGTATGATTTTGCTCAGTTCATGGTCGAAGAAATGATACAACAAATAGAGAATTATCATGCGGAGAAGAAATTTTGATTTCTTTCCTACCTAGTCCACATGTTCCTACATCAGAATCTGGATTTCTTTGCCTGATTTGTCCCACTATCAATTTTTGACGAGTAGAACAAAAGAAAGTTGGTGTCTACATGGACACCCTACCTTTCTGCAACATATGACTACTATGCCTTCGTGGACTATTTCATAGCCCCGGTCCTGAATGATTTGATCGGAGAGGGTGATATCGTTTGGCTTAACACTAAGCAGACTGGATTTCTGCAAGGCTACACCCCCGCTTGTGATTGGTTCTTGGGCAAGGATTTCACGATCCTTCGAATGAGGGGTTTTATTGGTAGGCATTTCCTACTCCTGGCTTGCATCACCGATAGAGTGCTCATGCTGGAGGTTTACCGGCAGGTGTACATCATTGATTTCATGTTCTATAGCAGCGAAAGTGTCAAGAGGAAGGGATTCTTCACTTGCCCGAAGAGTTTCAAGTCAATAACACTTGTTAAAAAATGATCGCATGAGCTGCTAGGGGACAAGCTGGCACACCTGGGGTTAGTACTAGTAAATGATAAGTGGGATTACAACCCTTTCAATGACCTACCTAAGCCACATATGAAAGTTACACATGTTCCCCGACCATACTGGGAGAAGCGGCGTAATAACCGGACTGATAAAGATGAAGATCTGGTTGAATTAGCACAAATCCCTACGCCGGATACCAGGGGCCCATGGCACAAGTTCTACTTTCCAGTGGCCGTGGCCAAGGACAACCTTCCGATAGAGCGCAGCATGCATAACAAGTTGAAAGTGGATGAGGAATGGAGCGATGAAAAAATAAAAACTTTCTAGAGATACCGCTAGGAAACAGGACAGTTGAAAGCTCCTTATAACCAATTGAAGGACGACCAGGAATTTGAAAGATGGTGGGATGAAGGCCATCCCAGCCTGATCTCCAGTGCTAACAGAAGTGAAGCAGAAGGCTCCGAGGAGCAGGAGGAAGAAACGGCGACATCAGCGCAGGAGGGCGATGCCTCCGGGCATGCCGCCTATGTGGGCACTAATGTGCGCTTTAACATATCAAGGGGCTCGCTTACATGCACATGGGCCGCTAAACTGGTCAGGCTAATGCCCCAGCAGAAGGATCCAACTGCCAAGGTTAGTGAGTGTCCCCCCGTGAAAAGGCAACGCACAGAAAGTGTTATCGGGATAGTTTCACATGAACCGGCCGAAGGGGAAACACCCGCTGCTAGTGAAATGCCAGAGATTGCGGGCGAGTCCCGAACGATCCCGATGCCACCGTCGACCAGTCAGTAGGTACATTTCTCTCCTTCCTCTCTTACATCTCTTTCTTTCATGTCCGTCCCTGCTTAATTAGCAACTCCTGCCATTAGTCCGAGCCCTCCACCCTCTGTTTCTGGTCCAGCTTATTCCGTTGGATTTGCCCAGTATTCGCAAGCCCAACTGTTTATAATTACCCCTCCGAGCATGCTAATGCCTACTGCTGCCGCCCAGACTTTCCTCACCTCGCTTTCTGAAAATATTCCTCCCATTGGCCCCCACTCTTTTTTCGAGATGCTTACAGATCCCTTCCCATTGTAGCAAGCCGATACCCAAGCAGCAACTCTTTTCCCTCGGCTAATAGGCCTTACGACTGAATCTCCAGTTCAGCCGTTGCAAATGTCTAACCCTGCCGATAACCCCCAGGCTAAGTTATGGAACGTGCCACACTTTTCTCTGCAAACCGTCACCCTCCAAAAGAAACAAATGCGCACACCTATGAAAGTTACCTATCCCTACGCCCTGCCTTCTGGTGTTCCTTTCGTAGGTGGGCTGGTTTCATCACCAGCTGAGTTCATTGCACAGATAGATTATGGGAAGGAAGCACGCACAAATAGAATGAGGCGACGAAGGGCAAAGGATGACAATTCCCCCGCTGAGCCGAGAGTACATGCTTCGTTTGACGAGGCCCGCCAAGAGTTAAAATTTGCAACTATGTACCCAATGATAAACAAGCCCCAGGGGGAAATGCAACCAGAGGACTATGAAATTTATGCTGTCGGACTGGACATGAAGGTAGCCCGGCCACAAGATAAAGTCAAAATCATGGAGGAGACACAACGGGTGGTCACTTCGGACTTCCTAAAGACTGGTCGCTAGTTAAAGAAGAAGGATGAATAGCTCAAGGCAGCCAAGGACAGGGTGAGCTTTCTAGAGGCAAAGAAAAAATCCTTAGAGGCGGATATCGCCCGAATGACAGAAAGGGCGCTAACAGCAGAAAATGAGATAAACAGGCTTTAGGGCGAAATTGCGAAGACCCAAGTAGTCGACCCAGTCTTATTAAAAGAGTTGCAGAATCAAAACCAAGTAGCACAACAGAGCCTACGGTCGATAGAGGAGGAGCTTGAACGTTTTCACCTTGAGTATAGTCAGAGGCTGGCAGAGAAAGGTGAGGAGATGGAACACCTACAAAAGCAGTATCAACAAAAGGTACAGGAAAAAGAGGCCGAATTCCAAGGTCTGAAGACTAAACTGGAAGAGGAGCTCCGAGAGACAAAAACCAAGCTAGAAGACGAGCTCCGAGAGACAAAAGCTTCATTAGAAGAGCAATCGGCTAACCACTCCAGAGCTGAACAAACTTGGAATAAAGAAATGAATAGCTATGCAGAGCAGTTGGCATCCGAGAGAAAGAAGAAGGCAGAATTCGCCGAGGCCCTCATTTCAAGAGACGCGGAGATTTCTTCGCTTAAGGCCTCTCTGCCACCAACCCCTGCCCAACCTGATATCATCCCACTAGTCAGGCAATTGTATATTTCTCACTAGGAGAAAATCAAAGCCTTCTTCCTAAATCTGCAGCCTATCCTCCGGTTCATCGATAAGGCATTAAAAATCAATCAGGAAGCCCATGGCACAATGGAACAGTTCCCTCGTTTCATCAAGGAAAAGGTTCCTGAGGCAAGGGACTTGCTAAATAAGCTATACTCGGTCTCAGACGAGATCCTTGCCGGGGCGGGTATCGAAGATTGGGACACCGCTGCTCAAACGGCAAATAGATTCATTCATTGCCACTCCACTTTCGAGCGTACTAAGGCAGCGGCAGCTTTTATAAACAAAGAGCTGGATGGCATTCGAGGGAGTTTCTCTGAGTTGGGCAGGTTGAGATTGCCGTCTCCATTCCTTGAGGATGGCACTATTGCCACGGCTGCACAGATTACGGAGGTTATTGAACAGAAGGAGAACGATCCGGAGGCATTCAAAGATTTCGGCAGCCCCCCAACGGCAGTAGATATTGAGGCGGTCATTCATCCACTCTCCTAGTTACTTTTCCATATATAAGCAAGCGCCGGCTTACCAGAGGTGCTGCCTCACAAGGAAGTTATTGACCTCCGTGGGGCACAAGAGAATTTGTGCAGCATGGCAAAGCCATCCAAAAGTGAATGGTCGCCTTTGCAGGCTGCACTTTCCAAACTCTAATGACTCCGTTTGCCCTATGGATGAAAGCTCTGGTTTGTAGAACCAGAGAGTTTTTGGGTTCTTCGTTCCTTATCCGAAATGTCCCTGATAGTCACCAAAAGCTGTTAAAATAAGATTCAACAGCTCCCTTTGGGTTCCTTTTGTTGATATTCGTGTGCCGGCTTGTGTGTCTCCAAGTTGTTCGGCTTCCTGGCAGATTTTGATCTTCCCCCTTGCGCATTTTTTACTTCGCAACTTGGGCTAACGGCTTCCCTTTCGGGTCCTGAAGTGCTGTGTTGGGCGTCCACGTGTCTCACCCACGGGGATTCTTATTTTGTTGCTTTATATTTTCTTCGGGTCGCTATGCCTTCCACAACGGTCCAGCACTCCTAAGATTGTTAGAGGGGCCCACATCTCGATACGTGGCGGCGTATCGCAAACCTTCCTAGCAGGGATAGATTATGTTGCTGCGGGCTGCGAAAGATTTCTATGGGCCTTCTTTATTTCCTGGCGGGACCTACCTTCGCCCACGTGTCAGCGGTTCGCAGTTTTTAAAACAGCAGTAGGGATGAGAGCACTGCAGGTTGCGAAATGCGGCCACACGTCTTTCGCCACCAAGTTCATACAGCCTTTCCCCCATTTTCAAAGTGACCTCGGTCCCTTGAACAAGTGTCACTCCTCCGCAAGCTCTCGATTGATGGAGGAGGAGTTTTCATTCGGGCCGCGATTTGTTGCCACGTGCATTACATTGATTATCAAAGCAAGCTTTTCTACTGGCCGAGCGGGATAGTGTTATTGGGACCACTGCCATCATTACAAGGGGTACGTCTATAACTGATTGACTAGATGTTATGTTCTAACTGGTTGCTCTTATAACAGCATTGGGAATATTCTTATTTAGGCATCATTACGGGAGATTGTGGGATCTTTCTGTTACAGCTCTCCAAGCGGTGGGATTTTGCTCTCCGGCTATATATAATCGCTCTTTCAAGGGAATGAGGTCGAAGATTTTTAGAAAGAATACTAGTTTTCGCAAGAGACACCAGGCCTCTGTTGCATGTTTATTCACAGGAAACTTTCAGACTGTGCCTATTGTTCGGCCTTTCTATTTTCATGTCTTGATTAAACTGTGAACTGTGCTTCTTATTGTCTTAAGCATTTCATTTGAGGAGACTTCTATATATTGAATGAAAACTTTCTAGTCTAAATCATGTCTTAATGACTCTTCTTAGCAGTAAGAACGTATGCGATACTGTTTTATGTCAATTAAATGAATTGTTTATGATATAGCTTTAAGTTTCCGATGTTTTGGAACATAACTATAACATTCAGGCCCTTAAGTATAGGATTTATCGTGCCTATCAATAAGCTTTGGCGCATCGCCTTAGATTAATATTTGTTTCATTATATCCGCTTCCTTTTCCCTTTCCAAAACCCATTATATAGAAGAAGCCGGCTTCTTTAAAATCTGGAGGTCACTCAGTTTGGCGCAAAGGGGTCCCCCTTGAACTGAGTTTCCCATAAGGCACTGTTACCTCATCAATTTTTGGCATCAACAGTATTCATTTATCATAGCATCATGTTTATTTCAAGCATATTAGTTCGATTCAATATCATAGCTTAATCTTGCATCATGCATCATATTTAAATCTTGTTCTTTAGGAAGAAATTTTGTTGAGCCTAGCCTACAAATCTGAGAGCAAAAGCTGGAATCGACAAAAACACTGAAGATAGAGGATGATAGGATGACAATCGAAGCAGAATACTGAGTTTGCATTTATTTATTTATTATGTTTTGTTTTGATACAATGTCTTATTGGTGTGTTTAAATAATATTTGTTTTCAATTCATTTACGCATATTATTTTTGATCACACATTAAATAGCGCCCACCGTGGGGCCTATGCCCTTATTTTAGACTTTTTTCTTGCAGGTTTTCATGCAGGTTTTCTGACATCCGACAGTGCATCTAGGAGATCCAAATTTTTTTCTTTTTGCAAGTACTTTGGCGCATCTAAGGACTGTTTCGACGCATCTGAGAATTTTTGCAGCGCATTTAGGAAATAGAGTGGCGCATATGGGCATTTCTGCAGAGCATATAGGAGTTTAATTGCTGCATATAGGGTCATTAAGTGCATTCAAATTTGTTTAAAAAAAAAGATTTTTTTTTTTTGCATTTAGTTTAGCGCATATAGGTTCTGTTATTGCGCATCTAGGTTCCATTTTAGCGCATATAGGCTCTGTCCTTGCGCATATAGGCTCTGTTATTGCGCATTTGGGTTCTATTCTTGCGCATACATTCTCTTTTTTCCCGCATCTGGGTTCTGTTTCTACGCATCTAGGAAACAGAGTTGCGCATCTGGGTTGTAACAGGGATTCTGAGTCTGACGCCTTCCACAAACAGAATTTCTTTATCTTTTTTTTTCCTTGCTAGATTTAAAATGAATCAATCTAGGGTAGCCACCACATCTTTATCATGCAGTTAAAATGAACCCCATGTCTGTTGTGAAGCAAAATCTTCACTTAGATTAAATCATTTTTTATTTTGGTGCACCTAAAATAAATCTATCTACTCTTCTTGATTGTGTTTGAAAGTGGTAGGTGACTATGCTCTCACCCTGTGCAAACTAGGTGATCAGAAAACCAGACCCACTTTTCCCTGTGTAACCTTGACTTGATAATCAAAGTATCCTCTCCCCTTGCGCACTTGTGCGATCCTGGGTGTAAGAGAAACAATTATTGACTCTAGAAATTGGGTCTGCCTGAAGATTTCATCACCCCAACGCGACTCAAACCGGCAATGGAGCTAAGGCCAAGCTACCCCCAACCAGTATATAAATGTAAATCTTAAGGGAAAACCTAAGGTTGCTTGTGCGGATGTGTCATACAGATGGAGTTGTACTCCCTTAAACCCTGTTGAGCTTAACCTCTTCAGGCTGGAGTGCCACCTTAATGGTGATTAATCTCTTGCCCCATGTATGGCCACTCAAACGGGGGTCCCAAACTAAATACCATTGTTTAGAAAGCTAAAAACCTTCTATCTGCTAGTCCAACACTGGTCGGTGTGAAGCTTTCCACACTTTAACAGTCTGTAGTAGAGGTGATCAGCTCGCTATGGGAGTTTCATGGGGGTTGGAAGCTTGGTTAGCTTGAGAAGAGAGTGCACTGTAAGGGGGAGCCCATACAGCCAAGCTTCTGAATTCACACGCTACTGATATGCAGTTGGGAAAACCCACGTGGAATCTAGCGGATATTGTGCTGGCCTAACCTAGGTTGTGCTTGTCTTATTCTGTGCTTGGTTACAATCAAACTTAAGTCAGACTGTTTGCTATGTTTTCAAGAACATTAATTCAGATAAAGGATCATCCAAAATGAACATGAAAAACTTCGGCTGAATTTTCAAAACTAGTCAAAAAATGTCTTTAGAAAATTGTTTTAGTGCATTTAGGAAAAATTGCAGTGCATATAAACTCTATTCTGGCGCATCCACTGGCTGGTTCAGCGCATCTAAGTCATTTTTCAACGCATTTAGGAACTGTTTTAGCGCATCTATGCTTTGTTTCTGCACATTTAAGGTATTCTGCAACACATTTGATTCTTTCTCCAACGCATATACCTCTTTTTGCAGTGCATTTAGGAAACAAAATAGCGCTTTTAGGTTTCTATCAAAATTTTTACACAGACCCGAATCTCTGAGATTTCTCTCCCATGTTGAGAAAGTGGAAATCAACCAAGTTTGTCAAGAAATCAATCTTCAATAGGATCAAGAAGCCCAAAATGAACTTAAGTTACAAAAGGACTTTAGACCGCAGAGAATTCTTGTATAAGAGTCGAGACGTCTTGCTCCATTATTGCAAATTTCTCCATAGATACCAAGACTACATTAGAGGATTCATTGACGATTACGATGTAGAACCTTTGGCTACTCAAGCTTATTATCAAAGATTAGCGTTATCTCAACATCACAATCGTAATCAACCTCTTGAGTTTGAGAATATACCACAACCTTCAATTGAATATTCAACGCATCCTAGTCAAATCCTTCAGTGACCTTCGATCATATCATAGGATCTCTTACATATGCCTATTTTTACGAGATCTCAACACAACAAACTAGGAGAAACATCTCAACAAGAAACTCCTACCCACAACATTCAAGAAGAAGGTGAACATGATAGTCCTATTTTTAGTGTGAATTGCAATCCTCTTTTCAGTGACAACAATATGACTGATAGAGAGGTAAATCCACCTCATAAGAACAAAGATATGAACAAAACTCCCATAGATAGTGATGATGAGAAAGAAGAAGAACTTCACCTTAGAGAGGTTGAACAATACCCCAAGTTTCTTAAAGCCATAGAAAAGATCCTACAACGAGACAAGGAAAAGTATTTCCTCTTCCTAGCCGATCAAGGAGCTAAACTGCCTAAGGATTTTGATACGGAGAAATTAAAGAGCAAAGAAGAAGAAACACCCCCATCTAATCTTACTACTCTTACTCAACAATTTAAGGCACTCCAAGGACAAATCAAAGAGTTACAAGGGGGGACCACAACAAAGAAATACACTCTTGATGACATATGTCCTTATCCTTTTGATAGAAGTCTCAACATGATCCCATTTCCTAAACATTGTGAAATTCCCAAATTTGATTGTTATAATGGGAAATCGGATCCAATTGATCACATTAGATACTTCTGAAACATGACATTAGAATTCACCCACGAGGATACTTATTTATTGCGATTATTCCCTCAGAGCCTTGGAGTTAACTCTATGGAATGGTTATCTAAGATTACACCTCTTGTTCAATCATTTGAGGAATTGATCAATTTGTTCATAACATAATACGCCTACAACATCCAACACCAAATCACCATGATTAATCTTTGCAAAGTTGCACAAAAACCTGGTGAACCTTTCACTACCTTTCTTCAAAGATGGAGAAGAATGTTCGCTAGGTATCCGCGTCATGTCTCTGAAAAGGAAAAAATGGTTACTTTCATCAACAGCCTAAATTCAGAAATGAGCTATCACTTAAATCTACATTGTCCACCCTCCTTTGAGAAATTGATTGAGGATGCCATCACCATCAAAAGTGCTTTGGTCAAAAGAGGGACAATAAAACTTGACAGGGACAACCCTAGCTCATCTAATCATTACAACAATCAAGACAAGTCTAAATTTTGGACCCGCAACAAAAACATTGTAAACGATGGTGTTGTAGATGCAAATCATATCGTGACTAAGCCATTTGTTCTGAGTACTCCAAATACTACTCATAACAATAATTACAACAATGTCAATTCAGTCATGAACCTAGGAAACAATCATCCCCCTCCAACGAACAACAATCAGGGGACTGTCAACAACCAAAACTACCGGGGAAACAACAACAACAACACCTTAGGGAATACCTCAAACACGAACCCAGAATGCTTTTCATTCTTCTCTAATAGAAGAACCTTCACTCCATTAGGACAATCCTTGGAATCAGCTTTCAAAGAGGCTATGGAAAAAAATGTCCTTACGTTACCACCTCAACGCAATTATGAACCTAGTGTAAAACCTCCATCATGGAATGAAGCTTATTATTGTGACTATCATAGGTGCAGAGGTCATCATACAAACAATTGTCAAGCTTTGAAGCATGCTATTCAAGACCTAATTGATAAAGGTATCATCACAGTAGAAGGACAACAAAAATCCAATGAAGATCACCAAGCATTTCGCAACCCTCTACCAAATTATCAAAAGGGAGAGTCTTCTGACAAAAATGTGAACCAAATTGATGACACTATAATTCGTCACCTCTATACGGATGATGAGCGAGTCAACGTTATAAAATTTAGTGAGAAAATAGAGAATGGACAAGTTAATGTCACAACGAGAGCACAAGCTAAAGTTGTATTGAAGGGTGCCTCTTCGAAATCTACTGAGACCTTCCCTCAACATCAATATGACTTAGTTAACCAACTTCGAAAAACTTCGGCCCAAATCTCCATTTTAGAACTCCTGAAGATTTCCCCTGCACATAAGGAAATTTTAGATAAGGCCCTTTTTGAAACAACTGTATCCACAGATTTGGATGTGAACCGATTTCAATCTATGGTAGGACATTTGTCCTCACCTACATGTCTCTCATTTTCAGACAAAGATGATGTTTCCATGACTCATCCCCATAATTCATCATTATACTTAGAGGTCATGATCCATAATTTCATGTTAAACGTGTCCTAATAGATGGAGGGGCTGGTTTAAATATATGTACCTTGAAGGTGGTTCAAGCTTTAGGATTTTTAGAGGACTCCATTGATCCTAGAAGGAAGATTACTATAAAAGCCTATGATGATGAGGAAAGAACATCTAAAGGTCTAATCATGCTACCAATCAGAGTGGGACTTGTCATCAAAAATACCTTTTGTCAAGTTTTAGACCGGAATCTTGCATAAAACATCTTGTTGGGTCATCCTTGGATTCATGAAATGCAAGCTGTTCCATCCACTTACCATCAATGTCTTAAGTTTCCATATGACGGACAGGAAATCACTATACCAGTTGATAATTCAAACACCCAAACTTGTGCCAATGTCAAAGCTCATCAGGATACTTTGGTTCCAAACAATGGAGAAGCACTTGCTAATACTTCTCCTAAGAATGATACACAAATCAGTCAATTATCCAAAAGATTTGATAGAAAACTGCAGTTCAAGGAAAGCGGAGTTGGGGAATATTCTCTTTGTCTTGCTAATCTACCTACATCTCCTCGATCACATGGACAACCTTCTATTACACAACAACAGATATCAGTAGCATCAACATCAGCACAAATACAAATAGAGCCAACTACCAAGTTCAATGGACAATTTATCAAAGAAAAATTCCCCATGGGAGATCCTGAGGATACAACAATTCTAGATTGGCTCTATAAGGATGAAGAGGAAACAGTTCTAAATGTCACCTTACCAACGGATCGATATGGAAAAGGGTATTCCATCATGCAAAAGATGGGATATGACAATGGTCCTCTTGGAAAAAGAAAAGAAGGCATAGTTGAGTCTATCCATCTCCCAGGGCTTGTTGCATATAATAAAATTGGAATAGGCTATGACGCTACCCCATCCAAACAATCACAAGGTAATGTTTTTACATTGCAAGAAGGTTCCGATAAGAAAGAGGCATGTTTGGCATCAATCCTAAATTTCATAGAAAATAACTCTAATACAGATTCTGCTGAATATGAGTGGGATACCATCCACAATGATGAATTTTGGAGGGAAAAAGAGGTAGATGTCATACACAAGTATACACCCACTTTAATCAAAGGAGAAGGTTCAGGGTCCCAACCACAAGAATCTGAACCACAAAGCAACTATGAGTCTAGTGATACTGAGTCAGATTTTAACGAACAAGACTATCAGGAGAATAGTACCATCATTGACCTACCTCATACCTCGGATCCTACCGATAACTCTGTCTTGACCCTAACCATCACTGATTTCACACAACCAAATGACTTATTACCTTTAATTCATCTTGATCTCATTGACTGGGATCTAGCCGAACCTATTGATATACCTATTTTTCCAAATGACGAAGCTATCATAAACTTCCTCTTCGCCGATGATGTAAATGATTGTTCCACTAGCGATTTTTGGTATGAAGTCTTTAATCAGGAGAGTGTCAAGTCTCTTAGCTACAAAAATGAAAATAAAGAAAAATGATCTAGTGGTGAAAACCAGAAATTGGTAGTGCTAGATCAGACAAAAGATAAAATAAAGAGTGTATCAGATGGTGAAAACCTTTTTAAGGCACTAGCTAATGGGACTCTTGACACTCTCTCAGAGCATTATCATGAGCAATCACCCATCTTGATCGAGCCTACAAAAGAAATCAATATTGCAACTACAGATAATCGAAGGATTCTACAGGTAGTTGAATCAATGACAGATAAAGAAATCCCAGAGTTCATGAACTTTCTCAAAGAAAATCAAGTTAATTTTGCTTGGTCATATGCAGACATGCCAGGTCTTGACCCTAATCTCATAATGCATCATTTGTCTATCAAACCAGGAGCTAAACCAGTGAAACAAAAACTCAGGAAGATGCATCCTCATGTTGCACTACTGGTTAAAGAAGAACTCAAAAAGCTCCTAGATGCAGGATTTATAAGATCAATTGCCTATGCAGAATGGATCTCCAATATTGTACCAGTAGCAAAGCTAGATAAACGCATTAGAGTATGCACTGATTTCAGAGATCTTAACAAAGCTTGCCCAAAGAATGACTTTTCGCTTCCAAGCATTGACACTATAGTTGATTTAACAGCTGGCCATGCCATGTATTCATTAATGGATGGTTTCTCTGGTTACAACCAAATCAAGATTGCACCAGAAGACCAAGAGAAAACAACTTTCACTTGTCTGTGGGGAACGTACTATTGGAATGTCATGCCTTTTGGCTTAAAGAATGCTGGGGCTACTTATCAAAGAGCTATGACTACGACCTTTCATGACATGATGCACACATTCATGGAAGATTATGTAGATGACATATTGGAAAAATCATATACTAGAGAAGGACACTTGGAGATACTGTCAAAAATATTTACCAGATTGGAAAAATTCAAAGTTCGCCTAAATCCTAAGAAATGTGTTTTTGGGGTCACGTCTGGAAAACTTTTAGGATATATTGTTTTAGAAAAGGGAATTGAAGTAGACCCTGCTAAAGTTCAGGCAATCATGGAGATGCCTCCCCCAAAGAACATCAGTCAATTGAGATCATTACAAGGGCGACTTCAGTCCATCAGAAGATTCATTGCACAATTGGCTGACAAAAGTCTACCATTCACACATCTCCTGCATAAGAATGTTCCTTTTAGATGGGATGACAAATTTGAAATGACATTTCAACAAATCAAGCAGTACCTGATGAACCCTCTAGTTCTAGTACCACCAAATCCAGACAAACCATTGATCCTGTACATCACTGCCACCGAAACATCTTTGGGGGCATTATTAGCACAAGAAGATTGTGAAGGAAAAGAACGTGCAATCTATTACATCAATAGAACACTAACAAGTCATGAACTTAACTATACTTTCATTGAGAAGGCTTGTTTAGCAGTAGTCTTTGCTTCACAAAAAAATTGACATTATATGCTAACTCATACAATCAATCTTGTTTCAAAAATTGATCCACTCAAGTATCTACTAAGTAAAGCATCACTAACAGGAAGGTTAGCAAAATGGGTCATAATTTTGAGTGAGTTTGACATCCACTACGTTGATCGCAAAGCAATCAAAGGACAAGTTATTGCTAATCAACTAGCAGACGCTCCTCTACAAACAGAGCACCCCTTACACATTAAATTTCTAGATGTTGATGTTTTCACAGCAGAATCTAAGTAGCTATGGTCCTTATACTTCGATGGTTCTTTTACTCAACATGGATCGGGAGCAGGCATTCTCTTTGTCACCCCTCAAGGACATAGCATTCCTCGGTCATATAGGCTAATGTTTCCATGCACCAATAACATAGCCGAATATGAAGCACTAATTACTGGACTAAAGACAACATTGGAATGGAGGATTACCGAGCTACAAGTTTATGGTGACTCACAACTAGTTATTAATCAAATCAATGATGATTATCAGACTAAAGATGACAAGTTGTTTCCATACAAAAATATGATCGATGACTTCAAAAAGTAATTTGTGGACATTCAGTTCACACAAATTCTAAGGATTGATAACAAAGTAGTTGACGCTATGGCTATGATCTCATCATTGGTACAACTCCCAGAAAAATAGACTCGCTATGCATTTCTGGTGGAACAATTATTTACACCTGCTTATGACACACCCGAAAGCCAAATTATCTGCCACATGGTAGGATCTGATTCCCCCTGGTATGGTAAAATTTATTCCTACCTAGAAGACAACATTTTACCACCTGACTTATCTCGTAACCAAAAATGAAATCTTTATCCGACAATCCTCCCGCTATACCCTTATCGCTGATACCCTTTATCGCCATGGTCTTGATGGTACTTTACTTCGATGTCTTGAACGTGACGAATCCGACAAAGCTTTACAAGAAGTTCATGGGGGAATTTGTTGTACTCATTCGAGTGGACTAACCTTATCCAAGAAATTGATTAGAATGGGTTACTACTGGCCTACAATGGAGAGGGAATCATTTACTTTTGTTAAAACATGCTCAAAATGTCAGATTCATGGGAATCTTATTCATGCTCCTGCATAGGAACTTCACTCATTCACACCAACCTGGCCATTTTCTCAATGGGGGTTAGATCTAGTAGGTAAAATTCATCCTTCATCCTCAAATGGGCATAAGTTCATCATCACGGCGACAAAATATTTCACTAAATGGATTGAGGCGATACCTCTCTCTAAAGTCACTGGAAAACAGATTTCATCCTTCATACTCAACTACATTATTTGTCGATATGGTATTCCTAATGCCATTATTACAGATAATGGTTGACCTTTCAAGAATTAGGATGTTGATGAAATTTGTGAAAGATTCCATATTTAGCACAGATATTCAACACCTTACTATCCACAAGGCAATGGTCAAGTAGAGGCCTCAAACAAGACTATACTAAATATTTTGAAGAAAACAGTAAATGATTCAGGGAAAGATTGGCATGTTCAACTCAATCCCGCCTTGTGGGCTTATAGAACTAGTGTCTGAACGCCAACAAGAGCAACACCTTTTTCCCTTGTCTATGGAGCAAAAGCCATATTTCCTTTAGAGGTTGAAATACCTTCACTAAGAGTATCACTGAAAGGTCTCATAACAGATGATGAATACAGAGTTTCCCGACTACAAGAGTTAGAACTTCTAGATGAAAAGAGATAGAGAGCAACTAACCATTTGAAAGCATACCAAAAGATGATGTCTCACAGCTATAATCACAAAGTAAAGCCATGTACCTTTCACGTGGGGGATCTAGTTCTGAAAGAGAACCCACACAATCAACAAGACAGAGAAAAGAAAGGAAAGTTTGAACCAAATTGGCTAGGCCCTTACGTGGTTATTGCAGTCTACGATTCAGAAGCATACAAGTTATCAACGCCAAAAGGAGACCTGTTTGATGAACCCATTAACATCATGCATCTTAAGAAATATTATGTTTAAGTCAAAAAAAGTCCTGAAAAATCCAAAAACAGCAGAAAAAGTCCTAAAGAAATCCAAAAAAATAGCAGAAAAAGTCTTGAAGAAATACAAAAACAGCAGAAAAAGTCCTGAAGAAATACAAAAACAGCAAAAAAGGTCCTGAAGAAATCTAAAAACAGTAGAAAAAGTCCTGAAAAAATCCAAAAATAGTAGAAAAAGTCCTGAAAAAAATAAATTCAAAAACAGTGAAAAATACAAAAAAATCAAAAAATGTCATAGGATGAAAACCTGGAAAACAGGTAGTCTATTGACAGAAACATACAAAAAAAAAATTAAAAAAAAACATATAAAAATAAGAAAAATGCAATAAATACAGATAGTGAAAATCTAGCAAATAGACGCTATCCGTACCTCTCCATCTATTAGTTCTTGTTTTGCACTTTAGCTTTCCTTCTTTCCGCATCTTAGGGTTATAATCGCATCATCTTGCTGTCATTTTCCTAGAGTGATAAAATGTCTTACCATGGCTTGATCGTTGTACATATTCCTTTTCGCTAGTTGCGTCAATAAACAGGGCAAAAAATCAACTGGGGGCATTTAACTTTTAGAGGATACTAAGACAGCTGGACCTTGTCATAGGATCTGATCCTATGAACAAACAATCAACTCACGCGAAACTGTATTTGATCAGTGAGCCTTCTCATGAAACAGTTTTCAGCAGATACCATATCATTGTCTATTGGATGATCCAAAAATCTGAATAATGTATGAAATAACAGTATTACATGTTTGATCAAAGGTTGTTTGATTTTCGATATCATAACTCTGGAGCACACTCGATGATGTATTGAACTAGAGTGGCAAGGAACGAGAATGATTTTTCTTTGTTTGCTGTCTTGAGGTTAACGATCAATTTGATGCAAATATGTCACAGGACATGATGACCAAAGCAATATCATCGATGAAAGTTCCACATTTGCATCAGAAAGGTGGTTAATCTTTGTCTGTTTATGCAAGAAATGCTCAGGTTATCTCGGTTCAATTATACCTCAATGCTTGTGTTCGCTTGCTATATCAAAATTCATGAAAGTTGTACTCTGGTCATCATTGGTGCTAATTTCCCCTCTGATGCTTGTACATACTTCCAACATTTTAAATGTTCTATGATGATTCAAGAAGGCTTATAACAGGCTCAACAAACTGGTTAGTTTCATTTAGTTGCATATTTGTTAAATCATTGTATATATCTGCATATTGGATTCACATCAGTGTTTTGAAAGGCTGAATGAAAGCATTAATGGTTGTCATGTAGTTTTGAGCTTTTTGTGGAGGACATTTGGACATCTGATTCATTTTCTCATCAATTCATTTTTTATCATTTTATCATTCATTATCATTTTTATCATTATCATCATCATTCTCTTTTATCAGTTATCATTTCATCAATTCATTTTTATCATTATCATTTCATTCATTTTTATCATTATCATTTCATTCATTGCATCAATTCATTTTTATCATTTATCATTTCATTTCATTCATTTTTATCATTATCATTTCATTCATTGCATCAATTCATTTTTATCATTTATCATTTCTCATTTCATTCATTCATTTTTTATCATTATCATCATCATTCTCTTTTATCATTTATCATTTCATCAATTCATTTTTATCATTCTCATTTATCATTTATCATTTATCATTTTATCATTCATTTTATCATTATCATTTCATTCATTGCATCAATTCATTTTTATCATTATGATTTATCATTTATCATTTCATTCATTCATTTTCATCATTATTATTTATCCTTCATTATCATTTCTCATTCATTCATTTTATCATTCATTTCATCTTCATTTTCATTTATTATTCATTCATTTTATCATTCATTTTTATCATTATCCTCATCTTTTTCATTCATTATTCATTCATTTTATCATTCATTTCCCATTCTCATTATCATTATCATTTATCCTCATTCATTCATTTTTTTATCTTTATCATTTTATCATTACCATATCATTTATTATTCATTATCATTCCATCACTATCATTTACCATTATCGTTATCATTACCATTTTCATTTATCATCTAATCATTTTATCATTATCATTTATCATTTGTTATTAGTTATCATCATAATCTCATATCATTTCATTACCATTCCACATTATTATCATTTTATTATCATTTCATTACCATCACATAAACATTACCAAACATATCCTTTATCTTTTCATCATTATCATTATCAGTATCACATTCATTATCTATCATTTTCATATCATACTATTCACTTCTGCATTTGCTACAAAAATTCAAAAATCCACAAC
This sequence comes from Sequoia sempervirens, assembly GCA_007258455.2. Lineage (NCBI taxonomy): Eukaryota > Viridiplantae > Streptophyta > Pinopsida > Cupressales > Cupressaceae > Sequoia > Sequoia sempervirens. The sequence goes on from VDFB02000013.1 coordinate 236,606,307, forward strand.
TCATATCTACATCATCACAAATCATTGCATCTACATCATCCATTCACATCATATCATTAAATCATCCTGCATCATAAGATTAGTCCGCAAAAATAATAAAAACATATCAAAAATTCATCTCATATCATACATGCATAAAAGTAACATCCATATAAACATCACAAAATGCATAAACATATCATCATCACAAACATCGCCGCTGCATATCATTGCTCATCAAAATAATATAAATGTCCAATGTCCAATGAAGCTAAAAAGTTTAGAACATAATACATGAGATATGATCAAAAAAATCAATACATGCCCTACATATGTGCCAAAAATATATCAGTCCCAAAACACTAGCTGGTAGATGCCCCTGAAGGAGCTGGACCAGAAGGAGGCGGCCTGCCACTAGTCCCTACATCAGGATCCCATCGAGGCCCTGTAACCTCTCTGCCATGTGTCGATGTCCGTGATCGGGTCCTCGTCCTGCTATGTGATCAGGGATAAGGCTCTCGCCACTTGGGAGGGCATAGCTCCTCATATCGAACTCTGTAATACTCGGCCTCTTTGGCTGCCTCAAATCCCTCTGCAATGGCCTCTCGTAATGAGGTACTCTCTACGATACCCATGAGTCTCTGTGCCACACCCTCAGCCTCCAGTGCCCGCCGTCTAAGGGCATCCCTCTCTGCTACCAACTGTGCTACTTGGGAATCAGGGGCAGGCATCTGAGCCTGTACTTGTGCCTGAGCCTGAACCTATGTCTGAGCCTGAGCCTGTATCTATATCTGTGTCTGTAACTGTGCCTGCTGTCCCTGAAAAGTCTCAACTTGACCCTGCAATGCAGCTATCTGTGCCTGCTGTGAAGAGGATGACACCCTAATCACTGTCTGAGGTCTGCCACCGGACCTGGCTCATCAAAGAATTTGTGCTCTGCCAACACTATCCAACCTCTGCCGCCTCTCCTCTCCACCATCATCTCCTCTATCATCCCCGTCATCTGAGCTATCCTCCCCCTCATCTCCACTCTTCTCACCCTCCTCTCCCTCCTCCTCCTCTCCCTCCCCCTCATCTCCCTCCTCCTCCTCATCTCCCTCCTCCTCCTCTCCTCTGCCCATCGCCTGCTCTCCACCAGCCACATCCTCCTATCTCTCTGCCCCTAGTTGTGCCGCTATCCTGATCACCAATCTGTGTATGGTCTCCATATCACTGCATCAATATCATCCAAAACCCGTCGCCAATACTCTACCTTGCCCAGCTTTTGCTGGACAATGACACCAGAATATGCATACACATAGGGTCTCCCTGCTGGCCTATCTCTCGTGCAATGTGGTCTCGTGACTGCAATATGCTCCCACGCCCAGATCTGTAGAAGCGTCACCCCACTCGCCAAGCTAGTGGATCCTCTGTAGACAACCTGATGGAGATCGTGATACATGTCAACCAAGACACAGCTCCCCCAAGCAAACCTCTGTGGCTGTGTCACCATCCACTCCAACATCCTACCCCAACCAACCGTGAATCTGTTCGACCGATGGTTCGGTCCAAGGAAGCCTCTGATAAATGCAGCCAACATAGCAACTAAGGTTGGATACCTACTGAAATCCTCCCAGTCTATCCAGTAACCACATATGCTCGGATCGCCACATATCTGCTGTAGCGCCGCGGTACCACCAATCTCCTTGTGGTCATAAACCACAAGGGCACCAACAACTAGGATCCCAAGAATCCTGTATACATCCTCGGGCGTCACACTCATCTCACCCATCGGTAAGTGAAAGGTGTTATGCTCCGAATGCCATCTCTCTGCCAAAGTGGTCAACATCCCCCTGTTGGCTCGAATACCTCGCGGCATGGCCAACAAATGTCCTAGTCCACAATCTGCTATCAACTGTAACTCTGTAGGAGTAAGTTCTCCTATCCGCTCCCAACATAACGGGAACCGCTCTCTAATCTGAGGCTTTTGAAAGCCTCCTATTTTGTTTGATCATCACAAGGACACATCAATCAAGACTCATATCACGTGATCTATTTATCCAACAAAACATATCAATGACCCATATCAAGTGCTACATCAATCTATCTGAATATCAAATCAATCTACTCTATCCTCATTTACTATTTGTTTTTCTTTTCAGGAAAGCAAATTTATCAACACACAAATCATTTCCTATTTGTACTTCAATCATGAATGCAAATTTGTATCCTCATTTTACTATTTGGTTTCTAATGCAAAAATAAAATTTATCAAACATCTACTCTTTGTTTTTTGCGAGAAGCAAAGTTATCAACCACAAAATCAATCAATCAATCAATTTACTCTTTGTCATTCATCACAAAGTTATCAGCTATCTACTCTTTGTTTTCTATCTTGGAAGCAAAGTTATCAGTTCTCTATCATATTTTCTATCATATCAACATGATGGTACTACAATCCATCTATCTATTGACTAAGGAAGCAATTTAAATTATCATTTTTCATAACACAAGCATTCTGTGGAAAATTTCCTAAATGCGCAATTCTGTTGCCCATATGCGCTAAAACACAAATGCGCTAAAGTTTTTCTCCTATGCGCTAAAATTTTTCTTATATGCGCTAAAACTCGGGATGTGCTATTCTATCATGTGGATGTGCCACTTTATCTCTCATATGCGCAACTCTATCAATTTCAAACCCTAATCCTATATGCGCAACTCTGTGCCCTAGAAGCGCTATAGGTTCAAACTAGCCGATTCTAGCCTAAATGCGCTACTCTATCTATCGGATGTGCTAAAGGATCAATTTTTACCCTATTCCTATATGCGCTACAAAATTTCCTATATGCGCTAAAGAATTTTTTGAATGCGCTAAAATGTTTCCTATATGCACTAAAACATGCGAAAAAACTGAAATCCGATTTAAAACATTTGCAATATCAATCCAAATTGAGAAATTTGAAATCATAAACGATTGGAATCACTCACCGGTGGTCCATACACAGCTGGTCTCTGGTATTGGCACGCTTGCTCGAATCTATGCCGGTGCAATGGGATCTCCATCTCGCCAAGTCACTGTCAAAGCTCACTTTTTACTGTAGCAGCAGGGTGAAAATGACACTCCATTTTACCCCTTTTTACCTTATAAGGGTCTTTTAGGGTGGGAGTTAATGACATTTTTTATTCTTTTCATATTATTTTTCACTGGGCCATCATAAACATCATCTATCGGGAGCTAAATCACTGTACCCCCTATCACTATCAACCTCATCTTCCATGATTTACCTCCCGAGGGGGCAACATCGACATCAAAAATCATAAACATATTAGGGGCAAATTTTTTATTTTATTTTCTTTGAAGCAATGCATTTCACACATCACTTCAAAGAGGGGCAAAATGTATACGCATAAAAATGGTCATGTCTATAATCTTGGAAATTAATTAAATATTTATTATTTAATTAATTTTTCTAAAATTCCTCTACATATGATTAAATTTAATTAATTTAATTATATTGTTCATTCATCTCATTCTTCCTTCATAATTAAATAAATTTATTTTATTTAATTATTTTCATATGTCCACTTAATTAATTAAATAAATACATTTTATTTATTTAAATTAATTATCATTGTTTGAATTTAAATTAAATCTTTTGATTTAATTAAGTTTAAATATTTCTCTTTCTTCCATTTTAATTTCTTCTTCTAATTAATTAAATATTTCATTTAATTAATTTCATAAAAGTGATTTAATTAAATAAATCTTATTTAATTAAATATCTTATGCTTTCTTTCTAAAACAAAATTAGATATTTTATTTGATTATGAAATCTTCTCATATCATAATTAAATATTTTATTTAAATATGAGATCTGCTTTTTTCAAAAATCCTGATTAAAGCTTTCTTCTTATCACAAACTTTCTTCTGCTTTTAAAAGTTTAATTAAATATTTCATTTAATTAAGAAAAAGCTGAATATCATCCACAAATAAATAATTGAATTTTTAATTCATTATTTATCAGCTTTAAATCTTTCTTTTATTTTAAAGATGATTTATTATTTTCTTATCTTTTCCCTTTTTCATAAAAATGGAAAAATTTTGTTTTCAAGTTTTCTTATATTTTCTCTTCAGTTTCATCTTTCTTCAGCCATTCGATCTGCCAGGAATTATCACAACCGTCAGTCAAGACAACCAATCAGAATCATTTGAAAAACTTTATAAATACCTGTGTGAATCCAAGCATTGGTAATAGGCAATTAATTAGAGTTCATGCATTTAATTCATTTAGTATTCATTTATCATAGCATCATGTTTATTTCAAGCATATTAGTTCGATTCAATATCATAGCTTAATCTTGCATCATGCATCATATTTAAATCTTGTTCTTTAGGAAGACATTTTGTTGAGCCTAGCCTACAAATCTGAGAGCAAAAGCTGGAATTGACAAAAACACTGAAGATAGAGGACGATAGGATGACAATCGAAGCAGAATACTAAGTTTGCATTTATTTATTTATTTTTTATTATGTTATGTTTTGATACAATGTCTTATTGGTGTGTTTAAATAGTATTTGTTTTAAATTCATTTACGCATATTATTTTTGATCACACAATGAGTTTTTGCAGGACAATTGACGAAGAAAATATTGAAAACTACTAATGAATCTTTCTGCAGAACGCATGTCGAAGACCCTAGTTAAACTTTTGAAATAGATTGTTTGGTAGTGTAGCAAAACTTTCATCTAGTTTAAAATTAACAAGTGTCTACTGTGTTTGGTGCGAAATCACAACTGTGTAATTACCCTCATGATTTGGTACATCGAAGTATCCTCTCCCCTTGTGCATCCGTGTGATCCTGGGTGTAAGAGAAATAGTTACCAACTCTAGAACTTAGGCCTGTTCTAGTGGGAAAAAGTACTCACCCCAAGACGACTCAGACCGGTAGCACCCTGAACCCGAGGGACTTCCATCCAGTATATAAAAGTGGATTCTTGGGGAAAACCCAAGAATCATGAGTGTGGTTCCGATGAGATGGACCCGAAAGGGGACTCTCGCTGTATGGATCATGCAACATGAATGGAATGCCCGTATTAAACACCTTTTGTTTTAGAGACCAACCGTTCTATTGGCCATTGCTTGGTATAGTGCAAGGTACAGTATCATGCCTGAAGACACTCACTACTGATCCCCTTGAGTAGAGATAGCAGTTCTTGGGAGGTAATTTCCCAAATAATTCAAAATTGGTGTGCTCAAAAGACATTAATGAGTCGTGGAGGGGAGCCAATGCCACCAAATTTTTAAGCTATCTGCTCTCGAGAAGGAAAGGTGTTTATCACCAATCCGGGGTATTTCGGTGGGCTATACCAAGTATACAAACCCTAGGCCTTTTGGCCTATTAGGATGTGCTTGTATGTTGTCAAATTAAACGTTCTTTGAGTCTAAAATCAAATTGAAAACAATTTGTCTTATGATTGTTCTTGTTTCCCAGAATTTGATCTCAAAAAATAGAGTCAGTTTTAAATCTTATGTCACTGAAATTCACAGAGAGTTGCAATTGTTCACCAGAAAGTTGCAATTGATTTTTAGAGTCACATCTATTTAACTTCGAGTTGCATTGGTTATTTTAAGTTGCATCTGTTATTTAGAGTCGCATCTGTTTAACCTCAGGTCCATCTGTCCAACACAGAGTCGCATCTGTCAGATTAGCCCACATTTGATTTGCAAAAAATTGCATATGTTATATTATGAGTCGCAACTATCAGTACGTGTCACGTCTGTTAGATAGTTAACTGCATCTGTCAGAGTTACACATTGAACTTTACCAGAGAAATACAATTGATCATTAGAAAACCACAACTAGTAAACTTAATCGAATATGTGAAATCCTGTGATGCATTTGCTTGATTATCAAAAAGTCAAAATTCACGGTCATTTTCTAGTCAACATGGTTATATCAGTTTTAGTTATCTTTTCACAAACAGTCCTTGAATAGAAACATGAAACAATTTTGCTAAATTTTGCATCCTTTAGGTTCATGTAGTCATTTTCATAGTGTTGATCATGTTTTTTGCACAATAATAGCTAGACAGAATATGCACTAGTATAATTTGGAAAATAAATGACTATGTGAATAAAACTTTTAGTCACATGACTAAAAATTTTAGTCATGTGACTAACACTAGTAGTATTTTAAAATCAAATGAATAATTTGGTCATTGGGTAAAATCACAACTAAATGACTAAATAAATGACTAATATCAGACAAATAAAAATGACTAAATAAATGATTATTACTCCTCTATTATTTTTTGTTTCGAATTTGATCATAAGCCATAGAGTTTAAGCCCCCCTCATGGGACCCCTACCTAAGTTTGTTCCCCTCCCAAGGGTAGGTTCTTACGCATTACTCACCCATTCGCCACTGGAAACACCACTTCCTGTCCAACTTGCATGTGTTAAGCATGCCACCAACGTTCATCCTAAACCATGATCAAACTCTCAATAAAATTCAGAGTTTCATTACTTATTACTTATAGCTCCCTTCTGCGTGGACAAAGTTGATTCACAAATTATCTATCATCTATATAATATTAAGTCCTCTATTTAATAGAATCTATATAAGTCATGCATATAATATTATTATATTATATTATATTAATAATATTTATAATATAATATAATATTTATAATATAATTTAATATTTATAATTTAATATAATATTTATATTATATAATATATATTATATTATAATATTATAATATTATATAATACTATAATATAAATATTATAATATAATATAATATATATTAATATTATATTATATTATTAATATTCCACTTCCAAATTAATACAGATTGTTGTTGCACTTATGGGGTCAATTAATAATAATACACATTATTTCTGAATTTTTGGGTTTGATTTTTTTTTCTTGATTTTGTGATCAATATAGATGCAAGTATGTTGGAATTGATGTTTCCAAAAGTGCTTTGAATGAGGCTAGAAGAAACTTGGTAGTGCTTGTGGAAGGACTAGAACCTAGTGCCATAGAATTGGTACATGCAAATTTTATCAAGGGTTTGCACTAGGTGAAAGTTGTTATCTTGAACAACTCTACCTTGTATGGCTTGGAAGAAGTGTTGGAAATTTGGAAAAGGAAGATGCTATAATGTTTTTCAACGATGTTTTCAAAGCTATGGGATTCACTTGTCAACTTTTTGTTTGCATGGGTAAGACTCTAACGATACGATATTCATTGGTTTTAACTTTTTGTTCATAAAACTCTGAGGATGATTTCTAATTGTACACTCTGATATCACTTTACAAATATTATTGCTCCATGATTTAGAAAGCAGAGCAGTGGATTCATTACTTATTAGTCCCTGCTTGTAAAGGTAGAGACTAATGTTATCGGGTGAGCAAAAATTGCATTAAGTTGTGCATTGGGAATCGAGTTAGTAATTATACACAGTCATAAGCCAAAGTATATTTTTTTTATCGTTTTCTTGCATAAAAATTGAAGATTTATCTAGCTCGCTATTGGTTGGGGGCTAATTTTGTGGGGGTTTAGATTTTTGGAAAAAAAAACCAAAAGAAAAGAAGAAGCCCGTCCAATAAAAATGAAGAGGGAAAGTATTAAACATGGCTTTCTAATGTTTTGTCTATTTTTTTCATAGAGGGCACATGGAATGGGAGATGGATGCGTGGCATTGTAAAGAGGGTTTCACGTGCCTTGTTTGTGCTTCCACATTTTGCATTCATGCATGTTAGAATAAAGAAAGGTTTTTGCTGGTGCGCAGGACATTGTTTTGCCTATTTTTCTAGAATCAAACGCTCACATTTCTCTTTGAACAGCTTATCTTGTTTCTTCTTCCATGATTTGCAGCATTCTAAACATTCTATCCATCCTTTCTAGAATTAAATGGCTTTCATCCCTTCCTATTATGGGTATGCTGCCCTACAGGTAACTGCTCAAAAATATTTATATTTCATATTATTTTGGCATTTCTTTTGCAATATTTTCTGAAGCATTCTGTCTATCCTTTCTGAACAATTTATGGTTAACTCAGAAATTCAAAAAATTGTTGAGGACTAGGTGTAGCATTCGAAATTTGGGTGGGTGAATTATTGATAGTGCTTATCTACTTGGTTTCGGCCATCTGTGGTATTAAGAAGTATATAAATTGGGTTCATTCACTATTTCCATAGGGAGGTAAGTTATTACATGCCCATGTAGTACTCTTGGAGCTTCTATCCATATTGCTTTACTGAAGCTTTGGTTATGTGGTATGCCCTGTCCTTGCTGCCTGGGGGAGACGTACCAAAACATACAGGGGGTTGGGCTGGTTTTGTTGTTTTTTTTTTACCAGTGTCCATACACTTAACATGCGAATGCATTTTTTCTTTTAACACTTCATGCCCTTATGAACACTGAAGAGAATGCTAGATTTCATCTTTTCATAAAACATACCATCAGATGCATTAAACTTTAAGTTTCCTATAAGTAAATCATATCCTTTTTATTCTTAGATTACAACCCCCTATTTTCTTTGATAGATAAAATAGGGTTTCATCAGTTCTCTCACATCATAAAATGTCAAAATGGACTACTTTACCTTGACTTTTATTTTGGAAAGGCAAAACTAATCAAAAGAGTTGAATTGACAAGTGCAAAGCCAAATTGCATGGCCTTTGGCAGCATCCACACCACTTCTGCCAATATGTGAGCTCTGGAACAGGGTATGGACATCCATCAAAGCATCTTGGATTTGAATTCAGTTTGATAACAATGTTTTATATATAATAATAATTTTATAGGTGATATATCAGTACTTTCTTTGATTAAATTAAATCTCTCCCAACAAAATCTATACGGCCATGGTAAGACTTGTTTTACTTTACCCATTGTTTCTATAGGTCAAAGCATTCTCCGAAGATTAAGATCCAATGTATTTTGTATGTTATATTTTTCTTTTTCATTATATTTTTATTCATGATGTGTTGCAGCTCTACACAACCACAACCTTAATTCTAGCTTGCCAAATCATATATTATGATCATTTCAGCAACTGTTGGAAAAAGGAGAAAGGGAGAAGTATTAGCAATGTATGACCCTGTATCATGTTTAGTGGATATCAAACTCAAGCTGCAAAAAGCAATAACTGGAGATTGATTTGTACCAAGATTTTGTTACTTGAAGCAGATGGTTAATTTCAATTCTATGAACAAATGAAAACAGTGTAATTGGTCAAATATCCCTTTGTAGCAAGTTGGCTTTGTTTAAGTCACTTTGGAAAATGGAAGATATGTGATGTTGAATATTGAGAATCATAGATAAAATCATTTTGGGTTTTGAAGATTTTATTTTCCCTCTCTATCACTCTTACTAGCATTTAAATGAATCTTAGATCGGCTTTATGAGGTACAGGTTTGAAGACTTCCTATATTTCTTTGTAGGTAAAGGTTGCCCTTCCAATTCTGACTTAGCTTCTTCCCATTGCAGATGAAGATATATTGAGAGATTCTTGCTAGGCTCTTTCATATATATCTCATGGAGACATTAATGATACTGATGTTGTTATTGAAGCTGGTGTCTGTGGAACACTTGTCCAAATTTTAAGGTTAGTTCTCTAGTTAATAGGATTTTTTTTTTAGAATTTCATAATAGTAGTAGTAACTCAAGTAAAGCCTACTCTGAACTATAGGCAATATGATCACTGTCAATGATATACAAACTCAGGTATTGCATAATTTCTTGTTTCTTTTTTAACTTACCATGGATGTTTAGTTCTTCAATATATTGTCATTTTACTTGTACGTTGGCATTTTGTGATTGAGTATGTTGTCGACAATGGGGCCCTTCCATGTCTCCTTCCGCTTCTATGGTTGATAGTAAATGCAAAGTTTGACATAAAAAGAAGATAGAGTTTGTATCTGGGAGATTGAGCCTGTGGTAGCCCATTTTTTGTTTGTCCTACACCATTTTTCAGGCCTAAATGTCCTCACCACCTAGGGATGCTTGATAAAATCTAGACTTCCACTTGTTTTTTTTTTTAATTGTGCACAAAAAAAATTGCTATGTTTGTCATACACTTACATTCTTATTGTCTATTCTATATTGCAGGAGTCAATAGGCTAATGGACTTGTCTATGCCTTCATATTTTGCATACATATCTACCAGCGTGATTGAAACTATAACATTTGATGAAATTATGTTATTCTTTATTTTTTGATGTATGTACATACCCTATTCTAAAGCTCCCCAGTTCATGTCATTATTTAATCAAAAATTCAGTTCCTCAAATCTTCGACTATTGTACAAATATAGGCTTAATTGCTCAATTTGAATTGTCAATAACAAGTTGGAAATTGTTGTGGATTATGTTTAGCAATGGTTGGATTTTTTAATAGTTGCTTGGATCTGAAATAGTTCATGTCTCTAAGCGAGGACTAATGCTTTCATATGAGAGAATTTCCAATAACAATGCATTCAAAACTATTTTAGAGAAAAACATGTATCAATCTGCTATGTTTTGTAATGGCTGATTTTTTAATATTTTCTTTGCTCGTAGGTACAATTCTTAAAAATTCCATTGTAATTCCAAGGAACTTAACTTCTATTGTCCTTTCAATCACAATCCCAAGCTGATAATGCCTAGCAATTCCACAAGAAAGCAAAGGCTGAAAAATTTATGCTATAGTTGACCCAAATGACCCAACTTATTTCTCATAAAGTTTCATATATAGTGAGAACATGACCATAGCAATTGTTACCAGCCATTTATCCCAACAAACTACAAATTAGACTTATCTACAAATCCATCTTAAAATATTAAAACATTACATACAAAACAATTTCGCATTCTGATGCAAGCACTTGTAAGAACCACAAGGATAGCTGCATCAAGAAGCCTATCATTTCAACATCAGCATATTGTCCATCATGATCCTGTAGTGACTTCCACAGCTCCTGTCTTCTGACAAATGTATCTCTCTATTGGTATCTGGTCCAGATTCTCCCCAGCTTCAAGGGATGTGAAGTATAGGTCTCTCTTATCTTCTTTGAGTACGGTGGCTTCTTCCACAGGTGAATCACACTAGGTTCCAGGTTTACCTAATGAGGCTTCTATGGTTGATAACTTGATTGTTTAGAAAATTGGACTATGCTTACAAAAAACTAAAAAGAAAATATTTTTCAAAAAATAAAAACAATATGTGCCATATGATTCTCCAGTCCCAAGTTGGGAAGGATGAAGGATGAATAATCTATGTGATAAAAGGATGAAGGCTGAAAAATCTATGTGATAAATCTTTGCACATGTAGAACCCTATCTCTTTTGCTGAAAGTTTCCTTAGAACTTAATAGCATAATATATGTCAAAGAGAATCTATGTTGAAAAATCCACTCTTCTTGTATTGAGGAATAAAGTCTACTTTGATTCCTCAAAACAATAAGTTGCTGAAACTCTTTTGTATATGAATCAATAGATTGCTCATTTCTCTGTTTGAGCTGCTGCCATTTCTAATTTTCTTCTGCATTTGTTTTATATGCTTTGATGGGTAATATTCTCCCTTGACCATCTGCACGAGATTCTCCCATGTATAGTGCCCTTTTGTTCTGCTTTATGTTTTCCAAGATTCTCAGATTGTTTGATTCAAGCAATGCCAAGAATCATGCAAAGGGAAATTAGGGCAAGGGATACATAATGTGATACCATCCACTATGTCAATTCAAGCAAGGGGAGATGGAAAATGCAAATAGAGAAGAGTGCCTGTGCTTGCTATGTAGGAGGATGAGATGGAACATTTCCCCACAAATGAGCAACACTAAACATATGGCAAAGGGAGAAGATTTGAATAGTTTACATAACCCGCAGACTTTCAAAGTCTTCCTTCAAAACAAGTGATTAGATATATCATACATGTTTTAGGGCATTGGTAATTTATATATTTGATGTAAATGGAAGCAAGGTTGCCTCTAACAATTATGTATATTGTAAATGATATGAACTGCACAAAATCTCGGTTATAACCTATTCTCTCTCCCATTGATCCTTCCGGGTCTATAAAAGATGGCTATGTATCTGTCTATATAGATAGACATATATAGAATTGACTACCAACAATGTGATAGTTGTACTTGACCAATGAAGCATTTTCATATAGGAGTTAGCTCTTACCAATTTGATTGTTTAATGGTGAAGTGAATTTTTTAATGATTTTGGGACAAATTTGACATTTGGTATGGCAGTTGTGCATAAAATGCTCAGTGCGTTGCAATGAGACAAATCATAAATTAGAGAAACTGATAACCTCACATACTATGTTCTTAAGCATCCAAGGGACTAAGATACATTAAATGCATAAGACACTGGCAATTTACAACTTCATGTGAATCTTAGCATAAATGTTGCATATGGCTACAAATTCAACATACATGTTATCATAGAATATAGCCCCTCAATATTGAAAAAGAAAACTGGTCTGTTGTCATAATTTGTGATGAACCTAAATATAAAATGCAATTTGAGGAAATGTGACCTTTCTTCTTCCTACTTAGCTGTATGAAAAGAAAACTCATGGAAAAGAATTTGAGGTTGTCAGTGACTTTATTTTCTCTTGTGATAGATTTGGATATGACCAAGATGGGTCTCTGAAATAGACACAAACTACAGATGGTGTTTTGGGTCTAAGTAGCAGTACAACAAGTCTCCCATGTCAATGGGAAAAGTAAGGCCTCATCAATAATGTCATAGGTATCTGCATTGCTGGAGGAGGGAAGAAAGGGGGATACATGTTCTTTGCTGATGATCATGTGCCTATCTTGTCCTTGACCTGGGTTCCTGTGCTTAGGCCACCCATGTACGTTGGAACTAAAAAACTCTCTATTTCTCTCTCATTTTTTTTGAATTGAAAAGTATGTTAGGGTATTCTTTAGTTGATTCTTAAATATGAGCCTAAACACACAAAAGCTTCATAAAATTATTGGCACTGAATCTTTGTATTTCTAAAGTTCATTATCTATTACAAGGAGTATTTTTAGCTCAATAAGAATTCATGTAAAATAATCTCTTTCTGCCAATATTCTTTGACACTGTAGTTATGATATTTGTCTGCCTTTGAATCCTATGGCTTCACATTTTGTGACATCTTAGCTGTTAGAAACTAGGAATTGAATTACGTTGTCCATATCTAGATTTGTAGGCATAACTGAATTTTCAACTAAGTGTTGTTTAGACATTGGAATGTTTACAATATCTAGTTCTAATCTCACAAGTCTTACATGGAACATCCTAAGGCTACCTTAAGTCCTAATTATACTCTTTCATATCCCAAAGCAATGCCAGTGCCGATACCATGGCTCAACTCATACCATCACAACTTACCTTTATGGTTTTACAACCCTCCTCCTCTCTAAGATCCTAGGATTCCTTTAGAGATCCTGTCAGGCTTAACTTAAGCATGGTGGACATATGACCATTTGTCACAAGATTTTTGAATTCTCCTATTGCTTTCTGATACTTTCCAATACTTGGGGACGATCTAAAACTTAGGTTTTGGTGGATTGATTTTTCTTTTTATTACCCTTCTTTTTGATTGATTGCTTAAAAGGTTGAGATTGATTGCTTTTTAAATGCTAGAAGATATTTTTGATTCTATCAATATGCACCAATGAGTATTATCCTCTCTATCATGAATGACCTTTATGTCATCATGTCATGGATTTCCCAACTCCAAAATGTGTGCATTTGTTTGCAGAGTTACAAAACACTTTTTTTACTATTTTTTGCTTCTAGACCTTTGGCATTCCTCTATTTCTAATAAAAATATTGGAAGCAAAAATCCAAGGAGCTCTACTTCAGTGTTGCTAATTGGATTTCAATTTGATACTACAACTCTTGTGAAGTGTACCCTAATTTATAAATTGCTAACTTGCTTCATGTATTCTTGCATTGATATTCTTTATTTTTTATTATTTAAGCTTCAGAACTAATAAAAATGAACAAGAGTACCTTCATTTTTTTTGTTTTTTGATAAATAGCACGACATTACAAAATCCCAACAATTTAAAATAGCCATCTCCATATAACCCCACATCTCCTGGTAACTGTTACTCACAATGCCACGGAGTTGAAGGAGAATTATGAAGAATTTTATGGATGCTTTAGGGATAAAATAAAATCTAGAAAAGACCACTATCTTTTTAATCATGATGTGCCATGAAGTAGCAATTAGATTGTCAGATATTTAAATTCAAAAGAGGACACCATGTATTTAGCCATGCCTCATCAACACAAAAGACTGGTAGGTTAAACCTTGTAACCGATGCTTTTCTACAACTAATTTACAATTTAGCATAGCTCAAAATTGAAGGTATTGATCACGAAATACTATTATCCCCTATGTGATTCAAATGATAACAACGAAACATTATTGTGGGTGATACTTTGCAAACATGGTTTTATAATTTTAGGAATTAAGAATGATAAGAATTTTATCAAACATATTTACATTTTTTTGCACTCACCAGTTTACAAAATAGCCTGTTGAGCAATATTTTTCACATTCAAGGGCTTTATTCATTCAACCTTTTATTTGAAATAGTCAAACTGTGAAAACAAATAGATGTTTAAACCTTGGATCCTACAATTATCTTGGATTTGCATCAGCAAATGAATACTGCACTCCATAGGCGATTAAATCATTGAATAAATTTTCTCCCAGTACATGCAGCAGCCATGTTGATGGGGGTAAGAATTTCACAATGTGCAGTGTATCAGTTGGTTGGTTTCCAAAATCTAAGCTCATATGAGTGAAATGAAGTGCATAAATTATACTATTGTCTGTTGGTATGATTCTCTTTTTTCATCACATACATGATCAATCAAATTTTTCTATTTTATTTCTGGTAATGCAACATGTACTACTATTTTGCACAAAGAACTTGAAACATTAATTGCTAGCTTTGTTGGGAAGCTTGCTGCTATGGTTTATGGAATGGGATTTGCCACAAATTTGACCACTATTCCAGCATTGGTAGGAAAGATGAGCTTTTAAGTTTAAATAGATGGAAATGCTTGTCTGGTGACAAGTTTGCTTCATAGATAGTTTTTCTTTAGAAAATGAATGGTTAAGAAATAAAGTACTTTCTATTGCAAGTTAGTGTAGAGTTGAGACTATGCCTCCATTTAACTAGTTCAACACTTTCTCAGGGTAGGCTCATTATCAGTGATTCCTTGAATCATTCTTCTATAGTTGTTGGTGCTCAAGTATCTGGATCAAAAGTCATTGTTTTTCAGCACAACAATAAACCCTTCAATTCATTCCTACAGTCCATGATCTAGATGTTGTGAATGGTGAAAACAATAGAAAAAACCAAAAAGAAATGATCAAAGACCAACTGCAAAATACTCATAACATTGTCTTCCCTACACCCATACTTTCTTAAGGCAGGGACTCCAACTTATGCAGAGCGCTTGTTGTTATTATGGTTTACTATTACAAACTCTATATCATCTGCAACATACGAATATCAAGAAATTATGCTATTTTTGTTAATTGACATTCATTCCAATGCTTGTGCTCGAGTGATCATAATCTTTCTTGGATATGCACTAACACTATATGAATTATTCAGTGGTAATTGCTTATAATGGCTCTTTGGCTTTTTGTCGATTTTCCTTTCCTCTTACTGGAGTTAGTATAAATGATAGCTCTATGTTTATTGTCATATTTTCATCCATCCCCATTGTCTTTGGTAAGCCCTAATTATTTAATTTTATGCTGAGTGCCACAACATCTTTTATCTTCTCTAAATCCCCTGCTATGTTTCCACTGCCAAAATGAGTATTCATAGAAAAAACATTTTTTATTGATCAAGGTTGTATGTTTGCCAGATATGTTGAAGAATCATGAAACCCTTTATTCAGCATACCATGACAAGCAGGGAGTAACTGAGCACTTCATCAAGCATATTATGCAAAAGGCACTGTCCTGTATTGGATATGCACCTGATGAGGACTCTGTACAATCATGGTGTTATGATGTGGAGATTAACAAACTTCTTAGAAGAGTAGAAATGTACATATCCTTTCCCCAAGGTTTGAATCTTAATAAACATCAGATCCAAATCAGGTAACAGTTTCTTCCCAAAAAAAGTCATTGTGTATCCTCTTCTGCAATCAGATTTATCTACATGTATAGATGGTCATGAATCCTGATGTATATATACTATTTACATTTTGACAGACCTAGGGAAAGGGTTTTGGTCAAATTTTCCACAAAATATAATGAGGATGATATAAGCGGTCACATGACCTTGTTTTATCCTACTCGTTTCTCATGGGGCCTGCTCTTTCTCTTTAAGGGGAGTATGCCAAAATGATTTTAATGAGGTGTGGAGCTTTGCATGTGACATTCGTTCAGCTTCCTCTACGCAAACCATTTAATATGGAGATTTCTAAATCCAATTTTCGTGAGCCCTAAAACCCATTTTTTTCAGATCCACTTTTCGTTTATTGATTGAAGCAGCTGTAGGGAGATTGGTTTTGGTTTGTTGTGGTAGGGCTTCTAAATTTTTTCCTGCAAACTGCCCATTTTTTCTCAGACAACACAATTTGTGCATAATTTTGAGGTAAGTCACTTGCCATGGTCTCAGTGAGTTTTTTTTTTGAATTTGCATGCTACATAGATCGTTTATTTGTTTTGTTTTGTTTCATTCTATGTAGGCCTGGTTCAAGCATTCCTCGCCCCAATATTTTTGTTTAAAAGGTTGCAAAAAAATAAAAAATAAATAGTCAAAAAAGGGAATAATGTATTGTATGGCGGCTTATGATAACGGATATATGAAGCCTTGAGTGATATTTTGTAAAAAAATTATAACATCGTTTTGTGCATTTTTGTTCTTCAAGGTTTTGGAGGATTTGTTGCACAAGATGTAAGCGCAAGTATTTTGTAAGGTATGAGATATGATCATGTGACCTCATTGCTATATGGCAGTTGTTTTGATGTTTTCTTAAGTGCTCATTGCTCGGTCCCCATGATTGTTGGTTGCTGCAAAAACTAGACAAGGAAGGGTCTATACCTCTGACTTTCCCAAAGAAATGACCGAGTAATGAGCGGCCCACTAGTCTATTGAAAGAGATTGAAGAACAATCTACTGCAAATCCTTTTTCCCACCACTTCCTTCACCCTCTTTGATTACAAAACTGACCACGAGTCTATTGAAAGAGATTGAATGCTGAATAGCTGGTAAGGTTTGCGATGAAAATGGCAGTTAGGGTTTGAAGAATATGCACTGCTACAAACTAGCATTAGGTGGAATGTTTACTGATATTGCAACATGGCTATTTTATCCTCTCAATGGTTCCATTACTGTCAAGCTTGCTGCACTAAATTTGCCTCTCAAATATGGAGAGCATGTTGGTGATTGGGAACACTTCACCCTTATGATTAGCAATTTTACTGGTGAACTATGGAATATTTATTTCTCATAGCACAATGGTGACCAATGGATTAATGCTGTAGATTTGGAATGCATTGAAGGGAATAGAATAGTATTATATGCATCAAAGGGTGGGCATGCAATATTTCCTCATGCAGGCAATTTTCTTGAAGGTGACGGGAAACTTGGAGTTGGTATCAGGAATGACGTTGCTAGAAGCAAATATTTTTTGGATATTAGCAGAAAGTACAAAGTTATTGCAGCAGAGTAATTGGAAGCTATTGGATCCAATGAGATTATAACATAGCCTCCATGGTTGTAGTATATGAGGGAATGGGGTCCAAAGATTGTGTACAATTCTTAAACAAAGCTCAATAGGGTCATCATATTGCTTCCTTCTAAATTGAGGTCAACTATTGAGAATCTCTTGAACAATATGCCCAAGGAGCTTTCAGGTGGGCAAGGACCCACTGGGCCTAAAGCTACAAATAATTGGGATGGAAGTGAAAGAGGATGATCTGCCACATTCAATAAAATGTAAGCTCTGTTTGTTGCTTACAATTATTAGGATCATCTATACTTAGCCATGGATTCAATTTGTACACTATGAGTTATTATGATAATAAGTATCCAGTGTCACATGGCTACTCTTCTCAAATATATCTTACACTGGAATCTGACCCTGCTTATTTGTTCTTGCATTTTGATGTTTTCTGTCATATTATTTTGTAGTTTTTAGGTGCTTGGGTGTTGGATATAATATTCCTTTCCATTTTATGTTTATTTATTGTAGAAACATGATGTGCTTTTTTATTTTCAAATTTTCTTATTCTAAGATAAACTTAAGGAACCTTAACATACGTGAGGTTGATGCCTTCCCATTAAATAGAGACATTTTTTTATTGATAGAGAACACATTGCATCCACAACACCTTTAATTTCTATCAGATCCAGATGATTCTTAATTTTGAATCGAGAAATGAACTGGGTATGGTGCTTCAATTTGTGTTTTGCCTATCCCTCTTTAGGTTGATATTCTCTTGCATGGCAATTTTCTCTTCTCTAGTACCAACAACAAATCTGTTTCATACCTTGAAATCTATGTTGAATTTTAAAATGTTTTAATGGCCTCTGTATGACTTCATGATTCCTTACAAGATTACCAAATAGGGTGATATTCTCCTTAATTTTTTAATTTAATTCTGTTGTATAAAAAATAGATGGAAGTATATAACATTCCTTAATTTATAAAAATTCTAAGAGAAGAAATGAAAACATATAAAATATACTTGTTAAATGGTAATAAACTATCATAACAGTCGTATTTCTCTTATGATGGTAATGCTAACCTTAGTTTAGAACTAGTAATACATACTCTGGTGTATTGGCAAGTTGTACTAGTTCGGGGATGCACCTTTTGCATTTAGGGCATTCAACTATGAGAGGCACCTTTTGCATTCACAACTATGCATTTTACTTTGTAAAGTACTAATTTGAAAGACCAAATTTGCAAACATAATCCTTAATAAAATATAACCCTAGATCCTTATCACGCTAGGCTTATGATTATCTCACATAGAATGTGAAAACTTTATTATTTCTGTTTGGTCCTACCATATCCTTGCACTTAGTCTGTTTACATGCTCTTTTTCTCATTTTTGACAAGTCGAAGCAATTTACATTATCATAGCCTCTACCACGAAAATGTACATTTTTCTTCTTTTTCAATTTTTTTTTTTTTCATTTGAACTTGGAACATTGCAGTTAATCTTGTTATTCATGCTAACTCTTTCCTTGTCAACAAGAGGCTAGACTCTTAAGTATCAAATTAAAAAAAACAAAAACTACATTTTGATCTTTCTCATGTAGAAACAACTCCCAGTTTTAAACATTTGTATGTTTGGTTGATAATTTGCTTAAACCATAATATAATAGGGCTCACCTTCTAAAACCAAGAAAGAGATCAGATCCTTGCTATTATCCCTGCCTTCTTTTGGATAAGTCTCCTATCTCAGGACTGAAGGTGAGCTATTACAAATTCTCACCCATCACAAATTCTTATTGTAGCCATTGAATTACCATATAAATTTCTAAATGTTTCCTATTGTAGGATCATAGATGATCTATTATAAATCCCCACCCATCACAAATTCTTACTTTAGCCATTGAGTACATGAGTTTTGCTTCTTGTCCTACATTACAACCTAGAAAAATACAAACAAAGATGATAGAGGTAATGACATGATTATGCATGTACAAGCTTGTTAAACAAGGCCTAAATCTAAAGTGCATGTGCAAATTCTTAAACCTATATTTTAGGCTCAAAAATGTGCAAAGTGGTGTTTGAGTACTTCAAATACGTTTTAGGTATTTGATTTTGAGAGAATCTCTTAGATAAAATCATTACTAAGGTTGAAGGTATTTACTGCTCATTTTTTATGGTAATTAAATATTTTATTATTGGATTTTGAGAGAATCTCTTAGATAAAATCATTACTAAGGTTGAAGGTATTTATTGCTCATTTTTTATGGTAATTAAATATTTTATTATCGAATATGCTAGCTGAGTGTGAATTTTTGCTTCTTTCCCACATTCTTTCATCAAAATAATGAAGAGTATAATGGCATTGAGCTTGTTCAAGAAGCCCCAAGCCTAAGCATAGTTTCAAGTTCTTGAATCTGTAGCTTAGGTTCAGATGCTAACAATATAATAGTGACAATATAATAGTGTTTTGAGTATCTAGAATGCATTTTATGAGAGTCTTTTCTTTCAAGAATGCAATTAATTTGTGCTCTTCGATGTTATAACAGAAGTATACAATACTAAATCCATGGCTGAATGTTGCCTCATTATTAATCTGGTGCAAATTCAAAGATGCTCTATGGAATAGGATCTCATTACGATAAGTACAGGTACATATACTAAATTTCACCCTTTTGTGCATAAACTTTCACTTTACCCTTTTTTTTACCATCTTTTATTGTACATCTTTATATTCATATATGTACTCACAACTTCATTGCATGCAAGTGGCTAATTTATATTCATATACTTTGCACCAAATGTGTTTACCATGCTACCAATCTCATATTATCACACCTACAATTCCCCTCCTTAATGCCTACTTTAACTTTTTATACACCTTGTATCATTTATATAAAACCAATTATGCATCAATGATGTTTGTTTGCTAACTTCTTTTGTAATTGTGTAGGAACAAAATACATTCACAATTAAAAAATTATGTGCAAGAGCACTTCATTCTAGCACATGGAATCATAAAATACACAATCAACACAAACTAAATAGCTACAAATATTGCTATCACCAAATATGTATTACAAATATTTTGTAAATTTTACAAACAAGATTGCATATATTTCAAACTACACTTCATTATTATGATTTTATATAGTCTTCTATCGGCGTAACCCTTGCACCCCTTTGGTGCAAGTGCTAGTTGATATTTAAATTATTGATGTGTATGCATATGCAGGCTTATGAGAATGGGTTTGTAAAAAGATCAAATGCTAGTATGTTGAGTGGAAAAAAACTTGCTTCTCCAAACATAGTGAGTTCTGTGATGACTTCAGTGAACACATTTTATCATATTTTCTATGTTCTATATTATTGAATATTAAATCTTACAATTTTTTATTTGTCTGAATGAGATATTGATTGAGTTGCATGTAGTTGTTGTAATCTAAAGAGAAAACTATACAAGTTTATTAGTTTATGTTATTCATGAATAAAAATTTGTTGGAAGCCTTTATGCAAGTTTAGTAGGAACATGGATAATGAGTTATTTGTTGGAAGCCTTTATGCAAGTTTATGTTATAATGTGTTATTTTTTTCTTTTTGTAGGAATGTATTGATAAACTCAAAGAAGGAGATAAAGTTAAGGTGTTGGATCCATTAGATGGTGATATTGTGGGCATTGGGTAGATTCACTCCCTATCTATTGTACATGGAGTCAACTTGAAAGGAACAAGGGATGCAAATGTAAACATTTTAAAGGTCACAAGTAACATACTTCTTTATGAAGACAAAATAGATGGAGTTGTTCATCTGAAAGAGAAAGAGGGAACCTTCACATAGTGGCCACTAAAATATTTGCAAAAAATGACATAGTTGGACATATTTATCATGTACTAGTTTCTAGACATCTTGGCTTACAACTTTATGCAGTATTTTGAATATGTTGTTCAAGAATCCTAATTGTCATGGTGTATTTTAAAGACTTGGAAACTCTTAGAAAACTTTGACATTTTTGATTATATTTACATATATACTCTTAGACATCTTTTACATCTTATAACTTGATATATATATTGATATATATTTGCATTAATTTTTTTTTATTGTAGATTACCTTTTGATATTGAATCAATCTTTAATTCTAGTATGTTGTAGCTTGTATGCATATGCAATATTTTTATTTACTTTTATGTTTTAGTTCAAATTTAATATTGTATTAGTTTTGCATTATAAAATTTATGGTATTTAATAAATTATTTATTTCATGATTATATTTACTACCAATTAATGGAAATCAGTAAATAAAATGACTAAATTAATGACTAACTATATGACTAAAGTAATGGTTAAATTAATGACTAAATATGACTAAATGACTAAATAACTAAATATATGACTAAAGTAATGACTAAAATAATGACTAAATATATGATTAAAACTTTAATGACTAAATTAATGACTAAATTAATGACTAAATATATGACTAAATATATGACTAAATAAATGACTACCTTGACTAAATAAATGACTAGTTAACAACAATTAATGACTAAATTAATGATTAAATATATGACTAAATTAATGACTAAATATATGACTAAATAAATCACTACCATGACTAAATAAATGATCAGTTAATAACAATCAATGACTAAATTAATGACTAAATCAACGACTAAATTAATGACTAAATCAATGACCAAATCAATGACCAAATCAATGAGTAAAAATCAATGACTAAATAAATGACTAAAATAGTTTAGTCATAAATTTGGTTGCGTTATAAATGATTGGCAATAAACTACTAATGGTCACATAACCAAAATTAGTCATTTATATGCACTTTTTAGTAGTTTATTTAGTCATATATTATTGTTTGTGTACTAGTGATGATATCCAATCTCTCTTGAAAAGTAAATCTCTATCGGCAAGCCTCAAGAGATAACCCCAAGGTCTTTAATGTCAGGTCTTGACAGTGCATAAAAAACTCAGTAACAAAATGTGAAAATGCTGGTAATCAAAATGGGACCTTACTACAAGCAAAATTCTGAATCAATTTTATCATATCTAACAATCTGATGATGCTTCAATCCTAGATTTAACCGAATGATCAAAGAAATAGAAAAAGGATAAGGGTTTCAGAGAGATTTTTAAACCTAACATTACTCCTAAGATCGATAATGAAGGTAACCAACACTCGAATGGACCAATCCCTCTAAAATCAATCTCTGCTTGACCAAGATAAATCTACAATCTCACAGAAAATAGTGCAATCTTCTGAGGTTTTAAGATTTTCAAATCATGAACATTCATTCAACAACCCTTTTTGCAGTTGAAATGAAAAAATCTTCACAATCAAACTAGGCACACAGAATATGAAGTCCAGGCTAACTTTGCAAAGCAACTAACAATCAGTTGGTTGCAAAAATTATGGACTAAAGGATTGCTGCAACATTCAAGTATTAAATCACAAACATTATCAAACCCAAAACTAATCTAAACATGAACCTTCTCAAAGCAATTTTAAAGATAGAATAAAAAGAACCATGCAAAACAAAAGAAGACAACTATGGCACCAAATCACAATGTCATTTCTTATATTCAAATTATCTACTGTAGCAACAATTCCAGATTTCTTTTACAACATTTGCTTGAGAATACCTACTTGCTACTAACTACCTCTACTTCTAACTATTTTTCTCTCTAACCATCTAACTATTTCTAACCATTCTAACCATTTTCAAATGAGGCGAAGTGCCCAATATATAGAATTCCCCAGGAAACCCCTCAGCCAGGCAAGGGTTCTGTAGCATTAATGGCACAACAACTCGGTCAAGAGAAACCCATGGTCAGTCAAATAAGCATTGAATGCATGTCCCGTCCAAGTCAGCCCGAGATCCGCAACGTAGTTCAGACCAACATGCGGGAAGGTAGTAGGGAGGCACAAATCACGCCGCAACCTATCATTAGCTCCCTTCCTTATTATCTCCATTCTGATCTGGCTCTTCATGTACTTTCAAGAACACTGCATCCAAGTCTGTCATAGGTGGTAGGGGAAAAACCCTATGTCAATTCTCAATGGAAGCAATCTCCTCTTCTTTGACCATTTGACCAACTTATACCAGTTCGCTTTATACGCCAAATACTTATTAATGACTGCAAGGTAGGTGGCCGTATCATCTAGCTGGTGCTAGAACACATAATCATCATTACTTAGTGCATAAACATCCTACCACAATTCTCTCAACTAGTCCAGATTCAAATACTTGGGTGTGGTCTTCCTTCTTCCTGTCATTATCTCGAAAAAGTAATGGATCCATTGTATACACCGCTTAGGGTGTCATCAATGTGTCTTCTCTATTTGTAAATCCTCTTCAACACCCTCTGCCTAATCCACAGTGACCTTGTTCTCAGGGATCTTGCTCTTAACATCCAACTTAATCTTCTGCATCAGACAATGAGGAACCAGCTGCTTCTTTGCTAGATTCAGCCTGCATTCATTAAGAAAACCATAATAAAAACCATAGGAAACCAATGTTAATCCAACAATACATCATTAGAATGCATCTCCTGCAACCAAAGTGCCATTAAATCTCATATGAAATGATCCCACAAATTTTGGGTTTTGGGGCCATCCGCGAAATCTAAGCCAGAGTGGAATTTTGAGAAATTCCAGACTGATCGGATTCCAACAGAATACCCAAGAAACACCTACTTAACTATCAAATTTGATCATTTTTCATCAATAAAATCACACGAGAGATCCAAATATGACATGAAATAATCATTAAATGCATCACAAATTATAAACGAATCCAATTATTTCATGTTCCTTTATGTTTCATCAAATTTAGGGGAAATCCGTGAGGGACAGATTTCTGCGAAGAATGGGCCAAAGAGGATTTTCAGGAAACTAGAGGGATGGCAGATTTTGGAAAAATCTAGACTCAATGAAATCCGCGGTTAAGGCACAATTATGAACCAAACGGTGTGAAGGAAAGTACTTTGGCAAAGAAAATTTCATTTGGGATGAAGTCATGCCGAGTGGGGCATGTCTCGCCGAAAGCGAATGTGAAAGTCATGTCGATGAGAGATTTTCTTCAGTATAAAGTCACAACGAAATGCCCTTGTCTTCTCTAACCATCAAAGTTTAGGTAATAACTTTGGCTAGACTAAAGTTTATCTATATGATGTCTCAGTGAACTTACTGAGTCTTGCCAAATGGCGATGGGGAACATCTTGATGTGACTAGTGGGTAGTCAGGGTAAGGTCTTAGCGACTTCCTTTGGTCTTGCTGACTAGCGATAGAACATGAGAGACCTTCGGTGTGAGAAAGATACGGTCACAATGAATGAATGGACTTAGGAGGGCTTTCGGTGAAGCGCTTGAGTTCGGCTAGAGGTCTCGGCGACTACGTTATGTTTCATCAATGAAGAGTTCCATTGGCATAACCTCTTGCTAACGTTATGAAGTCACCCAACAAAAGATTTGGGCTCGCCAAGAGGAAGGTTTCGCTATGAAGTCCTGGAAAATGTTAGGAGTCTCGCCGAAAGCGAAGGCTTCGGTAAGAGTAATGAGCTTGCTGGAAGGTCTCAGCGAAGCATGAATGTCTCCCCAACAAAAGGTCACTCAACAAGAGCAGGATGTTTAGCGAAGGGTCTTGCCGAAAGGGGGAGGTCTCAGCAACAAAATGGAAGATCGACAAGACGAAAGGATCCCGCTATGAGCTCTTGGCGATGAGGTTTGTCTTGCCGATAGAAAGACTTGGCGATGAGGTTTGTCTTGCCGACAGAAAGACTTTGGCATGAGAATTGCGGTGTCCGGGCGACGAAATGCAAACCCACGAAGGGTTTCGGCATGACACAAAAATATCTTCATGACATCTCACTGACCTTGAAGGGTTATAGCGACTAAGATTCATAAGGGATAGATAGTCCCGATTTCCTCCAGACACCGAACCAACGCAGAATTTCAACCATTTAACTCAGGACAAGTCAGGGATGGACCTTTTCCTAGATTTCCTCTTGTGTTTCAGGCCCGTTTTAAGATGACATAACCTGGTATGGCACTGCCTTAGGTCCAAAACCCTACTCATCCACCACTAGCACACAGTCAAGCTTAGAACTCGGCTAGGAGATGGCAAATGATGCAATACTGAACAACCCTAGCATGAAATAATCCAAGAGACCCAGAAACCAAGTTAGATACACCCCTCAAAGCATGCACGAAGCCAAGAACACAATTGACAAGACAATCAGAAAAGGAGTTTCAGGAAGTCGACGACAGGGCAGAATCTGGGAAAATCCAGCCCACATGGAAATCCATGAATACTAAAAATCCCCAAAAAACAAGGGTCCAGCCGGAGTCCAAGCAGGATTTGGGAAAATCCGACCAAGGCAAAAAATATTGAATCCAAGCAAAAGCCCGAAATTCATCCAGAACTCAAGATTTTCAATGAATAACCTGAGGGAAACACTTAGGCATTCAAAATAAACATTTTAAGCACATTCCTAAACAAGAAAAAACCTCAAAAGAAAGGGCCAAAACACCAAGACCAAAAGAAAGAGGGTCCCTTCTTCCAGTGGGGCATGTGTGTGAAAAATTGCACAATAAATGGTAACTTCACTGGGGAAATGCTCCAGAACATTTGATGATGAACATGAATTGAGAACCTATAATCTCTCGTTTCAATCTCACCATTAAACAAATAAGTCAAAATGCAAAGATTTAAAGAATCAATAACCATAGGATAGACCAAACCTTCCATAAACTAAAAATCCAAGTGTGTGCGCATGAGTTCATTTCCCTCCTTAAGTTACTACAAAAACCATGTTCAGTCAAGTCAGGCTACGTAAGGATTCTAACTTCAAAAGCAACCTGGATAGGGCCTCGCTGCTAGTCAGGCGTCCATAGCCCCGACGAAGTTATTGTTGTGACTCTCCTGAACATAGCTCTACTACCAGCTAGGCATCCATAGCCCTGGTAGAGATATGCAGGTACCCCTGATAAGTTGAATTCATTCTTTGATATTAAATATTTCATCATTTTTTCTTTTCTTTTGATATTCTTTATATGTCACTTTCATTTCAACCTGTGAACAATGAAGTTCACACTCAGGGTTGAGAACCACAGTGGCGTTGAAGCAGAAATAGAATTTTTCACTTGACAAGACTTCATAAGGATTCCTATAGTGACATCAGGGTTCTTAAGATATATGATGGATATAAGATTTTCAAAGTACTTCAAATTCAAATCAAAGCCCATGACTTAATCTTCTATAGATCTGACATTAAAATTGTTGGCAATCAACAAAGATTTCAACCATCCTTTCAAGATGCAAGGCTAAAGTTCACCAAAGAAATACTTAGAACAATTCTAGAGAAGATAGATTTACCATGCAGGTGCAACACATCCAGGTGAAAACAGAGAAACCCCCAAAGCAAGAGAAAAGTAAAACAAAACAAACCAAAACAAACCAAAAGGAAAACCTAAATCTAAAGCAATCTATACTAACTATGTACAAGAGACTCACAACCATTCATCATCAGACAAGGTGAGCCGAGACCCACCCCTACTTGACTCCTTAGGGCATGAATAAGCAACAAGGTGATGGTAATAGTCCTCAAGAATGCAAATTCATCTTTATATTCAGCAAAATAAACCCCAAAAATATAGCATTCAAACTCAACCTCATAGTTAGGGATAATCAATAATTGAGGTGACTCATTAGGACCATGATTAATCCATATGCAAGCTGCCTTTCCTAAATTCCCATAATCAAATTGATATGACTCAAAATTTCCAGTAAAGAAAGAAACAACTTGATTTTGTATTGTTGTAGATTGAATGTGGTATCCAGCATCCTACACTTGTAAAAGGTTGATATCTATGTCGTTAGGTCTCCACTGATGATGCAATATCCCTCCTTCTTCATGAGGGAACAATGTTGAAAATGTAAAAGCCTCAACATGCATAGTAACTTCCTTATCATGATGTTTGTCAGGAGGTCTCACAGACTGATCCTCAAGTACATCTTTACTAAATTCACCTCCTATTGACATTTGTTCTGGTTCTGGATCACAACTGTTCAGAATATCAACTTTTTCATTAAGTTCTTCTTCACACCTTACAGGACATTCATCAGTAGGTTGTTGAAATCCTTTCATTGGAGTAAGCCTACTCCTTGAAATTTGATGTATATCCTCTGTATGATCCGACAACCATACTTGCTCTTGTACCTCTATTGATTCTACCAACGATTCAACACTGCCAAATTTATGGATGGGCATATTGTGCAACATGAGGATTTCCTCAGTCTCCCATCCTTGGGGGCCAACTATAAGTACATAATTTCCCAAGCTTGTCTCAGACAGGAATACCTCCTTAAAAGTATTTGCATCAATATGGCCTGAAGTACCCTTTTGTTTAGTAAGCATATCCTTTTCAAGAGACCCTAGTACTACACCCCTAATGGTAGGATCCTTCAACAACTCATGAGCAGAGAGACTTACTTTGAATTTCTTGAGTTTTTTGACCACATACTCCCCTATTTGCTCTATAGTCATGGTAGAATAGTTTCCTTTAGAGCTATCTATCAATTCATCCCTACCATTTTCAATGCTTCCATATTAGCATCAGACTATCCCTCATTTATGAAATACTGAGTATACACATGATGGAATGCCTAAACTTCTTCAGTTGTATATTCTTCTTCATTTGGTAGGCCATTATCATTCTCTTCATTACCTCCAAAGGATTGAACTATAGATTCTTCACTGTATACATGCCCTGTTTCAATACCTTTATCTTGTTCTTCTTCTAGTTTATTCTCTTCACTTCTTGGAAATGGGACATGATTCACTACCATGACTGATATGTCATAAGGATTAGATGGCACTATCTCCAACTCACTTGAACCACCACTGGTATGTTGAACCCTTAGCTGGAAAATGGACACAGCAGCTTGGAATTCTTGACAGTCTGACTCAGAATGTTGATTAGTATTATGAAGCCTACACCATCTTGAAAGGGTTGTTTTTGCTAGATAAACTACACTAGGTTTCTCCATTATTCTGAAGTGGTGGCTGCCCTCTATGACTTCTATCAAGATATTGTTCTCCGTCAAAGTTCTGTCCTTGATTATGCATCATATCCATGTTGCTTTGATCATAATTGGACTGAATCCCCCTTTGGGTTGCATGGGATTGATTATTCTAGTGCCTTAGGTAAGTGACTTCAATGTTTAGCCTCTCAACTAGCTCTGTGAGTGCATCTAACCCCTCCTGGTTTGCACTGTTTGATGGAGGAATAATACTAGCTAAATTCTACATATAAACATCATATGACCCATGGTTCAAGGGTTGATTAAATATCTCAAGGCTCTGTAAGTGACCTGATATATTAGCTTGTGAATGCCAGAATGCAGGCTGGCTCATATTTGGATGGTAATTTGGCATGAAAGCAACCTGACTCAGGGGATGACCTGGGTGTGAAACCAAGGGTGATTGAGGGACTGAACTCATCACGGGTATTTGGTTAGCCAAGGGTCTGAAAAAGTGTTGTCTTAAATTTGTACTCACCTTAACAGCCACATCATAAGCTTCAAATAAGATACCAAGAGGGTTTACTTTCCATTTGATGAAAGTAGATGTTAAACTATCCAAAGCTTCATAATAAACCTCCCTGGCAGAGGCATCATCTACAACATAAGGGCTTTGTAGCCTAGCATAAGCCCTATGGAATCTATTATTGAAAGGCACTATCAGTTCATTTACCGCCCTCTTGATTCTAGTAAACTGCAAAAGTAACTCATTTGCCCTAATTGGGATCTGAAATTTCTGTAAAAATGCGGTCTCCAGCTGAAGCCAAGTAGTGATAGGCCTAGCAGGAAGATGGTTATACCAACAAAATTCCTCATCTCCAAGGGAATATGGGAAAATTCTGCACGCAACATCCTCATGATTAATTCCTCTATCCTTAAGGGTAGTCTTAAAAATCCTAATATGCTCCTCCGCAGTCTTATTTGGATCATTGGCATGAAATTTTGAACAGAAGCATTCAAGTTTTTTAGGCATCAGATTGCAATTGGTGAAACCCAATGGAGATGGGTTGGTTGCTAGGAAAGCCATTGGTGGAGGTGGGGGGTGGTAATGGCTGATTTATGACTGGCTAAGGTTGTGGACCGGGAATGGCCTCAGACTCAGATGAACCCAATGAAGATGACACTAATACATTTGACTGCAAAATATGACAAAACTATCTGACAAAATATGTAAAATTCAATGTTCGTCGGGTGCTTGTAAAATTTGATGTGTAATTTCTAATTTTTTGAAAGTTTATCCCCGACGTTTGTCAAAATTTCGACGAACCTGGGGTTCATCGAAATGTCGGCTATTATTTTCATCGAATTTTTGACAAACATGAAAAATTAAAAAAATCAAATTGTGGCCAACATAAAGAAAAGTGAGTTCGCGCCTGATTTATTGCGACAATGTTTTTCTCTACTTGAGACAGTTTGTGGAGAACTAAGGACGATTTTCTTCAGAAAAATCAAAAAATTCAAGAAGATATCACTAGGTTGAGGGTAGTCATTGTATTTTTGCAGAATTTAGTTGTGAAGTCAGATTTGTAGTTCCAGGTTTGAAAATCATATTTTAAAGCAACATCTCATCAATTTCATTTTTAGAGGTTAAGGGTTTTGAGAATTTCATGTCCAAATTTTGTTGTGTGGAATCACCATAAGATCACAATGGAGGAATAGATTCTTGTGACTGTAATTATGTGATCCATAACTGTATTGGTCATGTGGCATAGTTGTGCTATAACAAATATAGTTATGTGACCCAAGTTTAATGTGGCTATGTTGTGATAGAAATGGAGGCACTCATATAATGTAGTTAATTCAGGTTGTATAATGTAGGTGTCAATCATCATTGGGTGCATTTAGATTGTCTCAAGTTTAACAGGATAGGATGTAATTATAGCATGATTGAAGAGTGATTACCTCTTGCTGCAATAAAGAGCCTATAACTCTAGTTGATATGCAGAGTGGTTGTGTTATATAAATTATGTAGTGCATTCAAGCACAACCCATGTTTAATGGGCTATTGTAGAGAGTGATCAAGATTTTCTAAACCTTATGAATGTTACTTGACATATATTTGCATAATCTGAAATTCCTTCAGAGGCTTTTGAAGTATCAATGTATCCTATATAGGGTTTAGAATGATTTCTTTTAATTATAAAAATAAATAAATGATATATTTCCCTGTAATTAGATAATGTGGAGATCTCCTAAATCTGCCCTAGCACACTATCCTCTTTGGCACTGTATTCATTACTCCAGCTACTAGGTTTTTGCATGTGACATCTTTAATATCTTTATGAATGTGGCTTTTAAATGGATCTCAATCTTTGCTTTAATCCTTTTCATGGTAACCCTTTAGTTCCATAATCCACCTTCAATCTCTTCTAAGAACACTGTCTTAAGCTAGACTGCATAGTATGCATATAAAGCAAGTCTTTCATACCTGCCATTGTTCCAAACCACCACTCACTACCTTGCTTAAAATGTTACCTCCATAAGCACAATAACATGTTTTAAAATCATGGTTTCCAGTGATTGACCATTAAGCTCACCACTTTCATCATGAAGATATAATGAGATTTTTGTCTTCAAACTCAAGGCATTATGGAAGATAACATTGTGAATTGTTTGTTGTGTACGATTCAATTTTCTTGCACATTTACTACTTTGCTAACTTCCTTTAAGACTGGGTATTGCACCCTCAACTGCAATCTCAAATAGCTCACTCACTATCACTTGAAGATTCCTTTCATGAGCATCCTTCTATAAAATCAAACTATGCCCTATAGACTGCCTACTTACTACAGGGGACTCATTGTTTCATGGTATTGTAGTTCTTAAGATCCTTCAACCTTATTGACACTACTTCATAGTCCACAAGGTATTATTCACTATTTTCCCATCTTTGGTGAGTCTCAAAACACTGCTCAAACATGCAATCCACTACCTCCATTATACAATATTAATGGCTAAGAAGAAACATTGAACCTATGATTACCACTGTTACTTCATTTGGACAGTCATTCCCTGATTGCATTTGCCTTGTCTAACACTACCAAAAGCATTTGAAAAACCCTTAAGGTCAGCAAGGGGGTAAGGAAACTCACTGTTAAAATCTCCACTTTACTATGCAAGGTTTGAGCTTTATTATCTTGTCACTGCTTAGCCTATTTTTGACTGTCACATCTCAAGTGACTATCATTCTTCTTACCGTAGATTGCATTTACAAATGTCAGTAAGCTACATAGTGTGCTTGTTATTGGCTACAATCTTTAGATTGCAAGATTTTGTTATTACCTACATTGTCTCAATCTTTCTAGTATTACAACCTCACTAATCCGCTATAGTTAATGTTTATGTTTCTATGGAGGCCTAGGGTTTGTACCCTAATCATGCTCTTACCAATGCTTCTGTTGTTTTTTATTAGGGCTCTCTCAATGTTGAGGGCCCTAGGGATAAGCTCGTCATAAGAAGTGACACATTGAATCTTTAACTAAAAGGATAAATCGTATTGACATTAGCAATGATGATTCTGACTTGTTGCTCCTTAGGAATGGGTCACTTGCTCTTACTAGCTCGCTACCTCCATTGTTGTAGGAATTTTGTGATCAAGTTCAATATTTTGATTTTAGGAGTCTTAATGGTTGGAAATCATAGTAAAATTAGAATTTAATAAGTTTTGGAAATAGCATTGTAAAGTGTTTTTTGGGCTCATTAACTTCATACTATCTTCTCTTTTGTAGGGGTGGTTGCATGCCAAATTTTTTTGGTATAAATATCAGAATTATTAGACTATGTTACCTGTCTATGAATAAAAATTATTGGAGTGTGAGTTTGATATTTTTTGAAGATCTAAATAGTCAAGCTTGGCAAAGAAAAATCATGTCAGATAATATTAGTCCAGAACAAAATGAAGAGACACTTGGTAGATTGTGGGCTAGATTGAAAATAAAGGGTGATGGGAAATGTTATTATCCTTGCAATAATTGCAAGGGCTTAAAGACGAGATGACTTTTAATCACAACAGCTGAGAAACATTGTAGGTAGCATGGTCACGTTGAAGGGGGGCATGATTATCGTCCATTGGTAAGTTGTTCATTATATGTGTTTATATTGATTGAATTTGTAAATGTTTATATTGTTTTAACATTTTATATATATATAATCACTTAATCACTAATTTCACTTAAAAGATTACATTTTTCTGCCCCCATTTCTTTCCTTAATTTTGCCAATTCTTTTTCTAAAAAATCCTTTTCACATTTTAAACTTGTATTTTCTTTCTTCACTTTTATTAATTCTTCTTCTAAATCTTTTGTTTTCTCTTTCTTTACTCTATCAGCTTTTCCCATTGAATCAAACAAATAAACTTACCTCAATTTTGATATTTTCTTCAATTTGGTGCCCACAATCTGCAAACACAACCTAACAACTTCTTTCAGCAACACTTGCTCTAGCAATGGATCTTCACAAATTATTTAACAACAAATTCTCTCACAACCGTCAGCTCTCCAGGGTCTTCAACCATAGGCTTTGATACCACTCTGATAGGGGTGGATGGATACAGATCAAAACAAACATGAACTCAGCAATTCATGAATAAACACACACACAAATAAAACATGAGTTGCTGCTCCAAATATTTGTATTTTATTGCTTGCATAAAAAATATTTACATGAGTTTTTTATATAGAGGACTTTAGATACATTTAGAAAAATCTAGAATATAGGCCGACATAAAATAAGTTTATAGAATTTACCTAACCCTAAACTTCTAGAATTTATCCAACCCTAACCGTCATAAAAATAACTTCTAGAACTTTACCAAATTTTACTTAATCCCTAATCTCTAGTCCAGCTGGAACCTCTAGAAAATTCTAATTTAATTAATATTTTACATCTCATTTGAGGGAGAAATTACATTTCCCAACAAAGACTAGCAAGCTTGAACAGCATAAATTACATCCTGCAAAGACTTATATTAATAGTACAACCAGCCCCTACAAGTCTCTCCAAGAATTATGGGATGGGGAGATTTAAGCTAAGCACAAGTAGTTGTTAGAGAATATAATTATACTTGTGTGTTGCGTAGAGAGTCCCAGTTCCTTGTCCTTTGTCTTTCAATTATATGTAGAGTTTGTTGTTATGTTTTTTATTTTTAAAACTCTGTTAGTAATTGGCACTTGTAACTAGATATTTTGTAGATTTGTTTACTAAATCACTTGTGAATGTTACTATTAGTTTTTGGGAATTTATAATGAAGGCATTAGCTTGACTCGGTAACATCAAAGTTTTCAACTGTTCATAAGATTAGCTCTTTCAATGGGTGCAACTATTTATAAGATAAGCTCAGAATGATACAATCTCTGTTTCTAGTTCTCAAGCAAGCTATAATATCCAAAATACCTATCCATTGGGTGAGAATGAGTATAACTATTCATAAAGTTAGCTGTGAATGTTTTTGATTAGGTAAGAAGCATTTACAGGGTGTTGTACCCTTTCACAGAGAGCCACAAAGGCCATTAGAATTCAAGACCAAAAAATAAACACAACGGACCAACAACAAATGAACAACAGACTAACTGGCATCTCCCCAGTTCTTAGATAGGAGATTAACCACATCATCTCTGACCCATTCCTGACGATCTTCAGCATTCTTGTTGTCCATTCCATCCTTCATAACCGCCAAAAGGGTGCTAGTAACATAGTGGACCAGCTTAACCGTGAAGCAAGTCAAAAATATTACATATCCAGTAGGTGAGAATGAACACCCTACACTCGATGACTAAAATAATTTATTTTTAATATTATTTTCTATTGGCAATTTAAAAATATTTTTAAATTTTGAATGATAAAAATAATATTGCATAAATTTTAAAAATAAATTAGTACTTATTGTTTGCCATACTCTATAGGTAATGAAATTTGTGTGCAATGTAGCTTTACTCAAATATAAATATTTTTGTTATTATCAAGCTAGTTTAAAATTTAGTGAAAAAAAATTATGGGAAAAACTCATTGACTTGGTGATGGATTTTGTAGTTATCTACAATAGTCATTTTTGTTTCTTTTATTTTTTTGTTTCTCACAATTTTTTTCTTTGAGAGAACATAATTAATTAGATACATGATGCTGTTTTATTTAGATAAATATTTATAAATCTCATTTTAAATCTTTAAATTTTCAAAATTTAATGGAACTAAAATAATTTTAATATGTAATTAAAAATTGAACTTTAAATTATAATTTTCATAAACAAATTTTTCTTTATTGTATGATTTTATATTTTTGTAAAAAATATATTTAGAAAAACATTTATAAATTCAAATATGACCAACAAGGATAAATAATTATTCTTATTAAGTATTAAAAAATATAGAGAGAGATTTCTAGAAAAGAACAACTATCACCAAAGTCTAAAATATCAAAATCTAAAGGTATTTTCAGCAAATTGTCACATTTAAAAAACAAAAGACTCCATAAAATCAACATAACATAAAATATTCATTAAAAAATTATGAGAATGATAATATCAAATCATTTGAAAGAGTGGAAGAAATTGGGATGATTGAACAAAAGACAAAGACTCACAATCTATGACATTCTAAATACCATTAACATTAGAGGCTCATTTGATAAAATAGTTTGCAACAACATAAAATATATAGTAATAATATACAATATTAAATATATAATAACATGATCTATAAATATTATATAACATAATATATAAAAAAATATAATATTCTAATTATAGAAATATAATCATTAACTGATGCAAACATCCCAGACGAACAATAATTTTTCAGCTTAAATTTATTTTGGTTTCAATTTCAACTCCAAATTCATTGTTGAATTTCTACAAGTTTAAATATCTATTGATTCATTGAATTGTGACATTAAAATTTGAAGATTCAAAATGCCAAATTTTATATTTGTTGATTCATATTATGAAGGGAATCGATAAAGGAATTTAAAAAGTTTTTTGAAGTGCTAAATTATTGATAAACATTTATATCTAAATTAAATTTCTTCTCATGATTCATTTTCTGCCTCCTTCATTCTTTACGAATGGGTGCAATGGTGCAAAGTAGAGAAAAATGGAGAAATAGAAGATTAAAAAAAAATTGTCAAGCAAAACATTTGAAAAGAATTATACTATTTAAGGTAAGTCAATTAAAATGCAGTTGAAGAGGCAACGCCTCATCTTCTCATATAGTTATTTCATTTAAATATGGTATAAGAAAGTGAAGAATGGGGGGAGACAGTTGAAGGAGGTAGGGGAAGCATGCAGTAAAGAAAGTGTGCAAAAAATCCCCACTTACCTGCGCCATGGAGAAGATAATCTTGAGGTAAAATGTTGAAGAATATTTAGTGATAGAACGGGGATGATTAAAAGTAGCAACATCAAAGGTCACGTGTGGGAGTAGTCAAGCAAATGGGGCTGTGTAGCCACCTTTTGAATGAGATAGTTTAGAGGAATCATTTCAAGCAAGGGGGATAAATTTTTTTAGAAGTTTGAAAAGATGCAATAAAAGCAATGCAATATAGTAAGAGGGGTTGCTACGAAGTTAAGACAATAGAGAGAAAATTGGTTTAAAAGAGGAATGGGCACAACAGATGAAATTGACTATCACTTATGTTGAATGGAATATGAGCGGTTGTGTTAAATGATGAAGGTTGAAAAAAATTCAAATATGCAATAAATAATGGATTCAAGCAGCATATGTGAATGACTATGTAGATGGAGATGCCAAGTCAAGTCATTATAATGAAGGCACACAACTAAATATAAACCAATGGAAAGTGAAGTTTTAGGGGTGCACCTGTACAAGGAGCAACAACGTTGGAAGAGAAGATAGGAAGTAGGAAGGAAGAATAGAAGAGTGAAGGAGTTGTTTGAAATAATTGTAATGCATGTCCCTTGTATCGACACAAGAAATTGTTGATTCTTTTGAGTTAATCATCAATGAAATCATGTGTAATCTACATTTTGTGAAAGTTGAGTTGAGACAGTGAAGGTGTTTTTTTTTCTATCTTCATCAAATGGCATGAGAGCCAGTGGTCTTGAGCATGCTGACAAATTTCCAACCATGAGGAAGCTAATACTAGGACCTGCAGGTGGAGAGTGAAGTAAGAAAAGGTTTTGGGTGCATAAGAAGATCGTCGACATGAGGTAGCTTATGGTTGAACCCATGGATTGAGGAAGCACGATTGTGAAGCTCAAAAGTATTGTTGCAAGTGTGTGAAGTCCTAAGTGGTTAAGGGTTGGAAAGCACAAGGAAAGTATTGTGGTAGTGAAAGATTACAATAGATGAAGTGGATCTTCATGAGGATCAAGGTATGATTGCAAGAAATGCAATGTGAAGAGGTTTCAAGGGTTGAGTGCAATGAAGACATGCCAGAGGATGGCATGAAGAGAAGAAGAGGAAGAATATTTTGCAAAGGAGGTCAGGCTATCAATGATGGAGTTCATTGTAGATTTTTTGCAATCTAGAAGGGTGATTCTATCACTCAACTCCACTTTGTGATCTCATGCTCACAAATTTCTTACCCAGTGTGTCTAATGTAGGAGCATCCCAGATGAACGACAATCAACATTGACCAAAAACAATTATTTCAGTTTCAATTTTCAACTCCAAATTCATTGTTGAATTATTGCAAGTTTAAATACCTATTGATTCATTGAATTGTGACATCAAAATTTGAAGATTCAAAATGCCAAATTTTATATTTGTTGATTCATATTATGAAGGGAATCAATAAAGGAATTTAAAAAGTTTTTTGAAGTGCTAAATTATTGATAAAAATTTATATCTAAATTAAATTTATTCTAATGATTCATTTTCTGCCTCCTTCATTCTTTACGAATGGGTGCAATGATGCAAAGTAGAGAAAATTGGAGAAATAGGAGATTAAAAAAGAATTTCGAAGCAACGAATTTGAAAAGACTTATACTATTTAAGGTAGGTCTTGATTAAAATGTAATTGAAGAGGCAACTCCTCATCTTCTCATATAGTTATATCATTTAAATATGGTATAAGAAAGTGAAGAATGGGGGTGAGACAATTGAAGGAAGTAGGGGAAGCATGAAGTAAAGAAAATATGCAAAAAATCCCAATTTACCTGTGCCATGGAGAGGATAATCTTGAGGTAAAATGTTGAAGAATATTTAGTGATAGAACAAGGATGATTAAAAGAAGCAATATCAAAGGTTGCATGTGGGAGTAGTTGAGAAAATGGGGTTGTGACACAACCTTTTGAATGAGATAGTTCAAAGGAATCATTTCAAGCAAGAGGGAATTTTTTTTTTAAAGTTTGAAAAGATGCAATAAAAGCAATGCAATATAGTAAGAGGGGTTGCTACGAAGTTAAGACAATAGAGAGAAAATTGGTTTAAAAGAGGAATGGGCGTAACAGATGAAATTGACTATCACTTATGTTGAATGGAATATGAGTGGTTGTGTTAAACAATGAAGGTTGAAAAAATTCAAATGTGTAGTAAATAATGGATTCAAGCAACATGTGTGAATGACTATGTAGAAGGCTGGATGAAAGTTAAGTCATTATAATGAAGGCTCACAACTAAATATAAACCAATGGAAAGTGAAGTTTTGGGGGTGCACCTATAGAAGGAGCAACAACGTTGGAAGAGAAGATAAGAAGGAAGGAAGAATAGAAGAGCGAAGGAGTTGTTTGAAATAATTGTAATCTATGTCCCTTGTAATTTGAATAAATAAAGTTATTTGATTTTTTTTCAAATTGGAAGTATATTGTAGTGTAATGGTGAATGGATTTAAATCAACACATGTAATTGTCATTTTTTTGAGTTAATCATCTATGAAGTCAAGTGTAATCTACATTTTGTAGAAATTAGGTTGACACGGTGAAGATGTTTTTCTTCCTATCTTCATCAAATGGTATTAGAGCCAGTGGTCTTGAGCATGTTGACAAATCACCAATGATGAGGCAATCGACACCAAGACCTACAAGTGGAGAGGGAAGTGAGAAGAGGTTTTGGGTGCATAAGGAGATCACTGATATGAGGAAGCTTATGGAGGAACCTATGCATTGAGGAAAAGCATGATTGTGAAGTTCAAAAGTATCATTGCAGGTGTGGGAAGTCCTAAGCGGTTGAGGGCCGGGAAGTGCAAGGAAATGACTGTGGTAGTGATAGATTACAATAAATGAAGTGGGATCTTTGTGAAGATCGAGGTATGATTGCAAGCAATGCAACATGAAGAGGTTGCAAGGGTTGAGTGCAGTGAAGACATGCTAGAGGAGGGAATAGAGAGAAGAAGAGGAAGAGTATTTGGCAGAGGAGGTCGAGCTATCAACAATGGAGTTCACTATAGATTGTTCACAATCTAGAAGGGTGATTCTATCACTCAACTCCACCTTTGTGAGCCCATTCTTATAAATATTTTACCTGGCATGTCTAATGCAGGAGCATCTCAGACGAACAACAATCACCATTGACCAAAAAAATAATTGTTTCAATTTTCAACTCCAAATTCATCATTGAACATCTGCAAGTTTAAATACATGTTGATTCATTGAATTGTCAAATCAAAAGATTCAAAATACTAATTTTAATATTTGTTGGTTCATATTATGAAGGGAATCAATAAAGGAATTTGAATTTTTTTTTTAAGGGCTAAATTATTGATAAACATTTATATCTAAATTAAATTTCTTTTGTGTCGATTCATTTTCTACCTCCTTCATTCTTTATGAATGGGTGCATTGATACAAAGTAGATAAAATTGGAGAAATTGTGAGGCCAAGCATTTGAAAGGACTTATACTATTTAAGGTAGGTCAATTAAAATTTAGTTGAAGAGGAAACACCCCATCTTCCCATACAACATGATATCATTTAAATATGGTATAAGCAAGTGAAGAATGGGGGGGCACAATGGTTGAAGGAGGTAGGGGAAGCATGAAGTAAAGAAAGTATGTAGAAAAGACCCACCTACCTACACCATGGAGAGGATAATATGGAGGAAAAATATTGAAGAATATTTAGCGGCAGAATAGGGATGTTTAAAAGTAGCAGTGTATCAAAGGTTGTGTGTGGGAATAGTTGAGCAAGTTTTAAAAGATGCAATAAAAGTAGTCCAAGATAGTAAGAGGGGTTTCCATGAAGTTAATACAATAGAAATAAAATCAATTTGAAAGAATAATTCACACAAAATATGAAAATGACTCTCACTTATGTCAAATGGAATATGAGTGGTTGTGTTAAATGATGAAGGCTGAACAAATTCAAATGTGTAGTAAATAATGGAGTCAAGTAGCATGTGTGAATGACTGTGTAGAAGGAGATTCCAGGTCAAGTCATTATAATGAAGGCTCACAACTAAATATAAACCAATTGAAGTGAATTTTTGGGGATGCACTTATATAAGGAGCAACAATGTTCCAGGATGAGAAGAGAGGAAGGAGTTGTTTGAAATAATTGTAATGTATATCCCTAGTAATCTGAATAAATAAAGTTATTTGATATGTTTTCAAATTGGAAGTATATTGTACTGTAATGGTGAATGGATTTAAATCGACATAGTAATTGTTGAATTTTTTTTGTTAATCTTCTATGAAATCATGTGCAATCTACATTTTGTGGAAATTAGGTTGAGATGGTGAAGGTGTTGTTTTTTTATTATCTTCATCAAATGGTATCAAAGCCAGTGGCCTTGAGCACATTGATAGATCATCGATCATGAGGTAGTTGACACTAGGACCTGTGGGTGGAGAGGGAAGCAAGAAGATATTTTGGGTGCATAAGAAGATTGTCGACGTGAGGCATCTTATGGAAAAACTTGTCAATTGAGGAGGCACAATTGTGAAGCTCAAAAGTATCATTGCAGGTGTGTGAAGTCCTGACCAATTGAGGGTTGGGAAGCACAAGGAAATTATTGTGGTAGTGACATATTACAATAGATGAAGTGGGATCTTTGTAAGGATTCACATACAATTGCAAGGGATTCAATGTGAAGAGGTTGTAAGGGTTAAGTGCAATGAAGATATGCCAAAGGAGGGCATGGAGAGAAGAAGATGAAGATTATTTGGTGGAGGATGTCAGTCTATCAGCGATGGAGTTCACTTTAGATTTTTCACAATCTAGAAGGGTGATTCTATCACTCAACTCCACCTTTGTGAGCCCATGCTCACAAATTTCTTACCCAACATGTTTGATGTAGGAGCATCCTGGGCGAACAACAATCAACATCAACCAAAAGAAAATATTTAGGTTGAAATTTATTTTGGTTTCAATTTTTAACTCCAAATTCATGGTTGAAGGTCTACAAGTTTGAATACCTATTGATTCATTGAATTGTGACATCAAAATTTGAAGATTAAAAATTCCAATTTTTATACTTGTTCGTTCATATTATGAAGGGAATCGATAAAAGAATTTGAAATTTTTTTTGTAGTGCTAAATTACTGATATACATTTATATCTAAATTAAATTTCTTTTGGGATGATTCATTTTTTTCCTCCATTCTTTATGAATGGGTGCAATGATGTAAAGTAGAGAAAATTGGCAAAATAGAAGATTTAAAAAAATTGTTAGGAAAAACATTTGAAAAGACTTATACTATTAAAGCTAGGTCAATTAAAATGTATTTGAAGAGGAAATGCCTCATCTTCCTATATAGTGACATCATTTAAATATTGAAACATAGAAAAAGAGGTTCACCATTAATAGGGTATCAATGATGAACCTAGTTTTCATTATGTGTGTGTTTCATTCAATTATGAAGGAAAAAATGCCAAATTAACAATAAAAAACTAATCCTAACTATTATAGCAATGAAAAGGGGAGTTTGAAAGCTTGAAATGATGTGTACCTTGTAGAAATATTGCTACTTTTAGGCCACAGAGGAATCATTCGCCTTTAGTGGTGAATGGATCCATGTTAGGGTTCTAGAAATTGAATTCTTGGTTTTGTACTTCAATATCTACACTCTCGGCTCCTAGGTTTTCAACTCCCAAAAGTTTGAAACAAATTTTGTAGCCTTGTTTCCTTGTTCTTGCATTACGAAGGTCAATCTTGCAACTTGACAACTTTGACAATTTTTCTTCAAACTTCTTCTCCACTTGATCTTCAACCTGTAAATCTGCAAACACACACTCAAGGGAAGAAAAACTTGTATATTGTTAGTGAATAGGGGTTTTCCTAAGTAAAACCCCTTGTAGGTAATTAAACCAAATGATGAAATAATGAAATTGAAGCATGAACATGAAATGATGCAATGTTGATACCTTGGAAGTTGTCTTGGAGTATAAATTTATAATCTAACATGAAGTGGCCATGAAGAATGTTGATTTTAGATGTGAAACAGTGCTTGCAAGTGGATCTCCAATGCTACATCCACTTATCTCAATAGGTAGGAATACACTATGCCTTTGTCATGATGAAATGATCTTGAATTGTTGCAATAAAACCTTGATAATCTGCCTTGAAATGCCTTTGAAAATGCTCTTGAGGTGCTCTAATTCTCTTGTGAATTCACTCTTATGATAAATTGAACTTGCTAGGAGAGTTAGGAGGAAACTATGTGAATTAACCCCATATTTATACTAAATCAAGAGATCAACCCTGAAATTCAAATAATTCAAGCCAACACTAGATCTGGAAATGAATGTTATTTAAATCTCACTAGAATAAAATTCAAAAAGGGGGTCCCTACTAAGGGAGGACCCATTCATCATCTAGGGTGAATGGGTCCTGGCACAATTTTTTAGGACCTTACCTTCGGGGAGTGAAGGAACATCAAAAACCCATGTTGTCATATCCCAATTTTATTGCATATTTATATAATATGGTAAATTGAATTATTGAAGAAATTCAATATATATTAAAAGGAAATTTTGAAATTTTTAAAATAGATTGAAAGAAATTGATTGATGTTGACTATGCAATCTTTTAAAATTATCTTATATGTTATCAAGAATTGAACGTTACTGATTAATTTTGCAAGTGCAAGTGTGTGCAGTTGCAGGGTGACAGCTTGAAGGATGAGACCATGGTTGAAGTAGGATTGTTTAGTCGGATCAAATGGTAAGCCAAATGGAATCTTGGTGCACACACCACAAAATGGCATGATATTTGCATTTGAAAATTCATATAGGAATTATATTAAGCTGACTCAAATGATTCGATGATTGAAAAGATGCAACTATGAAATGAAATTTATGTGGAAACTTATATTTAAAAAGTCAATCTTGAGCTTACATTTTGAATTTAGAGGTAAACAAAAGTGATATTTGGTATGTGAACAAATGTGTGAATTATAATTATGCATTTTATATCATTGTCGAAATGAAAATGAAAGATCATTTTTATATAAATGATGGATATGCACATGAAAACATTTATATGTGAATACAAATATATGTATATATATAAACACACACAAATATATATATATATATATATATATATGCATATACATATATATATATATATATATGTGTGTGTGTGTGTGTGTAAATATATATAAATACATATATAATTATATATAAACATATATGAGTGTCAAGAATATGCATATGTATGAACAAACTTGAATATGAATATAAAGTATGTATGTATATATATATATATATATATATATTTACATACATATATTTACATACATATATATATATTAGTGAACTTGGAACCGATAATTATCATTACTGGATGGTTAAAATTCAAGCAAAATTATGAGAAAATCCCACAATGGATGTGGTCTACCTTTTTTGATAGAATGAAAAGAATTCAAATTTAGAATGGGGCAAAAATATCATTAATTCCCATTATCATTTTGAAACAGCCCCTTAGTAGAGGTGTTGTAAATGTAAAAAAGATGTTATTCTGAAAAGGGGATATCGACTCCATCAAACAATACACTCGGTGTGGAACAAAGCTTGTGGGAAAAAATTGAAAAGAATTTCCTTGCTATAGAGGTAATCGATGCTTTTCATTAATGTTGGATCTTAGTTGTGATCATATGGTTTGTCCTTGATGACAAAATCCCCTTCAGTTGATTCTACTTGTTGATAGTTTCTAATTGGTTTCTAATTGGTTTCTTGTGACAAAAAAGGAACATTTCAGAGTGAAAAATGCTTGGGTCTTGCCGATCCATTTCTTTGAGAAATGTCTATGTTGCCTATCAGCAAGACATTTCTGATGTCATAACAATTTGTTCTTATATATAGGCAGCTTTCGGTGTGACTGTGATCGTGGTCTTGGCGATAGAAGAAAAGTCTATAGGCATGAGGTTTGTTCACCGCTGAGAGGTCTTACCGAATGAGTCAAGTCTCACTGACTAATGCATATGGTGGTTCAT
Source organism: Sequoia sempervirens (assembly GCA_007258455.2). Taxonomy (NCBI): domain Eukaryota; kingdom Viridiplantae; phylum Streptophyta; class Pinopsida; order Cupressales; family Cupressaceae; genus Sequoia; species Sequoia sempervirens. The sequence continues at coordinate 236,650,400 of VDFB02000013.1, forward strand.
CATTGTAAGTAATCCCTATCGGCATGTTGTTTCATCGAGCGCTTTGTGTCTTGGCGACCGACACAAGAAAGTTCATATCGGCAAGAGTTGCAACATCGATATGATGTCTTAGCAAAATTGGTATGTCACACCGATTAGAGATTAAATGGAAACACATCGTCAAGAGTTTAAGGTGTTGGTCTGAGGTCATAGCAAAAAGGGTTATGTCTCCCTAACTAATGCATGTGAAAGTCTTTCAAAAGGAGTGTTGTATTCAGTATGTGGTCTCACCGAAGACATTGTCTCATCGACCATGCACCGAAAGGTCTTATCAGCAAAGGTTGTAGCTTCGGAGTAATGTCATAGCAAACCCGTCAAGTCTTGGCGACTAAGTCTTATGTGGGGGATTTTGGCGAGAGGTTGGTATTGTCTCAGTGACTCTAAGTGGATAAACATTTCAGTATGACTCATGTGCTCGAAGAGAGGTCTCGGCAAGTGACCTCCAGTCTCGCCGATGGAAAACAAAAAGGTCTTTGTTGGCATAGGATCTAACTTGTCTCGGAAAATAGGTGTGAATTCGGGGTGTTTTGGTATGACTGAAATGATCTACAAGAAGTCTCCCCGATGGTTTGAAGTCTCAGTGACATGTATAGTACAGATGGACTCGTCAGCAAGAAAAACTATGTGTCACAACAACCATTGTGTTTCAAGTGGGCTTTCGGTAAAACAAAAGGTATTCTCTATGAGGTCTCCTTGATGACGGTATGCTATAGCGACACTCATAAGATAGAAGGATGCATCGGCAAGAGAACCATTATGTTACAGCAACTTACAAGAGATAAAGTCTTTTGGTGAAACATAATGAAATCTACATAACATCTCCCCGATAGCAAAATGTCACAGCGACAAATAGAGGGATGACTAACAGTGGTAAAGTGACTTTTGGCATAGGTATTGAAGTGTCTCAGCAACACCAGATGAAAGGATGACTTTCGAAAAGACATGGTGTGCTCTATAGGAGGTCTCTCCGATATCAAAAGGCTATAGCGATAGTGAATGGAACAAAAGGGCATCTCGGTGAGAAAGACTCTTGTGTCTCAATGACTGAAACAAACTTAACAAAAATGTGATCTTGGGGAAACATAAAGATCTTCGATATGGTTTCTCCCCAATGGCAGAAGGTCATGGCGACGCACAGGGACCAAAGGAGCGATCAACGTTATAATTGCCTTTGGCAAAACTATCTAGATGTCTCGGTGAATGATTAACAGACTCACACACTATGGTCAACATGGTGAATTTCTAAAGATAGTGGTAGGTCAACATCATGGATTGGCATCGAATCTCACAACCGTTACATGGCAGAATATTCATTGAATTTCCTTTTTGAGCAGTTGCATTTTTGAAATAATGGATGATTTGCAGTTCTCTGGATAAGCGTTACTATTTATTTTTATCATCATCGATAGACTATCATTATTCAGCTTCATATTCTAAAATTCTATTCAAAAATTAGCAAGAGAATTTTAGAATATGGTGAAAAATGCTTTTTGAAGATTTCTTTGTAACTGACATACTTGAAATGTATTTATAAACCTGTGTTGAAAACAGTGAGGGTTGGTGATTGTAATTCTCTGGTTGTAATCCTTAGGGTATTCTATAGACAAGAAAATAGAGAAATATGTGCTTAACTAAAAACAGAGAGATCCTCTGATATTATGAGTGTAATTCTGAAATCTAAGTAAGGGGTTGGTGCTCCTTGAGATTGGTGTCTCTAAATGAGGGGTTGGTGCTCCTTGAGTTGGTGCTCAAAAATTAGCCTATAAGGCATTGTTAATAGTGGTTTTGAAGATTAAGCTAGTAAGGAAGTTTAGGAGTGGTTTTTATACCCCAAGAGGGTTTTCCACTCGGAAAAAGCTTTTGTCTCTTTGTTCTTCTATGTGCTCTCTGCTTTACAGTGTTGTTGTTTTTGTTCACTGATTATTACTTTTCTCAATTCTATTTATGAATGATTACATTCAACTGATGAATGCTTTAATCAAAGTAATATTGAGATCAAATCTGAGCTATGTTTTTGAATCTTTGAAAATTGGTCAAATCTATTATAACATTGATTCACCCCCCCTCTTAGTGTCATTTTAACTCCAACAATTGGTATCAGAGCATAGGGTCCTCTGATTGGTTTAATTACCTTGGATTGATCTTGGTCTTGGAGTTTGTTTTTAATGGCACATTCTCATGATGGTGCCTCTGTAGCCAGAGCTTCGTTATTTGATGGAACAAATTATGTGTTCTAGAGAATAAGAATGGAAGCTTTTCTTGTTTCTTTTGATGTTGATGTTTGGAGCATTGTTTTAGAAGATTACAATGTACCAGCCACTATTCCCACTAATGCTGCTAAGAAAAAGAAGTATGAAACAAATGCCAAAGCTAAGCATGCCATCTTGTGTGGATTAACTAAAGATGTGTTCATTAAAGTCATGCATTGCAAATCTGCTCATGGAATTTGGAAAAAACTTGAAACTATATATCAAGGGAATGAGAAAGTCAAACTGTCAAAAATCATTACTCTCAAACATCAGTTTGAGGAGTTGAAAATGAAGGATGATGAGAAAGTGGCTGAATATTTCCTAAGAGTTGATGAAGTTGTCAATGGAATGAAAGGTCTAGGTCAAGAGGTTAATGAATTTGATGTGGTCACAAAAGTTGTTAGGTCCTTACCATCTAAATTTGAATCTAAGGTTTCAGCCGTAGAAGAAAAGAAACACTTTGATAAGCTTACCTTAGACAGCCTTCAAGGAATACTTACTACCTATGAAATGAGAACTAGCAAAAACAATTCAATAGGAAAAGAAACTGCCTTTAACTCTGAAAAGAAAGAAAAAGTAGATGTCAGTGAATCAGAGTTGTCTGATTCTAAAGAATCTCATTTTGTTAGAAGATTTAAAAAGGGGTCGGGAAAATAGAAGGGAAAACTTCCCTTTAAATATTTTAACTGTGGCAAAATAGGTCACTTTGCTGCAAAGTGTCCCTATGATGATCAAATCTATGACAACAAGACAACTGAAATACAGCCTAAGAAGAAGGCTTTCAGACCTAAACAAAACTTCAATTTTAAAAAGAAGAAAAGTATGTTTAGTAAGGATGAATCTGATATTGAGTCTGAAGACTCATCAGCTGATGAAGTTGAAACTTTGTTCATGGCTGAAATTACTCAGCAAAATGATTCTAACACCATTGACACTAAAGAAGGTGAAGTAGATCTTGAAAGTGAGCTGAAATGTGCTCTTCAAGAGGTCAAAAAACTCAAAAAACAAGTTCTTACTCAAGAACATAAACTAGATCAAGAATTGATCTCTCTAAAAACTCAGCTTGAAGAAGCTAAAAGAGCTGAAGTCTGTCTTAGAGAGACTGTAAGCTGTAAAGATCATGAAATTCAAAAACTGGAACAAGTAGTCCTTCTTAGGAAGGAAATTGAATAATATGAAAGAACTCTAAAACTGAATGAGATGCTTAGCAAACAAAAGGTGTATAAAGATAAATTTGGTGTTGGTTTTGAAAAGGGTGAATGCTCAATTGACAAATCAAAACAAAACCCCTCTTCTAAATTCAAAAATTCAGGTTCAAATCACTCAGAATCTGGTAAGAATCATGCTAAGTTTTTTAGAGGTAATAGACCTTCATACAAAGACAATTCTTTTTTCTATTGTTATTGCTTTTTCTGTAACAAATTTGGTCATAAGGTGAGCACTTGTAGGCTTATGAATTCTAGAATACACAGGTTTGGTCTTAGGAAACACTATGGTTTTGTTAGACAGACCAGATGTTTTAAATGCAATATTTTGGGACATTTTGTTGAACAGTGCAGAATTGATCTGCAATCGAAACAACAAAAAATTAAAAAGGTTTCAAAACCTAAGGCTATCAACAACTTTGAGCAAACCATGTTGGTTCAAACTTCTTTTCATTCCAAGAAAAAGGACTTATGGGTCCTGGACAGTGGATGTTCTAACCATATGACTAGCAATAAGGACAAGTTTATAAAACTTGAAGATTATGTAGGTGGATATGTCAAGTTTGGTGATAATTTTGGTATTCAAATTAAAGGTAGAGGTTCACTTCTTCTGAATGAAGACACTCCTATCTATAATGTGTACTATGTGGAAGGTCTCAAGCACAATATTCTAAGTGTTAGTAAAATTTGTGATAGTGGTTATCATGTTCTTTTTAATTCATAGGGATGTGAGATTAAGAACAAGCTTGGAAAGGCTATTGCAGCTGGAAGGAGGACAAAAGGAAATGTGTACAATCTCCTTGACTCATCTTGCAATGACAATATTCAAGGTATGTGTCTAATGCGCCAAATTGAAGAGAACTGGTTTTGGCATAAAAGCTTAGGACACATAAACTTTGAAAATTTGGTTAGAATCATTAAAAATCATAATGTTAGAGGTCTACCAGTTCTTAGCAAGCTAGAAAACTCTGTGTGCAAAGAATGTTTAAGTGGTAAACAAACTAAAATCAGCTTCAAAACAAAAGAACATTCTTCTTCAAAACCATTACAACTTGTGCATACTGATTTATGTGGACCAACCAGAACAAGGTCTATTAATGGTGAAAGGTACTTTATGCTGTTTGTGGATGATTAAACTAGAATGAATTGGGTCACATTTCTTAAGCACAAATCAGAAGCATTTGAAAGGTTTAAAATCTTTCGTAAAATGGTAGAAAAGGAATCTAATCTGAAACTTAAATGTCTTCGATCTGACAAAGGAGGTGAGTTCACTTCTCAAGAGTTTATTGATTACTATGAATTGTATGGCATTAAAAGACAATATGCTGCAACAAAAACACCTCAACAAAATGGGGTAGTTGAATGTAAGAATAGAACTATAAAAGAAATGGCTAGAACCATGCTAGATGAAGCTAAGTTGACTGATATGTATTGGAAAGAAGCTGTTCATATAGCTGTATACATTTTGAATAGAGTGCAGCTTAGGGTGAAATCTAAACACACTCCTTATGAACTTTGGTATGGAAAAACTGCTTCTATCAAACACTTTAATTTTTTTGGAAGTAAGTGTTTTATCAAGAAAGATAATGATAACCTTGGGAGCTTTCAATCAAAGCATGATGAGGGTATCTTTTTGGGATACTCAACTCGTAGCAAAGCTTATAAATGCCTTAACAAAAGGCTTAATAAGATTTTTGAAGTTGTTAATGTAAAATTTGATGAAAGACCACATTTGTGTGCTGAATCTTTGCAGGATAATGAGGAAGAAGAACTTGAACTAGAAATAATTTCAAAAAGAGCTGAAACAAAAAGCCTAATATAGATCTAGCAAGCCCTAAAAATGAAACAACAAGTCCTAAAAAGGTTGCATCAAAAGCTCTAGCTAAATATAACCCCAAAGATCATATTATTGGGGATAAAAATGTAGGAGTTCAAACTAGAAGAAAGGCTGCAGAATCTGATGAAAATGCACAAATTACTTTTTGTTTAGTTACTCAGGTTGAGCCTAAAATTTTTAATGAAGTCTGCTTACAGTTTGTTGGCTCACAAGATCAGGTGGCTGATATTTTTACTAAGCCCTTAGCTAAAGAGTTATTTGAAAGGTTGAGACTTTGATTGGGAGTTATCTCTCAATCTTTACTTCTCTGATTTTACAAGCATTGGCTTAGGGGGATCATGTTATATATTTTGATTCAATTAAAGCTCTAATACAATCTTGGTTGCTGCATTGCTACTCTTTTTTCTTGCAGCTATTTCTCATGATATTTTGGTTGGCTTCTCAGTTGTGTTATGGCAATGCACATTTTCTTCTATTCTTTGCCTTGAGGCAAAAAGGGGGAGAGTCATTTGTGTTTTTCCATCAAGGAAAAAGGGAGAGTTTGTTGGATCTTAGTTGTGATCATATGGTTTGTCCTTGATGACAAAATCCCCTTCAGTTGATTCTACTTGTTGACAGTTTCTGATTGGTTTCTCATGCTTTATCTTGTGACAAAAAAGGAACATTTTGGCATGAAAAATGCTTGGGTCTCGCCAATCCATTTCTCTGAGAAATATTTTTGTTTCCTATCGGCAAGACATTTTTGATGTCATAACGATTTGTTCTTATATACAGGCAGCTTTCGGTGTGACTGTGATCGTGGTCTTGGCGATAGAAGAAAAGTCTATTGGCATGAGGTTTTTTCACCACTGAGAGGTCTTACCGAATGAGTCAGGTCTCACCGACTAATGCATATGGTGGTTCATCAGCATAAGTAATCCCTATCGACATGTTGTTTCATTGAGCGTTGTGTCTTGGTGACCGGCACAAGAAAGTTCATATCGGCAAGAGTTGTAGCATTGATATGATGTCTTAGCAAAATTGGTATGTCACACTGATCGAAGATTAAATGGAAACACATCAACAATATTTTAAGGTGTCAGTTTGAGGTCACAGCGAAAAGGGTTATGTCTCCCCAACTAATGCATGTGGAAGTCTTTTAGCAAGAGTCTTGTATTTGGTATGTGGTCTCACCGAAGACATATTGTCTCACCGACCGTGCACTGAAAGGTCTTATCAGCAAAGGTTGTAGCTTCAGAGTAATGTCATAGTGAACCTGTCAAGTCTTGGTGACTAAGTCTTATGTGGGGGCTTTTGGCGAGAGGTTGGTATTGTCTCAGTGACTTTGACTAGATAAACATTTTGGTATGACTCATGTGCTCAAAGAGAGGTCTTGGCAAGTGACCTCCAGTCTCGTCGATGGAAAATAAAAAGGTCTTTGTTGGCATAGGATCTGACTTGTCTCAGTGAACAGGTGTGAATTTAGGGTTTTTTGGTATGACTGAAATGATCTACAAGATGTCTCCCCGATGGTTTGAAGTCTCAGCGACATGTATACTACAGATGGACTCGTCAGCAAGAAAAACTATGTCACAGTGACCATTGTGTTTCAAGTGGGCTTTCAGTAAAACAAAAGGTATTCTCTATGAGGTCTCCCCAATGACGATATGCTATAGTGACACTCATAAGATAGAAGGATGCATCAGCAAGAGAACCATTATGTTACAATGACTTACAAGAGATAAAGTCTTTTGGTGAAACATAATGAAATCTACATAGTGTCTCCCCAATAGCAGAATGTCACAGCGACAAATAGAGGGATGACTGACAGTGGTAAAGTGACTTTCAGCATAGGTATTGAAGTGTCTTAGCAACACTGGATGAAAGGATGACTTTCAGAAAGACATGGTGTTCTCTATAGGAGGTCTCTCCGATATCAAAAGGCTATAGTGATAGTGAATGGAACAAAAGGGCATCTCGGTGAGAAAGACTCTTGTGTCTCAGTGACTGAAACAAGCTTAACAAAAATGTGATTTCGGGGAAACATAAAGATCTTCAATATGTTTTCTCCCTAGTGGCAGAAGGTCATGGTGACACACACGGACCAAAGGAGCGATCAATGTTATAATTGCCTTTGGCAAAACTATCTGGATGTCTCGGAAAATAATTAACAGACTCATACACTATGGCCAGCATGGTGAATTTCTAAAGATAGTGGCAGGTCAACATCATGGATTGGCATCAAATCTCACAACCGTTACATTGTAGAATATTCATTGAGTTTCCTTTTTGAGTAGTTGCATTTTTGAAATAATGGATGATTTGCAGTTCTCTGGATAAGCGTTACTATTGATTTTTATCATCATCGCAAACTGTCATTATTCAACTTCATACTCAAAAATCAGCAAGAGAATTTTAGAATCTGGTGAAAAATGCTTTTTGAAGATTTCTTCGTAACTGACATACTTGAAATGTATTTATAAACCTGTGTTGAAAACAGTGAGGGTTGGTGATTGTGATTCTCTAGTTGTAATCCTTAGGGTATTCTGTAGATGAGAAAACAAAGAAGTATGTGCTTAACTAAAAACAGAGAGATCCTCTGACATTATGAGTGTAATTTTAAAATTTGAGTAAGGGGTTGGTGCTCCTTGAGATTGGTGTCTCTAAATGAGGGGTTGGTGCTCCTTGAGTTGGTGCTCAGAAATTAGCCTATAAGGCATTGTTAACAGTGGTTTTGAATATTAAGCTAGTAAGGCAGTTTAGGAGTGGTTTTTATACCCCAGGAGGGTTTTCCACTCAGAAAAAGCTTTTGTCTCTTTGTTCTTCTATGTGTTCTCTGCTTTACAGTGTTGTTTTTTTTGTTCATTGATTATTAATTTTCTCAATTTTGTTTATGAATGATTACATTCAACCGATGAATGCTTTAATCAGAGTAATATTGAGATCAAATCTGAGCTATGTTTTTGAATCTTTGAAAATTGGTCAAATCTATTATAACACTGATTCACCCCCCCTCTCAGTGTCATTTTAACTCCAACAATTAAAAAGTAGCTTTTCAATTGATGTTTATAGCTTGTATCTCTATTACTATGCTCAAACAAAATCATTGCATTTTGATTTATAAAACTATGCTATCGAACTCCTATGCTTTTGGTATGAAACAAAATTCATGGCTCTATTGTTTGTTTTTCCTTTATTTTCAATTTTTCCAAGCATGTAAAGCCTACAACTTCATATGATTGACTTTGTTTGTATTTCTTGTAAGGGTGGTGTCGCCAACCCTATGTTAAGATTGCATATAATTTTATTGTTTAGATAAGCCCACCATAGGGCTATCGGGAAAGCTCAATAGGCCTATGATTGGGGGCGATGTGAGTTATGTTGTCACCACCCATTTGGGGTAGGTTGAAGCCAATGCAAAAGAATTCGAAGTATAATCATTTCACTTAATATCTTTTCAATCCAATGGACACCCATTTGGGTCAAAGCCATCATCTTTGAACTCGCATCAAAGAGTGCTCGAATGCTATTGTTGCTCATCATCGAAGGTGACAGAGGGCTATAATGTCTAGTATTGCATTTTATATATATTTCTATTAATTTTTATAGATGCATGTATATTGTTATGTCTTAAAGACCTTGTTAAGCTCTCATTGCCTAATCCATAAAGGATATAGGTTGAACATTGAGTTTGTTTTCTTATCTTGTTGCATGTAAACTATCATTCATTGAACAGTACCCATGTCATCTTGAGGTTACTATACTGAATCAGGGGTAGGAATTAAGGCATGAAATTGACCTCTATGTTTTGTGTAGCAATCAACAATTGTACATTGTTTAGAAACATAGAAGTAAGTAAATGTAAAATTATGTATGAGGGTTTCAATCTAAATCTGGTTAAGTATGATCCCTTGGTTTTGATTATTTGATTGTTATTGATTAAAGGTTTTCATGTCATCTAGTACTTTTAAATTCATTCCAAAAGTTGATATTAGCTTCATTTTAGTTATTCTTACATGAGATCATATATATGTAAATGTTTAGAATAATTAAGCCTAGAAAACAAGACATTGGTACTTGGAGCTGCAACCATAAACCATTGGAAATGACATTATTTTTTCATAAACTATAACTGTTTAGCTAGAAACAACATTGTATTGTGTAATAAATCATTGAATGCAAAAAATGGAGAGATCCTTAGGTGGTGGTGATGGCAGTGGAGTATTTTCAAATCTTGAAAAGATAGGATTTCCCGATGATGTTGTAGGCATTAATGGCAAATATTTTGTTGATGGGAGGGTGATGTTAGGTGGGTCCTTTATGAAAAGTAAGCATTGTGGGTTCCCTTTAGTTGCTAATCTATGTTCTAATGGGAAAGGGGCTTCAGTGGTTGTGTGTCCTACGCACTCCCCAGTGTCCTTTGAAAAAGAGAATCCCAGGACTAAAAAGTTGGGGCCAGGCCTATCTTTTGGTGGTGGTGATGGGACTCCTAATGCAGCAGGTCTTGGGGTTGATAAGACTAAGTCTAACTTCTTGTCGAGCTCTGATCTTAAGTGGAAGAATTTTTTTGGAGTGAATCCCAAAGGTAAGATTACTTCTCCTCCGATGTCATTTATTGATCATGTGAAAACTAGAGAGTACTCTATTTTTGTTCCAAATTGTATTGTTGATAAAAGTATGTACAATATGGATATGGCTTTGTTGGGTAAATTTGTTGGTCCCTAACCCCATATTGATTTGGTGTGCAAGTTTACTTTAAATCAATGGAAACCTAAGGGACAGATTGATGTAGCAACTATGGCTAAAGGTTTCTTCTCTTTCACATTTAACTATGAAGATGATTTGGTTTTGATGTTGATGGGTGGCCCATGGTTTATTGGAAAGTCATCTATGATGCTTAAAAAGTGGGAACCAAGTTTCAAACCAAACTTGTGCTCCTTTTTGGCTACTTTGATTTGGGTTCATCTTCCTGGCCTCCCAATAGAATTCTGGGATGAGGAAGTGTTCAAAGGCATAGCAAGCACTTTTGGCTATTTTCTTTCGATTGACCAAATGATGACCTCTAGGAAGAGGTTGGTTTATGCCATATTCTATGTAAATGTGGAGCAATTAGTTGATCTGCTAACTATGATAAAAATTAACTCTAAATTTTGGGTTTGGGAGCAAGCAGTTGAATTCAAATCAAATCCCTTTGCTTGCTTCGATTGTTAAAAAAAAATTCCATTGGGCCAAAAAGTGTCCTCTCAAGGTGCCGAAATAGATGACTAAGCAATGGAGAGAGAAGGAGAAAGATCCAGAACAAGATGTGGAGCTTGTGAAGAAAGGGGATTTGGCCATGTCTGAGAATGTGGAGGTTAAACCTAAAAAGGACCTAGCATCGGAGGACAAGGTTGATATTCTAGAAGGCTAGGTGATTTTGGAAGATGCAAACAAGGTGGTGGGGTAGGGTAAAGAGGATAACTCTTCCCCTGCTAGTGATTTGGTGGAATCTTTGGAAGCAGCTAAGTTGGAGGTTGTTAAGGATGATAAGGTCTCTGGGTGTGAAGAGGTTAGATCTCTACCCTTTGGGGTGACTCAAGTGCATGAGGATGGTTTGAAGGCTAATGGTTTGGAAGTGATTCCTGAAACTAAGTATTTTTGGGAACAAGAGGACCTAGAAAATCCTCCTTACATTCAGGTTTGTGGGCACAACATGAAAAAACATTCCCCTCTCCGGGAGTGGCGACTAGGAACCGACAAAGGTTAGACTATGGGTCTAAACTACATGGAAGAGGAAGGCCTCCTATTAATGTTGCTAGGGATAAGGAGATTTGAATGGACATTGTTGATGGGACATAAAGAACCCTATTGGATATGTGCTCCAAGAGCACGTCCAATAAGTTCTTATGAAGATCATTTCCTAGAACATGAGGAGATTAAATCACCCTCACAAGCATGATCTTCTTGCTAATCTGGTAAGATTTCATCGCCTTGATATTGTGTTAATCCAAGAAACTAAAATGGGTTTGGATAAATTGTCTAGGTTTAAGAATAAGCTCTTTAAGGACCGTGATATGCACTATTTTGATGTGGTTGGGGCATTAGGAGGGATTGTTACTTTTTGGAATCTTAGAGTGATCCAAGGAGCTGAAATATTTAAAGATTGTAATCATGTGGCTACTTCCTTTACTCATTTGCGTGATAGATTCTCCTGGACTCTTTCTAATATTTGTGCTCCTAATTGTAAGAGTGCTAGAAAAATATTATGGGAGAATTTCTCCTCCTTTAAAGTTTTTAATAGTATTGAGAACTGGTTGGTTATGGGAAATTTCAATACTCCTTTACATGATGCTGACAAGATGGGTGGTTCACAGTTGGTGGATGAGAGTAGATTTGATCTGATGATTCTTATTAATGACTCTACTCTTCTTGATTTGGACCTTAAAGGAGCATCTTTTACTTGGTTGAATAGGAGGGTGGGGAATGCCCTGATCCAAGTTAAGCTTGACCATGCCCTCATTACCCCCGAGTGGATGGTTCATTATTCCTTTTCACTTTCTGCTCTAACTAGATTAGGGTCGGATCACTTCCCTTTGGCTTTTTCAGTGGATTTTTTGGGGGTAAGAAAAAAAAATTGTTTTGAACCGTTGATTTTTGGGTTCCTATCACTTCTCTTGCTCTTCTAGGGTTTTGCACCTAAAAGGAGAGAAATAGGGCCAACAATGCTAAGGGTTCATTCAAATTATGTTATGTATGATGTTTTCTAAGCTAAATGAAGTAAACTAAATGCAATCAAATGGTTTAGAAAGTTGAAATATGAATGCAAAACTAAGATTTAAACTATGCTAGAAAACACATTGTGATATGCAAACAATGAACTAAATGATGAAATAATGCAGAACAAAAAGAAATAGGATGAAATAGAGTGCACCTGGAAAAGATCTTATGAATCTAGAATGTTGTGAATGCTGACTAAAATTACTAAAATTTCACAGTGGGACTCATTTGCCCATGGTGGCAAATTAGTCCCCCTATTGGTGAAAAAGTGTCAAAAATTGGTTTCTGGCTATCGAGATCCAAAATCTAACAAAATTCAGATTTTTAGTCCTAAGGTGGGACTCATTTGCCATTGGTGGTGAATCATTCCTCTCCCAAAATTCAAAAAAATTAGGAGACAACTCTGCAACACCAGATCTAGAAATCTCTGATTATTGAGTTGTCGAAGTCAATTATGCAAGAAACAAACAAAAAACCTTCTCCAAGCTTGAAATATGAATGAGTTGACTTGAAGCACCTAGTTGACTTGACCAATATTCAACACCAAAAAAATTGTTAAATATGCACATAAAAGTCTTTAAACACACATGCAATAGGGGAAAAATGGTTGAGGGTTAGCAAATAGGGGTTTGCCTTGGTCAAACCCCACTTTTGGTAATCAAACCCTTAATGAAACAATGAAATGAAAAAGAATGATAAACTAATAACATACAATTGCTATCAACTTACCAAACCCTTGATAATGCAAATATGAAGTAATTTCAAGGGATGTTCCAAAGTGCTTGAATATTGCTTGAATTGATGTTGTAAGATGCTTGAATGCTAGAGATGTGAGATTGAATGCTTGAATGAATGAGGAGATTGTAGGAGAGAGATGTAAAATGAGGTGAAAATCACTTATTTATACAATCTTGTGCCTTAGTTACCCATTCACACCTCATCACAAGCCAACATCAAGTGATTTTGAATAAAAACCTAAAAGGAAATTTGATTTTTTTTGAATTTGGAGCCAAGGGGGACTCATTTGCCACCCATGGCGAATGGGTCCCACCTAGGACCTGAAAATGGGTGTCGGGAATTATGTTGTATTTAATGTTGTTTATTGGGTTAACATTCAAAAATACACTTAATTAAAGCATATGAGGGCATAAAGGGACCAAATAAAACATAAGAAAGGGATAAATAGTGAAGTTATGCCTAGAAAAGCATGAAATCTTGTTACAAAAATTTACAACACTTAAAATAGGACTTGATTGGTGATGAAAATGTGATTTTTAGGTGAATTGTAATGAATAGAGTCTAGAAGAGTGTAGAAATGTCTTACAACACTTCACAACACCTTCACAAGATGTCATTATTTGAATTTTAGTACCTAAATATGCATGTTCAAGCCATGTTACAACGTAAAATTAGAGCAAAATAGTTCAAATGCCATGAAACAAGACCTAAAAGGCCATGAAAATGACAAGGGTTCATTTTTCTATGACACACGTTTAGATTTGAAAAAATGTGGACTTGTCATCCTGACCTAGGGAATTTGATTAATGAATGGTGGAACATCCATGTGGATAGTTTGGCTATGTTTAAAGTTGTTGAAAAGCTTGCCAATGTTAAGGATAATGTTAGAAAGTGGAATCACACTTCCTTTGGTCATATCTTTATGGAAAAAGAGGGTTTGTCTAAGGAGCTTCGGGATGTGCAACATTCAATCCAATTGTCCAGGTATGATCAGGCCTTGATGCAAAAGGAAAATATCTTTCTTTTTAGGTTGCACAACATTGTGGTGAAGGAGGAGGAATTCTAGAAACAACATTCAAGGATTATGTGGCTTAAAAGTGGGGACAAGAATACCAAGTTTTTTCACCTCTCTACTCTTAAACACAAGGCTAATAATCGTATTAATTAGATCAATTTCAATAATCAAGTGCTGGAAAAGGATGTTGATTTCCTGCTTGTTACTTCCTCTTACTTCTCTCAGGTGCTTTCGATAGAGGGGGAGCTTGATTTGGCTTGTCAAGAGGATCTTTTAAGGGATATTCCTCAAATCTTGGATGTTGATATGAATAGGCAATTGGTTTGCATTCCCTCAGTGGAAGAAATTTAGTCTGTTGTTTTTTCTTTTGAAGGTAATAAGGCTCTGGGCCCAAATGGTTTCTCGATGTTTGTCTTTCAATCCTTTTGGGAAATTATTTCTAAGGATGTCGTTGCGGCTACTAAGGATTTGTTTAGATCTAGCTCTCTTTTGAAGGAATTGAACTCCTCTTTTATTGTTTTGGTCCCTAAGAAGCTTGGTGCTTCCTCTTTTGATGAATTTCACCTATCAGCTTATGCAATTCAGTTTATAAGATTTTCTCCAAGGTTCGGGCGGTTAGATTACAAAGAATTTTTCCTCTTATCATTTCACCTTAGCAAAATGGGTTTGTGGCTGGTAAGAAAATTCTAGATTCTATTCTCTCTATTCATGAGAATATTCATTCTCTTTCTGTTAATAAGAATGTTGGATTTATTCTAAAACTTGACTTACTTAAAGCTTCTGATAGAGTTGACTGGGGCTTTCTTTCAAGTATTTTAACTGATTTTGTCTTTGGAGAGAAAGAGGTGGCCCTTATGCTTCATCTTATCTCAACTCTAAGATTCTTTGTCCTCATTAATGGTCCTCATCTCCTCTCTTTAACTGCTCGAGGGGTTTGCAGCAAGGGGATCCTATTTCTCTATTTTTGTTCATTATAACTGTGGAATCCTTAGGTCATCTCATTCAAAGATCTATTAATTATGGGGTGATGTTTGGACTTTCCCCTTCGTCTAGTAATCTTATTTTCTCTCATCATTAATTTGTGGATGACTCTCTCATGCTTGGGCAATCATCCATAAAGGAGGCCAGGGTTGTCAAGTCAATATTACAGAGGTATGAAGCTGCTTTGAGGCAAAAGGTTAGTTTTCCTAAGAGTGTTCTTTTCTTTTTTAACACTCTAATACATAGATAGGAGAAAATTGCCAGAATCCTGCAATGCCAGATTGGGGAACTTCCTGCTTCTTATTCAAGTCTTCTCCTATGCTCTAAAGTTCCTAATTCTTTTTGGAGGGGCATGATTGATAAATTCAACTCTAAATTGGCTAGATGGAAGGGTGCTTTGTTGAGCCAGATAGGGAAAGTTCAGCTTATTAAATCTACTTTTCAAAATCTTCATGTTTATGCTCTTAGTCTTATTCATATGCCTAGGAAGTTTATGGATACTTTGGAAAATATTCTAAAAAAAATTTTTTGGTATGGGGTGGAGGAAGGATTTTCTTGGTTGCTTGGGATGATGTTTGCAGACCTAAGAAGGTTGGTGGGCTAGGGATTTGTAAAATCAGAGCCTTTAATAATTCCCTCCTTAGTAAGCAGCTGTGGAACCTTTTGTAGGTGAAGAGTGAATGGGGAAAAAATTACTTGGAGCAAATACTTACATGGTGTTGATGGGATAAGGGGGTTCTTTTCTCAAGAGTTTAATCCTCTGTCTGGTTCTGCTCTTTGGAATTGTATTAATAAGGCTCGAAAGCTTGTGGCCAAGGGTCTCTTTTGGAAATTGGGGAATGGTAGAAATATCTTGTTTTGGGATGATAATTGGTTTGGCAACAAGCCCCTCAAAGATGAGCCATTGGCCCAAACTTTCATGGAACTTTGTGTACAACATTTTGGCAGACTGGTTGTTGACTATATTGAGGGAGGTTATTGGAAGAAGTTGCATGAGGTTGAACCTGGTTTGGAGATTATGTTTAAGGTTATATCTCTAGTACACGTTCCCTCTTCCCCTTCTCCAAATAAATTTGTTTGGAAGCCTTCCTCTAATGGAAACTACTCAATTGCTTTGGCTTTTCATTCTAATGATTCCTTTGTTAGCACAGCTCCTTTTTGGACTTCTATGTGGTCCTCCAAATTGATTCCTAAGGTTAATATTTTCTTCTAGCTTTTATGCTAGAACAAAATATTAACTACTTAAAATTTGGTCAAAAGAGATTTTGTGATTCCTAATAGGTGTTTTCTATGTGAAGAAGAAGCTGAAAACACTTGTCATTTGTTGATTGGCTGCAGTTATGTTAGAATGGTTTGGCCCCATGTGCTATCTCTTTGGAACTTAAGTTGGGTGTTTCCTGGATCTATAAATGAGTTGTGATCTCAATGGATTGGCCCCTCACCCAATCCTACTCTTCATATTTTGTGGTCTCTTTCTCTTCCACACATTGCTTGGGGTGTCTAGCTTGAGCGAAATAATAGAATTTTTAGAATTTCTACCCTCCCTGCTATCTCTATGGCTTACAAAATATGTGCTGCTATTAAAGAAAGATTTTTGGCTGGGATCACTTTTCACAATGGGTGAAAGATAAATCTTAGCCCCTATGATATCTCTATTTCTCAAAAGTGGAAGTTGTCTTGTGATATTTCCCTCTTGGTTACAAAAGGAAAAAATTCTAAAGAAGATGTTGTTTGGAAAGCTCCTCCAGAAGGTTGGGTAAATGTTAATTTTGATGGGGTTGCTAAAGGGAATCTGGGACCTATAGGTTGTGGGGGAGTGATCAGAAACTCTAATGGTAGGCTCATTTTAGTTGTGGCACTCCCTATGGGAACCCAAAAAAACCACTATGCGAAAGTGGTTGTAGCCTATCATAGTCTCAAATTGGCTCAAACTAAAGGCTATAAAAAGTGTGGTCAGAGGGGGACTCTCTTAATATCATAAATAATTTGAAAAATTGCATGCCCCCCTCTTGGACTATTAAGTCTTTGATAAGGGATTTGATAGATATTTTGAAATCCTTTGATGAGTTTTATATATCACACATCTTAAGAGAAGGTAAATGGGTTAGCAGACATTTTTTCTAACATTGCTGTTAAAAAATTTAGTGAGTGGGGTCTTAATGACCCTCTTCCTATAGAGGCTATTGCTACTATGAACCATGATTGCTGATTTTAATTTGCTCAACTTCTCATTATGGTTGGCGGCATGCATGCTTTTCTTCAAATGGTTGATTGTGATGAGAAAGGATGGTGTGCAAGATTTGAATCAAGAGATTAGTATAGGAGTTGGGTGTCATAGGAAACAAAACTCTATGATCATTATTATCCACTGCTCCATTTGGCCTCACATGGATTCTAGGTGGTCTTTGTATTATTTTCCAAAGTCTTCTTTGTTTTGTGCTTGGAGCCCTCAAGCTGATTACTAATAATTGTGGCACAATGGGTGGAGACAAAAATCATGTCAAACCCTCCTCATGTGAAGCTGCTAAGAAGAGGAAGGAGGTCTAGTAAGTGCTGGAGAAGGGAGGGTTAACACCCTACTTGGAGAAACTCCATGGTAATAGTCCTCAGGTTACAAATATTTTTGTTAAAGGATGGAATGACATAGTGCTTAAGCTTTATGGGATGAAATTTGAGGTTAATGAAGAATTTATTGCTGGTATAATTGGCATACCTATGGACAACATGAAAGTATTTAAGGATAAAAAGGAGGCGCAAACTGCTATAAAAATATTTTTCAAAGATGATGAAGAGAAGGATTTGAGGACTATAAGGAGTGGAGGATATCAGAGAAGTTCTATTAAGGCATTATGGGGGGACATTGCAGAGGAGATAATGAGCTACATTACATTAGAAGGCCATTTTTCTATGATTAATGCATACCACTTCATCCTACTTAATCACTTTTGACACAAGAAGAGGATTTTGTTCTTGTTTTATCTTTTGATGTCTCTTGATTCAAGTCTTAAGGACCATAAGAAAAATCCAAAAAATATCATCTTCCATGTTGGGTTAATTCTTCTCATCTCTGATTATGCGAAGACTTTTGAGGTTGCTAAACCTATGGTCACCCCAAAGGGTAAACAGTTCAAACCCACTAAGGAGTATGAAACTATTTCTGAAGAGGAACCTGCCAGAAAAAAAAATTCAAGAAAAGGAAATTGATTTTGGAAAGAGAGTCCAAGTCGGAGGAGGATGTGGACTACATTCTCGATTCCCTTGCATCCCTGGATGGGGATCCACATTCCCCTGCTATGCAAAAGAAGAAAAAATGGGTTCTTTGTGCTAGTGAGGGTTATTTAACTTGTAGCGAAGAAGTTGTTGCTATTGTGCTGAGTAGGGGTTTGAAGGTGAAGAATGAATTGTATGGGGAAGCCTCCTCACCACCCCTGGTTGCTAAGAAGAAGACGGTTTTAGGGGAAGGAAGCAAGAAGAAAAGGTTTTTGAGGACCGTGAGCCAAATTTTGGAAAAGGACTGTCCTCTCACTAGTGCATGCGACCTCTTTATTGATAATTCCCTGAGTGTCAAGTTGGTTATGCAATTGAAAGATAAGTTAGGGGAAGCTATTGTTGTTGTGGATATCCAAGATGTGGATTTGGAGA
This sequence comes from Sequoia sempervirens, assembly GCA_007258455.2. Lineage (NCBI taxonomy): Eukaryota > Viridiplantae > Streptophyta > Pinopsida > Cupressales > Cupressaceae > Sequoia > Sequoia sempervirens. The sequence goes on from VDFB02000013.1 coordinate 236,668,841, forward strand.
GGATCAAGAAGAGAAAGGCAGTGGTGGAGGAAATTGTGAGATCCATCCACAAACTCAAGTCTCTGATTGTTGTTGAAAAAGGTAAGGACACCCCTACTAGTTAGGATAGGGTTAGTTCCTCTGAGGAGGAAGATGCTTTGGGAAAAGGAGTTTTAAATATTGATATAGAAGATTTGTCTAATTTTCTTGGATCTACTCGTGAGTGATCCATTGTCTTGTTTAATATTTTTAAATGGTTTTTTTCATGAGCTCAATAAAACAAATGTCAAAGTCAGGGGTGTGGTTAGTAAGGTTGAGGGGTCCCCTATCTAGAATCAGATAGATGAGTTGTTTGACTCCTTAAATACTATGGCGAACACTATTGTAGGGGAAACTCTCAAAATGAAACAAAATCTTGAAGGAAGAATCCTCATCCTTGAGGATCAAATGGTGAAAATTTGGGATATTGTTATGAGAGGAGGGGAGGTGCATAATTCTATTGGTAAATTTTAGTCTATTGTTGTTATTTCCCCTGTGGTTAGTGCTAAGAAGCATAAGGATAGTGCCCATGCTGAAGAGGTTGTTGCTGCTGGTAAGCTGATGCAGGAGGAATGTGTTGTTGGGAAGGGTGGTGAGAAAGGTATTATTTTTATTTCAAAGGTAAATACGGATGGACCTGGAGCCAGGACAAGGAACAAAACTAAAGCTAAGATTGGGGCATCTGGGAAGGATATTTCTGATGTTTTTGATGATGCTCAAAAGGTTATGGCAAGCAACATGGAGGTGATAGATATTCTGAAAAGCATGTAGTGTTGTTGTTGGGTTCCTCTTTTTTGACTAACTTTTTTCTGATGGGTTGTTGTTGTTAGATTTTCTTTTGGCTTAATGTTATTATCTTTTATTTCAACTACTTTCTGATATAAAGGGTTCTGGGGCCCCTTCAAAACTCATTTTTTACCTCTAATAAAAAATAATGTTGTATTGTTGTAAACAGTGAATGTTCTATTAGAAATTATATTGTTTTGTCATAAATTGTAATTGTTTAGCTAGAAACAACGTTGTATTGTTGTAAAAAATGAATGTTTTGTTGGAACGACATTGTTTTGTCATAAACTATAATTGTTTAGCAGGAAACTGCAATGACAGAAAAAGGTCCCCCTAATTTGGCCTTGATTTAGTGTTCTAATATGTTTGACATTTTCATAGTAGGTCTTGGGCCCTTATGAACTAATTAGTTTAAAGTGTACCTTGCTAAAGTGTTGTGAAGGGTGGTAACTCCCTTTCACACTTCTCTAAGGTCTTATTAATTAATTACACCTAATAAATCTCTTTTTAACCTTAATCCTTCCTTATTTTAAGTGTTGTAAAGTGTTGTAACACACTTTCACACTTTTCTAGGGTTTTCATTAATAATTGGGTTTTCTTATACTTTAATTGGCCCTATTTTGCATCCATAAGCCCCATTTAATGCATCTTTTCAAGGATAATCCAGACACCAATCAATACCCAATCATAATTTAGGTGTTTTTGGCTTTTGTGGCCTAGATTTAGTGATTTGGGACTCATTCGCCACCTTAGGTGAATGAGTCCCACCTAGAATTTTGGGTCCCAAACTTGTTTTTACACCTTTCTAGGCACTTTTGATTTTTGCTCCCATACACTATGCCAGATGGGACTCATTCACCATCTTGGGCGAATGAGTCCTATGTGGCCCAAAATTAAAATTAATTCAAATTTCTGGAGAGATTTTATCCTCCTTGATCTAATGTCAACTTGTATTGTTGTAATTTTGAAAATTCTTGCATAATTGAATATAAATACAAGGTTCTTTCACTCATTTTACCCAACAAGAATTCAAGTGACCTAAGAGTTTTGTGAGAGAATTCATAATAGCAAGTTTGAGTTTGCAAGAGAATTCAATTTTCTTCAAGAGAATTCAATGGTATATTATCAAGCATTTTAGAATATTCTTCAAGCATCAATCATCATGTTAAGGATTTCATGCATCATGTTTGTTATTGTGCTAACAATTATGATATAGAGTTTTGTGACTTAAGCAAGTGTTTCATTCAAGATCTACCATTATCAAGCTAGAGTCAAGATCTACATCCATTGGATCCATCTCAAGCATAATTGTAACTCTTTATTGCAAGGATTTGGTGAGCTGCAACATTGTCATTTTTTCATTCATAACTCTCTATTCTTATTTGATTTCATTTCAAGGATTGATTTCCAAAATGGCGTTTGACCAAGGAAAACCCCTATCCACTAATCCCCCAACATTTTTCCCTCTCTTTTATGTTTGATTTGTAGGTCTAGGTTGCAAACTTCCTAAGGAGAAAGATTGGAGAAAAGTTTTCAAAGTTGTCATCAAGCCTTGGAAAATCTTAGAGAAGACCTACAATGTGCAAAATAGAGATTCAAATCTAGAATTCAAGAAGAAAGAACATAGTAGACTGAGAAGAGTAGATTCAGGTCTCAAAGTCTTAGAAATTCGTAACTAGACTAATTCACCACCCCTAGAAAATGAGTCCCAGATCCTTTCAAAATTAAGGATTTTACATATTCGGATACCCTTTTGTAGATTCTTGTTCCTGTATAGTTTCCTAGATTCTAGACTAATTCGCCCCACTTGGTGAATGAGTCCCACTCAACATTAGCAGTATATTTTTCATTGTTTCAGATCTCCATTCCATCATCTATAGGTTACAGGTACACATATTCCTTTCTATAGCTTTTTGTGTTGTTTCACTTGCTTTTCTAGGTCATTTTCTAGTTCATTGCATTGAATTAGGGTTTTATGTTGCATCTTTCATTTCATTATCTTTTACAAGTCTAAACTTGATGGTGAACCCCTTAAAAGTCATCAAACAACCCCTAGGACAACCCTATTGCAAGATATCTCTCTCCTTTGTATTAAGATTTCTAGGGTTATCCTTGAATGAAATTGGAAATGTGGGTGTGCTTTATGTCCTAAATCATATGATAGCACCATCATACCACAAGTTCATCATTTCATTTTGATGAACTAGCATTTAGAACATTAAATTTTTGATTTCGATGTATCATCATCCTAGATTCTCATTACATTAACATTGCATTAGGATTTGCATTGGTTAGTTGACATTCTAGGGTTTCAAATTTTGCATTAGTGAAAGTTCATATAGCTTCCATTTTTGCATCTTATTTCATTGAAAATTTAAAAAAAAATGCATTTGCACTTAGGACATACAACATACAACATAGAAAACATAAAAATCAATTAATTTTTTTTGAAATTTTGAAAGAAATCCCTACTAGGACTCATTCACCACCTTGGGAAAATTAGTCCCTCTGCATATTTTGCACTTAAAATTATGGCATTTAAAGCTATGTTTCTGGGTTTGTGTTTTTTTTTATAGCTTTATGTTTCAGTTTTCAGAATTTTTGTTAAAAGCATTTCATTATTTTTAGCTTATATTGCATTTGCATTGACATTGCATTTAGTAGCCCTTGCATGAGTATTTGGTGTCCTATTGCTAATACTATAGTGAGAAGAAGTTCAAGACTCATGTCATCCCTTGATAATACAATTGTCGTGAATCTTGGATTGTCTAGATCTTCCACTCCTAGTATTAACACTAGTACACTAGGAATGGACCCTATCTTTAACAACTTTTTAGCTTCAAGTAGTGTCATGAATGCTAAAACAAGAACTGAAAATATTCTGTAAGAAAACATAATTCACATTCATGAAGACTTGGAAAACTTAGAGCATCAAGTGTAAAATGAAAACATTTCAACTACCACAATCCCTACCATAGACAACATTCATCGCATGCTTGAAAGTGAAGAAGGGCTTGACCTTGTGAAAAACATAGTTGAGATCTTTGGAAAACACCTCCCCTCAACCACTAGTTGTCCTTTAACTACAAGCAATGTCACAAGCCAAGGAGGAATTCAAGTTCCTTCTACAACAATTGCCTCAATTCCCACTTATACCAACCCTCAAGTCACAACAACAATGCAAACAACTAGTAATGTGATTCCTTAGGTATTTTCATTAGCATCCCTAATACCTTTGTGGCATCACATGTTATATCTGTGGACACTGAAAATGGTCCCTCACCTATGAACCATCTTTTCATATCAATTCTTCCTTCTACTTGCATAATTAAATAATTTTAATTATTAAATTATCTTTTAAGGTCTTATTCATCTATTAATTAAATAATTATTAATTATTTAATTAATTCATTTTTTCCTTTATTCTTCCCTTGATTAATTAAATAAATTTTGTTTATTTAATTATGTCACTAATTAGCCCCTTCCTTTCTATAATTAAATAAATGTTTATTTATTTAATTATTGTCATTTTTCTACTATAATTAAATAATTATTTTAATTATTTAATTATTCATTATCCTCTTCTTCTATAATTAAATAAATTTTATTTATTTAATTATTCACTAATTTGTTGTTTTCATCCACTTTTGAATTAAATCATTATTTAATTTAAAAGTCAACATGTCACATGCCATTTATAATTAAATAATGCTTTTATTATTTAATTATTCACCTTCCCTCCCAAATTAAATAATTTTATAGTTATTTAATTTTCTCTAGCAACCTCTTTTTATGTGCCAACCTCATTATCCATGCCATTCTTATCTTCTCTTGTCTCATTCATTTTCCACCCTTGATTGCATTATCTTATAATTCAATCTTGGCCATTAATCCTTATCATTGCCCTATTTTTTCTCTAACCCTATTTCATACTGCAACTTTCAATCTTGGCAATTGATTAAGACATCTTATTGACATCCAATCTCAACCATCAATCCAAATCAGACCTTGCCTATAAATCACCCCTTTCATAAGCCATTTGGGGGGTTGATTCTTCAAGTATCCTAATGCTGCCAAAATTATCTTGAATCATTCATCCATTTATATCTATCATCATTCATCTATCATCTCCATCTCAATATTATGCCGCTAAATTGAGAAACCAACATATCAAATCAATCGAATAATTCATCCATCATTGTGTTTATTTGAGGTATTGAAGATTTGGATTAGGTAATGCATGTTATTGTTTTATCATTTTTATTTTATCCAAATTTTTCATTTACATTTTGGTGAACTTGACGTGAACCCCCTAATTGATTTTTAGCTCAATATTTTGTCAAATTTTGCTGAATTTTGGAGTTGGATCCTTTGTGTTGTAGGTTTTACATCATTTTGGGACAAAACCCTAGTTTTCAAAGATTCAACCATATCTCTCAAAAGGTTGTAGATATTTTCACAAAAAAATTCTACAAGTTAGGGACAATACCAGGAGCTTCCGTCTAAAAATCAAATTTTTGGGAGCTGTTTTTAATTTTATATAATTTTTTTGTTATTTTTCATGAAAAATCAATTTTGAGAGCAAATTAGCAAATTTTTCAGATATTTTTACATTTATGGAAACCATTTTGAATTCTATTTGGGTTCTATTCTTTATGTTTTTAATGTGGATGAAAAATAATTAGACAAAAAATAGATCTTCGAAAACTAGGGTTTTACAAAGATTTGCTTATATCTCACAAACGGATGTAGATCTTTTCACAAAAATATTTCTGTAGATTTGGAATGATGTCAGGTGCCTTCAATCTAGAAATAGGAATTTTTAGACCTTTTTTGAATTTTTAATAATTTTTTAATGATTTTTCATTAAAAAAAATAATTTTGGGTGCAAAACAACAAAAATTTTGGATTTATTTACATTTTTGGAAAGCTCTAGAAATTTTAGTAAGGTTCTATTCTCTATGTTTATATTTTTTATGCAAAAAATATTTACAAAAATCATATTTTTCTTGACTAGCTAACCCTCTAATATTAATGATCAATTATCTTGTTAGGGTTTTGGCTTTGTTGTTGGTTTTGTGAATGTGTAGAATAAATAAACACTTCAAAAGAAAAATTAGATCAAGTGGAAAAAAAATTGGAGCTAAAGACATTCTAGGTGTGCACATTTCATCTTTCATCTCTTAATCTTGTTTGTCACACATTTGGATTTGGGGCTTTAAAATAAACATATTGTTTTTAATCACACTTTGAAATTGGGCTTAAAAAGAACCATTGTCTTCCATCACACATTTTGGTTTTTGGTTAAAAAGAAAAAGTGCTTTCATTGTTTTCTTACACAAATTTCATTTCTAAAGGTAAATTAACAACTGCGAGCGTGAATCAAGTGTGTGTTTCCTCCAAAACACCTCACTTGGTTCACATTTTTCATACCCTTCTTAGGAGGCTTTCTTGGAGAGCACACCCCTCCAAGGGATGACCTCAATCAAGGTGTGAATCCAAATACACACCTCTTTTGGAGTTGAAATCTTTTCACTCTTGGCTAAGCTCCAAAGAACTTTATTCCTTTGGGAAGTGAAGGTGAAGGGTGGGTTACCCCTTTCTCCCAATTGTGTGGCAGGATTTTATTTTCAAATCATCCCTAGTCAACCTTGTGCATCCTAGCTCAAGACCTAATTGGCCATACCCACTTGACTAGCATTAGATTTTTTGTTGTGTATTCACATGTTTGCTTAATCATAACATTTAATCTTGAAAGAAAAAATTATCATTGTGTTTGGTGTGTGTGTTCATGCATTTACATGTGAGATCTTGTGTTTGATATTGCCCAATTCAAACTTCCAATAAATATTTGCCACATCATCTAAATCATTCAATTTTGTCATTCCACATCATATCCTAATCATCATCATCTCTTTAATCCAATCAACATCATTTTACACCATTCCAATATTAGAAGACCTAGCACCCCAATTCTAAAACCTCCTCCAATCACTTTATCAAGTACCACAACCCTTAGACCAAAAATTTATACACAGGCTCCAAGGTCTCATCCAATTATTTCAACTCCAAACAAACCAAACACCTCAAATGCAGCATCTCATAGCACAATCCCAATACCTCATGGCCACTTGTCAAATCCAACAAGCACATCATCAAGTCCAATCACCACACCAACAAATTTCACCTCAATCATATGTTTCACCTATATAATCATATCAACCTCATCCATCCACATATCATGTTGCCCATTCATCACCTTATCCCACCTCTTCTAATTTCAACCCTTATCCATACCAATCCACCTCTTAACAACCATTATCCTATGCAACCCCTCCATCATTATCACAACAACAAATCATACCACAACAAGTCCAAACAGCATTACAACCTCAACACATTCAACCAAAATCCTATGTGTCACCTTCATCATCACACCAACCTAACCCACCTACCTATCATGCCAATTCCACATCAACATATCCACCCATATCACAACAAGAACATAGGATCCTAAGTCCACCTTGGCAACAATATCCAGATCCTTTCAATTCTCATGCTCCATTTGACAAGGGGGACACCAATCTAGTTCATGCACCATATAAATTTATCATACCACCATCCAATAAAATTCCTATCCCTAAGCCACCATGTCCTAGTCCTAATCCTAAGCCTATAAGACCATCCACTATCATTGTCCATCCACTATATTATCCATCTACCCATACACTTGCAAAGGATGTGATCCAATGGCTACTAGCACAGAATAGACCATCCCCATGTCAAGCATCCATTAATGAGCTTACCAAAGAACCCTTGAATGCCATGCCTATTCCTCCAACTACATCATGTGGTCCACGACCTATTTTTCTTATTTGTCTAAGTAAAATTTGATCATACCCTCATGTTGTTGATCCCAAAGAGCATACCAAGCCTCTTCTAGAGCCTCCCACTTCCACTTCCATTCAAGTAACCCAAGAGTTATGTCAAGAGAATTATCCTAAGCGTGAGTAAATATTAACCTCTCATTCTAATCAAGATCTAGGCCCATCTAATGACCCCACTCATAACATACTTGGTCCTATTTATGATCAAGATCCCCTCTATGATCTTACCTATGATCAAGAAGGCCGTGATGATCCTCTTAGCCAAATTTATGCATTCCATGGTCAAGATCCTATCACTTCACCTATCCATGAACAAGAAACCTCCATTTCTCTTTTCCACCCCCTACCTAGCCCTATCCATGATCCATCAACATCCACTTTCCTTGATGAGACATATTCCTCCCAAGCACACATAGAAGATCAAACAAATACCTTGGATCTAAGGAACACAATTCTAATCAAGATCCTAATGATCCTCCATCACCCACTATCAACCCCATTACAAGTCCTTCATCATATCCTATTGGTATTTGTACCCTCATTCATGAATGTTCCTCCTTAGAGAAACAACAACCATTATCTTCCCTTGCTTAATTTTCTCCATATAGTAATGAAGTCAAGTTTAGTGTCCAAAACACACCTAGTCCCATTGTCCATTGCATGCTCCAAAACATGAACCATCAAGGTAAAGGTTTAGACCTTCATGAACAAGGTATTTTGGAGCCCATCCATGTTAAAGTCCCTCCATGCTCATTTGGCCTTAGATACTCACCCCAAGGAAAATAAGCTAAAGATTTTGGTACTTCCTCCATGCCTCCTAAGTCCACTTTCTATCATAAATCCTATCATACGCCTAAAACATATGTTGTCATCCTTTCTCCATCATCCTACAAATGTCAAAAGCATGTGACCATAAACCTTCCACCATCCACTTTTCCACCATTACTTCCAACTCCTAATATCCCTCCATCCATTTTACCACCATTACTCCCAACACCTAATATCCCTACCATCCAATCCTCTTATCCATTTATCCATAAATACCCTAACATTCCTAATCATGACTAAGCAATGCAAACATTGTATAAACATGAAGCTTCCACTCATTCCACCTATCCCATGGGATTCAAAAGCAAGAATTTCAATGCCTCTACCTATAAAGTAAAAAATCCTAAATATCCTTATGCCTTAGGGCATCAATGCAAAGAGTCAAAGCAAAATACATTCCAAAAGTTATATAAACCCATACCTCCAAAGGTAAAGGCCAAAACTAAAATGGTTTAGGTCCCTAAGAAAAAGGAAAGAAAGTCAAATGAGGCATCTACATCACAAAAATCCCAACCATCTCCTTCCATCCAAAATGAACATTCTATTCAAAAATTACAAAATTCCCACAATCCAAACAAAAATCATAAAAATACTAAGTCTATGTGGGTACCAAAAGCACTACATCCACCACCTCCTAAGAAAACATCTCCATTGCTTCCTACACCCCATCCACATCAAAATATTCAACATTTATCACATTGTGTGCAACCATTGGTCATGGTTCCTTTCCATTTCACAAAAATTCCACATACCTCCATCCACTCACCCTTCACCACCACATTCCTATGGTCCATGCTTTTGGCTAAGCCTCCCCATTCATCTTTTGCATAGGTCCTATATAATATTTATCATAATCCACCATCTTCTCTACATAACATGTGTCATAATCCACTATTTTCTTCCATAATCCATATCATAATCCATTATCTACCTAACACATCTCCCTCTCATGCATCTCTTGACCAACATTTATGAGCACATTTGACATGGTCCATGCAATGACATCCCTCTATAGTGGGACTATCACCTAATGGAACTAGATACTTGATTCCCTCCTATCCATATTCCCATTCTCCTATCCAAAAAATAAAATAAAATAAAGGTAAAAAAGAAGTCAAAAATCACTCCAACCTAAATCATTCCAATCACATCAATTATTCTGTTCAATTCATCACATCCTTTCATCCAATCAAATCATCAAATCAATCATCATATCATTCCAAACCACTTCTTTAAATCAAATCAATCAATCATTTCAAGCAATAATCCAAATGTAGGTCAATCCTTAATCCATACCAATCATGTTGATCAATCTTACAAAATTATCCAATCACATCCTTTGGTCTTGATCCTAATCTTTTTGTAAACCAAATCAATCAACCAATCATCCTTGTGTTGATCTAGGGATATTTCATTCCCCACAATGACAATACTACCATCATCAATCAAAACCAATCAATTAATTACTCATCGATTTATAGCTTGATAGGGGAAATACCTTGTTTGTTTTTGTATCATTTGTGCATGCTTTCTTTCTTTCTTGTGTGTGTTATCATTTTTATCTTACATTTGCATCAAATATAAATTATTCCAACTAATATTCATATCTTGTATCTAGACAAGGTTGTATTACGCTAGGGCATGAGACACATCATCACCTTGGTCCTTATACCTTGGTGTATCATGTCTAGTGTTACATAAAACATCATGGTTGCTCACTTTCTTTCACCATAATGTATCATTCATCTCCTTCATGCACTTCCTATCTTGCATCATTCATCTTGTCCCTCCTTATCATTTCATTTCGAGAGCATACCCGTGTTTGTCTAGTGTGTGTATCCTCTCAAGGGGGCATCATCATCCCATCATCATCCTATTCTTATATCATCACCATCCCACTCTTATTTTGTCATCATCCTATCTTTCTATCATCATCTATTTTCCTCTATCCATACCTTAGCTTCTTTGAAATGATGTTACTCAACACAAAGCTCATCTTCTCGAACATCATCTCAAAGAGGGGAAAAATGTAGACACTAAAAATGTTCCTTCACCTATGAACCTACCTTTTCATATCAATTCCTCCTTCTACTTGCATAATTAAGTAATTTTAATTATTTAATTATCTTTTAAGGTCATATTCCTCTATTAATTAATTCATTTTTTCCTTTATTCTTTCCTTGATTAATTAAATAAATTTTGTTTATTTAATTACGTCACTAATTAGCCCCTTCCTTTCTATAATTAAATAAATGTTTATTTATTTAATTATTTTAATTTTTCTACTATAATTACATAATTATTTTAATCATTTAATTATTCATTATCCTTTTCTTCTATGATTAAATAAATTTTATTTATTTAACTATTTACTAACTTGTCATTTTCATCCACTTTTGAATTAAATAATTATTTAATTTAAAAGTCAACATGTCACATGTCTTTTATAATTAAATAATGCTTTTATTATTTAATTATTCACCTTCTCTCCCAAATGAAATAATTTTATAGTTATTTAATTTTCTCTAGCAACCTCTTTTTTTGTGCCAACCTCATTATCCATGCCATTCTTATCTTCTCTTGTCTCATTCATTTTCCACCCTTGATTGAATTATCTTATAATTCAATCTTGGACATTAATCCTTATCAAATTACTTTAATTTTCCCTAACCCTATTTCATACTACAACTTTCAATCTTCGCCATTGATTAATACATCTTATTTACATCCAATCTCAACCATCAATCCAAATCAGACCTTTCCTATAAGTAACCCCTTTCATAAGCCATTTGGGGGGTTGATTCTTCAAGTATCCTTATGCTGCCAAAATTATTATTGAATCATTCAACCATTTCTATCTTCCATCTCAATATTATGCTACTGAATTGAGCAACCAACATATCAAATCAATCGAATAATTTATCCATCATTACATCTATTTGAGGTATTGAAGATTTGGATTAGGTAATGCATGTTATTGTTTTATCATTTTTATTTTATTTAAATTTTTCATTTACAATAACTCCTACCATTTTACCACATATAAGCATTGCATTCACTTATCCTTCAAACACATACACTACCTCACCTCTTTCACTTCCATCTCATAACACAAGCAATGACCCTCTCATAAACCAACTCTTCCAAACTATTTCATCCCATCAAAAACAAGTGTCCACCATCAATCAAAATCAAAATGGTCCACCCACATATTATGTCAAAAGCAGTCCATTATCCTTGGAGATATTGCAAACACTAATGCCACAAGGTATAGAGGTGCCTAGATTCAAGAAATATGGAGGAACTGTGTTAATGCTTACACCACCTTGTGTAGTGACTTTGTCCTTAATGATAAACTCTTGGCTAAACTTTTTCCTAGATCCTTGAAAGATACTGCCTTGGATTGGTTTTCTTTTTTACCAAATAACTCAATTTGTTCATTCAATGAACTTGTTGAGGAATTTGTTAATCATTTCCAAGTGCATATGACCCCTACAATGACCTTGGATGATTTGATGAGATGCAAGCAAAAAGAAGAAGAAAAGATAACTGACTTTATCTCACACTACCAATCATTTTATTCCCAAATCGATGTCAAGGTTCTCGACCCTCACCTTCAAAAGATGTTCATAGAAAATTTGCAAAGAAAGATACAAGACAAGCTTACCATGATGAAATTCCCCTCCTTTATACACTTGTGTACTGCCCTCCGCGATTATCAAAATTTGGTTAGACGTAGTTGAGATACAAATTCCACTTCTAACCAAACCAAGAAATATGAGTCTACAAACCAACACAATTCAAAACTCTTTCAAAAATAGAACAAAGGTTTCCTTCAATTCAATCCCCCTCAACAACCAACTCAAAATGCCAATAACTAAGTAGTTGTTAAAGTTGTGATACCCTTCATAACACCATGTCACAAATTTTGGAACAAAAAATGATTACCTTTCCTCCCATCAAAACACCTGACCCTAATAAGCCTCTACCCTTGAGCTTTAGATCAAATTATTATTGCCATTATCACTGACAAAATGGACATGAGCTCACTAAAAAATTCTTACTTTTGCATGAGCTCTATCAAGATACATATGATAAACTTAAACCATGGATCAAGATGCATAATGGTTTCACTTTCCCTATGATAGGATCGATCACCCTTCCTTTACAAATAGGACTGAAAACATTGCACACCTCATTCTCCATCATCCCACAATCAGAACAATTTTGTATGAAGCTAGGCTATCCATGGCTTTGCTCAACAAATGCAGTCCCTTTAGTTGTGCATAAATGCTTAAAGTTTCCCTTTGACAATGAAAATTTCACTTTCCATCATAGTGGCTTTAACTCGTTGTCCTCCAAAGGAAACTTTTCCTTAGAATTCTTTTGGCCTGAGCCTATGAAACCCATAAAACCACAAGAAGAATTATTTTTCTTGTCCTATCAAAAGTTGAAGGAAAATAAAATAGTGGAATTATCCCTTTGAAACATGTCTTCGCCCACTACCAAGCCTACCATCCTAGATGAAGCCATGATTGAACCTAAAGACACTCCTAACCACCAGGACCAACCTAAGATAGAACCTTCACCTAATTCCTACAAAAGACCAAGAGATAACAAAAACAATCTTGTCACACCTCCTAGAATAAAACAAATTTATAAAGTCAAAGAGAAAGTAGTCAAACAACCTCCCATGGTTCCTTTCGTTCCTCCCCGTAGGGAGGAAAAGAAACCTATGGTTGATCAACCCGCTCCTACACAAATGCAACTTGAAAACAAAACTAAAAGAAATAGAGGTGCTAGAGAGAATAGGCGTAGATGTCATGCCCTTGCTCGCAAGTTACATGAAGAATTAAGCAAAGAAAATAAAAATTCCAACTTGACTGAAGCAAGGCATGATGGGTCTACCCACTCCTCGAAACAAAAAGATCCTATAATGCAACCAAAACAGGAGATGAACACTTCTTTAGACATCATCATTAAACTTCTTGTCGTGATTAACTTAGATGATGATGACAAGGTTGCTAAAATTGATGAAGAGGTGCATAATGAATTAAACACATTGTTTTCCTCTTCCATGAGCTTACAAGACAATTCTCCCTGGAAGAGTGTTGAACCTAGTATTGGTCCTATTGTGTAGTTTTTGCACACACGCCCCACTGAAAGCAGGGACCCTCTTTTGCTTTTTCTCTTTGTGTTTTTCCCCCTTCGATTTTGAGGTTTTGCATTGCCTTGGCATGAGCTTAAAGTGTTCATCTTGCTTTCCTAGGTGTTTTCCCTAAGTTGCATATTGAAATCTTAAATTTTGGGCCAAGTTCGGGTTTTTACCCTAGTTCAGGATTTTCTGCCCCGTCCAGATTTTCTTGGATTACACTCAAATTTTGGCTTGGTCTGCTTTGCACCATGGTTTAGAGATTTCTGGCCTTCGTGGAAATCCACCTGGGCCAAATTTTTCTAAACTTCTGTCTGGCCATCGGGTTTCCAAGTTTAACTATTTTTTGGAATTTTCATCATTTTGATTTATTATTTGTGTTCTCCTGGGTTGGGATATTTGATCCTTGGGTGCTTGGTGTGGTGTGGCATTCTAAATTTGTGAATTATTGATATGGTTTTAATTCCTTTGGCATCATTATCATTATTTCTTGCTTGAGCGTTTGAAATTGTTGTTCATCTTAATTTTCTTTTGAATGAACCTAGAATTCAAGGAAGATTTGTTGAAGGTTTAGGTTAAGTTGGTTATGTGCCTAGGGTCCTCAAATTTGTGACCTTCGGTCAATTTGGGTGAAGTTGTGGCCGATGTTCGCATTTTCCTCCAGCTTCAAGATTTTCTGTCGGTCCTGAATTTTCCTGGTTCCTCCTTTTCCCCCTCGTTTCCCCAAATTTTATGCAGTGATTGACGTTTTTGCAGAAATCCAGTCTAACCGGATTTTTTCAAATTTTTTGGGAGATGTTGTGGAGCTTGAAAATTGGTCAAATTGGATGATCTTAGTGTTAAATTCTTACTATTCCATGCTTTAAATTGATGGATTACACATTGATTATGCATTCCTTATTCATTTTTAATTATCTAATGGTTGATTTTGTGCCTTTTCACTAGAATCCACCTGGGCCATATTTTCCTAGAATTTCCTTCCTAGCCTGGATTCCTCGGTTGGCTTGAAATCTCAGAATATGTTTACTGCGATTTAGCGACACTTCTGGGTTAATTTCAATCTATGTCTAAAATTATTTAGATGATGAATATGTTAACTAATGATGTGCTAATCTTGATTTTCATGTCGTAATGGATATTGATGCTAGTTTTGTTGAGTGTAGGTTGAATCTCACATGGCAAGAAAGTAATGGCGGCAAAATCTATGCTTTCAGTCGATGAGGATCTAGTTGCTAAGCCCAGTTCGATGAGGTGGCTGCTCATTATCATTATGAATTAATATTAGGCCATTGGGATCAATTGGGAGGAGGTGTGCTCAGGATGGAGAGGGTAGTTAATGCTAGACAGTATCGAATTTTGTATTTCCCTCTCATTTTCCTTGCCTTGGTTCGAATTGCATTGGAGATCCCTTGGCCGACTTGGATTGAGTTCATGTATTTAATGCCTATTTTATCTAATTTTGAATTCTCCTTGGCTGACTTGCTTTGTGGCCATTTATTATTGCAAATATTGGTTGGGCTGACTTGTTTTGGCTATTTTATAATTGTAAAATCCCTACTTGGCCGAAATGCTTTGGGGATTCCTATAAATTGGGAACTTTGCCTCATTTGTAACATATAGGAAAATGTAGATACATAGACAGATAGAGATAGTTGATACAAGAGTGAATTAGGTTAGAAGTTAGTCAATTTATGAACAAGTGTTGCAATAGAACATGGGAATTGTTGCTGAAATTTGGTGATTCAATACAATTGGAGACATTGTGATTTTCTGATGATCTCTTTTCTATTGACTTATCTTGCATGGTTCTTGTTGTTCTATCTTTTAAATTCATCAAGGTTATTAGATATATGTTAGATTTACATTTAGATCTGATTCAATGGTGTTTATGGTTTAATTCTTTAAGTGTTACATCAATCCCTGGTCCATACTTTTTGCAGCTAGTTGATTGTTAGTTGCTTTGCAAAGTTAGTCTGGGCCTTTATATTCATTATGCTTAGCTCAATTGTGGAGATTTATTCAATTCAACTGAAATTGGGTTGTCTTGGATGAATGTTCATGATCTAAAAATCTTTAACACATTAAAAGATTGCACTATTTCTGTAAGATTGTAGATTTATCTTGGTCAACCAAGAATTAGTTTATGAGGGATTGGTCCATTTCAAGTATTTCATCATTTGAATTGTTAATCTTAGGAATAGTTTTATCTAGGAATCTCTTTGAAACCCTAACCTTTTGTTATTTCTTTATTATCTGAGTTAGATTTAGGATTGAAGTATCATCATATTTCCAGATCTGATAAATTCAAGATTCAGTCTTTGCTTGTAGTAAGGTTCGTTTGTGATTACTAGCATTTTCACATATTATCTAAGTTTTTTATGCATTGTCAAGACCTGACATTAGAGACCCTGGGGTTATCTCTGGAGGCTTGCTAATAGAGATTTACCTTTCAAGAGAGATAGGATTTCATATTCTATCTGAGTTGTTGATGTGCATAAAACATCATCAACAAGTCCTAGTTCAGAACTTGCTATCACCCCTTTAGCTAGTTGTCCGCCCTCTATATATGATGAATCTGCCCTCTATATATGATGAACAAGAATGGGATGTGGATGGCCTATTAGATAGTTAACTTGCATATGCCTTACTAGTCTTTTTCATTATTTCTTTTCATTTTATTTTGTGTGATTACATGTGTGTAATGTGATTCCTCGTGTTGTTTTGTTTGATGTATCTTCTCTTTTTGTGGCATTCCTCTATTTATACCTTCATTCTTCTCTATATCATCAATCTTTTACTTTTCACTTTTTTTAATCTTGTGTTTTCCTTTTGGGGATGACACAAGGTGTCAATACATTCATGTCTCTTCCATGTTGACCCGAAAGGTTTTTCTTTGTTTTCTCTCTCTTCATGTCATCTTCCTATTCTATGAGTATTTGGGGAATGATGAAATTTCTGAGCTCTCTAAAAATATTGTAGCAAGAACATACTAACATCAAATCCATAGATCCCTTATGTGTTTGGATTTTCATTTTGGGGGCAACCTCTTCTCTCTTTTGCATGACACAGCTTCACTTGGAAACATATGACTTGGCATAGGGCTTTCCAAGTTAGCTCTCATGTCTTCCTTTTTTGTTAGCATTTATCATTTGCTACTTTAAATTAATTTCTCACAACATGGTGTTATCAATTTCTTTAAAGTGGGGGCATACATTGGCATTATTATTTTCCATTTTTCTTTTCATGGTTCATGGTGTAGTATTCTTACTTTATATGATGGGCTTCTCACCTTCTGGTGACATTGGGTGTGGTGTCCTTCGAGAGTGTGATCTATTTTATCATATTACATTCCTCTTGGTGGCTTGATGCGACACACTACATCCCCTCAGTTGTGAATATTCTATTCTTTGATTGGTACTCTCTTGGTGAAATTAAGCATGATGTCCCCGAAGTTAAGACCTCACATAAACTAAGAAAGACTCCTTTCAACATTTTCATTGTTGCATTTACATTTATATGGACACCTTTCATAATACAACTTGCATGCCTATAGAGCCATCATGTTTGTTTATGAGCTCCAAGCATAGAAATTTTTTCTTGTCTCATGAAGCTTGAAGTTCATTTTTGTGTGGCACCTTCTCAAAGTTATCAAGAGGTATAACTTTTGGTATGGTTTGAGTGGGAAGCCCAACTGAGGCATGAATTTCCCCATAGCCACTCTTGTGTAAAGTGTTGTAACATAGTTTCACACTTTTCTAGGGTTGTCATTAATAATTGGGTTTTCTTGTGCTTTAATTGGCCATATTTTGCATCCACAAGCCCCATTTAATGCATCTTTTCAAGGATAATCCCAACACCAATCATTACCAAATCATAATTCTGGTGTTTCTAGCTTGTGTGGCCCAGATTTAGTGATTTGGGACTCATTCGCCACCTTGGGAAAATGAGTCCCACCTAGATTTTTGGGTCCCAAACCTAGTTTTACACCTTTCTAGGCACTTTTGATCTTTTTTCCCATACATTATGCCAAATGGGACTCATTCGCCATCTTGGGTGAATGAGTCTCATGTGGCCCAAAATTAAAATTAATTCAAATTTCTAGTGGGATTTTTTCCTCCTAGATCTAGTGTTGGCTTGTAGTGTTGTAATTTTGAGAATTCTTTCATAATTGAGTATAAATACAAGGTTCTTTCACTCATTTTATCCCAACAAGTATTCAAGTGACCTAATACTTTTGTGAGAGCATTCATAATAGCAAGTTTGATTTCACAAGAGCATCCGAGCATCTTCAAAAGAATTCAAGGGTGGATTATCAAGCATTTTAGAGCATTCTTCAAGCATCAATCATCATGTCCAGGATTTCATGCATCATGTTTGTTATTGTGCTAACAATTGTGATGTAGGGTTTTGTGATTCAAACAATTTTTTCATTCAAGATCTACATCCATTAGAGCCATCTCAAACATAATTGCAACACTTAATTGCAAGGGTTTGGTGAGTTGCAACATTTTCATTTGTTCATTCATCACTCTCTATTCTTATTTGATTTCATTTCAAGTATTGATTTCCAAAATGGGGTTTGACCAATGCAAACCCCTATCTACTAACCCCCCCAACATTTCTCCCTCTCCTTTGTGTTTGATTTATAGGTCTAGGTTGCAGATTTCCTAAGGAGAAAGATCGAAGAAAAGTTGTCAAAGTGCACAAAATTGTCAAAGTTGTCATCAAGCCCTAGAGAATCTTGGAGAAGACCTACAATGTACAAAATAGAGATTTGGATCAAGAATTCAAGTAGGAAGAATAGAGAAAACCAAGAAGAGCATATTCAGGTCCTGAAGTTCTAGAAAATCCTAACTGGATTGATTCACCACCCCTGGTGAATGAGTCCTAGTTCCTTTCAAATTCAGGATTTTACAAATTCTGATAACCTTTTGGCAAATTTTTGGGTAAAAGAAAGAAGTTGGGTACACTAAGAGAGGAAGTTTTGACCAAAACAAAAAATTTCTCACGAAATGCGTACACATTTTCAAAAAATGCATATGCATTACAAATCAGATACCCAAGCCTAAATCTGAATGCGTATGTGTTTCACTTTGGGTACGCAAGCCGAAAACATGTACACATTTCTTAGATGTATTTATTTTTTTTAAATTAGTGACTATGTATTCATTTTAACTGCAAGTTTTGTCCACACCAGAGAAGAGGAGACCAGATCATGTATGTGTTTCAAAGGCCCTAATCGAAGAAAATTTTCACTGCCACCTCCTCCTGTCAACACAATCGACCTCAGCGACCTCTAGGTTGGTTGAATTCTACCTTTTTTTCCTTTATATCTTGCATTTTTGTTTTGTAATTGGTATTTATTTTTTGTTTGTTTAGTTTTTTTTGTTCAATATTTTATGGTTTTTAAATTGCATTTAAAAAAACAAAAACATCAATGAAACAAAGAATGTTTTGTAAATTGAAAACCATAAAAACTAAACCTAAATTGGACACATTTTTAAAACTTAGAAATCAAAACCCTAGAAACCCTAGGTTCCAAAAAGCATAGTTCCCTAAAAACTAATTTACCCAGGTTAATCCTTGGACCTAAACCTAAAACATAAACCTAAAACCCTATTTACCCTCAACGTAAACCTAAAACCATAATAGTTCACATAATTTTAGAAGTATCTAGGGAATGTTACCTAGATTCGAGGCATTTTTCATTGAGATTGAGATTGAGATTGAGGCTACGAATAATTCACATTAGAATTTTTTAGTTATTGCTACACTTTAATGACCAATTTATAAAACATCCTTATCACATTGTGTAGTGTCATAAATTAGGGCTCCTTGGAGGTTTCTTAAATTTTTTATTTGACACATAGATATGTTGAAATCATGTCATCAAATCTCTAAATCCAAACCCTAAACCCCAAAGCATTCATTTTGTCATAGGACCTTAAAATGAAATTTGGTTTCCTTAGGCAACTCCACCAAATTTTATTCCCTTAAGCCATGGACCATTTTGTCCTAGGACCTTACTAGACATAGATCCCCTTAAGCCATCTTATCACCCTAAATCCTAAATCGATGTCTTAAGGGGTCCTGATATGACATTTCTTAAGGGGATCAAACAAGTTCTCAAAATTTGGTGAATAGAGCTCAAGCTCATCTTTGTTTATTTTGTACATTACAATTAGGTCACTAGCATATATCTATGTGTCCCTTTGAACATGTATTCTATTAATTTTTCATTTTTATCTTTAGTATTCTTTGAAAACAATGAATGGGATTATGAATTAATGTTAACTTTTTAAACTTATAATTTCTTCTTAACTACTTTGTCCCACTATAGAGAATGTGTGTCTCTTATCATGAAATTTGAAAATTTAGATAAATCAATTTATGTTCTCATATTTAATTAAATTCTATGTCATACTTTATTAATAATGTATTCACAATTGATATACCTTAGCTCTATAGATATACTCTTGTTGGGAAACAAGAGCTATCTCAATCAACTATTCAACAAGAAAATGTTGCTCACTAACTTGCAAGTCCATTATTCCAAGGGCCACCCTAAATTCACCCTAAGTTCCCCAAACCCTAAACCATGAACTCTAAAATCTAAACCCTAAACCCTAAAGCATTCATTTTGTCATAGGACCTTAAAATGAAATTTGGTTTCCTTAGGAAACTCCACTAAATTTTATTCCCTTAAGCCATGAACCATTTTGTCCTAGGACCTTACTAGAATGTATAGATCCCCTTAAGCCATCCTATCACCCTAAATCATAAATTGATGTCTTAAGGGGCCTTAAGGGGTCCTAATATTACATGTATATGTCATACTTGATTAATTTACATGTATTCTTGTTCGATATACCTTAGCTCTATAGATATACTCTTGTTGGGAAACAACCACACCTATGAGTAAACTTCCCTTCACCCCAAAAGATAAAGCTCTAGACCCATAAAAACTTAGAAGAATAAATTACTTATTGATGAATTAGTTAATTAATGATAGGCTTGATATTTATGAGCTCCATTGAGCACCCTTTTCTAACAATAATCCTAATATATAAATAGAATCTAGTATAATTTTTACTTAAATTAAACTACATGGTTTTCATCATTTACCCATTTTGACACTCATTCTTGAGTTGCTCATAACCTAAATTAGCTTGGGGACTGTTATGCCTTGCATACACGCCCCAACTTTTGCTTGGCAAAGTTGGGGACCCCCTCCTCTTTTCTTCTTTCTGTTTTCTTTGTCTCTGTCGGATCCGGAACCAGAACAAAACTTTTCCAAGGTTCCTATTCCTTGTTCCATTTCGGTCCTCATTCCCCATGCCTTTGAGTGTTGTCCCGTCTTGTTCTTCGTCCCTTTCTTTTCATTTCGTCTTGTGTTTCATCATTGCATTGTTCGTTTGTTTTGGTCTTCATCTTTTTGTTGTTGTTTTTCCATCTTCGTTTCGTGTCGTTCACTTTGTTGTATCGCGTCGTAGTTTTAGTTTTTGTCGAGAAAATACAAAAAAATTGTAAAAGTTAAAAAACAAAAAAAAAATTACAAAATACAAAAAAATTTGTAAAACTTTGCAAAATATAAATATTTAAATATTTGTAACCTTTTTATTAAATTTATTATTTTTCAAATATTTAAGTAATATAAATCTTTTATTATTTAAAAAGGATTTATAAAGTTTAGATATAAATAATAATAATAAAAGGTTTATAAATATTTAAAGGGGATTTATTTAATTAAATAAATTAGAAATAAATTTTATTTAAATTTAAATTAAATAAATCTTTAGGAAAGTTTCTAAAATCTAAAAATTAAATAAAATAAATAAAAATTAAATAAGGTGAAAAGTAATTATGATAAAGTAGTAATGGGAGGGGAAGGAAATAAGCTGAGTAGGTTATGGTTGGGTCTCGAACAAGGTACGTTTAATTTTATTTCTTTTCCCTCTCCCATTTGGATCGCGTGTGAACCTGACTCTGAGCCCGCTTAATAAAATTTCCTTTTTTGCCAGATCCAAAACCATATTAGAAAATAAACTAAATGAAATGTTTCCTATCTTGATTTTCTTCCGGTTCCACCCTTCTCTTGCTCCGCACCTACCATGACTTGGTTCTACTCCCATAGTAGTACATAATGGCGAACCCGGGAAGAATTCTGAAATGGGAAAGGGAAAAAGGGTCCATGTCCAAATTTGACTCTGATCCTGCCAAGGCTAAGACTTCGAGCCAAACACAATTCCGCCCATGTCCAGGGATGGTTCTTGCTTTGACCCCGCTTGGTTTTTCCTCCGCTCCTGTACAGTATAAAGAGAGGTTGTCTAGCGATGACAAGCCAGAGAGAAATGGGTGAATCATTGTGTAATTGCAACAACCTTCGGTGGACATGCATGAAAAATACGAAAGCATAGACCAGGCAGCGAATTGTTTGATTAAAGTACCTCAAAGAAATGCATTCTCATGGCACGCAATGATTGCGGAATGAACACAAAAATGGATTTTTTTTTGCTGTGCATGAGGGAGAAAGCACCAAGAAGAGGTCATGGATGAACTGTCTGACAGAATGCTTCAATGGAGATGATTATCTCATGGAACACAATGATTGCAAGAATGTGCACAAATTAGATTTGTTGAAAAGGCATAAGAAACTCCAATCAAATGCGCAGGTGTAAAGCCAAATTCCACAACGTTGTCAACATTCTTCCTGCCCGCACAATAAATGTTTGGAAAAATGCTTCAAATGTGATTTCATCCCCTTGAATATATGAACCCATGACAAGCACACAAGATATTGAAGCAGAGACATGCATTTTTTTGGC
The DNA here is from genome assembly GCA_007258455.2 of Sequoia sempervirens. NCBI lineage: Eukaryota > Viridiplantae > Streptophyta > Pinopsida > Cupressales > Cupressaceae > Sequoia > Sequoia sempervirens. Next base: position 236,691,337 of record VDFB02000013.1, read on the forward strand.
AGTTTGCCTCATAAAACTTCTCTCATGGATGTCATAATTGCAGGGTATGAAGAAAATAGATCCATAGATAGAGGGGTCTTTGGAAACTTTCAAACAAATGCAATTGGCAGATGTAAAGAAGGATTCCCAAAACCTTTGCCAGCGCCCTCTTTGCAAGAAAATGCATGTGAATTGTGGGAGCATGAACATGGGCGCATGAGTTTGTTTGTTCCACAGAATTCCTCAAAGAAATGTGACCTCGTGGCATTCCATTATTGCATGATATGCATAAAATGTGGAAGGGGAGGGCACACTCGCTATTTGATCAAATGCCTTAGCAAGATCTCATCTCAAGAAAAAGTGATTTCATTGAATGCCATGTTTGTAGGCTCTGCACAAAATAGATTTTGGTGAAAACATTTTTGAAGCTTTTAAGCAAAATGTGTTGATTGTAAGCTGAAGTAAAAAGTGGGATCTTTGAAAACAACATTTTATGTCAGGCAATGCACATAATGGATTTGTTGAACGGGTTTTCAAAAACTTTTAGTTGCAACTGCCCTGGTAAACATGCATGCAAAATGTTGAAGCACCTACAGGGCATGCGAATTGTTTTATGGAATGCTTTGATGAAATGTGATCTCCCATGGCACGAGTCACTTGAGTGTAGGTTATTATCAATTTGTATTCCAACAATTGATAGCATCCTTTGCATTTGGATTATAAGAGAGATGCGAGTATAATGGAGAAGTAAAGGATGAAGATTCAAATATTGAGCGAGATGACCTAGAAATATCATCAAGTTACAGGAAGCGAGATTTTGAATTTATACATATTTTCTAGATTCAAGGAGCAGGCAGTAGATTCTAAGTTCATACAAGATATGACCATGAATGTTATTTTATTTTAAAATAACGTCAATTTAAGGAGGGTTTTGTTATTATTTCAAATCATGGTTCATTACATTCAATTGAAATAATGTGAGGTTAATTAGTTCTTGAAATTAATTATTTAATTGGTTAATTTTATTAATTAATTAATGCTTTTAAATGTCTTGTAGGTATCTTTAGGAATGGAGAGATATTAAATCAAGATTGGTTTATAGCTCATGTGCAAATGAAGAAGATTTTGAAAAGATTAATAAACTAAAAGTAAGCTGAGCATTATGTGGAGTTATCTCAGAGAGGGATATTACAGATTATTGTGCAAAAGAAGAACTTTGTGTCAAACTCAAAGTCAAATTGGGAACTACAACTGTTAACTAAAGCCAGACTGGAGGATGAAGTTTCAACTGAAACTAACTAAGAGAAAACTAAAATTAGCTGAGGACAAATTGGAGCTGAAACATAAAGTGATTTTTTTATTGAATGGTGTGCACAAAAAGCTACAGCTTTTTGGTGTTTGAGTTTAAGGAGGAAATTATGGAATTGAGCTACAAATTGTCAAATCTAGCTCATTGTAAAAGGTTGTTGGTTAGACACTTAGGAAAATAAGTTAGAATTTTTATAGCTTAGCAGGTTAGAAGTTTCACAGTAGGATAGGTGGTGTTTTCTGCAATTCTTAGTTTAGATGGAGGTAATCTGAAGATATGGGTTTTTGTACACTGGTGATTTTTCCGGACTTGTAAATGCTGCTTATCTATTTCATTGACAGTAGAAGCAGCCAGGCTCAAACCTACTTTACATTATGCTCTAGAATGATGTTTGTTTTATTAGTCATTTGATTTGGAAAGTTTTCAAGGAATTGAATTTTGTCTTGTCTTTTGTTTGAATTGTGGTTTGAAATATGAGATTAATATTTGCACTATGAATGAATAGTTGTGTATGGATTACAGGTTGATTTATTTTGCAGTTCTAGTTTATGGATTACTTGGAAAGCAATAGGTCTGATTAGTTGAATGAATCAACATTCTTCTTTCTCTTACATCCCTGATCTATCTTTTTCCTTTTCTTTATACCCCACTGTTAGAGTAAGTTTAAATAAGAATTTGATCTCACAACCATCAAGATGCTCAATAACCAGCAGGCCCCTTGAACATTACAATCATATTGACCATTGAGCAATATTAGCACAATTGAGAACCAACTACTAGGACCTTGGGAGTTAGATTACCATGTGTTTTCTTTCTTTTTCAGGAGAAATAGAATAGAGATATTCTTTTTAAATGTTGTTGTGCTATTTTGACCATCAACAGGACTGGCGCTAGAAGGAGGGCCACTTGAGCAATTTTGGATTGTTGTGAATTGGAGTGGGTTGGATCTTGGAAAACTCATCTCTGATGGGTAGCCCTTTGTGTATACCTGGATTTATTCATGAAATCCCTGGTCACATGTATGATAGGCTTCCTTTATTTTTCCTTGACAGTGGACAAAATGCTTCTAAACATATCAATATTTGCAGGGATTTAGCTATTTTTCTCCAGATTCAACATGAGGATATCGTCTATCAATTGTTCATCAAAACACTTCAAGGTAAAATGAGGCAATGGTATGTTAATCTGCCACCAGATTCTATTTGTTCATGGATAGAATTTAAAATCTTGTTCTTAGATCAATTTGATCCTTATACACATATGCGAAACCCATCACTTCAATTTGCAGCCATGAAAAGGTTACCACGTGAATCAATTATGCAATTCAATCATAGATTCCTCCTTATGTTTAAGTGAGTTATAGATTCAGACCTAGTTATTAATGATCTTGTGGTAAAAGAACATTATTATTGGGGTTTGCATAATTTATTGGTAGCAATAATTAAATGTTGTGGTAAATTACTACTATATGGGATGCATTTAACAAATCCCTCTTGCTCACACAATCTAGACAAGACATTAGAAACATTCCTAATCAAAGTAAGAGATATAATGATTTTGTACTCGAAAACTGTTACCCTTCACATCTCTGCATTGGTTTATCCACAATGCCTAACCACATGAAAAGTCAGGTTTTGCAAAAGCCAATGACAAAGGTAAGTATTCCACTTGCCAATGAAGTTGTAACTATATCCACTCTTTTTGGTCATACTCCAACACATAATGCATTATGTATATACCTAAAAATGGTCACATCACATTGTCTGGTAATTAATTAAATATTTTTAAATATTTAATTAAATTTCTAAATTCCATCTACATATAAATAAATTTAAATAATTTATTTATATTTTTTCATTCTTTCATTTTGATTAAATAAATAAGTTTATTTAATCATTTTTCTTATTCATTTCTTAATTAATTAAATAAACGTTATGATTTATTTATATTAATTATCAATAATCTTGGTTTGAATATTTTATTCAAATAAAGATTAAATATTCCTTTCTTCTAAATAAATTCAATTCCAATATCCATTCATAATTAAATATTCCAAAATATTTAATTAAATTCTTCTAATATCTATTCATAATTAAATATTTCAAAATATTTAATTAATTCTTCTAAAGTCACATCATAATTAAATATTCTAAAATATTTAATTAAATCTTCCATAGTTCTAAAAATCAAAAATCAAAATCAATAAATGAAATTAAATAAATTTATTTATTTAATTAATTTGGGGATTATCTTCAACAGCCGTGAAGCAAACTGCCGAAACAGAAAAATTAAATTATTCTGTTCCTGTGCAAGCTTGTTCTTGTGGGTTGAAGACAAGGCTCCATTATTCTCTCCAACCTCCCAACATTCTCCATCTTCCTCTCAACCTCTCCATCTCTCACCTTTCAATTCTACCAGACAATCTCATAGCCGTTGATCTTTGCCAGCCAAGATTTTGCTTGCAAAAAACTATAAATAGGACTGTCGGGTCCTTCAAATCATATAGAAGTTTTTAGCAGGAAAATTATAGTCAATTTGCAATAGTATAGCTTTCATAAGCCTTTTAGCATTTCTATTTCATAAGCATCATAGTATAGAATCATGGCATATCATAGCATATCCATAGCATCCTTCATTTACAGTCCCTGTGCATAATTCACAGCCCCTGTTCATATCCATCAGCAATCTCACCTTCACCAGCATATAGGATAGAGATTTTCATTTGCATACTCATTCTGCAGACTACCATTTGGAGAATCCAAGTTTACATAATCTGAGAGCAGCAGCTTCGAACAAATTTTTGGAGATAGAGAAAGACAGAACGCTTCTGAAGAATTCTCTTTTATATTTAATTTTACTTCAAATTCTTCAGTTTAAAGTTTTGTTAATTGTGTTTTGTTTTCAATTTGATTACATAAATCTAACATACACATTTTTGGCACCCACCATGGGGCTCGAGCCCCTATTTTTGACATCTTTTTGCAAGTTTCTCTGACAAGTTACAGCCAAAAAAATAGCGGATTAGCGCAAGAAACACATTTCAGAAACTTCATACCCAGTTCAGTTCTCGTAACGATTCCTGCAGCGCTCATAACGATTCCTGCAGCATCCATAACGATTCCTACAGTGCCTATAACGATTCCTGCAGTGCCTGTAACGATTCTTGCAGTGCCCGTAATCATTCCTGCAGGGCATGTAAGACTTCCTGCAGCGCTTGTAATAATTTTTGTAGTGCCCATAATCATTCCTACAGTGCCTTTAAGGATTTTTGCAGCACTCGTGAAGACTATTATAGCGCATATTTCACAGACCTGCAAACTGTAATTTGTATTATGAATACAGTTTAACTGAATCCAACGCAATCGCGGATAGTTAATAATTTTAAATTAAAACAAAGCAATCCTAGGGTAGTCACATAAATAGAATTAAGCAATCCTAGGGTAGTCACGTAAAATAAAATGAAGCAATCCTAGGATAGTCATTTCACATTTCATTTTTGGCTAAAAATAATTTCGTGTTTGTGTGAAGCAACATCTTCACTTAGCATAGAAATTTTTTATTTTGGGCTTAAAATAAATCCTTGTTTGCTTTGTTTTTGGTGATAGGCCTATGCTCTCCCCTTAACTGGGTGATCAAAATGCCAAACTCACCTATTTTATTTTATGCATTTTATAGCTTTATTAAAACCTTGTAGAGAGCCTGCTCTTGTGGGAAAAAGTGCTCACCCAAGAGGAATGACTCAAGTGGGTTCAAGCCAAAGCCAAGCTATTCCACCCCACTCTAAAATTTAAAGAAAAATTGGGGAAACCCTCTTTTGACAGTAGTGTGCATTGATAACCATCCCCAAAGCCTTTGTTCTAAAGGTAGGGAGGTCTCTTGAGGGAGTCTATCATTTGCCACACTGAACAGAAACCCTTACTAAAAACCTAGTGTAATATCTAACTTGTCAGTTTTCGAACATCATATTAATCATAGTGCAGGGGAGGGAAGAATCTACCCCCAAGATACTCACCATATAACTGCCAAGGATTGTTTACTGAGGGGATCCGGTATCCACTTCTATCGCTCTGAGTACGCACCTGGAAAAGACAAAAACACAGGCGCCCTTTCGGGGGTGACATGGCTGTGTGAGTCGATGCAGTTTTAAGATGTGGGCTGTTGATTACTATGATGACCTATTTGTGAACTAAGAGTGAGTCTCTTTGAAATTCTTATCATGTGTAAAACCTATTAAAACAATTTTTGAAAAACATTTTCATTATACACTTGATGTTTAGCATAAAACTTAAGACAACTATTCTACAACTTGTTTTATGTGTTTTCAATACACTAATTCAGATAAGATCATCCAACACTCACTATCACATTGATTATTCTCATGTTACGAGATTGGAAATCCACAACGTTTGTAAAGAAGTCCATTTTCAAAAGGATTAAAAAGCCAAAGAAACCCCTTAACCACAAGAAACTATTGAAGAAGAGATGATTCTTGTATCAAAGCCGAAAAGTTTTACTCAAATATTGAACCTTTCTTCATAGGTATCATGATTGTGTTAGAGGTCTTTCTGATGATTATGCTATAGAACCTTTGTATTCACAAGCTTACTTTCAAAGAAGAGCCCTTTGTCAAAGGCATAACCATAGTCAACGTATTTGTTTCTGTTATATTCCTCAACCTGCAATTGAATATTCTACTCATCCAAATCAAATTTTGCAATAAAGAACTTAGATCACATTAGGCATTCATCACAAAATCCATCCTTTTACAAAACTATGATCAAAACTTCATAAAGCGCAAAATCATCTTCTTTTTTTTATCTTTTGCTTAAATTCCCATCAACAAGATTTTCATCCTTTCAATTACGGAACAACATAAGCTAAAGATTAGAAACCTTTTTAAGTCATAGAATCTTCATTCTATCCTGACTTTCATATCTATCACATAATTGCACTATTTCATTCTTTTGATCAAAAGTGAGTAGAATTTGGAACAAAACCCATGCCTATCTTCACGAGATCTCAAAAACACATGGAAAAAGATGAGGGAGAAACCACTACAAGTAAAATGGGTGACTGTAATGGAAAAGAAGAGGAAACATTTAATGTTGACGAATTAACAAAAGAAAAGCTTCAAGAAGCAGAACAAGATCCTCAATTCCATACTCTTATGGAAAGGATTTTAGAACAAAAAAAAGAAAGATACTTTCTTTCATTAGCTAATCAAGGAGCTAAGTTACCTCACAATTTTGATATAGAAGGGATTAAACAGAGTCCTGAAACTCCTCCTAATGACTTTAGTGCCCTTACTCAACAGATAAAATAATTACAAGGGCAAATAAAAGAAATGCAAGGGGGTACAACAAATAAGTATGTTTTGGAAGATATATCTCCTTATCCATTCGATAGGATTCTTCAAATGATGCCATTTCCAAAACATTGTGAAATCCCTAAATATGATAGGTACAATGGAAAAACTGATCCCATTGATCATGTGAGGGATTTCTGAAATATGAGTCTAGAATTCACCTATGACGATACCTACTTAATGCACTTATTTCCATGAAGTATAGGTGTACAAACCATGGAGTGGCTTTCAAAGATCACTCCACCCATCAAAACCTTTGAGGAGTTAATAAATTAGTTTATATCACAATACGCCTACAACATTCAACACCCGATAACAATGCTTGATCTTTGTAAAGTGAAACAAAAAGTAGGAGAACCCTTCACTACATTCTTGCAAAGGTGGAGAAGGTTATTCGCATGATATTCCCATCCTATTCCTGAAAAGGAAAAGATGGATATCTTCATCAATAGCCTACATCCAGAATTAAGCTATAGGCTTAATCTTCATTGTCCTCATAATTTTGAAAAATTGATTGAAAATGCAATCATAATTGAAGGGGCCTTGGTTAAACGAGGAGTGATAAAACTTGATAATCCAAGTACATCCAACCATAACAACAACGATAAAACAAGGTTTTGGAACCGAAATAAAATTTTTGTCAATGATGGTATAGTAGATGCAAATAATTTATGAACAAGACCATCTATCTTCAATCTATCAAGTGCTCCACGAAACAATCAACAAGCAAATACCAACCAACAAGGAAGTAGCAAACAACAAGGACAAAACTCCAATCAAACTACCAATCAAAATCATGGTAATTTCAATAACAATCTTGGCAATACCCAAACATCAAATCCATCCAGACCTCCATTCTTTTTGAATCGATGGAATTTTACCACTTTGGGTCAATCTCTTGAGTCTGCTCTCAAGGAGCTTCTTGATAATAAGGTTATCATCTTACCACCACAAAGAGATTATGAGCCTCGAGTCAAACCACCATCATAGAATGACTCGTATTATTGCAATTATCATCAATGTAAAGGTCATAGAATGAATAATTGTCAAGCTTTAAAAAATCTAGTACAAGATTTAATTGGCAATGGTACCATTACAATTGAAGGACATCATACCAATGACGATCATCAAGCATTCAAAGATATTTTACCAAACTATCAAAAGGTGGAAACATCAGATGCAAAAGCTAAAAGCATACATAATGTTGAAGACAATATAATCTGTCACATCTATGTTGATGATCAATAGGTTAATGTTATCAAAATCAAGGGAAATCAAGAATATCAACAGGTTAATGTGACTACGAGAGGACAAGAAAAAGTTGTTCTAAAAGGAAGTTCATCTAAAGAAACTATTCCTTCTCCAAGTCAATATAATTTGGTTGATCAATTGAGAAAAACATCAGCTCAAATCTCTATCCTTGAACTTCTCAAAATATCTCCCATACACAAGAATATTTTAGAAGAAGCTCTCGTAAACACAACTGTTGATACTGATCTAGATGTAAACAGATTTCAAGCCATGGTGGGACATTTGTCTGCCCCCACTTGTCTTTCATTTTCTGACAAAGATGATGCCTCCATGACACATCCACATAATTCATCGCTCTATCTTGAAGTCATGATCCATAAACATCGAATTAGACATGTCTTAATAGATGGAGGAGTTGGTTTAAACATTTGTACTTTAAAGTTAATAAATGCCTTGGGAATATCAGAAAATGAAATTGATCCATGAAGGAAAATAACTATCAAGGCATATGATGATGAAGAAAGAGCTTCTAAAGGATTAATATTGCTGCCTATTAGAGTGGGACCTATTGTGAAGAACACATTTTGTCAGGTTCTAGATCAAGATCTTTCTTATAATATACTTTTGGGTCATCCGTTGATTCATGATATGCAAGCAGTACCATCAATGTATCATCAATGCATCAAGTTTCCATATGATGGACAAGAAATAACTATACAAGCTGATTACAATAGTACCCAAACTTGTTCAAATCTTCGAGTAACTCAAGATGCCTTTGTGCCACACAATAGGGAAGCTCTTGCTGTTTCTTCTTCCAATCTACAACTTCAATTGCAAGAATTGACAAAGAATCTTGATACTAAGCTAAAGTTTAAAGACAAAGGGGTAGGTGAATATTCACTATCTCTTTCTACCTTACCTCCTTCTCCGAGGTCATATGGTCAGCCTACCTTATCAAATCAAAAGATTGCAATAGCCTATACATCCCAAACTTCTGTACCAATCACAAAGTTTGATGGAAAATTCATTAGAGCCAATACCACTGAAGAAGAAGCTGAAGATAGGGACATCCTAAATTGGCTATACAAAGATGAAGATGAATCTCTCTTGCACATTAAGTTACCTATAGAACAATATGGTAAGGGGTACGCTATCATGCAGAAGATGGGCTATGAAGGAAATGGTTCTATAGGAAAGAGAAGAGAAGGAATTATAGAACCAATTCAACCTGTTTCAATACATCCAAGTGATAAAACAAGACTTGGATATGGTAAAGATAAAGAAGAATCTACTTCACAACAAGCACAATCAACTCATGAAGGAGAATCAATGATAGATAAACTTCATGAATCAGTTTTTCAATTGCAAAATAGTTCAGATACTGATTCTAATGAATATGAATGGGACACCATTTATAATGATGAATTTTGGAGAGACAAACAAGTTGATACCATACACAAATATGAACCTATTCTCATACAAGGAGAAGGCTCAAGGCCTCCACTTGATTATGTTTTACAACACGATCATGACTCAAGTGAGGATGAATCAGATTCTAACGAGATTGACAATTAACAGGAGAATACCATGAAGATGATAGCCATGTCATGACTTTGACAATTCAATACATTACCCAACCTAATGATCCCATGCCTTTAGTTTATCTGGAACTTATTGATTGGGACAATGATGCACCTATCCACATTCCTACATTCCATGATGATGAGGACATTATAAATTTCCTTTGTTCCCCTAATGAAGAAAACAATTGTTTCATCCAAGAATTTCATACTCATGATTTTGATAAGGAGGGTGTCAAGTCTCTTAGCTGCAAAATAAATGAAATAAAAGATGGATCTATTGGTGAAAACCGAAAAATGGAAATGATAGATCAAAACAAGAGAAAAATAAAGAGCGAATCCGACAGTGAAAACCTTTCTAAGGCACTGAAGGATGAGAAACTTGACACTCTTCCCAAACATTATCACGAAAGATCTTCTATTTTGATAGAACCAACAGAATCAATCAATATAAGTACAACAGAGCAACCAAAAATCTTACAACTTGCAGCATCATTAACAATTGAAGAAGTCCTAAAATTTATGGAATTCTTGAAGGAGAATCAGATCAACTTTGCTTGGTCATATGCTAATATGCCAGGGTTAGATCCAAATCTGATAGTGCATCATTTATCTATCAAAGTAGGGGCAAAACCTGTGAAGCAAAAGCTCAAAAAAATGCATGTTGCATTATTGGTCAAAGAAGAATTAAAGAAGCTTTTGGATGTTGGATTCATTCGGGCTATTGATTATACCGAATGGATTTCCAATATTGTACCTGTTTCAAAGCTAGATGGAAGGATCAGAGTTTGTACAAATTTCAGAGATTTAAATAAAGCTTGTCCCAAAGATGACTTTCCTTTGCCCAACATAGATATGATTGTTGATTTAACTGCTGGTCATGCAATGTATTCATTAATGGATGGATTTTCAGGATACAACTAGATAAAAATTGCACCAGAGGATCAAGATAAAGCAGCATTCACATGCCCTTGGGGTACCTATTGCTGGAATGTAATGCCATTTGGGTTAAAGAACGCTGGAGCTACTTATCAAAGAGCAATGACAACCATTTTTCATGACATGATGCACACATTCATGGAAGACTATGTTGATGATTTACTTGCCAAATCTCACACACGAGAAGAACATCTAGAAATATTGTCAAAGATCTTTACCAGAATGGAGTAGTTCAATGTTCGTCTCAATCCAAAGAAATGTGTCTTCGGCATTACATCTGGAAAACTCCTAGGATACATTGTTTCAAAAAAGGGTATAGAGGTTGATCCAGAAAAAGTACAAGTTATAATGGATATGCCACCACCACAAAATATCATTCAGCTTCGATCATTGCAAGGGCAACTACAATCCATCAAGCGGTTTATAGCTCAACTGGCTGACAAAAGCTTACCATTTACACATTTATTGCATAAAAATGTCCCATTCAAATGGGATGACAAATGTGAAGAAGCATTCAATCAGATCAAGCAATACCTTATGCACCCACCAGTTTTAATTCCACCTATTCTAGGAGAGCCACTCATACTCTATATTTCAGCAATAAAAGTATCCTTGGGAGCATTGCTAGCACAAGAAGATTCTACAGGTAAAGAAAGGGCCATATATTATATCAGTAGAACCTTAACAAGTCATGAATTAAACCATAGTTTCATTAAAAAAGCTTGCCTTGCAATGGTATTTGCTTCTCAAAAATTGCAACACTATATGTTAGCTCATACAATTAAGCTGATAACCAAGATTGATCCACTAAAATACTTACTAAGCAGAGCCACTTTAACAGGAAGACTTGCAAAATGGGTAATGATCTTAAGTGAGTTTGACATTCACTATGTAGATCGAAAAAGTATTAAAGGACAGGTCATTGCAAATCAGTTGGCCGAAGCACCTTTACAAGAAGAAAATCCAATGCACATTGAGTTTCCTGATGCAGATGTCTTTACAGCAACAATTCAGAAATCATGGACATTGTACTTTGATGGATCTTATACACAATATGGCTCAGGGGCAGGGATTCTTTTTGTTACACCTGAAGGACATACCATTTCACGATCATATCGGTTGATGTTTCCTTGCACAAATAATATAGCTGAATATGAAGCATTGCTCATAGGATTGAAAATAGCATTGGAATGGCAGATTACATAGCTCCAGGTCTACGGTGATTCACAACTTGTCATTAATCAAATTAATGATAATTATCAAACTAAAGATGATAAGTTGCTACCTTATAAGAATATGGTGGATGATTATAAAAAGTATTTTGTGTTAATCAAGTTTTCACAAATTTCAAGGATTGATAATAAAGTTGCAGATGCAATGGCTACAATTGCTTCTTTATTACAACTATCAGAGGATCAAATCAAGCATGAATTTTTGGTGGAACAATTGTTTTCTCCCGCCTATGATAATCCTGAGACCCAAGTCATATGTCATTTAACCGAATCTGATTCACCTTTATATGGCAAGACTTATACCTATTTGAAAGATAATATCTTACCTCTGGATTTATCTCGAAACCAAAAAAGGAATTTCATATGCCAATCATCTTGTTATACCTTAATTGTCGATATCCTTTACCAACGAGGTCTTGATGGTATGCTCCTAAGATGTCTTGAACGTGACAAATCTGAAAAAGCCTTACAAGAGGTTCATGGTGGTATTTGTGGAACTCATTCAAGTGGTTTGTCCTTAGCCAAGAAACTTGTCAGAATGGGATACTATTGGCCTACCATGGAGAAAGATTCTTTTACTTTTGTCAAGAAGTGTTCTAAATGCCAGATCCATGGGAATCTTATTCATGCACTACACAAGAACTGCAACCTTTCACTCTAACATGGCCTTTTTCTCAGTAGGGACTAGATCTTGTTGGAAAAATACATCCTTCATCATCAAATGGGCATAAATTTATCATTACAGCTATGGAGTATTTTACAAAATGGATTGAATCTATTCCTCTGACAACAGTGACTGGTAAACAAATATCTTCATTTATCCTCAATTACATTATCTATAGATATGGAATTTCAAGTTCTATCATTACAGATAATGGAAGGCCTTTCAAGAATCAGGATGTGGATGAACTTTGTGAAAGATTTCACATCCAACATAGGTTCTCTACACCTTACTATCCACAGGGTAATGGTCAAGCAAAAGCTTCCAACAAAACAATCTTGAAGATCTTGAAGAAGACAGTAAATGATGTCGGTCGTGATTGGCATGTCCAATTAAATCCAACTTTGTGGGCATACAGAACTAGCATTCACACACCAACAAGAGCTACACCATATGCCTTGGTCTATGGAGCAAAAGAAATCTTACCATAAGAGGTTGAACTACCTTCGCTTAGGGTCTCACTCAAGGGATTGATAAGTGATGAAGATTATAGAGTTTCTCGTCTGCAAGAGTTGGAACTGTTAGATGAAAGACATCAACATGCAGCTGATCATTTGAAGGGTTATCAGCAAGTTATGTCTCATAGTTATAATCACAGAGTTAAACCACAAACATTTCAAGTAAGTGATTTAGTCTTGAAAGAATATCCACATAATCAGCAAGACAGAGAAAAGAAAGGAAAATTTGAACCTAATTGGCTTGGTCCATTTGTCATCATTGCAGCATATGGTTCTGGTGCATATCAGTTATCAACATCAGAAGGGGACCTGTTTGAAGAGCCAATCAATAGTATTCATCTGAAGAAATTTTATGTCTAGATCAGAAAAATTCATAAAAAAATACAAAAAAAATCATAAAAAGTTATGAAAAAATACAAAAAAAATCATAAAAAGTTATGAAAAAATACAAAAAAGATCAGAAAAAGTCCTAAAAAAAATTTAGAAAAATCTTGAAAAAGTGTAATAAAAACAAGTGGTGAAAACCTGGAAAATAGGCACTACTTGTGATTAAGATAGGCTCCTCCATCTATTATCTTATGTCTTGCATTCACTTTCAACATCATCCATTTATATCTATCATCTGTATATATATCCATATCATATGACAGGGATCGTTATGTTTCATCATGGCTTGATGAAATTTGTACATATCCATACTCTTTAGGTTGTGTTTACACTGGGGGCAGGAAACATAGACTGAAACAAGAGAGGGGCAATGAGCTTTTCGAACATCACAAATAGACATAAAACAGTTTGCCAAAACACAACAAATATTGCCATATTGAATCAACTACAACATGCTTATTCAATGCTAATTGACATCAAAACAACATGATCCAAATAACTATTCAAACGAGAACATCAATGATGACAACTAAGTTGGATGATCTTAATCTAAATAATGTTTGAAGTACTTTAAGCAAGATTTGAATGGTTGTTTGATTTTCTATCATATCTCTGGAGCAATTCGATGATGTACTAAACTAGAAAAGCAAGGAAGGAGTATGATTTTTCTTTGTCTACTATTTGTGAGGAAATCATTAGTACTATGAAAATTGGTCGCGAGACATGCTTTACTACGTATCATGGATGACATTTCAGAATTTGCATGGGAAATGGGTTAACTCTTGTCTATTTATGCAAGCAATACTCAGGTCATCTTGGTTCCATTATACCTAGATGCTTGTATTAACTTGCTATATTAAAAATCATGAAGGCAATACTCAGGTCATCACTGGTGCTAACATACCCTTTGATGCTTGTATTAACTTTCAACATTTCAATGCTTTATGATGATACAAAAAGCACAAATAAGCTCTCCAAATGGCAATATTGTATGAATACCCTGCATGGTTAGTATAGATTGCATTCATATTAGAATCTGCATTTTGCATTCATAGATTTCTTAAAAAGCTGGCAAAGTATCAAATCGTTCATATCTTTTCACATACATGACTAAGTATATTTTGACATTCAAAAAACATCATTTCATACATTTTTCATATATATTTGCATTAGAAAATCATAAAAATAAAGCATACATCATAAACATTCATAAACATGTATAAATTGTATTATATATCATATTCATACAATCATTCATCAAATAGATTTCATTTTATAAATCATGCATACATATACATCATAACCATGAAACTATCATATCATAACACATCATACATATAGCAAATAGACCCATTTATCTCATCATAAATCATCGTTGCATTTCATATATCTCAAAAATGAATGTCAAAATGTACAAGGATGTCAACTACAAATAATATATCATCATAAAAAATGAGATCATCTCAAGGTGTATACAAATGTATCAATGGAGTATCATAACAATATCATCTACAATGCACTAGGCAGTGCTATCCTCTGATGGTGTTGGTCTGGGACCTGTACCACCTACACCTGATGGACCTACTCTGCCTGTCCCTGATGGCCCTCCTAGAGGTAATGGCTGTGTCACACCCCTGCTGGTAGTTCGAGAGTGACTATGGGTAGACCATGAATGAATATAACTCTCCCTCCGCTCAGGTGGAACCGCATCATGATATCTGGTCCTATAAAACTTGGCCTCCCAGGTGGCTCTGGTCACCTCTCTCATCATATCACCAGTCAAGGTGCTAGCTGCTACTCTCTGTAGACTATCTGCCAAAGCAATGGCCTGCTCACCCCGCTATCTCGCTGCATCCCTCTCAGTAGTAACTGAAGTCAACTGTCCCTGCAACTGTGTGATCAAGGCCTGTGCCTATGCTAGCTGAGTCTGTAAACTCTATATTGTACTTTGTAGAGAGGATATCTAACCTGATACTATTGGATCTACTAAAGGAGATGGGTCTGTGTGTCGCATCCATGGTCCACCTCTGCCACCTCTCCTACCACCTCTCTTGCCACCTCTATCACCACCCCTGCCACCATCACCCCTACCTCCACCCTCCTCATCATCATCTCCCTCTAAATCATCATCTCCTCCACTCTCATCATCATCCCCTCCCTTTGAATCATCACCCTTTGAAGTTGAATCTCTCTGTCATCGTCTTTGTGCAGCAACAAGAGCAATAGGCTCATCAGGATCAAACATATGTGGTGTAGGATGCTCTAGGATATACTGGCTATACTCTGGTGTTGTCCCTACGTCGAGAACATCAACTCGATAATCCTACATCACCGCTCCTAAACTGGTGAACTCTGCCACTATTGTCTCATATGAAATCCATGGACCCCACACTACAAGCTCTGGCTGACGTCGTGCATAAATGGCAGAACCCATAGGCATACCCTGAATTCGACCAAACTGCCGACATACTCGTCCAGCAAGGAATCTCTCAATAATCCATGGAGTATGCCCAATCAGGTATCTGGATGTACATACATAGGGCATCTCCCTCACAACCTCTAGCCATGGCTCATAGTCTAAATATGGTCGCCAACATATTGTATCCTGATCATCTAAAAGACGCTGCCAATGCTCTAGTTTTCCCGGCTGAGCAATGATATGAGCATATCTCCATCTGTATGATCGACCAGC
>VDFB02000013.1:236707349-236891395 GCA_007258455.2 Sequoia sempervirens
CCTCGATCTTTTCATCGAAGTCTCAGCCGCAAACAAATGCCAGCATGGATATGGGGTCTTGGAGGTCATCATGGAATGAACCACGCAATAATGGGATACTCGGTGCCTTAGCAGACGCAACACCCTTCTTATTAGTCTCTTCTAACAGGAAATCGGAGCCGGTTCTCATCTTTTTCCATATTTTTTCCGCTTTGCTTGGGCGGAAATGCTCGATATTCTCTTTTCTCCTTTTGGGATCAGGGATACATAACATATGCCAGATGGCCTCTGGGCTGATCTGAACCCTTAAATTGCGACCTTCAATGCAGTGGGTATCTGGGTTGTAGCGTTGAACAGCCGTGTCGACCACCTCCGGGCAATAGTGCACCAATGGGACCATGTATTGTGGAAGACTGCTAAGTCAGACTCTGTTTGCCGTGGCTTGGTCTGCCTTTGACGCTGATAACCTTGCACAAGCTACCTCTCTACGAGATTTAGGGTTCTTGGCAAGTTTTGGATCGTAGATATTAGCCCACTTTTCTCTAACCTTTTTCGGGTTATTCCACTCTTTGGGCCTCTCCAGCTCCTCTATGTTGGCTTTTTTCACCTTCTTGGGTATACCAGGAGTGGCATATGCTACATCCTCGTATACGTAAACCTCGGCCGAAGAGCAAATAGCCAAATACAGTTCCTGGCTAATCCCTTCCTGCATTGGCTGAGCTGAAGATTCCAACATTTTTTCTTCGCGGCAAAACTTGTAAGCTCCCTGGCCTTTGAATACGCTTGCACTGGATATACAAATAGAAAACACTTCACGCACTCCTTAGCTTTTGGAAAAAGACTTAGAAACATTAAGCATTTTCATGCAATAATAACAACTTTCCTCAAGGTGGTAGGCAAGCGCGAGCCCCTTGCATTTAATTCGGCATGTGCCGTTAACTCCACAACTCGTGCAAGATGAGCTGATTGTTTTTTCGAGGTGGCTAGATTTCATCATTGCTTTCAAGAGATCGTGTGATACACCTTGATCTCCTTGGAAATTGAGCTTGCAACTGGCCTTCTCACCTTGTGCTAGTATGTACCGGTAATTAATATCCTGGCCGGAATGATTACGCCAAGCAAACAATCACCGCCTGAAAAAGATACGAATATCACCTCGGGTTCTGGGATGTGCTTGAGATTTGACACCATAGCATACGGCCATACGTCCCTTCGTCAACAAGTGCCACCTTTTTAAAACTCAATTAATTAACTTGATTTAATTAAGCATGCCTTGAGCCGTGCTACCATGCATGTACCAGCCCAAAACGTGAACAAACGTAGACTCGGCCCTCGAGATTGTGGCCAATATACATCACGTTTCTTACAGGCGGATTGGCATACGTCTTGTCAATTTTCTATAAATAGGCCAGTAGAATACTACTAAGCAAGTCTTTTCATAGGTTAGGTGGTGAGCAGATTTCGGCATTACTCAGCGGATTTAGGAATAGTGTTAGGAGATATGGATACCCCTATTCGTCTAACCTCCTTCAAATCGCAGACGACGTTTGTAGGTGAGATCTCCACTAGAAGGCTCAAGAGAATGACGAAGAACAAGCACTCGCTGGTTCTAGTAGCCATCAAGTGGGTTTTAGGCAAGGACTGTGTTGAATATGAAGATAAGTATCGGGTGAACACCGACGTGTGCTCGCACTTTGTAGCGTCCATGCTGGACATTTGTGTCCCTCGGCCGCTTGTCTTGAAGCTAGTCAAAGAAATCTTCCCGAAGAAGTACCTGAATGGGCTCGGCGAGGTTGTTACACATGCTGTGTACGGGATAGGCCTGCCAATAGCCAGTGACTTGCGTCGTTTTATCGAAGAAGAAGCTGTCGTCATTTGGCTGTCATTCCTGAGCGGATTCCGCCTGCAGACCCATGGCCAACATCAGCAAAGGGTTACCCAAGCTCTTCACTTCCTGTTCAGGAGCTACAATGTGATACCCTTCTACGATGTAGAATGGTATACTGACTTCATGAACCTAGTGTATCCACCACCGACGACGGTCGTGTTTCATGACGCTGCCAGTGCCGCCGAGGAGCCTGTTGATGAGGAAGAAGCGAATGCTGCCTTAAATGCGTCAGTTGCTGCCAGCCATTCCTGCGGATAGATGATCCCCTTGCCTTGGTGCTTGTTGATGTAACCCACCTGATCCATATAAGCCTGATAAAAGGCCATCATATATATATATGCTCTAATACTTGTACATTTTGAAAATCGGCATCCATGCCATTTTGTAACCCAGGAACATGTATATAAATATATACGTCTCTTTTTAAGTAAAATCTATGCTCCTGTTTGCTTTTGTGTGTGATTTTCTGGATTTGCAAATCCTGTATGTTTTGTCTTTGTTTACGAGCATACTTTTGCATTTTAAGAAACTCCGGTGTTTTACCCACTAATGATGATGAGCGAATGCATAGCAAGTCAATTGATTTAGCAAGAGGGTAGGCCAAAAATAGGAAAGGAAAAAAAAATGTTATTTACAACTGTACAGGGTAGGCTTGATGCTTAATGGAACAATTTAAGGTGAATCCCATTAACCGGAATTCCTAAAGGCTCTTGTTCCATATTTTCTAGCTCGAAAGCATTGTGTTGCATGCACCGAATGATTTTGAAGGGTCCCTCCTATAGGCTATCAAACTTACCATGCTGACCTAGCTTTGCAGCCCTGCTGTCATATTTTAGCACTACGTCTCCACATTTTAGGCCTTGGTCGGAAGCTTTTTTGTCAAACCACTGTTTGAACACCTGTTGACGACATGTCATTTCTTTTAGGGAACTTTCCATTTTTTCCTGTACTTTCAATAGTTCGGCAAGCCGAACCTCCATGGCATCATTTTGTTCTATTTCAAGAGATTTCAACAACTGTATCACCGGGATCTCCATAGAGATAGGTAACAGCGCTTCTTTCCCATATACTAGCTCATAGGGCGAAGTCTTGAGGACTTGTTTAGGAGTTATGCAGTTGGCTCAGAGTGCTTTTCAGAGATTTTTATGCCATTCCCTCTGGTGTTCTGAGCCAACCTTTTTGAGGAGTCAGACTAAACTTTTGTTTGTTGACTCGGCTAGGCCATTTCTCTGTGGATAGTAGTTTGATGATGTTTTAAGGAATATGCCATTTTTTAGTGCAAAGTGACATACCTTTGTGCCTACAAATACTCTAGCATTGTCTGAAATGATTGTATTCAGAGGGCCGAACCTTGTCACCAGAGCCTCGAGGAAACACCGCTCAGCTTCCTTATGGGAACAGCCTCTACCACCTTGTGAAGTAGTTTCGTAGCCGCTAAAATCCATTTATGTCCCGAGCTGTGAACCGGGTTGGATCATCCCGACAGTTCAAAGTTCTCCCATTGCTAAAATGGTCTATCCGCCACGATAGGTTTGAGGGGCATCACAAATTCTTCCTTCATGAGAAGAATCACATTTTTAAAGCCCTACTGCAGAGTGGTGGAATCATTGAAAAGTGTAGGCCAGTAATATCCAGCTCGTAGGACCTTGATAGTGGTAGTTTTAGCGGAGAAATGTCCACCTTCGTCGCTATTGTGAAATGCGTTGAGGATCCTCTGCGCCTCCCCTGAAGTAACACATCGTAGGAGCACACCATTAAAATTCTTTTTGAAAAGAACTCCTTCTATCAGCGTGTATCTGCAATTTTGAAGGCGGTAATACCTTTTTTTTGGGATGAGAGGCCTACGGATACTTTCCAGTTTGCATGAAGTTCATTCTATCTTTCAGCCAATCATCCTCCGATCCCGATCTATTTATCAGGACAAGCTCTGGCTGTTCCTCTTTAGCAGGCATCTCCTCGTCCCGTGCCATATACTCACACAATCCTCTGCCTTTGACAGTCTTGGTAGGCCTGACCTCGATGTCATACTCTAGGATCTTGGTGATCCAATTAGCCCTTTTTTCTGTGATTTCTCCCTCCATGATGTATTCCCGCACACTAGAATGTGCGACATATACCAGGACTTTGTTACAGGAAATTAGATGGCAGAACTTTTTAAGTCTCTTTACTATTGCGAAAGCCTGTCTTTCAACAAAGTTATAATTCACCTCATATTCCTTTAAGGTTCGGAAATAGAATGCAACTGGATGCTCTCCCTTTCCTTCTCTATCATTTTGAGTCAGAACAGTAGCGATACTGGACTTGCTATTGAAGGCATACATTATAAAATATTTATATTGATCTGGATTAATTAACACCGGGGCTGAGGAGATCGCTTCCTTGACCTTTTCAAATGCCTCCTGAGCCTCCATTGTCCACTTGAAAATTTGATCCTTTTTCAGCATTAGGGTGATCGGCCTAATTATTCCTGCAAAATCAAAAATAAATTTACTAACAAAATTTACTTTACCCAGAAAATACTGGACACCTTTCTTATTTACCGGGAGAGGAAGCTCTTTTATAGCCCTTACTCGTTCGGGGTCAATTGAAATACCTTCCTTCGACACAACATGTCCTAACAGCTTGCCCTGAGGTACTCCGAACACACATTTCCTCAGATTTAAGGAAATCCCGAACTCCTGGCACTTTTGAAAAACCAACTCCAAATGATCGAAATGATCATCTTTAGATTTAGAGAACACAGTAAGATCATCCAAATAGATTAGGATAATCTTATTGATCAGTTCGCTAAATGCGACGTCCATAGCTCTCTGAAAAGTTTCCCCTGCATTAGATAAACCAAAAGGCATTTTAGCATATGTAAATGTCCCCCACTTGGTGGTGAACGTAGTCTTGTGCTGATCTTCTTCTTTTACTCGAATTTGGTTATAGCCAGAGAAGCCATCCAGTAGAGAGAACATCTCCGATCCTGCAACAGTTTGGAGGATCGACTCCATAGAAGGCAATGGATAGTGGTCTTTCAGAGATGCTCTATTTAGGTCTCGAAAATCCACACATAAGCAGATATCACCATTCTTCTTTCGGACTAGTACCAGATTTGATACCCAAGTACTATGTTTAATTGGGAAGACAATACATGACTCAATGAGCTTGGTTAGCTCTTGTGCCATCAAGGCTTCAATTTTAGGGTTGACCGGCCATTGTTTCTATCGGATTGGTTTCACACCTTCCGTTAGCTCAATAATATGTTGAATGATGCCAGGATCATAACCTTCCAGATCATCGTAGGACTAGGCCACTACTCTATATTTCCCACATAATCTGATAAGCCTTTCTCTATCTTGCTGTGAGACATCTTTTCTGACCCGAAGGTTCCTGTCATCGGAAACTCGAAGGTTTTCATAATCACCTTTTTTTGCCATGAATTTTTGCTTATCATTTCAGGCGTTACTACAATCAAAAAAAATTTCGAGAGTAACCAATCCTTTCGGAAGCTTATTTGACTTTAGCTGCATAATTTGTCCTTCGTAAGCCTCGGCGATCTTTGGTTGGAGTTGATCAGCGAATTCCTCTGAGTGTTGAATAAACGAGGTGATGTGTTCATCGCTCTCAAAGACTTGCCAACTTTGGTCATTTTCGGGTGTTGCTGGTCTAACAAGCACTCGCACTGAATATTTGTTCTGAAGCAAGTCAGAGACAGGATCAAACTAAGCACCGATTACCACCATGCGATCTGCATCGCCATTCTATGCTCGCGGAATGGTCAGGATGTTGAAAGCTTCAAAACTTTCTACAAGGTCCCAGAATCGATGCCAATAGGATCTCATGCGAATATTCTTTACTGCTGAGATTCCTCATACCTGATTAACTACCAGTTCTGAATCTCTGAACACAATCAATTACTTGATACCCATTCATTCTGCTAGGCTTAGGCCTTGGACTAACCCCTCATATTCAGCCTCGTTATTTGAACAGGTGAATTGGAATCAGAAAGACCTCAGCAACTTTTCATTCTGTGGGGATATTAGACATATGCCTACTCTAGCTCCAACTTTACTCCTTGCTCCGTCAAAATACAATGTCCACAGCTCACTTGCTTGGTCATCGTCGGGTTCTTTGACGACCTTTGGAAGAACTTGGTCTTCATCATAAATCACATATGTGCCTAATCCGGTAGCATGATAATTTCCGAAAGGATCATTGTTTATATTTTCACTCAACAGAGCATCTTCCTTATCACTTCGGTCTCCGTTCACCTTCTCCTCCTCTAGCAGTTCGACATTGTACATGTCCTGCTTGGTGATGGAGGTATGTGCAGCTTCAAAGTTAATCAGGGCCTCATTCGCCACATGTTCGGAATGCAGAACCTCCGATTCTATCTTCATCTTCACACCATGTTTGGTTCTAAGTATTAGATGTGACCAATCTAAAGACAAATAGCCGCCCACCTTCGAAGTAAACTCTCAAGAAAGGCAAAGACCAAACATTGGTGGAACATCTATGATCACTGTATCTTGCGGGACCGTGATACTTGGGCAGGCAAATAGAGTTAGCGGAAGTGCTTTGATGACACCCACAGTATCAACCTTATTTCCATCTAGCTACATCACCCCTTTCTTCACAGGTTCGTAGCTGAGTCCCAAGGCTTCGACTATTAGTTTTGGCATAACCGTCGTACTAGCGCCAGAATCAATCATAGCGTTGTGTAATAGTTTCTCCCCTATAATGAGGGTCAAGAAGAAGGGTTGAGGTTTTGGCCTACCTCCGTCATGTGTATGGGATTCCTTCGCTTTGTTTGCGAGAACCTTAGTCGGTGACATTTGATAAACCGCCTCAATACCTGCCGAAGGCTCGGTTAGTGCTAGGTCCATCTGTGGCTGAAGCACCTTTTGGAGTATGGTTTTCTGTTCTGGGATAGCTAGAATGTCCCATAAAGACACATTAGCGGATGATTTCTTCAACTGCTCTACCACATTAAAAGGTGAGGAGCTCAGAGATTTCTGCTCCTTTTCTTTTGTTATAATAATTTCCTTCCACGGTTGAGAAGAGAAAGAGACGGTCGGACCGCCAGGAATTTGATCTGAAACATCTTTGCATTGCGGGTTGTCCGAAAGTGAAACAACGGACTCACCGGTGAATCTTCTCTTGGAGCGTGTGTTATAGTCGGACTTTACCTGCGGCGTTTCGGCTATGGACGTGTCATTTGCAAACACCATTTCCTCATCTTCCATCCATGAGAAGAGCGCATGATCAGGAACAATATCGGACTCTTGCTCTAGGGACATTCCTTGTATTTGCACAGTAAGGACCGCATTCTCCATTGCCGGGGCATATCTGTACTCTTCGTTCTCTGTCGCAATACCTTGACTACGTTGCTCTGCTATCCTTTGTTGTAAGTTGCCACGTGGACAATTTCGGGGCATATGCGCATCGTTGCAAGGGAAGCACCATGGATTGATTTCATCAATAAGATTGTTTTGCCCTGCGGTTAATTCTCTGCTAGAGCTCGGCGATGCACCTGCCAGCAGTGTAGGCACCGGAACTATTTGGTTCATAGCCGCTGCTGGTGAATTAGTGCGATGCGCATTCTGATATTGATTTTGCTGATAGGTAGGCCGCCCACCTTGATAGTTCTGATATGTAGGCCGTGGAGGCATTGCTTGGTTCCGCTTGAGAGTTTTTATATCATTCGCCATAGTCCGCAACATCTCCTTGAGGTCACCCATCTCATTCTTGGGAGCACCTGATGTGGAAGCCAAGTTTTCAGGAGTGGTTGTATATGAGTACGTTGACTGGGGAGTCACTGGCGCACTGGTTGACGCAACCTCTTGTGCTACGTTCGATATCTCAGGAAATATCAGCATAACAGGTCGAGGAGGCAATTTTCTGCAGTCTATCAAATGATTCTCTGTTTTGATAGCGGTGGCATATGCATCTGGTAAAGTGGCTCCTCCCAGAGACTTGATCATCATAGAGATGTCAGGATTGATGGACTTCAGATAAAACATGAACGCCAATTCTAGAGTCGGGCGGATGGTCACAGGAATCCTCCACCAACTTGAGTGAAACCAGGCATTGAAGTCCGTCAGAGCCTTCTGGGGTGCTCGTTTGATGACGGATAACTGATAATATAGCGAAGAACGATCTCTGTCATTTGAAAACCTTTCATAGAATGGATCTCCGAGGTCATCCCAAGTACGAATAGTATTAGGAGTCAGTGTTCGGTACCACTCCAAAGCTTTTCCTTTGAAGGACGCAGCAAGGAGCCTCAGGGCTACATTCTGCGCTGTGATACCGTGTACCAGGCATACATCCGCTACATCCTGCAAATGCTCTACTGGCATTTTTGTGTTATCTTCGGTGAATTTGGGAAGAGCTTTTAGGGCCGAAACTGGGATAATGCCCCAAACAGCAGGCGCTACCGGAGCTACCAGGGGACTTCCAGCATCCCATGCTACATAATTTCTGTTCGTGGCTGGTAACATGGTGAGAGGAAAGGGTGGTGGGAATGGAACGGTTACTAACTGATTTGTGGCTTGGACTGTCCCTAATGGAGGCACTAGTAAACCTGGGTTATTTGTAGTTTGGGATCTAGTTACAGGCCGATGGCTCATACACCCTTTTAGAAGACAATTTCATTAGTTTGGATCCCACCGGGCGTGCCAGAAAAAAGGACAAACTGTTGACGCTAAAAATTGATGAGGTAATAGTGCCTTATGGGAAACTCAGTTCAAGGGGGACCCCTTTGCGCCAAACTGAGTGACCTCCAGATTTTAAAGAAGCCGGCTTCTTCTATATAATGGGTTTTGGAAAGGCAAAAAAGAAGCGGATATAATGAAACAAATATTAATCTAAGGCGACGCGCCAAAGCTTACTGATAGGCACGATAAATCCTATACTTAAGGGCCTGAATGTTATAGTTATGTTCCAAAACATCAGAAACTTAAAGCTATAGCATAAACAATTCATTTAATTGACATAAAATAGTATTGCATACATTCTTACTGCTAAGAAGAGTCATTAAGACATGATTTAGACCAGCAAGTTTGCATTCAATATATAGAAGTCTCCTCAAATGAAATGCTTAAGATAATAAGAAACACAGTTCATAGTTTAATCAAGACATGAAAACAGAAAGGCCGAACAATAGGCACAGTCTGAAAGTTTCCTGCAAATAAACATGCAACAGAGGCCTGGTGTCTCTTGCTAAAACTAGTATTCTTTCTAAAAATCTTTGACCTTGTTCCCTTGAAAGAGCGAGTATATATAGCCAGAGAGCAAAATCCCACCGCTTGGAGAGCTGTAACAGAAAGATCCCACAATCTCCCGTAATGATGCCCGAATAAGAATATTCCCAATGCTATTATAAGAGCAACCAGTCAGAACACAGCATCTAGTCGATCAGTTACAGGCATGCCCTTTGTAATGATGGCAGTGGTCCCAATAACACTATCCCGCTCGGCCAGTAGAAAATCTTGCTTTGATAATCAATGTAATGCACGTGGCAACAAATCGCGGCCCGAATGAAAACTCCTCCTCCATCAATCGAGAGCTTGCGGAGGAGTGACACTTGTTCAAGGGACCGAGGTCACTTTGAAAATGGGGGAAAGGCCGTATGAACTTGGTGGTGAAAGACGCGTGGCCGCATTTCGCAACCCGCAGTGCTCTCATCCCTACTGCTGTTTTAAAATTTGCGAACCGCTGACACGTGGGCGAAGGTAGGTCCCGCTAGGAAATAAAGAAGGCCCATAGAAATCTTTCGCAGCCTGCAGCAGCATATTCTATCCCTGCTAGGAAAGTTTGCGATACGCCGCCACGTATCGAGATTTGGGCCCCTCTGACAATCTTAGGAGTGATGGACCGTTGTGGAAGGCATAGCGACCCGAAGAAAATATAAAGCAACAAAATAAGAATCCCCATGGGAGAGACACATGGACGCCCAGCGCAGCACTTCAGGACCCGAAAGGGAAGCCGTTAGCCCAAGTTGCGAAGTAAAAAATGCGCAAGGGGGAAGATCAAAATCTACCGAGAAGCTGAACAACTTGGAGACGCACAGGCCGGCACACGAATATCAACAAAAGGAACCTGAAGGGAGCTGTTGAATCTTATTTTAACAAATACTAAATGAATTAAATGCATGAACTCTAATTAATTGCCTATTACCAATGCTTGGATTCACACAGGTATTTATAGAGTTTTTCAAATGATTCTGATTGGTTGTCTTGACTGACGGTTGTGATAATTTCTGGCAGATCGAATGGCTGAAGAAAGATGAAACTGAAGAGAAAATAGAAGAAAACTTGAAAACAAGATTTTTCCATTTTTATGAAAAAGGGAAAAGATAAGAAGATAAGAAATCATCTTTAAAATAAAAGGAAGATTTAAAGCTGATAAATAATGAATTAAAAATTCAATTATTTATTTGTGGATGATATTCAGCTTTTTCTTAATTAAATGAAATATTTAATTAAACTTTTAAGCAAAAGAAGAAAGTTTGTGATAAGAAGAAAGCTTTAATCAAGATTTTTGAAAAAAGCAGAATCTCATATTTAAATAAAATATTTAATTATGATATGAGAAGA
The DNA here is from genome assembly GCA_007258455.2 of Sequoia sempervirens. Classification (NCBI taxonomy): domain Eukaryota; kingdom Viridiplantae; phylum Streptophyta; class Pinopsida; order Cupressales; family Cupressaceae; genus Sequoia; species Sequoia sempervirens. The sequence continues at coordinate 236,717,799 of VDFB02000013.1, forward strand.
TTTCACAATCAAATAAAATATCTAATTGTTTTAGAAAGAAAGCATAAGATATTTAATTAAATAAATTTATTTAATTAAATCACTTTTATGAAATTAATTAAATGAAATATTTAATTAATTAGAAGAAAAATGGAAGAAAGAGAAATATTTAAACTTAATTAAATCAAAAGATTTAATTTAAATTCAAACAATGATAATTAATTTAAATAAATAAAATGTATTTATTTAATTAATTAAGTGGACATATGAAAATAATTAAATAAAATAAATTTATTTAATTATGAAGGAAGAATGAGATGAATGAACAATATAATTAAATTAATTAAATTTAATCATATGTAGAGGAATTTTAGAAAAATTAATTAAATAATAAATATTTAATTAATTGCCAGGATTATAAACATGGCCATTTTTATGCGTATACACTCATTAACTCCAAAAACAAAAAAGCCCACACGCTAAAAATTTGATATTAGTAACTCACAAATCAATTAAAAACTTCAAATTTCTGAAAATAGAAACAAAGGGTTACTAGTCAATTGCGTCGCTTTTTTACCAATCAGATGCGTTGATTTCCTCTACAATTGCATTCTTTGTATTTACCAGTCAATTGCGGTTCACAAATTTTTAGATGCGTCGTAGTTTTTCAGATGCGTCGTTTCGAGTGTCAAATGCGGTTCAAGAAATCAATTGCGTCACTTTGTCAAACTGATGCATCTAAGAATTGCAATTGCGGCGTTTCGTCAAGTTGATGCATCGTTCTGTACGAAAAAACCTGTAAAAATCAAAATAAAAGTCTACGGATACGCGAAGATGGTGTCTTCACGTCAGGTTCACCAAATGTAATGCCAAGAAAGTGCAAAAAGAAGAGATCAAGAGCAAGCATGCAATCTAAGTTAAGCAACAAAGAACAAAGGAAGTCAAAACATAAATTAAAAAATGTATGCTTCCTGAGCATATCTAAATGATCAATAATGGAATTTTTCCAGTCTATATTCTCTCCATTTAGATCTATACTTGAATTATTAATGAAAATTCTTATTAAAGATCATTTCATTAATTGTCATCGTTTTCTACTATGATATATGTTTTGGTTTTAGCTCTAGTTCATAGAATGGGTTAACATGCTTAAATCAAATCATAAATTTGTGTGTAGGGTGATTAGATCTAAAGTAGTCTTTAGAATTTGGTTACCAATTTTTGAATTGCAAAGTAATATCACTTAGATCATGGGTGTTTAGAATTAAATATACCTTATATTTCAATTTGCTTAGACTCCTTGCCTATAGATAATGGCATTGATCCTAACCTCTTTAAGCCTTTCTCATGGTTCCAGTTACCCGACTTGAGAACAATCTTTTAAAATAATCATTGATCTATTCTTCATTTGTTGTAATTTTTGTTGTCTCATATTCTCAGCTTAGGATGCATAATTCATTCAAGGAATTTCCAACTTCTTGGAGAATTTCATCTTATTAGTCATTGGTGAGAATATATTTGCTTGAATATGCAATATATACGTGAGTTGTTTGAAAGAGTTGTATAATGTATATGATGGGACCACCCTCCTAGGTTTTGTAGAGCCCAAAGTATAGGAGATAAATTGATTGGTGCTATATCTCATTCGTTGGCCAATTATCTTCCAAGTATTCAAGAATTGAGTCTATAAAACTCATAGGTATCTAGCGGGATCTGATTTGTTCATTGAAAACAACCAACAAAATGGAGACTCTACTGAGGACATAAGCTCTTAAATTATTAGTTCTCTAAAATTCCTTATCATAGATCGCTATGTTATATGGTTATATTTATTTATAGAGTCAATCAAGTAAAATTTTATGCTAAATTTAGCTCAAATATTTGTCAAATAGTTCACCTAAGTTCCTGATAATTTTCGCACCCATTTGTCTTCAAAGCTTGCATTCAAAATTCATGCAAATGCATGTCATATGTGTCAAAGTTTATCTCAATTTCTAAAGATCTGTTGAAATTTTCATAGAGCATAACACAATTGCTACCAATTTGTCCCAAGAAATTTGGGTGGTGACTCTAACGTCTCTGCACTAGTGTGAGTCGGTGTTTAAGGCTATCAAAGAAGTAAAGAAGAAAATTATAAAGAAATCAAAGAAGGTGATGAACTTGAAGAAGAATCAAGTGCAAATGAGAGGAATGTGAGGCCACATGAAGAAGCATCCAGAATAGAAGTTGGAAGGTGAATTACCTAAGAACACAAACTTACACGGGAAATGGATAAAAGCAAAGGATGTAGGAAAAGGTGAGTCTACCCCTCATCCCACCCCTGAATATGAAATGCATTTTAGTTCTAGTTAAAATGTGAAAGGAATCTATTGGAACTCAGTGATAATGCTTCTAATGAGAGGGGAGAGGTTTTTATGAAATATGTTATAAATGAGTACTCCTCAGATCTAGGAATGCAAGCCATGAAGAGGAGAGAAAAGGATAGAATAGAAAGGGATAGAATACAAAAAGATAATGCTAGCACTAGACGTGCTAGAGCTAAAGGATATGTGACCCCAAATCCTCATACAAATACCCCTATTCCTACTGACCTGCTAACTAGAGATGACTATTCCCATGATCCTGTTCCTCACCAAGCTGAGAATGTAGTAGCATTTGATAGAGAGTCTACTTTTCCATATGAAGAAGAGCTACTAAATGATATGCAATTTCTCAATGAAAGAGCCTCCAGATGCAATGAAAATAGAAAGAAAAGAGATGCAGAGAAGGAGAAGTGAATTAGGGATGTTATGATGCAGAGGGATATGTTAAGAAGGAAGGTTGAGGAGATGGAGGAATTAGAAAAATTAGCAGCCCAAGATGACTAAGAACCTAGCCCAATTGTCGAAGAGATTGTGGGAAAAATCCTTGTAGTTTCCTCAACTGATAATATTGTTGCAAATCCACAAACTAATACTGCTGAAAAGACTTCTATACAATCTACTCCCCCTCCCAAAAATACAAAGCGTGAATCCCATGATGTTGATAAAGGGAAACGATCTATGGGAGAGAGAAAAGAAAATGGAGTAAGACTCAATGAGGGAGGTGCCTCCAAGAAAGATATATCGCAAGATGATTCTATCCCATTATTGGATAAGTTGATGAAGGAAAATGAAGAACTGGATAGGAATATGAAGGAGATGGAATTACTTTCCATAAACAAAGAGATGAAAAAGAAGCTCAACTTCTTAGAATCCACATTGAAGGATCATGTCCCTGAAACTCAAAGCCCTCAAGGCCACACATCCTCTTCAAATCCTCACACTAATGATAAAACTTCATCTACTAGCAACCCCTCTAGTTCTTCCTCACAACTTGAAGATAAAACTAGAACAATTCATTTCAATGATCAACATGACTCCCAACATAGAAGGTTTGGACACAATAGTGATAGAAGGAGAGATAATGATAACCAAGATGAGGAAGAAGGACCTACTGGAAGGAGATTGTTGCACACTGATAGGTATAGGAAGCTATATTTTTAAAATATCCCAAGATACCCAAATCTAATACCAGATAATGCAAGGAAACATGTGCCCAATTGTACTAGCAACAATGCTCTCAGTGGTGAAGACCACTTTAAATATTTTTAGAGTTTTGTAGAAGAATTTGAACTATTGGATGAGGATGTGGCTATGAAATAATTTATGCAATCCCTAACAGAGGATGTAAGGGATTGGTATAGGAGCTTTCCAGATGCAAGCATTGATTCCAAGGATTCATTCTTTTGAATCTTCAGAGAGCAATACGAAGACTAAACCACAAAAGGGCACAATGAAATGGCTATTGATTTCAATGTGAGGTTCCAGAAGGTGATGTATAAAGTCCCTAGATTCTTGAGGCCCAATGAAAGAGAATGTTTGGTTGTGTACTATAATGCATATGAATCTAAGATGTGTTATCTGCTTAGAGACAAGAATCCATAGTCCCTAAGGGAGGCCTACAAAATGGTGGTAAACATTGAAAACAATAGAAGGGAATCTGGTAAAGTTGGTAGAAGGGATGACCCTATGCCTTCTAAGAACTCAAAATCTCAAAATGAGAATACAATTAAAGTTGTAGCCCCATATGAAAAGTTGGATCAAGTCCTCAATTTGTTGTAGAAGTAGGTAAAAAGTGACAAACCTCAGTTCCAGAGGAATGAGAAGCCCCCAAGGCTTCAAGATTATCCTTACCATACCAATTGGAATAATAGGAAGCTAGTTCAAAATACTCGGAAGAACTTTCAAGCTACACCTAACCCTTTGCATAAAAATACTATAAATGTTGTTGAAGATTTACCTTGGTGTGGAGTGTGTGAGATTCCTCACTTGTCACAACAATGTGCAATTGTGAGGTCCTTGGAAGAAAATCAAGATGATCAAAGGGAGTCTGATTCTCCCAATAATCTCTATGAAATTGCAAATGTATTCATGACTAGGTTAGATTTGGAATGAGTTAATTACTCTTCCAGTGATAATGCTAACACAAATGATGTGGATGTGTAAAGGCATGAAATAGTTCTACACCACCAGCAAGTTCTTTCTGATGAAGAAAGAGAAGATGAATACACTACTTATAATCTTGAGGCATGCAATGTTTCTTTCAGAAGACCTTTGAATGAGGAAATAGAGAAATATACAATTGCAATGGCCTCTAGAGCTCAAGCAAGAAGTGATGTTCACCTGAGAATTAGGGTGGTGAGCAGCAACCAAAGCCATCCTAGATGCATGTTCATTAAAGAGAACAACATAGAGAATAAAGGAGTTAAGATAGAAAACAAGAAGGAAGAGACCAAGCCCAAAGAAACTAAAGAAATGAGAATTTGGGCCAAGAAAGGTAGAAAAGCAAAGGTTACTACTGAAGCTACATATCAAGATCTAAAGGCAAAAGATTTGAAGCCTACCATTGAAAATATTGATAAGAAAGCTAATAAGGTAATACCTCAAGAAATGGTACTTCCTGATTTACCAATTTACTCTCCTATTGATATGTTTTAGGTCTTGTCTCAAGTTTGGATCACAGTCCCTTTTCTAGAGATGATGAGGATTGATGACCATAAAAACAAAATGGTAGCTCTCATTAATAGCATTGTCGAGGGTAGCAAACACAAAGCAGAGGATGATGTACCTAAAACAAATACGATTCAAGCAAAGGATACTGAGGTAGGGACATTAATTAATGAGAACCCTAAGATTTACTTGGGAACCACCATCACTGCAAATCCTAGTCTAGTCAATCCTTTCTTTTTAAGCCTGATCATTGATAGGAAGCTACTCAGGAATTGTATGATAGATTTCGGTGCTTCAAATAATGTTATGTTAGTCAAGATAATGGAGGAAATGGGCTTGAAGGTTCATAGCACTTATGGAAAGTGTTATGCTATGGATTCTAGAGAGGTCTCTATCATCGGGGTAATTTATAAAGTTCCATATAAATTGGCTACATTCCCTAAAAAGGAGTTGGTCATGAGTGTCACAATGTTGGATATTCCACCAACTTATGGAATGCTACTGTCAAGAAAATGGTGTGCTTATATGGGAGGAAGTATGCAATGTGATATGTCCTTTGCTACATTCTTAATTGATTAGAAGGATGTCAAAATTTCCAGAGAATCAAGATTTTGGAATATGATTGAGCATATTGAAGAGCCAAAGGAACCCCCAATAATTAACTTTGTGGAAACTGGTATTGACACCTTTTGAGTGGAAGAATTGAAGCAAGAAGAAGCAAAATCTCAGCCTACACCAATTGTTAGAGAGGTCTTGCAAGCACCACAAGAAGATGCTCTATGGACGTATTTTGATGGAGCCTATTCAAAGGAAGGCTCAGGTGCTAGGGTCATTCTTATCTCTCCCCAAGGTAATAATTTCAAGTACTCCTTTTTGTGGTAGTTTGCATGTACGAATAATGTTTTTGAGTATGAGGCTTTATTACTTGGTTTGAAGATAGCTTCTAAACATGGGATAAAATCATTAAAAATATTTGGGGATTCTGAGCTAGTAGTTTCCCAAGTCAGGTCTAGGTTTTTCACTAAGTACAAAAGATTGAGACAATATAGGAATGAGGTTTGGGATACTATTGAGGCTTTTGGAATAGATTGGATAGAGAGAGGAAAAAATGTTAAAGCAGATTTATTGGCTAATATTATAGTCAAGCTTGATGATGTGACTTTCGATGGTGTCTCAAGAATAGAGGTACAAACAAGGCCTAAAACACCTGACAACATCTACAATTGGCAAGTGTTTGATGATGATAATGACATATTGATATTATTACACTATGTTGACAAATATGAGAATCAAGAGATTGACTTCAGTTATATGTGGTGGAAGTTGACAGAAAGGAGACATTGTTTGGGAACGAGATAATTCAGTTGAAAAAAAATAAAATTCCTAAGGGGTTAGTTACACTTGAAAGGGTCTTTGATGGTCCAGATAGATCAAATTCTGAGCAAGCAACTACACATAAAGAAGACCTAGAGGAGATAAATTTGGGAATAGAAAATGCTCCTAAAAAGGTGTATACTGGTAAAAAAAATGAAGCCACATGTGATGACTATGTTAATTTCCTTATTGAGAAAATACAGATATGTGTTCGCATGGTCCTATGATGATCTAAAGGCTTATAGGGAAGATTTATTCCAGCATGAGATCCCATTGAAGCATGACACAAAGCCCTTTAGGAAAAACAAAGACCTATTAATCCTACCTTAAGGCCTAAAATGCAAGAGGAGCTTGCTAAGCTAAGTGATGCAAGAAGTATTAAACTATAAGGCATTCCTCATGGGTGTCCAATTTGGTTCCAGTCAGAAAAAAGAACAGTGGCTTAATACTATGTGTGGATTTTAGGAACCTCAATGTTGCATCCTTGAAAGATAAATACCCCTTACCTAACATGGAAGCAATGTTACAAAAGGTAATAGGTTGTGAATTGATTTCTATGATGGATGGATTTTCAGGATACAAATAGGTTATGGTGAGGGAATCACCATGGGGGACTTATGTTTACGTGAGGATTCCTTTTGGGATGATAAATGCTAATGCCACTTTTCAAAGAGCCATGGATGTGGCTTTTACCAATTTCATAGACTTGTTTCTTGCTATCTACTAGGATAACCTTACTGCTCACAGTAAGAAGGAGGAGGAACATTGTTCACATATTGAGAAGATATTGATTAGAGCTCTAGAATATGGTATTTCGTTGAATCCCATGAAATGTGCCTTTGGAGTCAAAGAAGGTAAGTTGATAGGGAACATTATCTTGAAAGATGGTAGCAGGATTGATTCCGAAAGAGTAGCAGCTATAGATAAAATTACACCACCAAGGAATGTTAAAGGGATTTAATCCTTCTTTGGGAAAATAAACTTTCTAAGGAGGTTTGTAACTAATTTTGCATAGATAGTTAGGCCTATCTTGAGGATGCTCAAGAAAGGAGAAAAGGTGGTATGGTCAGAAGAGCCTCTCAAATATTTTCAAGCTATTAAGGACCTTATTAAAGTTGCACCTATCTTGAAGACTCTTGATTATTCTAAGCAATTCCAATTGTTTACACTTGCCTCTTTTCATACTATAGCAGGAGTGTTGTTACAGAAAAATGATGAAGTTTTTGAACAACCAATTGCCTTTTTTAGCAAGTCTTTGAAAGCAGCTGAGCTCAAGTATGATTCCATTGAGAAGAAAGCTTATGCCTTAGTTAAGGCTGTTAAAAATTTCATAAAATATTTTATTGGTGCAACTGTGGTCAAAGATGTAGGTGGATTAACAAAATCCAAGAGTTCAACATAGATATTCAAATTACAAAGTGTGTAAGAGGCCAAGGTTTAGCCAAACTCATGGCTGAAACTAATTTGGATGCCATTGAAATTAATGAAGTTGAACATGAAAACATTGCTCCCATCTGTGATATGCAAACATGTGGCTGTTACAAAAGGATAGTTGACTATCTATAGACCATGAAATCCTTGATGGCATGCCAAACAATGAGAAGAGAACTTTAAAACTGAAAAAAACTAGGTATGTTATCATTGATGGTGAACTCTGGTGGAGAAGCCTAGAAGGTGTGCTTCTCAGGTGCGTGGATGGTGACCAAGTAGAAGATCTATTAATTGGAATGCATAAAGGTGTCTATGGAGGTCACTATATGACTAAGACTACTAAAAATAAAGTATTGAGAGTAGATTTTTGGTGGCCCACTATGTTCAAAGACACACACAGACTTGTGAAGAAATGTGATGCCTATCAGAGGTTTACTGGAAAACTAAAGTTTTAAGGTAACCTACCACTTAGGCCAGTCTCAGTACCAACCCCTTTCCAATAGTGGGGTATTGAATTTATTGGAGAAATGACAGTGAAGGCTAGTGGGGGACATGCCTGGATTCTAGTTGCAACTAACTACTTCAAGAAGTGGGTTGAAGCTATTCCTACCAAAAAGGAAACCAGTAAAGTTGTCATTGAATTCTTGATGAATAATATTCTGAGTAGGTTTGGTGTTCCAGAGAGAATTGTTTATGATAGCACTATGTACTTTAGGTCTGAGGAATTTATGGATTTTTGCAACTAACATTTCATAAATGTATCTTACTCATCCCCTTACCATCCCCAAGGGAATGGAAAAGTCGAGTCCAATAATAAGAGCCTCATGAAGATTATTAAGTGAGTACTTGAGAAGAATAAGAAAGCTTGGGACTCAAAATTACAGTTGGCACTATGGGTAGATAGAACCACAGTGAAGAAAGTAATTGGACAATCTCCTTTTAACTTGGTGTAAGGGGTTGAAGCCAGAATACCACACAATAATATGATGAAAATGTATAAATTTTTTCAGGAATATGACACTAATATATGTGATGAGATGCAGAATCGAATGGATGAGTTAACTAAGCTTGATCAGAAGAGAAGAGAAGATCACAAGAGAAATGAGAGGTTGCAGCTCCAAGTCAAGCACTTGTATGAAAAAAGGGTTGTTCAGAGGAAATTTGAAGTAGGGTGTATGATTTTGATGTGGATCACAAGATTGGAGGACAAAGGAAAGCATGGGAAGTTTGAACCCCTATGGCTTGGGCCTTATTTGATTGTAGATACTCATGGGGAATTTTCTTACTTTCTACAATCTCTAACAAGTGAATTTCTGGAACTTCCAGTACATGGACAGTTCTTGAAACCCTATTTCTCTTGAAATAGGTTATATCTCCATGTACATTGTATAGTCTTGTACATTTTGTACATATGGATTGGTGTGTTTTCTTTCTACTGCGTCTACTTGCCTTGTTTGGGTGAGTTCCTAGTTCTTTTTTGAGTTCCTTTGTGTTTGGTCTGCTTCACCAAGAGATTTTTTTCTCACCATACCCACCAGGGGTATGCATCCCTGAGCATGAGCCACTGATGGAATCCCTAAAATTTTTGACTTTTTGAGGTCCATTTGATCTTGTTAATAGCATGTCACAGGTTTCCCATAGGTAGGGTTTAAGGTTTTACTTATGTAACATTGCTTTCAAATGTTTCACTTACAAACCTTGGGTGTTTTAATTTTGTATTGAATTGCTCTACCCAGTTGCTAGTAGTTTAAGTTTCCTTTTGAGCCATCGCTATGTATTCCTTACTGGTCCCTTTGCTTACGTTACCCGATCACCTTCAACTACAAATTTTTTTATTTTCCCAAAGTCGAGCTTTAATGTTTCACTCATAAATGACTTAAGTCTAATTCATCTATCTTCAAGGGTAAAAAATGTTGTTGGCCTAGTCATGGACCTCTTTTATAAGTTGTTGATGGTTTTTTCTGCACAGCAACAACTCAGACAAGATACAAATATCATATCTCTCTTGAAAGGTAAATCTCTATTAGCAAGCCTCAAGAGATAACCCCAAGGTCTCTAATTTTAGGTCTTGAGAATACATAAACAACTCAGTGATAAATGTGAAAATGTCAGTAATCACAAAAGGGACCTTACTACAAGCAAATACTGAATCCTTAGATTTATCAGATCTAGTGATATGGTGAGACTTTTAATCCTAAATCTAACCCAAATGACAAAAGAAATAGCAAAAGAGAAAGGTTTTGAGAGAATTATAAATTTAAAACTAACTCTAAGATTGACAATGCAAATGATAAACACTTGAAATGGACCAATCTCTAATAAACTAGTTTCTACTTGACCTAGATAAATATGCAATCTTATAGAAATAGTGCAATCTTCTAAGGTATTAAATATTTTCAGATCATGAACTCATCCAAAAAAATCTTATTGCTATTGAAATGAACAAATAATCACAATTGAACTAAGTACATTGAATGTAAAAGCCCATGCTAACTTTGAAAAGCAACTAACAGTCAACTAGCTGCAAAAAGTATGGACTAAAGATTGTTGCAAACACTTCAAGTATCAAACCATAAACATTATCAAATCATCTAACATTAAACCTAACACATTTATCAAATAAACTTAAGCAATTCCAAAGATAGAATCACAAGAACCATGCCAGATAAAATTCAACACAAAGAAGGCACCAAATCACAATGTCTTCACTTGCATTAAATTACCCAAAGTAGCAACAATTCCAATCTTCTGTTACAGCACTTGCTTAAAATGATACTAACTCCTAACTCTAATTCTTGCTCTACTGCTTAATTCACTCCAATATCAAAACTATCTAGCCCTTACAAATGAGGCAAAATGCCATATTTATAGAAACCCCCCAAGATATGTCAACCTAATTAGGGTTTACAATAATAAAAGGCCACAAAACAAGTTGGCCAAGAGGCATTCAAAATAAAGTGAAATATGCATTAAACGTGTGGGACTCATCCAGGTCGGCCTAGGATCTCCAATGTAATTTGGTCCAATGCATGTGAAGGATGAAGAAAAATAATGGGGAAGCACAAATTTTGATGAGGCATTGTATTAACTGCCTTCCCCTTTGTCCTTATTTTTCTCTACCCTATCCTGCACCATCAAAAATATCCTATCCAAGTCGACTATAGGCGGCATGGTCAAAACCTTAATCCTTCTTTCAATGGACTTAATGTCTTCTCTTGACTGCTCCACCATTTTATCCCATTCCACCTTCATGGTTTGATATTTATCCATTACTGCAATATAGGTGGCCACATCATCTAACTGATGTTCAGTAATTGGGTCCTCATTGATTGGAGAATAGACATCTCGCCACCATTTTCTCAACTGTTCCAATCTCAAGTGCTTTGGTGAAAAGCTCTTTCTACCTGTCATAACCTCAGAGAAAGAAATGCATTTATTGTAGATCTCGATCAGGGTGTCTTCAATTTACTTCCTCTACTTATACACCTTCTTCAAAACCCTTTTCCTTATTTGCAAAACTTCAAACCATTCCCAAGGTTCTGCAACTTTAGAGGAAGAAAGAATGCCATCACTCACCAACTTATCTTCAGTATATTCCATGATGGTCTTTTTTTTTTGTAACAGGAGATCTACATCTTCCTTATCTTGAGCTAGCACATTCTTTAACCAATCTATCAACCTCATAGCATCTCCATCGGTTGAAAGGATGTCCTTGATAGCATTATCTCCCTTCGTTTACACCCCCTATAACCAATTCATTGTGGCATGAGTAGTAGTCTTCATTCTTTCTAGCTCAATTATGGTTTCTTGTGGCAAAAATTTTGCAGTAGATGATGAGGAACTAATGGATTGCAAGGGATTCATTAAATCCTACAAGTACTTCTTTAATTTCTCATTCTCCCTCTTCAATTCTTGCTTGGTTTGCACTTCCTTCCTCAATCTACCCAAGATTACAGCACTAGAGCCTTCATACTCTTCAATCTCCTATTCCATGGAAGTAGGCCCTAGGTTGATAGTCTGTACATTGTAGTCACTACTAATTACAACATCTCTATTCTTATCAGAAGTAGGAGTAGCAATTTGGACCACCCTGTTATTTGCTCCATCCCTCTCAATCTTTGAGATAACCTTGGCTTTCTTCTTTTCTTTACCTTTTCCTATATTCGCCAATAATTCATCCTAATTGGGAGGAGTATCATCCACAACAATCTACCTACTCTTTAATTCTTTGTCCAACCAGCCTAGTACAGTAGAATCAAATTGTACATTGCTCTGTCCAACTTCTTCCTATTGATCCCTGGACATATCTTCATTCAAATCTTGTTTCTCAGAAATCTCCTTAACTATTTTTTTATTTTCTTTATCATGCTCTTCTACCTCATGTACCAGTGATGGAGTCCTAACAGAAATTTCCCTTTGAGGAGGTCTATCCTCTCCACTTCTCACAGCCAAGTCATCATAAGTTACTAGAGGAGACTGCAACAACTTCTCTATTTATGCCTTAGCACTATAGAGCTCACCTTCTTGAAATTATTCTTCCTCTGGATCTTGATGGCCTTTTGCCTCTTTGGATTCACCTAGTTCATTACTAGCTTGATGGGAAGGAGGAATATTATCATGTTGTTTTTTAGCAAGAGTGACTGGAGGAGCATCTTTCTTTGGCACACCATCTTTAGGAGGAGTTTTTGATCTCCTTGTATATACCTATGTTCTTTCTCCTAAGCTCTCCACATTTATTACTGGTGGATCAACTTCATGCCCTTCCTCAAAGGTTTCCTTATCCTTCTATGATAATCTCACTATCCTTCTCTTTGGCATAGAAGCACTAGCTACTTTATCTTATTTTTGAGCCTCATCCTTTGTTGATTTCTTTGTTCTTGAAATATGTTTCCTCTTCTTTGCAATAGGCTTTCTTTGCTTTTCTGCCTATTGCACTTCCTCTGCCTGAACATCTTTGATCTTTATCTTAAAAGGAGATCTCACCTTCTCCTTACCCTTGGGATCCTACTTAGCTGACTCCTCAAAAGTGGAATGAGACTCCAAGTCTCCCATTAGATCATAGGTGCATTGCAAACCTTCACTTTCCAGTTCCCAAATCTTATGCTTGAGCCATAGCTTTGTATATTTAATCACCAGCTCTAACTCTATTTTCTCTTCCTCCAACCAGTCTATTTCTCCCACCGGTTTATCCTTCACTACCTCATAATCATGGCCTTGAATCAAATCTCCATCATCTTCAACTTGGTCCAGAATATCCTTCACATTATATAATTGGACTAAGTTCACTGGAAACCTAGAAAACTTCTTCCTTCTAATCTTCAATTCATCACTGCAATTGGCCCAGTAGTCTTCTCTATCATCCTTGTGGTTGTATTCCCTACTGGCCTTCTTTTGTGCTTCACCACTCCTATCAAACCTAGATCTTTTGGAATGAAAGGATAACCCAAGAGTGCTCATTTCTTCTTCAAAAGCATAGACCAAATTAATAGAAGGGCATGCCTCACTAGTTCCTATCCTTAGAGGAAAATCTCCATCGAATCCATTATTATGCTTATCCTTCTTCACAATTGCATCAAAATCACATATTTTCCTTGTGACCTTTAGAAGTATAATGTGATATGTGGGATACCTAGGAAGTCTGTATGGAGCCCTCTAACAACCATCTATCCTAATATATGAAAAGGTGTGAAACTATATGAACCAAGCCCCATACCTTTTAATTAGCCCCTTGGCACTGTCAGATATCCTTACATGCTTTGCACCTTGGAGCAACCTAGTGATGTACATGGTGAATGTGTCATTCACCCTCCTATAGCTTGAGTTACCCAGGTGTAGCTATGGATAAACCTCATAAATTACATCTTGTCCAAACACACCCCTCGTACTTAGTCCTTTATATGGATGAAATCTTGCAAGTGCATAAACCAAGTAGGAGGGCATTTGAAGGTCTTCATCTACAAGACATTACACATCTATTCATGGATCATGGCACTTATTATGCCTGCCCAATGATAGTTAGTCTTTTGTTCCATCCTTACTATGACATAGAACATCCAATTTTAAAACATTCTTGCAATCTTCAACCCTACCACCCTGCTAAGAAGGGTGATAACATCATAGTATTCCTTCTTGAATTTAGCTCTAAATAGCTGCTTGGGTAGCTTTGAAAAGTGGGACTTAGTTTTCTCCAGCCACGAATTGATGACCTACTGGGACTTGATGGTATCTTCCTCATAGAACTTATTTGCCATATCCATATCAAAATCCACAACATGAGACCTATCTGGCATGTCAAAAGTTTGGGCTATAGACATGGGATTTAGATATGCCACAATTCTCCATTGGGGACCAACTATCCTTTGTGTACCCTTGTCATAGTGTCTAGCACATTCGAGCACCAATTCATAACACTGCACTATAGGAGGAAATCCAACTACATGTGCCAACCCTGATTCCAATGTCCTTTTGGTCAGCAAAGGAAGGGCTTGTGCTGCCATCCTTGTCTTGAATTCTTCATAATCCCACAATCCAATATTTGTATCAGTTATCTATGACTAGACAAAAATAAGCTTGCTTTAAGGAATTATGCTCTTAGTATCCATCTTGATTCTTTCTGCCTCAGAAATAGAAGACCCTTCCACACTTGGATCCATCACTCTACCCTTGGTTCCACTTGTCACTGCCTTACTTGACTCAACCTACATTCGATAAATAAACCATAATAAAGATCACGTGGAACACAAGTTAATAAATCACAAAGGGCATACTCATCCTCAATATAAGTCCCATGATAATAAAAATGCTCTAAAATCTCATAAAAAATGATCACATCAAAGTTCGGGTTTTTAGTCCCCCCGCGAAATCCAGGCCAGAGAGGAATTTCAAAAAAATCCCAACCAGGCAAATTTTAGCGAAATAAACATGAAATCATCCAATAATCATTTAATCAATTGTCATTAACTAAGAAACAACATGATACATCTTTAAATAATTCAAATTGATCATAAAATGCATAATCACCAGTTAATAAATCATGCTACCTCTCAGTTCTTCATTTTTCACAAAGTTTTGGATAATTCCACTCAGGATGGAAATCTGTGAAAACAACAATAATCTACAAATTTTGGGAAAATGAAGGAACAAAGGAAACTTCGATAAAATCTAGAGGGAAGGAAAATCCGCGAAGCAGGCATAACTCTGGATTACTGCACATTTCGGGAACACGAAGAGAAAATAGAAGATCGGGGAATTCCGATAGCTAAGGAATTTCGTGAAGACTTTGAAATACCGAATGCTAACGTTTTCTCGTGACTTCACTCAAATTGATCGAACGATCACAAATTTGAAAATCTTGGGCTTGCAACTAGCTCGATTTAAACCTCCCATAGATCATCTTTGAATTTGAAACTCATCCTAAGGTAAATAAAGAGTAATCAATGATGCCCTAGGCACGAAACCCTAAAATTCTGCCATGAATGCACAAGACAAACTTGGACTCAACTTAACCTTTCAATTATGCTTATCTTTCACAAAATATCTCACAACTCGACTAAGACAGGGTGACTATTAGATTGGATGATGGACAACAAGTCTCAATTCGCCTAGGACGTGATTTACCGAAGGTCGAGGTTCCCCGGTTAAACCATAACCCATCATGGAAGATCATGAAATTAAACTAATAATCCAACAAAGCAAAGATTGACCGCATTGGATCACAACCAAGCAGAAAGAAAGGCAAGGCAATCCACATGAAGGGGCATCAAACAAAAACCAAAAACCCTAGCTCAATCACCAAACCCTACCATATCAATATTCTAACTCATAGCTCATTCGCACAAACCATGAAGTAATTCCATTCATTCATTAAAAGAGAGAAAGAATCATGTACATACCATGAGAACAAATAAATTAAAACAACAGAAGCTGGCAAGAAACCCTAAAGTCCGAGCAGAGTGTAAATGGCTTCTAGAAAACCCAATTGCAACAATCGATTTCAATCCCAAAGACACAATCCAACAATGGTACTTCAGAATCAAGCTCCTCAAATCTTCGAAGACAATTGATAAAACTCAATGGCATGAGAATTCATCAAAATAGACTAAATATATGCCACAGAAATTGTACAAAGAGCATTAATGCAGTTGACAAAACAGGCCAAACCAAAACCTAAAAATCTGATAGGGCGACAAAATTTCAGAGAAATCCGGTCACTACGGAATTTCATGGACTAGAATCTCTGGATCACAATGTAAAAATAGTCATCACCAATTTTTTAGAATATCCAAGGAATTCTGCCAGGAGTGGATTTTCTCGAGAGCAATGAAAAACTCAGAATGAGTCTAAAACTTGAGGTTTTGAATATATACCACAGAGGGATCATCAATGGAGGCAAGATAAACATCCAAGCACATCCCCAAGCAGGAAAATCCTCAAAATAAAAGAGCCCAAACACCAAGAAGGAAAGCAAAAAGGGGGTCCCTACTTTCAGCAGGGCGTGTGTGCGAAAAACTGCACAACATAACTAACTTTGTCGCATGTGCAGGATTAATAATCATTAGATCATGGGATTTAATCTAACCCATTCCCCATTGGATCAGAGGTCCCAAGTGATGGTACTTTAACTACTACATGGTGTGTGAGATGATGACATGTGTTTAATCATGGGTATTGACCCTTCAGTCACTTTTCATTCTGATGCTCAAAGTTTTAAGATCAACGGTGATTATTAAGAGGAAAGACTTGATTTCTACCATTCCCCACCATCTTGCAAAGAGAAGATGCAAGCTCATTAAAAGTTGTGAGGACCATGAGAAGTCACCACATATGTCCTACGGCTATTGGCAGGTGGAGCCCACAAGTACATGAAAGAGGATCCAGTCAATGTATTTCTATTGGCCCATTGTTCAAGCTAGAACAACGATGAAATTCAAATGTAATTGTCTCAATCTAAATCTTTCAAGATGGCCATCTCAACTGAAGATCAATAGTGCACATTCAAAACTATGAGTACACTCGTTGTAAGTGTTTTCTTTCATGCAAGTGAGCAGTAATGGAGGAGGTGACTCATAAACCTACTCAATTTCCCTTAAAGTATGTGTATATGGTCAGTTCTTGCATAATTGAGATTTGAAGATGTGTCTAGAGCAATACAAAAAATTGAAAGAAGCAACTTTCAAAGTTCATCCTAACTGACATTAGGGTTTATTATGATTGAAATCTGTAAGTACAATAAATGTAGTTTTATGCTTTTTTAGTTTTTTGAATTAGGGTTGGCTTTCAATTTTCTTTTTTTGAATGTGTTTTATTGCTCTGCTTTAATTGCTCTGAATTAGGGTTAATTCCATCTTTAAAAGGTTGTAGCCCTGTGAAAACTTTTAGAATTAGCATTCACATTGATTCATAGGTTTGAATTAGGAGGTAGGTAGTTGAAACCTTTCTCATTAAAACACTACTCTACTTAAAATTCATCTCTCCCAAAGTACAAATTTTTGCCCCTTCAACCTAGTTTAGAGTACTCTTCCAGGATGTAATTGAGTTGCTACTATCCTCTACAAATAAGAAACCCAAAGGAAAGGTCTTGTTCTATAGCCCTACTATTAGAGAGGGAGTGATGGATAAGTAGTGCTTCATTAAGGATGTCGAGTTGCCTTATACTGGATGACATCTCTTTCAACATTGGTTCAGGAATAGGAACCTTAGATCTCCTCTCTGTAATCCTTGCAAGTTAGATATGGGAAAATTAGTTGTTCCCAACGTGTATATGGATATTGATCTTTTGAAATATATCACCTCAAGGTATGATCCAGTTTCTAGGGTTGTCAGGAAATTTGATAGGAGGGATATGGAAGAGATAACCAAGAAAGAAATTGAAGATTTTTTTGATTTGCATGAGTGGAGTTAGGATTTGGTTCCTCTAGATATGGATGATATCAAGAAGGAGCACAACAATACCAAGGTATTCATTAGTAAAAAGTTGTTGCCCTTACATATTGTTGTGACTGGTACCAGGAAGCATAGAAAGCATATCAAAATTGGTGAGAAGGAGCTTGAGCCCTTACCAATGAGTTATTTTGCAAGCTATTTCAAGAAGACTATATATTATGTGTGCCAAATCATTGTTTTTTCTCCACTTGACACAGTCCAAAGAGAATACAGCTATCTGGCAACACATATGCGACACCTATCTTATAACATAGTCTATGGTTATGCCACTTATTTAGCAGAACATATCCATAAGGGTTTGGTTGAGCTGAAGGAAGGGAAAAAATGGGTGAAATTATGGTGGTATACACTATTGATGCATATTTTTTTGCATAAAGGGCAAAAGGTTTTTGAGAAAGACATAACTTTAAGAAAGAAGGCAGAATGTGTTGATTTTCCTATTCAATGTTGGACCCAAATTCTGGACAAGGATGATCAGAAATATAATTATTTGATGTTTAAAAATTATTTTGCATCGAGAATAAGGAGATCCTTGATCTATGAACCACCAAGAATCCCTAAATAAATTCATGAATTTTTGAGATAAGGCCAGATTTGAATTTGACCTATGGAGATGAGGCCAAATTTGAATTTGAGTCACAATTGGGGAGACTTGATTTTATACCCTAATAAAACAAGTTTTAGACTATATGACAATGGTCTAGATCTATATGTTTTTCCAAGAGATGTGCCACTAAGGATAGGGTTTCTTGAAATCATGAGACAATTGGGATCTTTACAGGCAACACATCTACCTAATAGAGTGAAGAAAGGCTCATTCTTCCCAAAATGGATAAAATTTGTTGATTATGTTCTGGTGAAAGGGGAATGGAAGCAATTAGTACATCTATTGGTGCCTTACAAGTTGGAGACTATGCGCCCAAGGAATCATGATCCTGAGGGCTTTATTACTAAATTAAAATCAGATAAGAGGCTAGGTAATTTTTTGCATATCTTCGATTATCCTAAAGATGTCATCAAAAACAATTTTAGCTTTCTAGAGCAGGATGAAAGGAAAGCTAAGTACGTTGCTTATAGGAAGACGCTAGAGGTAAAATGGAAGAAGGATCCCAATTATAATCCTCTACCAAATATACCTGATGATTTTATCCAAGTCATGTATGTTATGGATAATTTTGAAAATATAGTTGGTATATTGAGGGAGCAACGAGAGGTTACAAATAAAGGAAAAGCAAGAGTGGTTGAAGAAGATACTACCATGACATTGGAGGAAAGGCCTCCTAACCAATGATCCAAGCAACTAAGAATATACTCTAGGAGGAAGAAAGCAATGGATGAAGAAAACACCATTCCAACCCCTACCACATATGAGGGATGAAAGGCAGCTACTCCTGAGAGTGCAATACCATAACCTTCATGGTAGGTTCCTCCACCTGTAATTGAGCTTCATTCACGTCTAGGAGTCCCTACTCCATTAGAGTAGCCACCTCTTAAGAAACAAAGGATTGAGGCAAGAGGAGTGGTTGAATATTCTGATAATGATGAAGATGATATATTTATCACTCTTGAGGATATGCAACAAGGAATGCCTACTCCTGTAGGGTCAATTGCCTCAAGTTAAGGACAAAACACTCTTAGGCTGGGAAAACTTGACATCAGTGGTCTAAATAGTGTAGATGACCTGAGGATTGAGGCTTGCAAGGAGTTTATGAAAGATGACTTCTTTGTTGAAACATCCACGTTTAGGATTTCTGGTGGAAATCAAAAGATACAAAATATGCAGAGAAAGTGGCCACTAAAAGGAGATTGCATCTAGAGTTACCTGAATGTGTCATTCAGGCCAATGTGAGGAGTATTATAAAGAATGAATTTCAAAAGATTACTGCCCAGGATGGCAGAGAGCTTGTAAAGAAGTGTTGTGTGTTATTGTTGCCAGAGTGGGATATTGTTGATGCTATAGTCCTAGATGGTATAAGAAGAGTTGAAATGCCTCTAGTGAAAACAAAAGAGGAATTAGATATGGCACTTTGGGGTTCTACATTTAGCAAAGATTGTGATGCATTAGCAATCTGGTCATTATCCATGGGACCCAGGAAACCAGTACTTGCTAAGTCATCAGATGTCAGTGGACAATTACTTGTGAAGAGAGTTACTGATACCCTAGCCTTGGAGGTAGCTGACCTGGTTGTTAATTTTTCTAGATTTACAAAAGCAACTGTGGAAAACCTCACCCTTGAAAGGGATGACTTCAGGAACAAGTACCATGAGCTACTCATTGAATATGATAATAGTCTGTAGAAGGTAGTTGTATTAGAGATTGAGTTGGAATTTTATAAGCAGAGGGAAGAAATGAAGAGATATCAAGGCCAAGATAGCTTGATTCACCCACCTCCATCTTCTCCAATTGCATCTTCCCAACTTTCCCATCAAGATCAAGCCTTGGCAATGGTGCCATATAATTTGGGACAAGAGCCACTTTCAGTAGAAGAACCAAGAAAATCAAGTCCCAGTTCATCTGATGAGCCTACAAGAGAGCTTCTTTTGTAGGTTGAAACATATAAGAAGTTGTTGGAACAGGAACAAGACACAATGTATGAAAAAATCTCAAAGATTTTTCATACTATCTTGAAGCATCTAAATATGAAGATCCAGGCTAAACTGATAAGTTTTCATGCCAATTACACCTTGATGTTGCAAGCAATAGGGTTGTGTCAAAGAGATAAGGAGTTGGCCATGCCAATCTTGAACAAGTGGATCCCAAGGGCTGAGAGATTGAAGTTTATAGAAGTTGGAGCCAGCCAACATGAGGATAAATACCCTAAGGTGCTTCAAACATGTACATTTTTTTGTGAACTCAATGAGCAAAAGTTTGAAGGATATATTTCCCCACTTGAGTAGAAAATAAGAGAACTAAAGGCTCATTATGATCTAGCAGATTTATCATTGTTGCCAAATATTCAGCTCACCAATAGTGAAGTAAAGCTATTGCAAACGTGGAAAAGGGATATGGAGGATGTTATTGCTTCCCAAGTGAATCAAGTTTGTAAAGAGGTTAACATCAATACCTTAATGACACTTTGAAAAAGTTGACATTTATTATCAACTTTTTGGAAGATTTTTACAAAGAATCCAATTATGATGACAAAGCATTCCCCATACAGGAAGAAGTTGGATGAAATCATCGATTTCAATTGGCCATCTAATAAAGAATATGAAGAATGGGGAAGGGTATTGGTTTTTCAACTAGGTCTATAAGTATGGACACGCAACATATATAATTGGTCAAGTATTGTACATGTCTCGCCTTAGAAATTGCAATGTATAAAATGTATGTTTCATAGGTAAATATTAGTTGCTAATGATGTGGAATGTTGACCTGGATGTTGATTCACTTTTTTCTTTACATCATTTTTTCATCTTGCTTGATGGAATGGACATGCTACAACATATAATATTTATTTTTTGACATGTACCTTTTGGAAGGTGAAGCTACTTCTTACAAAATATGTAAATAATTTGTCTCATGTGTATTCCCTCCAATTTGAAGAATGCAAATATAACTGAATTAGGGAATATGTCTTGTAGTGGTCCAATTAGAATGTGACATGTGTACATCTGGACTAAAGCTTGTTTTTTCTCCCTTATTCTATAAAATGGAATTCAGGGCCATTTGTGTAGGTCTTTTGTTGAATTCTAGAATCGAATTGTGAAAATTGAGAACACAAAGCGAATATGTTAAGTGTTTGTCTAATGCTTTGAGTTTGGATAATAAATTTTGTCAAATGTATGGTTCCTGAGCATATATGAATGATAATGGAAGTTTTCTGAGTCTATATTCTCTCCATTTAGATTTGTACTCGAATTATTAATGAAAATTCTAATTAAAGATCATTTCATTAATTGTCATTGTTTCCTACTATAATATATATTTTGGTTTTAGCTCTGGTTCATAGAATGGGTTAAAATGCTTAAATAAAATCATAAATCTGTGTGTAGGGTGATTGGATATGATAAGTAGTCTTTAGAATTTGGTTACAGATTTGTGAATTGCAAAGTAATATTACTTAGATCATGGGTGTTCAAAATTAAATATACCTTATATTTCAATTTTCTTAGACTCCTGGCCCATAGATAATGGCACTGATCCTAACCTCTTTAAGTCTTTCTCATGGTTCCAGTTACCTAGCTTGAGAAAAATATTTTAAAATAATCATTGATCTATTCTTAATTTGTTGTAATTTGTGTTGTCTCATATTCTCAGCTTAGGATGCATAATTCATTCAAGGAATTTCCAACTTCTTGGAGAATTTCATCTTATTAGTCATTGGTGAGAATATATCTGCTTGAATACGCAATGTATACGTGAGTTGTTTGAAAGAGTTGTATAATGTACTTTGTGGGATCACCCTTCCAGGTTTTGTAGAGCCCAAAGTGTAGGAGATAAAGTGATTGGTGCTATATCTCATTTTTTGGCCAATTGTCTTACAGGTATTTAAGAATTGAATCTAGAAAACTCATAGGTATCTAGCGGGATTTAATTGGCTCGTTGAAAAAAACCAACAGTCCCTCCACCTCCTTCTGATGAATATGAGCTTGATGAGCAAACTCTTCCTGCTGCATATTATACTCTTGTTCTTTTGTTACAACCTCTAATTTCCTTTGCAAGTCTAATTCTATCTCCTTGATAATCATGTTAGCATCTTGAGGCTGATTCAAAGAGTAGTCATGTTGGTTATGAGAAAAATGATCTTCTTGCAAAGGATTATAGGCATGGATAGGTTTCCAGGAAGGTTAAGCAGGGGTGGGAGGGTGGAAATCATGATAAGAGTTTGGATATCCTATTGTGACATAGTTATTTGGGATAAAACTAGAAGGGTTCTCAATCTGATATGGCTGGCAAGAAGGTATACAAACTATGTTTTGGTAAAATGGAGGAGAAGAAACATAGTTTCCATGAAAGTTGGTCATGCTAGATCATTAAAATGAGCTAAAAAATCATGGAATATTCTTTCAAAATAAGAAAAGCAGGTCTGATTCAAAAACTATGCACATACCAGCAAGGGATTTGATAATCTTTTAAGCACTTGGTCTTCTTAAACCAACAAATTTGTGATCAAAGTCACCATGGTGTTGCTTGTATTGCCTCCAAAGGTTGATAATACTGAGGAAAACATCAAATCTCTCAGTATTTTGATGAGAACTTCATCATTTTAGTCCCACTGGGTGTGCCAAAAACTATTAAACACATAGGATTGTACCTGAATGCAAAGCTAGAAAGCTCAGCAATCTTGTGTAACATGGAAACACCTTTGAGCCTATGGGTTGCTTATAATGAAGGTGAATCTTCAGATTATGAGCTTGTTCCCTATTCATTTTTTTATGAAACTAGGTGACTGAATAATGAGTTTTCCTCTATGTAGGTGGCAACTTATCCTTTGCATTGTATGTTATTCCTACATTTTGCATGGTAAACTTGCATTGTATTGGAATATATCTCATTAGAAGCATTTTGAGTACTTATTATGACTATATTTTATCCTTTGAGACCCCTTTCAACATGTCCATGGTTGCCTCTACTATAGACAGTGGCTATCCCTATCTATGGCTATGCTTGTAATGACTGTTGTGACTGGAAATCACTTTCATTGATAAAAACACACCTCGTGTCCCTTTTAAAAACTCAGAAGGTAGCATGTTGGGCTCAACCCTTGTGGGAGCCCGTTTTCCTCTACATGTTGTGATGTTGAACCAAGTGATTTTGCAATGGGAAATGTACCTATACATGCACATTGAACAAACAAGTTAAATAAAACAATGGAACTCAAAATTTGATGGTGATTTATGTTGATGTTCTTCTTTTCCTTGATATTTGTGATGACTAAAAATATTATTTAATGCCTTATGAGAGTAAATTATAAGTTTTTTGATGTTGTATATGAGGAGAGTAGGCATCTCAATCTCTAACACCAACTTTTTCATCTCTTGCGGGTAACTTCTAGAGCATCAGAGCAACTTTTGGAGCAACCAAATGAAAGGAGTTGAATATGCAACAGTTCAACCTTTGGGTTCGTCATTTAGGAAATGATGGATCCCCATTCCATTCATATCCTTTTCCTTTGTTCAAATGTATTGAATTCAATCAGTTACTCCCATGGCTTGTGTGGGACACTATACTTTTGTAATTATCAATAAAAGACAACATTTTATGCAAAGCTTGTGCAATCTTTTCTCTTATAAAAACTTGCATAATAAACTGAAATTCATTTGATAATATATCTATGTATGATAATGAACACTTAGCATAATCAAATTTGTACCTTTCATTCTCTTTTTCAGAATCAAACGTGTACTTACAAGCTGTGTGATAATTTATCTCTTGTGATCCAACTAGTGTTGCTATCCTACAATTAGATCTTGATTGAATTGGTATCATAGAATATTCTTATTAAATTTTGGTCTAGTAAATTGCACAGTTTAAAATAGGGTTTGTGTAAAATCAAGAATCTATTTTTTTTTTCATGCATTTAGAAGTTTATTTTATAGGTCGATTGAGTGAACATAGGTGTGGTTCGACATTGTTAGTGAAAGATTAAGAATTATAATATCAATAATATTATACTAAAGAATTTTTTTTTACACAATTGAAAAGAAAGACAATATATTATTTCTTCATATATAAAGTTGAATTACAATCAACTATATTTAAAGATAATTGAAATGCTAAATGTGATCAAATAAAGATTGGATCACAAAAAAAAACTAAAAAAACTAAAGCTAAAACTAAAAGCAAGCAACTGTGCAAGGTGCAAACTATTGTTTCTTAAAGAAAAATATTGAAAAAGAAGAAGAAAACCAAAGGATAAAGCTAAAAAATGATGTAGTATGTAAACTACTATTTTAATTAAAAAATATAAAAACAAAAAAAGCATCAAGATCATGAGAATTGATCATGCATATCTTCAATCTCCCCCTAAATGATCAATAGGGGTGAGTCCCAATTAATGTTGCAAAGCAACAAAACTAGTTATAGGAAGAGCCTTGGTAAAGATATCAACAACTTACTTAGAGGGTATGTGCAGGATCATGATGGGCCAAAAAGTGGCAATATGATGGGTATGTGTAGGGTATGTGGCTGATGACTTTCTTTTTACCCAAAATTGATGAAACAAAAAGGGTTTTTAAAGGAGATTCTTAGCTTTCCACCAAGATAAATTATGCTTTAATTTGAATTTAATAAATTATTATTATTCATTTTCTATTTGAATTACAACTAAAGTCCTGATTGATAAGTTGATTGAAAAATATCTATAGCTTTCAAAAAATATCACTTTTTTTGAATCCAAAACATGCATCACATTCTATGCTTCACATAATATAGGATTTTAAAAAAAAAATAAAAAATTCATGAAGTTTTGACCAAGTTAAGGTTATAATAAAAAAAATTAAAAAAATAATAATTAATATTTTTTTAAAGTTGTAATAAAAAATTCATAATTAATTATTAACTTGGAAAAAAATTACAAAAAAATAGATATCACATCGAGACATGAGTCCTCTACTTCTATCTAAAATCTTATATAAAAAATATTATCATTTTATTGTGGTTAGAGTGGTTAGACAGACACCTACTTATTTTTTCCCTGAAATATAAGTACTACTGCATTGAAATTTCAAATTTTCACCAAATAGATTTTAAAAAATAAAAAATAAACCTAGTAGTTTAGAAACTACATTCAATTTTCTATAGGTTCTATTCTTACATATTTTTGAAATAATATAGATAACTTATTCAATTTTTTACGTCATGTTTCCTAACTCTGATTTTTCTAATTTTTTTGCCACTTAAGGGCCTATTTTTTCCATGATGATCTTGCACATACCCTAGATGAAGGGAAAAATTATGATTCCATTGTCCCATATTGAACCAAGTCACATATGAAATGATGTATGATCTCAATGTGCCTCAATATAGCATGAAACACATGATTTTTGGTGATTGCAATGGTATTATTGTTATCACAATAATTAGTTGTTGGATGTTCCTAAACCAAATGTGGATCCTATAAAATCCTTTGAATCCATATGGCTTGACAACTGGCTACTACTACTACAATATAATCGGCTCCTACGAAAGAGAGAGCTACAATGGCCCATTTTTTACTACTCCAAGATACGACTCCAAAAATAAATGAGAAAACATAACCAAATGTTGATTTTGTATCATCCACTGAACTATCCCAATCGAAATCCATGTAACCAACTAGATTGAATTTATTAGTGGGAGAATAATGAATGCCAAAATTTATCTATTCTAAGTATTTTAAGATAATACCACTTTATTTTTTTTTCATAGCCTTAAAGTGCTTGAGCATTCAAATGCCTCAGATTTATGATTAATAAATTAACCCATGTGTGGTGAGAGAAATCATCAATAGAATTCAAAAGTAAATATTCTTACCCAAAGATTCCTCTTGCATGTCACCGCAAATTTCTGCATGCACAGGCTCCAAAGAAGATTTTTCCATCCATGGTTTGTTCACCAGAAAACTATCTCGATGCTTCTTGCCAAGTGTACACCATGAACAAACTTCTTCTTATGCATTAATTATAGAATTTCCTCTCACCAAGTTCTTCTTATGAAGCAAACTTAATCCTTGAAATTTCAAATGACCATAACATTAGTGTCATAAGCATGAATCATTTGTGGTTTCCTTGAGGGCATCAATCTTAGTAGAATCCAATGTAAGAGGAAATAATCTATTATCTATCATACAAGCCTTTTCTACCAAATGATGGTTAGTAGATTTATCAAATATTTTGCAGCAGTTATCTTCAAACATAACCTTATAATTTTTTGCTACAAGCTGCCCAATACTTAAAATATTATGCTATAATTTTGGTACATTCAATGTGTCATGAATAAAAGTAGTTTCTCCTTTCTTATTTTTCAATGCAAGGATACCTTTTCCCAATACATCAACCTCTTTATCATCACCAAATTTTACTTGACTTCTCATAGATTCATCTAATTTGACACAGAGGTCAGATTTACCTATAATATGATTTGACCAACTACTATTGAAGAACCACACATATTTTTGAGGTTATATTTCCAAATTGCATGTGAAAGATATGGAGTGATTTGTATCTTCAAAAGACTCTTTAGTATAGTTGGCTCTTCACTTATTTAAATCAGAATTTTTATTTCTACATTTAGATTCATGTATGTACCTTTCACAATATCTAAATTGGGTGCTTCTACGATCCACAGAGCTTCTTCCTCTTCATCTACCTCATCCTAAGTTTTTATTAGAAGTAGACTCACCTTAAGATTTATTTGTATGAGAAGAAGGGGTTGTAGATTTTACTTCAATTCTTATAGTAGAGTGGGAGGCTTGCACTAAATTCTCATTGCATACGCTCCTCATGAGATTGCATAGAGCCTATAAACTTTGTAACTTTGAATGTGGTTAGATATTTACTTTCCTCAATGGCTTGGACCACTAGATCAAATTTTAGAGGAAGAGATCTCAAAAATATATATATAATTTTTTCTCTCTAACAATTTATCTTTGAGTTTTAAGATGATTCACAATGCTTTGATTCCTAGTAATAAATTCTTGAATAGAATCAAATTCTTTTATCCTTAAATTTTCAAATTCTCTTTGAAAGGTTTGATTTCTTATCAATATTCCTTTGTTAGATCCTTGATATGTATTTTGTAGAGCCTCCCATGTAAACTTTGACTTTGTCAAATAGTCTATATGGGGGAAAATTGACATAACAAAATGCAAATTGAATGATGAATAGAGCTCGATTTTCCATCTTCTTGTCTTCTTTCAACTGAATTCATTGGTTTTTTGTTAAGGACTTCAAAGCATTCTAATCTATACATTTTATATATCCCACTTCTATTGATTCCTAGAGATATTGGGATAGTAGTTGTAACACCCCACCATGCAAACCCCATAGGACAAAACTACTACATTAACAAAATAATTTTTTTTGAAAGAAGAACATCAATTACATTAAACATACTTAAATAATTAAACAACATTAATATAAACCATATGACAACAACCTAGTCCCATGGGGTGATGTGGTGCGCTACTTAAACATACCCAACTAACGAAAACGATAAACAAAACCAAACTTAACGAATAATGGAAGTGTAAATAAACATAACATAAATATAACATTCATACAACATGAACAAGATAGATAATTAAAACATAAATAGGATATTACCACATCCAACTTCTAAGTTCAAGGTTACATTCATGGAATACATTTCCACAGATACAACACAATGTGAAAACAAAGTTACAATACAAAGCTACTTCCCTTATAACATTGGGAAGGGTATAACATAATACAAGAGTACAATAATGAAGAGTTGAATTCTTTAAAAGAGCAATCTTCTCCGACCGAAGCTCTAACAAATCTGTAACTGCATCCACGCAATGATCACCACCTCAGGACCCAATGGGTGCATTGCACATTTCCACTTGGCCTTGTGAACCCAAAGGAACACCCCCCATACAAGGAGTTGATAAGAAATAACCCTTGGCCACAAAATCAAAGCATAAAGGACTAACACCATATGAGTCAATACCACGTAACCACATAAACAACAACAATAATAAACAACTCCAGAGGCAACAAGAACAAGGAAAAACAAAGGGTACAATGGGAGAGTGTCATCACATGGCCTTACATGGATTCACCATACTACCTATCATTAGGAGCCACCTCCATCTATGGTTAACTAGACATCCTATCTCAAGGTTCTACCCAATAGGATGACTCATGCAGAGCCACTTACCTTTTTGCAGAGACAAGGTAGTGACCTTACCAACTAGGTCTTCCCACCTATCCTTAGCCTTTAAGAGTGCTAACAGTAGGGGTGAGGTGCATGTTTTTATCTTGTTATGTGTTAACTAACCCAACCCAATAGATACATTAATTAGGTTATCACTTATTTAAGGAAACTCTTTCAAGGGTGACCACTTGTACACTAGCCCCAATAACAGTCACTCTCCCATACGGTTACCCTAAAATCAAAGATAAGCAATGGGTGTACCTCAATCCTTGAGACATAAAGGCATTCTTTATAAAACATAACACACAAGGCATGACCATCTCGTGACTATCCAAGCATCAAAACCCATAAACTAGGAGGTACCACCCAAACAAATATTCATGAGGTAAAAAGATAGACAAAAAGGTGCAAAAAAAAAAGTGCACACACACAACATTTCCCCTAGCCCCTGGAGGTACATAAATATCTACCTAGGAACCAAAATAACTCATTATGCCAAATCAAGTCATACTTTCAAACTATACAAAAATTAAACCTAAATTAAACATAAGACATATCAAATACAAATTTCCATCACTCAAAGTCGAGCAAGATAAATCAACTCATGCAATTAAAACTACACATCATATAACCCCTTTATTTTGAATAAATAGGAAGTTAAGGGATAATCACATAAACCCTAAAATACACTATACAAAGCAAATAACAATAGCTGGTAATCCCAAAGGCATCACTTCCACATTCTATATCAAAACATTTAGACATGACCATGAAGACAGTCACAACTCATAAAATCATAATGGAAAACGATGCAATATCGAATAAGGGGTAAATCATGACTTCTATGGTTAACATAAAATCTATATTGTAAACATGCTTAAGCCATTAAAATTACTTTTGTATAATAATATTCTCCTAATTAGTCCTTTATACACTATAAGTATGGCATAAAGATAAACTAATTTGGGATACCAACTTTCTACCCTAGTGGGTTTCACATTAATGTCCTTTACCGATTATGAACGACCCTAAAACCACCTAATACTATAATGAATGCAAAACATAACAATTGTATAACAATACTAGATGTATATTTAGTTGATATGGAAGAATCTACAACTTAATCACTTATCCTTTTTTAAGATAAAATGTAAACTAGACGTTAATCGGCAAGGGATTTCCTTATTAAGGTTCAATTACCTTGTTCTCCTTACTATAAGAGTGCATTTCCAATGATTAATGCTCTTGGGAAAAGTAACTATATCAATTGTAAGGGGCATAACTGTCATCTTATTATAACTAAGTCAACCATCTTTCCTTAAATCTTTTCAACAATATGAGCTATCTAATTTTATCTATAATAATAATTTTACACAAATAACCTACTAATTATGAATCAATCAATATCGCTATTGAACTCCCTTATTTAATCATCTAATGCAAACAATAACCAATAATATACAAGGACGCAAGTATTATTGAAAAAACCAAATACAACTAAACAATCATTCCAATCAAGAAAATACTAAAATTGCTACAACACTGGAGTTATTTCAATTATTCAATTCACAAAATAGTTTCTCTAGCCAACTATTAGGTACTACAACAATAAACACTATTCACTAAAATATAAAATGATAGATAACACATGAAACTTTACACACTAAATAATTCTAAAAGAAATTATATTTAATAATAAAATCTTAATATTTTAATTATCTTAGTTGAAGGAACCTGCATGGCAAGGGAGAGGGAAGGTAAGTTAGGGTTTTATTCATTTGGCCAAGTGAGGTGGGGCGACGAAGCTCTAGAAGACCCTCCGCCTCCAAATTTTTTTGTGTCGGCTTCTCATATCCCTCAATGGGTTTTCCATGATGGTGCTTGGGTGGATGAATCTGTTAAAAATAATATGGTTGTTTCTAAGGGTCACATATCACAATGTGTATTTCATGATGTTAGGTGGATTGATATGGCTCCAGGTCAAATGGGAAAACATGGGCATGGGAAAAATGGTGAGGCTTTCCCCAGTTCCAATTATTTTAGAAATTTCTCAAACCCTAAAAGGGGAAAAAGGAAGAATGGTTATATTGAAAAGGGTTCTTGTGTTGGGGATTCTGTTAGGGCTTCTTCAGACATTCTACCTCCACACCTTTGTGGGCATCATGATTTTGTCACTAAATTGCCAGTTGGTGCTAGGAATGTGAGGGTTGGGAAAGAAAATTTGCCTTCTGGATCTAGAAAGGCTACTAGTGGGGCTCCTCTGTCTGGTTTTAAAAAGGTCTTATGCTCTGAAGTTAACATACCTCCAAAATTTAACTGTGACGCTTAGTAGGAAAATCTTCAAACATCTCCTTCACGGGTGGCTCAAAATGGCTCTGGTTCGTGTCCTAATGACTCTTCATTTCCTAGTGCATAAAATGGCCCTTTGAGAAGCCCTAATAGTCCTTTAGCTCTTGGTGCTTAGATTGGCCATTCAAGATCTAATCCTAGTGGTATGATTGTCTCCGGGGTTCCACCTACCATCAACCTGTACCCTAGCGAAAATAATGGCAATAAGGATGCATCTGCAGAATTTCCTAAGGAGAAAGTTTGGCTTCCAATCCCTCTGGTAAACATGGAGAAGCAGCCTCTTAACCAAAAATGCCAAGATCTCCACAAATACATAGTAATTCTTCATATTTCAGGTGAAGGTATGCCTCTTTCTAAATTGCATAAACGGGTTTATGATCACTGGTTCGACACACTTTATTTTTCAAGTTCTCTCTTCAAACACTTTTATTTTAGTTTTGAATTCTTCAGAGGCAAAGAGTAAAGTGTTAGAAAAATCCTTTGTGTGGTTTGGTAGAAATTTAGTGTTAATTTATCCTTGGCGGCCTCTCTTTCAACCGAACATCAATATCTCTACAGATTTTCCTGTTTGGTTTGCACTACCTGGTATTCCTTTTGAGTTTACAAATCCAAAAATTCTTGAATTAATTGGGAACTCCTTTGGTAAATTCCTATTGTTTGATTCCCTTATTATTGATAATATGTTCAATGTGAGGATTTGTGTTTTGATAAATCCAAATCAAACTATTCCTAATTTTTGTACTATTAAATCTATGGATGGTATATGGAGGCAACCCATAAATAAGGATTATTCTTGGTTCTAGAAAGCTCTAATCAACCTGGGTTCCTCCCTCTTCAAGAAACTTAAGCTTTCCCCTAATAAAATTCATGAATCCTCAAAGGATTCCCTAGGTGCTCAGGGGGACTCTATTTCTGCCCCTGTAAAAATAGTTAGTCCATCAAAAGATTTGGGGCTTTCTAATGCTAGTGATTCTTCATATGAGGAAATTTTTACTAAACATTTTGTCAACTCTGAAACTAGTAAAGACCCTTTGGGTGTTGTAATTCCTTCTTTGGAAGCCATTCCTAGTTATTCATATCAAAAAATGGTTGCAGTTGTTGATGTTCATGTTCAGTCACCTTTAAATTTGCTCCAAAAAGATCCAGGTTTATTGGGTAGTTTGTTCAACTCTGCTAAATCTACAAGTGGTTGCTTCAAATATGCCAAAGGAATTTCAATCCATAATCCCTTCGAGGCCATTTCCATAGATAATGTGGACGGTGATTGGCCTCCGTCTGAAGGAAAAATTACTTCTTCAAAAATTTCAAACTCAGAAAAATTCCCTCTCCTCTCCTTTGAGAGGAGGTAAAAAATCAAAACATATTAAGGCCCTAGAGGGTGCTTCCCTAACTGATAGTCATCAGAATGTCAAGCAAAATGAAAGTTTGGAATTGGTCAACCTTAAAAGGATGTCTTTGGGGCCTTCCTCTAAAAGGGATTCTTCTCAATTTTCTCAATTAAATCCAGATCACATAATTAAATCCCCTTCTGCAATCATTTCCTCTAAAGTAAGTCAAGGGGTTTTAGCTGGGTCAAACAAAAAGGTTGCTAAACAGTCTCCTGGTAGTTCTTAGAAGCAGAATAGTTGTCAAAAATATACTATTCTCAGTCAATTGGTTACTCATACCTCTGGGGAGAAGAGTCCTCCAAGGGAGATCCAGAATTGGTCTTTTCCTTCTAAGCTTGGCTCTGGATCATCTGTACCTCGAGTTTCTAAAGTCAATCCTCCTGGCTTGAAAAGGAAAACCTGATCTTCTTCTGATCTTCTAAATCTGTTGGCTGCTTCAATTTCAAAAGTTAAATCTACCAACCATTCTCCAATGGACAAGGTTTTAATTGAAAAAATTCAGAAGGTTTTAAGCGAATCTAAGGTTAAACTCAATGAGGAAATACAACAAAAGGTTTTAAAAGCCATTGATAGTGATTTAATTGAAATTGAAAAGGAATTTTCAATCTCTTCCTTCCACAATCCCCTAGAGGAAATCTCTCCAGATAAACTTGTGGAGATTGGTAATCAGGAAAATTTGGCTTTATGCCCATTTTCTAAGGTTAATTTACCCATATCCCAGGTGCCTATCTCTCCCCCTCTTCCCCTCTCTTCACCTTCTAAAATGGGGCGTAAACCAAAGAATATGAGAACTCAAATTGAGATAGATGTTGGTATCCAATCAACTCTTCTATCCCCTGTTAAGAAAAAAAGGACCTTTAGTCCTCCTTTAACTAGATCAAGGGCTGCTAAGCGAAACCTACAGTTGGAGTTTTCTGCTGGGTGTTTTTCTCAGGAAAAACCTCAGGAAAAGAGGGGAGAGGTTTCCTTCCCTCGAGAACAATGAAGGTCTTAACGTGGAATATTAAGGACATAAATGCCCCTAACAAGTGATGTCTAATCAGACGTCAATTAGAGTTAGCTAATTTTTACATTTCCCTCTTGCAAGAAACAAAGCTAAATGCTTCAGTTGTTGAATCTCTTTTTTCCAAATGGGTTCTTTGGAAATTTCATTCTCAATCGGCCTCTGGTGCTTCTGGTGGCTTGGCCTTTTTATGGAAGGATAGTTCGGTGGCTATAAAGGTTGTTTGTTCCTCTTCCTATTGGGGTCTTGTACTTGTCAGAAGTAGGCTCTCGGGCCTCAAATTATGGCTTTCTAATATCTATGGGCCCTCCTCTGCAAGCAATAAGAAAGTACTATGGTGCACTATATATTTAATCCTTCAATTTTTATTTGGTTCTTTGGTGGTGGTTGGGGGTGATTTTAATTCTATTATTGATCTTTCAGAAAAAGTTGGTGGCATTTTACCAAATAGAAGGGTTATGGCTGATTTCAAAAACTTTGTGACTGTTGATCGGTTATTTGATTGTAAACCTCAAAAATGGTTTGTTTACTTTGACAAATAAAAGGAAGGATTTTTGCCAAATTGTTGAAAAACTTGATTGTTTCCTTTTATCCTCTCTTTGGTTGGAATTTGATTTTGAAGTGTTCTCATCTATTCTTGGTTTCCCAGGCTTAGATCACTTTCCTTTAGCTCTAAACATTATTGAGGACAAGGCCCCAAGTAAGGTTCCCTTTAAATTTGAGCAAATGTGGTTTAGGGACATTTCTTTTATCCCTTATGTCAAATTCTAGTGGCAGAATGCTCCTTTCTTCCTTGGTTCCCAAATGTATCAATTTGCCAAAAAACCAAAATTATTAAAAGTGAAAATCAAAGAGTGGAATCTATTTCATTTTAAGAATATCTTCTCAGAGAAATCAAGGCTTCAAAAGGAATTGGAAGCCTTAAATGAGTCTGTTATTAGACATGGCATGAATCTTGCTTCATTTGAGTTACAAAAATCTCTATCTACACAACTTGATGAAGTCCTCCTTCGTGAAGAATTTTATTGGAGGAAAAAGTCAAGGGACACTTGGCTTTCTAAAGCAGACAAAAATACAAAAAAAAAATCATTCATCTGCAAAACTCAAGCAGAATAGAAATAGGATCTACACAATTAAAGATAGAAATAGTTTGATTCTTGATGATGCTAAGCTCATAGAAAAGGAAGCCACATTCTTTTTTAAAAAATTTCTTACTATTGAACCCATTCGTATCAAAAACTCCATTTTAGATGCAATCCCCTCCATGGTTTCTCAAGCTGATAATGGCATGCTTATCGCTCCTTTCTCACTTGAAGTGAAATCAGTAGTTTTTGCTATGCCACTAGAGAAGGCCCCTGGGCCCAATGGTTTTACTGCCATTTTCTTTCAAAAATGTTGGGATTTTATTGGTGAGGATGTGTGGCGGTCTCTGGAAGAAGCTAGGCATAACAGGTCAATCCTTAAAGAGCTAAATAATACTTTTATTACAATTATTCCAAAGGTGGACTGCCCCTCCACTTTTGCTGATTTTAGACCTATTTCTCTTTGCAACACCATCTACAAAATATTCACCAAAGCCATTTCCATCCGCCTTGCTAAAATTATTTTGTTTATTATTTTAGAGGAACAAAGAGGCTTTGTTCCTGGAAGGGAAACCTCTGATGGTACAATAGTGGCTCATGAGATTCTACACTCTATTAAGGCCAACAAGATTCCAGCTATGATCTTAAAGTTTGATATGATGAAAGCTTATGATCGGGTTAATTGGGATTTTCTTCTAGCTGTTATGTGTATATTCGGCTTCTCTGAAAGATGGGTTAAATGGATCTATTCATGCATCTCTTTGGCTAGGTTTTCTGTTTTAGTTAATGGTTCTGCCTCTGGCTTTTTCCCCTCCTCTAGGGGCATGAGGCAGGGGGATCCTTTATCTCCATTCCTTTTCATCATTATGGCTAAAAGTCTCAGTAGGGCAATAAAAAGGGAAAATCAGTTAAATCTTTGGAAGGGCATTCTGATTCCAAACATGTAGGAAAGTCAGACCCATGGTCTCTTTGCGGACGACACTCTGCTACTCAGTCATGCTTCAATCCTTGAAGCAAGGGCAATGAAAAATGTCATATATGATTTTACCTTGTCCTCAAGTCAATCTATTAATTCTACTAAGTCTAAAAATTTTCTTCTAAATGTTCTATATTTTATTCAAGATAGACTAATAAATTTTTGGGGCTTTCCTATGGGCTCTTTTCCCTATTCCTACCTGGGTATCCCTTTCTTTCTTGGAAACAACTTGGCTAACTTTTGGGAAAATATTCATAATCTGATTTCGGATAGAATTTTATCTTGGAAGCATAGGTGGCTCTCTTTTTCTGGAAACATCCAAATGGTTAAATCAGTTCTCAATGCAATACCTACTTATATGATGTCAGTCTTAAAGGCTCCATTCTCTACTCTAAACTTGTTAAAATATGTTTTGCGTTCATTCCTTTGGAATGATAATGTGGGGGGCAAGGGAAAAATCCCCTTAATTGCCTGGGAAAAAGTGTGTCTTCCAAAGGAACTTGGATGCACTAGTATAAGAAATCTCAAGCTTCAAAATGTAGCTCTAGGTGCTAATCTCACTTGGAGGTTATATGAAAACCCACAATCTAGATGGGGGAAAATTATTTTTGCCAAATATTTGTTCTCCTTCCCCAAAGAAGTGCTCTTCAAGGCCTCTGTTCTTCCAAGTGGGTCTACAATTTGGAACTTCATTTCCTCATGTAGATCAGTTATTCTTCCTCAACTTTCTTGGCTAGTTCACAATGGTAAAAAGGCCTTGTTCTGGGAGGACTCGTGGAATGGTTTCCCTCCTCTCAAAAATCTTTCAAGCTTGGGAAATTTAATGCCTCTCCTTAAAAATATTTGGGGGTCCCAAGTGGCAAATTATTTTTCGGTGGTTATCAGTGATTCCATTCCTAGAGTTTCTTGGAAGTCAGTGGATAATTTAAATATTTCTACTTCTATAAAGGAAGCCTATAAGGAAGAAATGAATAAAAGAGGCATTGTTTTTTCAGATAAGGATGATGAGTTAATTTGGACAAAGTCCAAAACTGGTAAATATTTAGTTAAAGAGGGATACAATTCTTTGTTGGCTCTAAATAAATCTAATCTCCCAATTTCCCTCTTCTAGGATGATGCATGTCTTCAAAAAGTGGGTGCTTTTGCTTGGGTGGTAGTGAATGGTAGAATTTTGACAGTCAACAGGCTTGATAGATTGGGTTTGGTCTCAACCTTTCCTTGTGTATTCTGTGGCTATTTTTTAGAATCGGTTGACCATCTCCTTCTTCACTGCCCATTTGCATTGCACTGTTGGTACTAGTTATATGCTAAACTGGGTTGGTCTTCAATGATTGGTCCTTCTCTATCTTCACAATTTAAGGCTTGGCCCTTTCTTTATTGCAATGCTTTTTTTCACTGCCTCTGGATAGTCTCTCCTTCCTTAATTGTTTGGAAAATTTGGAATGAAAGGAATAGCAGAATCTTTAGAAATAAATCCTCTTCTCTCAAAGATGTGCTTCTCAATCTAGAAATCTCTATCTCTGAGGTTGTTAAGACTTTCATCTTTAAAAGAATTGGTAGTCTGAAAACCTTTACCAAATGGGATGGCTTTATTTTTCAAAATTGGTCATTGCTGAAATCTCTACCTTTTCATGGTTCATTCTCTAACATGGTGGATAAAACTTTGTCTCGCAAAGGGGTCAAATGGAAGCCCCCCCCTCAAGATTTCTTTAAATTAAACTATGATGGTGCTTCTAGGGGAAATCCTGGCCTGTTTGGGATTGGTGTTGTCATCTTGGATTCCAATTCCACCATTCTGAAAGCGGCTTGTAAATCCTTACCAGTGGGAACTAATAACAAGGCCGAGCTAGAAGCTTTAAGTCTTGTCCTAGATCTAGCAAGGTCTTTACATTTCAATTCTTTGATTATTGAAGGTGATTCAATGGTTACTTTCCATGCTATCTCAAATCAGAAAACTTATATTTGGCATTTGCAATATTTATTGGAAAGGGTTTTGCTTCAATTAAATTGATTTAACAGCTACACTATATCTCACTGTTTTAGGGAAGCTAACACCATTGCAGATTTTCTGGCAAACAAAGCTATTGATGAGAATTTAACTTATAAAGAATTCTCCACTAGTGAACTTCCCACTTTGAACAAAATGCTATGCTGATCATTCTGGTTCTGTTTTTAGGGTATTTTTTTTGTTTGCACTCTTGTAAAAAGTGACTATGCTTTCGGTGGTTGTGAGGAGCTCTCTAATGCTTCTCTTGCTGAGA
Organism: Sequoia sempervirens; assembly: GCA_007258455.2. Lineage (NCBI taxonomy): Eukaryota > Viridiplantae > Streptophyta > Pinopsida > Cupressales > Cupressaceae > Sequoia > Sequoia sempervirens. Next base: position 236,755,436 of record VDFB02000013.1, read on the forward strand.
TATTATATCATTTTATTACTATCATAATGAATGTATTTTTTGGTGGCAAAGCTGGTTTGTATCATTGTTGGTATATTGGTGTGCCATTCCATTTATCTGACATGGTTTTTTGTGTAGTGTTGGTTCAGTACAATCTGAGTTTGGCTCCTTTCCTTTAGTTAGTTTTATTTCTAAATTTTTTTTTATAGCTAATGGTTGTCTTGGAGAATTGTTGTGGCTCTTTAGGTCTAGAATTATCTGTGTCATTATGGCAAACTCATTCTTGGGTTGCATCCATCGTATGGACTTACTTCCTTCGGCGGTCATTTCTGTGGGGTTGATCTCTTCCTGGGTTTGCTCTTAATTTTTGTTGCAGCATTATGGTCTTTTGTCAATGGCTCCTCTCCATTTCCATTGTCAAAAATCTCCACTTCCTTTGTTCATTGGCCACCTTCTTCTCCTCTTGCCGCCAGCTCGTGCTCTCATTTGTAACCTATTATTGGGTTGTCTTCGTTATCTATACTTTTTTAGTTAGGTTTGGGGTTTCCTTTTGGGTTGAATCTCGGGGTTTCTCTTGATTTAATTATAAATTGAGCTATAACCAAAGGTTTTCTTCTTGGTTCTTTCCTGCCAGTATGCTCTTTTGAACTAGGACAATCTATTTTTTTATTATTTAATAAAATTTTAGTGGCTAAGCCGCTTTTATCAAAATAAATAAATAAATCAAATCCACTACTCATGTTTATAACAAAAGACAAGACTCTTACAAATGACACTTATTGCATTTTAGACCAATAAAAAATTAACACAGACAAACCTATTGCATAACAAATCACAATTCCATCATTTAAAATCTATTCTAAATCATAAAGTTCATGAAATATCTCTAATTAAATCCATGGAAATAATCTATTACCTAACATTAAATCTTTAAGTTTTGATCTACGAAAATATTCAATTAATTATTTCAAATCTAACCTATGGTAAAAATCAATTTCCAACATTAAATATCTTACCAAATTAATTCTACCAAAATTCAAAATTCTAAGTTTTATTACTTGTTAAAAATTCAAAATTAAAGAATGGAAACTAAAATTTCTATGATTACATAAACACAAAATAAACTTCAAAATTAAAACATTAAACTAAAACTATTAAAACGATTATAAATCAAATATTTATTTTGTTTTGTATTAATATCTATTCTCTATTTTTTTTTAATTCTTTTTCCAAACAGATTATTCTACAAATCTAATTTTTCTAAGATTGAGAAAATCTATTTTTTTTAAAACAAAAAAAAAAATCATTTCTAAATAAAAAAATAGATTTAATAAAATAATTATTAAGTTTAGAATCCACTTACAATAAATTGTTTTCTAACTTCTATTCTTTCATTTCTAATTATAGATTAACTAAAATTGACAATTTGAATAAAAATTTAAACAATATAAATTTTCTCATCATATTTTATTTTTTTAGAATTATTATTCTTCCTCATTACAATAAAATATTCTCATTTCATGTATATATACTATATCCATGAATACATGTATATATATATATACACATATGCATATATGTGTATATACCAAAATAAAAGAATATTAAATCTTCTAATTACTGCTACAAAAACAAAAACACAATATAATACTGAATATCTCCCAAAATATATAGACATATATATATATATATCCAAAAAAAAAAAAATTGCACCACATAAAACTTACATGGGTAGCCAACAGAGGGGCACTGGACTGTGTAAACAGTCGGCCGACCTCCAAATGTGGGGGTAGACATGCCTTTGGCAGCGCTCCCTCCACACATTTTTGGAGGACACTGCCATCAACATTGCTCCCTTCATGACTAGAATGGGGTACAGTGGTGGGTAGGCTCCCCACCAAAACAAAGAAAACCACCAACGCTAAGAAAAATGCAAACCCCTGGTAAAAAGAATTAACTGGGTATCAAAGAAATTTCACCATACATTTGAATTCCCCAATAGATTTAACAAATACAAATATATATATATATTGAAACATATGCATCTAAGTGGGAAGAATTGAGCATAACCCAATGCACAAAATCTTTTAGATAGAACGAAACAAATTGGGGAAATGTAAGGAAAGAAAGAGAGGATCTTTGGCAAAGACAATTTACAAAGGATCTTGGCTAAGAAGATTACAATGGACAGAAGGAAATGAAACTTTGATTATTCTCAACTAGAATCCAATATAAAATACATAGGGTAGGAAATGAATGAAAGGAGAAAGCTATAGGATGATATACATTTACAAGGAATTGGATTTCACAAAACAAAATTCCAAAATTCACAGTAATCGTAAAGAAATCTTAATTTTCTTTTTTTTTGGAAATCCTTTTCTTTTTTCAACTAAAAATTTACAGAGATCTTTTCAAGAATTTTAAAAATACTTGGAGTCATTCACTTAATTTGATTCAAGGATGAAGTGTCACGTTGAGTGTATCTAGCCAGCAACAACCTTCAACAATCCAGAGATCCAAAACCCTAGCAAAACAATTTTGAGAACAATGCACAACTTAAAACTAAAATCTAAATTCCTCTAAACATAAATTTGAAGAAAAACACAGAGGATTTAATTCTCAGAAAAATTTCACCATTTTCGAGTTGCAATAGAAAATTCATTTTATTTTTTTATAATTTTTTTCTTTTTCTCCTTGCTTTTTTGAAAAAGCACTATTTGGATATAAATTTTAAAAAAAAGTTAAACTCAGAACTTGCCATGAATTTACTGACATATTTTCCCATGCAAATGCCACTTGCCACAATTTCCTTCCCGTTTCTTATTTCGAAAAAGGCATTTTCCTCAATTAACTAACATTGTTTTATGCAACCATTTAATATTTAATTCCTTTTAAATAAAAGTTAACTTTCAAAAAATAATCAAATAACATTAAAATAAATAAAACAACATTTAACTTAGCAACCTTTAAAATTAAAATGTAATATTAAATTACTATTTAATAATAATATCAATCACACTAATAATTTTTGTGAATTAATTGTAAATAACCAATAAAATAAATTATTAACTTTTATTGATTTAATTTAAATGATAATTCACATTTTGCAATAATAGTAAATGCTAATGCACACAATTATTTTCCAAAAGAATTGATACCATTTTCAACATTGAACATTTAGTTACTTAATACTTCGCACCAAAGGATAGTATTAAATTAAAATAATAATACTTTAGTCAAAGCCATAAATGCAACTTTTGCAACACTATAAAACTCATGAAAGTAAATCACTTAAATTAAAATCATACCCATATGGAAAAAGTATAGATAAGACATGAACAATCACTAGACCAACCACTAACACAGACGGGGGTACTTTCTTATCAACTCCCTAACAATATCAAACCATTGGGTACGTAGGGTGTGCTCAGACCCAACAATGTGGGTGGAGTCAGCACCCAGTACCTGCATTCCTACATAACACCAAATGTCGAACAATATATACATATGCATATAACTCATAATCAAACACATTGTGGAAGAGAGTTGTGGTGAGGCAGGGCACTCACAAATGAGCGATGCAACCTCGTCTCCTTCACCCGAATCAAATATAGTAATCAAAAACTAAATATCACATCACCAATATAACACACTTAGTAACATCATCATAACATAAGTATCCCACACATAAGTCCAACTATCATAAGCAAATAAACATAACAGTCTGCCATTCCAAACACATGGCAGAAAAGATGTCTAACAAAGTATCCTGTAAGCATCAAACATAATCAAAAACCACACAAAATCAAAACACACACAAAGCAGTATCAAAAGTATCAGTAACATGAGAGACACTACATCCTCTCCCCTAGAACTCGACTTACTCATGTAAGTTGCAAGATCAAGTAAACATACATAGTTACAAACCACATCATAAGGCAATAGCTACTCATTACCATAACACACATAATCATGAAACATGAGATACACGTAATCAAAATTATCCAACACAATATTAATTCCATAAATCCAACATATCATAAACATCAATTCATAATGTCACGATGATCAAAATCAAATGAAATGTCATCCACAACCATCTAGAATGGTGAAACAACCAACTATAAGGTCTCAAAGCGTAAAACATATTATAATAAGTATCAAAGTTACATAATCATAACATAGAATAAAGTAGCAAACTGGCTAAGCAATAGAGAAGGTTCAACATCCCTCTAACAACTATCGAGCTACTCACTTCTCGAAAGTGGACACTCCTCCAGGTCCTCATCTAAGTCCACTACCACAATAATAGAAGCGAAAGGATGAGCACGAAGGCTCTCCTTCTCTTCCTTGGATAATAGGGGAGCGTTAGGTGCGCACCCCAATGGCCACTCTCAGAATGTGGAGGGCTTCTTCCCTTTCATTGTGCGCTTTGGATCATCTACCTTTTTCCCTTTTTCTACCTTGAGTCATGCAAGGGCCTGAGCCAAGGTCTCGTCATCCGGGATGCAAGGTGGGGCTACTGATGTAGGATTCTTTTGATAACCACCCCTTTTTTGACAGCCTTTCCTTCCTTTCCTTTCTTCTTTACAAACTTTGGCCCTCCCATCCTTGCACACAAACAGGGGTAACATTAGACTCAAAAAAAAAATTAAATCACAACTAATCCTAACTTAACATATCTTTACACACTACACCAATGTCCATAATGCATTCCCAGTAGGAAGGATATCGATGCATTGCGCACTACATCAAGGGTCCTATCCTTTCCACTGGTTTTTGCACCATTGGACCAACAATGCCTAAAGACAATTTCTAGGAGACAGGCGAGACACACCAAAAAGGAAAAACATAACTCAAGAGTACAACACCTAGGTCAACATAATGGGCTCACATGTATCTAGAGTGCCCAGTGTATGAACCTAGGCTCTAATACCATGTTGCAACACCTCGACACACAAACCCCATAGGACATAACTACTACATTAACAAAATAAATTTTTTTTGAAAGAAGAAAATCAATTATATTAAACATAATTAAATAATTAAACAACATTAATATAAACCATATGACAGCAACCTAGTCCCATGGGGTAACATGGTTCCCTACTTGAACAAACCCAACTAACTAAAACAATAAATGAAACCAAACTTAATGAATAATGGAAGTATAAATAAAAATAACATAAATATAACATTCATACAACATGAACAAGATAGATAATTAAAACATAAATAGCATATTACCACTTCCAACTTCTGAGTTCAAGGTTACATTCATGGAATATATTTCCACAGATACAACACAACGTGAAAAAAAAGTTACAATACAAAGCTACTTCCCTTATAACATTGGGAAGGGTATAACATAATATAAGAGTACAATAATGAAGAGTTGAATTCTTTAAAACCACAATTTTCTCCGAGGGAAGCTTTGACAAATTTGCAACTGCATCCACCCCACGATCACCACTTGGGGACTCAATGGGTGCATTACACATTTCCACCCGACCTTGTGAACCCGAAGGAACACTCCCCGTGCAAGGAGTCGATAAGAAAGAACCCTCGGCCACAAAATCAAAGCATAAAGGAATAACACCACATGAGTCAAGACCACGTAACCACATAAACAACAATGACAATAAACAACTCCAGAGGCAACAAGAATAGGGGAAAACAAAGGGCATAGTGGGAGAGATTCATTGCATGGCCTTACATGGATTTACAAAACTATCTATCATTATGAGCCACCTCCATCTATGGTTAACCAGACATACTATCTCAAGGTGTTGCCCCATAGGGTGACTCATGCAAAGCCACTTACCTTTCACGGAGACAAGGTAGTGACCTTATGATGCAAGAGCATCCAGTGGTGTGAGGGAAATCTTGCATCACCCAAAAATATGCTTTCCATTTATGTTCCTTTTGTTTTCTTTTTGTAGATGTTTTTGCATTTCTGGATACCCTTTTTGTCGAATAAGAGTTCCCAACTTTCAGAACTGCTTTTTTTCTTTTTTCTGCTCAACTGTTATTTTTAGTAGGTGTGAATTTGAAGGCATGGGAAGACATAAATTTATGGGAAGGTTCAAGATGGAAAAATTAGCACTTTGGCAAAAGAATTGGGTCAAGATCATTCACGATCTGAAAGTTATTCAAGTTTCAATTTCTACTTTTTGCCCTGAAAAACCTTCTGAGTCCAGTTTGAGGCACCAAATAGTCTAGTATGGCCCTGGAAATCATTGGAACTAGCAAAGCTCGTTCTTAGTGAATTATTCACTTCGAGACCTTTCCGATGGTGCAAACAGTTCAAAAAACGGAGTCCTGGATCAAAAGTAATGGCTTCTAGAAGTTGGCTGATTTTTGGAAAATTGCCAATTTTCAAATTAGGACTCATTTTTTGAATTTCAAATTGTAATTTTTTGGTGCCAAACTGCCAAAACTCATATCTCGAATGTTTCTTTTGGCTCCAAACCAAAAAGTGGCTATTTATGGTCTAGTTTCTAATTTTCAGGAAGCTTTTTGTGGACAAGAGTTTGCATGCTATGAAAGGGGATCTTCTGTAATTTCTGTAATTTCTGTAACTTGCATGTATTGCAAAGCTTGAGGATTTTTTATCCTCTGCATGTAAGAATTTCCATTCTAAATAATAATAAAATTTCTTTGGTTGTTTGCATCATTTTTTGTGTCTCGGGTTTGCTCCCTCGTCACCTTACCCTAAAATCAAAGAAAAGCAACGGGTGTACCTCAATCCTCAAGACATAAAGGCATTCTTTATAAAACATAACACATGAGGCATGACCATCTCGTGACTATCCAAGCATCAAAACCCATAAACTAGGAGGTACTACCACACAATATTCATAAAGTAAAAAGATAGACAAAAAGGTGCAACAACAAACTTGCACACACACACCATTTCCCCTAGCCCCTAGAGGTACATAAATATCTACCCAGGAACCAAAATAACTCATTATGCCAAATCAAGTCATACTTTCAAGTTGTACAACAATTCAACCTAAATTAAACATAAGACATATCAAATATGAATTTCCATCACTCAAAGTCAAGCAAGATAAATCAACTCATGTAGTTAAAACTACACATCATATAACCCCTTTATTTTGAATAAATATGAAGTTAAGGGATAATCACATAAACCCATAAATACATTGTACAAAGAAAATCACAATAATTGGTAATCCCAAAGGCATCACTTCCACATTCTATATCATAACATTTAAACATGACCATGAAGACATTCACAACACATAAAACCATAAAGGAAAATGACACAATATCGAATAAGGGGTAAATCATGAAAGGAAAGCTAAGGTGCGGAAACAACTCTCCTAATGTCAAAACCTCAGGGAAGAATGCAAAGATGCTTTTAAATTTTCAATTACAGACCAATTAAGATACACTTGAAAGCAATAACAGAAACAGAGAAATAATCATACATAGATGAACACCAGATTTACCTGGGAAAACCCTTATGGGAGAAAACCCAACCACACCAAGAGAAACCCCTTTGTATTATAGTAAAAAAATTACATAAAGAGTACGGGATTCACTCTCTGATGTCAATTTACAATAGGATTCACAATGATCAACCTTGTACAGAATATTCAAGTTACAATTCTCTCAGAATCTAATTCACACTGATCATACATTGAACTATCCATCCAGCTATTCATGCAACCATTGAACCGAACAACATCTGCAATTCCTGAGTATATCCATGTCGTCACTAGTCTATTGAACTTCCTCATAGAATGGCCACAACAGAGTAACTTCCAATGGTTCCCATTTGACTTCTTTGATTGGTCATAGACTCACCACGTAGGATAGTCATCACTCGGTCAAATGCATTCAACCTATGTCGCATGTCGGTGAGACACTAACCATGTCTCCCCAATGCCACAAGACCTTATTTCAATTATTGCTAAGAGTCCTAACCTCAGCAAGATGTTACATCGAGTTCACAAGTTGCATCGACCTCAGCATTCTCATCGGCGAGACAATCGCTATTCGATGAGACATCATACCAATGTTCAAAGGTCACATAGATATCAACTTTCCCTTCGGTGAGACTATCGCTCTTTGCCAAGAGATCATACCGATGCCTTCAAGTTACACTACAATGTTCCACTATCGGCGAGACTTTGTTCATCACTAAGAATTCATATCGAAGCCTCCAAGTTACTGTTGTCACCTAGAATTGCACCCTGTGCAAAGTTTTCAAGAAACTGAGCATTCTAGAGCAACATGGGATCATCTCAAGGCTGTGGGTCACCTATAGCTGAAATGAACCTCCGGAGAAGGCCGGCTTCCTTTGGGTATCACTTAAACTACTAATTCTTTGAAGGGAATGGGATAAGGAGTACATAAATTAAAGGACTACACTAGGGTGATACACCAAACTGTTTGTGAAATCATGAAATGAACACAGGAAGGACATACACTTGAAAGCCTAATTGTTATTCTTAAAACAACCTCTTTTAGATTTAATGCTTTAGTCCTAATAGGTTTGACCCATATGCACATCTCAGGAAGGAAAGATTAATTTCACAGCTCTAAGATATGAATACAGAATTATAAAACACAGCTAAAGACTTGCATTGTTCAGAAGAAAAATACAAAAATGAGAATGAATACAAATATGAACACAAACTTCCAAGGTAAATTCTATGTTATATTCAGAATTCCATTTGAGTTACAGAAAACATACATTGACTATGTTGGAACTATCAAAATCTGATGATTATTTTTCATATCCTCATATCCCCTGAGTCTCTATGTGATATTTACCTAAGCCACATTTCCACTATTTTCATGGTGCTTTATCCACATTCTGCCCCTTCTACCCCATAGATTTCATCCACGTTTGCATTTTTTACACTTTGGAATGTATCAGCATAGGTCCCCATTTGTCTCCCCAACCCACTATGTTTTTTTTGCTAAATTCTTTTGTTTTAGGTGGTCGGCGGGACATTCTTATTGTCACGACGACTGGCAACTGTGGATGGGGTATATCGGTAGAGGTCTGGGGTATCGGCATCATGTCCTGGTGATTTCATTTTGTTTTACCGACCGGTAGTGGATGGAGCAGCTTGGTGGGAGATATGGCTATCATTGTAAGGTCTTGGCGAGTGACCTTCGGTCTCGCCAACCTTACACATAGTTTCTCTTTGAATATACTTTTGGCAGAACTTTATATCTGTCTCCGTGACATAGGACATTGGCAAAGGCATGTGTTTGCGGTAGGAGGTCATGGTGAAAGGCTTGGGTCTTAGCGAGCACATTGGGTGTCCTTTCGATGAGAGAATCTTGTGGTCTTAGCGAAGTTGAATGGAGTTAGGAGTGGCTCATTGTGACTTATGTCTTTTGATATTTGGTCTCCCCAAGAGCAATGGGCTATGGCGATACTTCTTGTGTTCGGTGTAACGATGGTATGGTCATGGTGACATGAAGTTGCATGTAGGCTCTCGGTGAAACTTAAAATGATCTATGTGACCTCTTACCGACCTGGATGAGCTACGACAACAATGAATAGAACAAGGGGAGTTCGTCGGTGTGAACTTTTCTCGTGTCTCGGCGACCTAATGTAAGTGAAGATCTTTGGAAAAACAAGTTCCAATCTATATGAGGTCTCTCTGAAGTCGTGTGGTCACGGTGATAGTGGAAAAAACATGTATGCTTTTCAGTATGACTCTCCCTATGTCTTGGTGACTGTGAGAACAGTATGGGCTCTTAGTGAAACTTAATACATTCTGTGTGAGGTCTCCGCGATACCTATGAGTTATAGCAAAGCAGAGTGCAAACAAAGGAACATTATTTGATCTCGATATGACTAACGGGTAGCTACGGCGAATGCGATTAAAACAGGGATGCAAGCAAAGTGATAAGTGAATGAATTTCCTTCAGCAGGATGATATGGATCTATCTCACTAACTATTCTATTGGTAAAAACATAATTTCAAAATCTTGTGGCCGACATGTTGAATGCTTGAAGACCATTGCCTGCCAACTCGATTGGAGCTCGAATCTTGTGGAGGCAAACATAATATTTTATTTTGATATTTTTCTCATGCTGGTGTATAAATAAGCATGTTGTATTTGTTAATAAGGACCAAACATGATATTTTTAATTGACTGCAAAATAGATACAGTAGAATAAAATTATCAAACCAGAGGCTATTGTTGTATGATTTTCACAATAGAGGTATTTATGAGATTCAGTTGATGTTACTTCATTTTCTCTGGTATCAATTATTTGTTGAATTGAAATGAAAAATACTGCTAAGTTGTCTCCATGAATGATTTTTCTGGTTATTTAAATTAACATAGCAAGTTTATGTTTGATTTATCGATACACATTTGTTGTATTTTTGTGATCAATCAACTAGTTCTTTCAAGCAAAGATTAAATCCTCTTATTGATCACAGTAATTAGAGAAACTCATTTTGGATTATTGAAGTAGAACTTAGTAGTTACATGGTTTCATATTTATACAAGTTGAAAACAAAACATATGCCAGATAATTTGTGTCTTCTTCAGAAAGTGTTGCTTATCTTGATCTCATTTGACTCCGCATACCCAACAAGGCACTAGTCTCTGCACCTCATCATTATAAACTCATTTTGTTACTTTTAATTGAGTATTTAGGACTTAGAGTAGAATATTGTCACTATTTTCAAATTGAATTTCATCTGTTCACTCCCATGTGCCATTATGAAAAGGTGTTGTAAGTGGATTGATTGAAAGTTAAGTTTGCATTATTCAGAGAGGTACACCCGCCTTGGTCTTGCAGCACCTAAAGAGTAGAAGGTTTGATTGTTTCAAACCTTGTTCTATTACCTTGAAATGTCATGAAAGCTTGGCAACCTTTTATGGTTAAAACCTATGTTTTTGAGAGCTAACAGATTGAGAAAGGATTGAGTGAAAATCACTAACTCTTCAGAGTGTGTAATCAGAACTATTTACCAAAACGGAAAAAATGCCTTATATACAGATTGATATCGACCCATTAGGGCTTACAAAAATATCCCAGTTCAGAGAAATATCTATCTTAGATATTTTGATCGAAATTAATGTTGAAGCCCCTGCGTGTCCATGATGGTGAAGAGTCATCTCCAAGGAAGCCTTCTTCAGATATCTTTAGCTATTGTTTTTATTTTGATCCTCTCGTCATGTTCGATTGATCTTCCTCAGCTGTACCTTCAATGCTATGAGCCTGCAATAGATACACATCACCCTTCATCCTTTTGACGTTCCTCAGACTGCCACGGTTTACCTTCAAATTTCTCTAATTGGCTGAGTGAAAACCACGCAGCCTCTTCGGTGGTCAAAACATTCCCCTATTGAACCGCATATTGGTGAGACACTAATCGTGTCTCCCCAATGCAGTTAAAACTTCTTGCAAGCATTGGCAAGTCATGGAGCCATCGCTGAGAGCTCCCAGTGAGACCTAAAGATTATACCGATGCTACTAGAGCCATCAGCGAGACACCGTTCATCGCCAAGAGATCAGTGGGTTGACATGTCACGTGGAGATCCCTTTCTATCATTAAAACCACATGATATTAGTAAGACATCCCCCTGATAGTCAGTCTCTACATCAATAAGATTCATGTCGGGGAGACCTTCACCGATGTCCTTAGAAGTAAATCCTATCGGGCTCCTTTTCTCCTCTCGGCCTGACGTCCCTATTTTGGGAAGAGGTTGTGCCAAAGGCACTTTAACTTTGGTGAACACAAATTTTGTTTCACTCCAGTAAGACTCCCTGGTATTGCTGAGACATCTCGTAGAACTCCCCCTCTTCCTAGCGAACTCTTTTTCATTCTAAAAGCTTCACTGCTCAGTGAGACTCACACCGAAGTATGAATCCTTGATCAACTCCTTTTCTTTTGGCATGACTCCTGCCAGTTAGGAAGAGGTCCCCTCGACCTCCTTATGTTATGCTGAAAACCTCTATGTTCGGTGAGACTCATGCCGAAGCTGCCTCATTTGATCTCTTCGGCGTGAACCCTATCCTTTGGCAAGACATCCTAATGAAGGTAATATCATTTTCTGATGCTGCCCTTGTTTCATTTTGGAGGCTCCTATGTTTGGTGAGACTCATGCCGAATCTTTTCCCCTTCACCGAGCTCTGCTTCGTTTCTGGGAGACATCTCCACTTTGGTATGACATCCTAGCGAAGCTATCTCCTTATGCTGATAAGACCCCTCAATGCACGGTGGGGAATACATAAACTTTTCACTATGACCCTTCATCCAAGCCTTAAACTCCTATCGAAGGGAACCCGTGTGAAGTTGGTAAGACATTTAATGTCAGTGGGATATTTTGGTGAAGTCCCGTAGTTACACCGAGGATCACTGTTGTCAGCGAGACATCGAACCTTTGCTGGGACTTCTCACCCAGCGCTGTAGGTCTCACCGAAGCCCGTGGTTGCTGAGAGTCTCACTAAATGACAATTAAATGGCCTATAAGCCAAGGAAATCCATGTGGTAGGAGGTCATACCGAACCCTCTCCATTATAGTGATAGGCTCTGCAGGCTCGTTCAACATGACAAAAACTAGGTCTCAGCGACCTGCTCAGGATGGAAAGAATCAAACAGTCAGTCAACTAGACAGTAGGAGAGTCCTACCAACTTTCTCCTTGGATGATTTTCATGCTGAATCCTCCTAGGATAGCTTCTCCCACTAAGTTCCCCATGACCTAGCAATAGATGTAGAGTCTTTTCCCTTGTGTGAATGTCCCACTGGCCTCTGAAGATCTAACATTTGATTATCTCGTCTGATTTAACTATAGGTGAAATAGAGGCAACAATTTTGGTGACCTTTGTTGGATGTTTTCCTGCTAAACATGACAACTAGTGACTAGGCTTATCCATTGGGCATGGAGTCATTAGAAAACTCAGAGAACAAATAAAACGTTAGTTGGCATATGGTTGCAATTCGCATGAGACTTATAGGACACAACAGGTTTCCTAAACAGCACGACAGGGAAAACTAAAAGAGAAAATATATACTTTGCTAAAACAACACTTATGGAAAACATAAAACCTAAACTATTATGTACAATAGATAGACCTGTCAGATTTGAAAATAGGGCTTAAGGTGTATCCCATTGACTAGGATAGGAAGCACTTCACCTTCTGTTGTAGCTAGTTGATATGCATTGTGCTCCTTACAGCCTATGATAATAGATGGACCAGTCCACATATTGTCAAACTTTGTGTGATGGCCTGGTCTACTTTTCAAAACATCCCATTTGAGCACAAGGTCTCCCTCCTTAAAAACCTTTCCTATAGCCTTCTTATCAAAAGCCTTCTTTGTCTGGAGTTGATGATCCTCCAAAGTTTTCATTGCTCTGTCCCTTGATTCTTCGAGCTCCATGATCTCTGCATACCTTATAGACATGGAGTCCTGCTCCTCAAACATCTCCAACTGGTGGACAATATCAAGAGCCAAAAGCTCCATGGATAGTGGAAATTTTTCCTCTTTACCATAGACCAACATATATGGTGAGTTACCAACAGACCTCTTAGGGGTCACTCTGTCTGCCCAAAGTGCATTCTTTAAACTACTGGGCCAGGTCCTTTGGTTGTCCTCTATGGTTCTTTTAATAATTCTAATGAGGTTCTTATTCGTGCTCTCAGCTAGGTCATTACCTTAAGGGTAATAATTTGAAGATGTGCTCAAATGAATGCCCTGGTTAATGGCCCAGTCAGTTACCCTTAGACCCATGAATGCAAGGGTATTATCAGATATGATGGAGTTAGGTACTCCAAACCTAGTGACTATATCTTCATAGAAGTTCAACACTGAGGATTCCTTTGCTTCCTTCAATACAACCACTTTTGTCCACCTCGTAAAATAGTCAATGGCTGTAAGTACCCATTTGTGACTAGAAATGGAAGGTGGATTTATTGGTCCAATAAAATCAATGCCCCATCTCATGAAGGGCTGCTCTACTTGAATTGGATGTAGCGGCATAGCAGGTAGCTTTTCCTTTCCTAAAAACATAGCACATTTGATGCATTTTCTTGACCAGGCATACGCATCTTTGAACAAGCTAGGCCAGTAGTAACCAGCTCTCATGACCTTCCAAGCAGTAGTTCTAGGAGAAAAATGACCTCCTGCAGCTCCATCATGAAACTCATGAAGAACTTTTTCAATTTGGTCACTAGGAATGCACCTTAACAAGACACCATTCAGGTCCTTTTTGAAAAGAACGTCATTTACTAGTACATACGGTATGGACTGCAGTCTGAAATATCTTCTTTTGGCTCTGTTCAGACCTAATGGGAATTGACCAATTTGTAGAAATTAGGTCATATCTTGAACCCAATTAGTTATCCCCATTGGCACATCATCTTGAGCATTCTGAGGCTCATTTGTATTAGCAAGCACAACATCCTTTTCTAGTTCACTTTCACTACTTGACCCTGAAGCAAGCTGTTCACAAAGACCTTTACCTCTAACTAGTTTGGTGATGCTAATATCTACATCGTACTCCATGACCTTAATGATCCACCCTGGTCTTTTTTCATTCATATCCTTATTCAATAGAAATTCCTTCACACTTGAGTGTGCAACCAGAATATGAACCTTATTGTTTGAAAGAAAAGGTTTAAATTTCTTCAGACTTCTAATCACAAAGAGAACATGCTTTTCAACAAATGTATACCTTTCCTCGTAATCAGCAAGTATTTTGCTAAAGAAGGCTATGGGTTTCTCTAAATTGTCGCTATTCTTCTGAACCAGCATAGCAGAGATTGCACTTCCACTACCAAAAGCATATAAAAAGAAGTCTTTAGAGAAGTCAGGGTTTACCAATGTCGGAGCAGATGCTAACGCCTCCTTAATTTCTCCAAAACTGTGCTTTGCCCCCTTTTTTCAATTGAAGACTGCATTGTTCTTTAACATGGTTGATAGAGGTTGTAGCAGGTTCGCCACGTATGGAATGAACCTCCTTAGAAAGTTGATCTATCCCAGAAATCTCTGTAGACCCTTCTTGTGATTAGGCAATGGAAACTCAAGTATGGATCTGACTCTTTTAGGGTCAATAGTGATTCTCTGCTTTGACACTATGTGTCCTAATAGTTTCCCTTCTTGGATAGCAAAGATACTATTCTTTGGATTGAGGGAGATACCAAACTCCCTGCACTTTTCAAAAACTTTCCTAAGATGTAACAAATGCTCATCAACATTATTAAAATAAACTATGATGTCATATAGGTAAATTAGTATAATCTTGTTGATCAAACTTTGAAATGACATGTCCATGGCTCTCTGAAACGTGGCACTAGCATTGGACAAATGAAAAGGTATCCTTTTGTATGCCATGGTGCCCCATTTAGTTGTAAAAGTAGTCTTAAACTGATCTTCCTCTTTAACTAGCACTTGATTATATCCTGAAAAACCATCTAGTAAGGAAAACCTTTCAGAACCAGCAACCTCTTGTAAGATTTGTTCCATGGAGGGCAGTGGGTAGTGGTCTTTTAGAGAGGATCGGTTAAGGTCCCTGAAGTCTACATAGAGCCTTATCTCACCACTTTTCTTTCTAACTAGTACAAGATTAGAAACCCATGAAGTGTGCTTGATAGGGAAGAAAATACCCCCCTCAACTAGTTTAGTCAGCTCCTTAATCATTAGGGGCTCAAGTTTAGGATTCAAGGGCCTTTGTTTCTGCCTTACTGGCTTGGCATTAGGTTCTAATTCAATTGTATGCTAAGCAATATGGGGATCAAATCCTCTCAAATATGAATACTCCCAAGCAAATACATCATGAAACTCTTGGCACAAAGCAACAAAAGCTTGTCTATCTTTAGGTGAACAAAGTTTTCCTATCTTGAGAAGTTTACCTTTGAAAATCTTCAGCTCTTCATAGTGTTCTTTGATTTGCAAACCAGCTCTACCTTTTTTGAGCTCATCATCAGTACTGAAATTCAACTCTAAGGTAACCAGGCCTTTGGGAAATTTGTTTGTCTTCAGTTGTATGACCTGATCACCATACTATTCCTTGAGTTTTGCTTGATTTACCATGGAGAATTGATCTTCCTCAAGCAAGAAGGAAAGGATCTGCTCATCACTGTCAAAGACTTGCTAGTGGATGTTGTTGTCAGGGATTGAGGGTCTGACTACAACCTTCACATACTGCTGCACCTTCTCCTTCCTAATGTCATTTGGAATATCAAACTGTGCTCCATTGACTGGGAGCCTATCAGCATGGTTGTTCTGATTTCTTGGGATAGACACTAAGTTAAAGGCATCAAAATCTTTGAGCATATTCCACACTCAGTTTCTATAAGACTTTAATGTGCCATTTTTAGCAACATTCAGGCCCCTTACTTCATTAACAATTAATTCGCTATCCCCATGGACTTTCAAGTAGGTTATTCCTCTTTTTATTGCCCACTCTAGACCTTGAATGAGGCCTTCATACTCAGCAGTGTTATTGGAGAATGCAAAAGCAAAACGGAACATAGAGTAGTACCTATCACCTTATGGAGAAATCAACATTGCACCTCTTCCTGCTCCATTTTTACTTCTAGAACTATCAAAGAACATCTCCCAAAGTCCATTAAGTGGTTGCAATAACAGATTTGCATCTTTCTCTAGGTTTGGAATCTCTATATCAGGCTCAAGAATGACATAGTTTCCCATACCAGCATCTTGAATAAGGTCTACAGGACTACCCGATACATTTTCAACCACCCATTCATGTAGTAGCACGTTAGGAACAACTTCTAATTGGAGTTCTTGAGTAGCAGCTAGTTCATTATCAGTAAAAACAACACAATTTGCATTTGCAGTAGAAGGAGCAGCATTGATGGGGCTTAGGTTATATGGCTCAATGTGATCTTTGGAAAATCTTTTAAACTTGATGGTAAATCTAGTCACATATCTTGTTCTAAATAGCATATGTGACCAATCGGCCGACACATAACCGCCTATCTTGGCTGTAAAGTCTCTAGATAAACACAAGGAAAAGAAAGGTGGAAGGTCTATGACACATATCTCTTGAGGGATTGAAAAATTTGGACAAGCATGCAAAGTGAGATTTAGATCTTTGATGATACCCAAAGTATTAACCAAAGTGCCATCCAATTGGACCACTCCCTTCTCCAAAGGCTAGTATTTTAGTCCAAGTTTGTCAGAAATCTATTTTGGCATGATGGAGCTGATAGCTCCACTATCTACCATATAGTTATGGACTAATTTATCATCAATAATCACTGACACATAGAAAGGAGGTGGTTTAACTCTTTTCTCATTCTCTATGTAAGGTGGCTGATCATTTCCCTGAGAATTATTTGTTAACATGGCTCTAACCTGACCTATTGGGAGCTCAGATTCATCAGACATTTTCAAACTTGATAGGGCTGATTGTAACATATCCTTTTGACTAGGGATGACTAAAGAATCCCACATGAACATGGTTACATTTATCCTTTTCATACTATCAAGAATGTTAAAAGGTACAATTGGATTTTTATAGTGTACCTTTACGCCAGTATGATTAGCTTGTAAGCATGGCTACTCCTTGTCTAGGAGTTGTTGATCTCTTTTCCAACCACTAGTCACTCAAGATGTAGATGGTTTCACAGTTGTCGCCCTTCCTTTATCAGCTACTTGGTCAAGCTCAAATGCTCTCTTCTTTTCCCTAGTGTTAGCTGCAACTAGAGAGCTATGCTCATTCAACCCACAGAATTCTTGACCTTGTCAATTAAGCAGGGTTGTATCATTGCTAAATTGGTCATGATGTTGTGAAGATGCATCATTGTATGCACTCTGCTGCAAACCTGAAGCATTTTATACCATCCGTGCTTGATTGATGAGTCCATTTGAACAAGTGGCTTGATTATGAGGCTGGTTACAAGGGTAACACCACTCATAATCAGCTACTAAGTTGTTTTGAGTGGGAACCAGGTGCTGGAGCATAGGTCTAAAAAGGCCTTGTATTCATACTTTGTCTTGGGCCCTGATAATTGCCCTAATACCGATGTCTATTCCCTTGGAATTGCTGTTGTTGACCCTGAAAAGGCTAACTTGAGGCCTGATTTTGCTGTTGATAAGGCCTGGAATAGGTCTATTGCTTTTCCAAGTTCACCAAGTTGTTACCAAAAGTATGTAAAAGAATTTTGATCTCTTGTAATTAATTTGATGAGCTTGAAGCAACACTTTCTTACTTGTCAATGGTTTGAACAATAGTCGAAAGCGTTGGTACAATTGGTAGAGGTGTGAAAGGAAGTATTTGCAAAGGGATGTTTGCATGAATTTCTAGAAATATTGGCATTGGTGGCCTGGAAGCAAGCTTGCCAGCTTGTATTAAGTTTTTTTCAGCTCTGATAGCTACTTCAAAGGCATCTGGTAAAGACACTCCTCCCATTGACTATATCATGATAGCTATATCACTATTTAGAGCTCTCAAAAAGTATAGTAATGCATACTCTGGATGTGGCCTCACCGTTACAGGGATTCTATCCCAAGTTTTTTGAAATCTAAAGTTGAAGTTGTTCATTTGCTCTTGTGGAGCCCTCTTAATTGTAGTCAGTTGCTCCAATAGAGACAGGTTGTCAGACCTGTCTTGGAATTGTTTATGCAATTTTTCCCCAAAATCATCCTAGGTTGCAATTGAACTGAACAGTAGGCTCCTATACCACTGCATAGCTCTTCCTTTCAATGAAGTAGCTAGCAATCTCACTGCAACGTCCTCTTCGGTTATGTGGTGGACTCCGCATAACGAAGCCACATCTCTCAAATGTTCAATTGGAGTGGTTTGGTCTTCTCCCATGAAAATTAGCAGACTCTTCAAAGCTGCCATTGGAATATCATTGTGTTGCGCCAAGTTCAAAGGACTCCCTCCGTTGAAAGCAACAAAGGGTTGATTCCTTAGAGCGGCCATTGAAGGTATCTAAAGTAGATTTTTTGGTGCAACGAACTGAGACCTTACAGGTGGAGGAGTGGATTGATTTCTTCTAGAATGGATGATTGTTTTTCTCCACTTTTCCTCAACTCTACCTTGTCTTTGTGGTGGTGACAGCTGCAAGTATTCAAAAGGGCCTGAGCTACTTCTTGTTCGAACTCTTTTCATATACTATAGAAGGCGTGGATTGCTGGAGTTCTTCCTCTTTGTGAAGTCACCAAGTATGCCAAAGAGCTTCTATAAAGCCTAATAATTCACTAGCTACATACCAAACTAGTAGTTAAAACAAATTTCTTCAGTCCCACCAGGCGTGCCGGAAACTATTGTCACCTAGAATTGCACCCTGTGCAAATTTTTCAAGAAATTGAGCATTCTAGAGCAACATGGGATCATCTCAAGGCTGTGGGTCACCTATAGCTGAAATGAACCTTTGGAGAAGGCCGGCTTCCTTTGGGTATCACCTAAACTACTAATTCTTTGAAGGGAAAGGGATAAGGAGTACATAAATTAAAGGACTACACTAGGGTGATACACCAAACTGTTTGAGAAATCATGAAATGAACACAAGAAGGACATACACTTGAAAGCCTAATTGTTACTCTCAAAACAACCTCTTTTAGATTTAATGCTTTAGTCTTAACAGGTATGACCCATATGCACATCTCGGGAAGGAAAGATTAATTTCACAGCTCTAAGATATGAATACACAATTATAAAACACAGCTAAAGACTTGCATTATTCAGAAGAAAAATACAAATATGAACACAAACTTCCAAGGTAAACTCTGTGTTATATTCAAGATTCCAGTTGAGTTACAAAAAACATACATTGACTGAGAAAGGATTGACTGAAAATCACTAACTCTTCAAAGTGTGTAATCAGAATTATTTACCAAAAAGGAAAAAATGCCTTATATACAGATTGATATCGGCCCATTAGGGCTTACAAAAATATTCCAGTTTAGAAAAATATCTATCTTAGATCTTTTGCTCAAAATTAATGTTGAAGCCCCTGCGTGTCCATGACGGTGAAGAGTCATCTCTGAGGAAGCCTTCTTCAGATATCTTCAGCTACTACATTCATTTCGATCATGTCGTCGTGTTTGATTGAGCTACCTCAGCTGCACCTTGAATGCTCTGAGCCTACAAAAAATACATGTCACCCTTCATCCTTTTGACGTTCCTCAGACTACCATGGTTTACCTTCAGATTTCTCTAATTGGCTGAGTGAAAACCACGCAGCCTCTTCAGCAGTCAAAACATTCCCCTATTGAACCGCATATCGGTGAGATACTAATCATGTCTCCCCAATGCGGTTAAAACTTCTTGCAAGCATCGGCAAGTCATGGAGCCATCGCTAAGAGCTCCCAGCGAGACCTAAAGATCATACCGATGCTATCGGAGCTATCGGCGAGACACCGTTCGTCGCCAAGAGATCAGTGGGTTGACATGTCACGTGGAGATCCCTTTCTGTCACTGAAACCATATGATATTGGTAAGACATCCCCCCGACAGTCAGTCTCTACATCGATAAGATTCATGTCAAGGAGACCTTCGCCGACGTCCTTAGAAGTAAATCCCGCCAGGATCCTTTTCTCCTCTTGGCCGAACGTTCCTATTTCGAGAAGAGCTTGTGCTGAAGGCACTTTAACTTTGGCAAACACACATTTTTTTTCACTCTGGTAAGACTCCCTGGTATCACTAAGACATCTCGTAGAACTCCCCCTCTTCCTGGAAAACTCTTTTTCATTCTAAAGGCTTCACTGCTCGGTGAGACTAATGCCAAAGTATGAACCCTCAGCCGACTCCTTTTCTTTCGGCCTGACTCCTACCAGTAGGGAAGAGGTCCCCTTGAGCTCCTTATGTTATGCCAAAAACCTCTATGTTCGATGAGACTCATGCCAAAGCTGCCTCATTTGATCTCTTCGGCGTGACCCCTATCCTTCGGCAAGACATCCTAGCGAAGCTATCTCCTTATGCCGATAAGACCCCTTGGTGCATGGTGGGGAAGACATAACCTTTTTACTGTAACCCTTCACCGAAGCCTTGTTATGGAATAACTTGCACAATAGAAGAATATGATATAAAATATGCTGAAAATACTTGAGAATAACTGAGAATAATAGGCCACTTCAAGGGGGAAAACCTCCAAATATCTCTAATGAGAACACACTTCACAACTTGATGATGAAATAAGACTCACAACCTCCTATATATACCTATTTATGCCAAGGATATCACCTAGGCCGACTTAGACACACCTATATAAGACTTAGGCTGACCTAAACAACTAAATAACAATATACTAATGATAATATGACTTAATAGAGAGTTAAGATAGCCACAAGCTGACTATTCATAACCCGATGTACAATAATATTAAGGGCGTAGCATGCCCCCTTCTTCAAAGAAGCATTGTCCTCAATGCTAACCAAGTTTGGAAACTTTTGAATGAACTCCTCGTCTTCCCATGTGGCATCTTCAACTGGTAAATTCTTCCATTGGATGAGATACTCAATGATAGTTCTATTCCTTAGCTTCTTTGTACGTGTTTGACGAATGCACTCTAGTTCCAAAATGATTCTTCCTTCTTCATCTAGCTTGGGAAGTGTTGTTTGAGTGGGAATATTATGACCAATTACCTTCTTCAAACAGGAAACATGAAAAACTGGATGTATCTTTGTTGTAGGTGGAAATTCAAGCTTGTAGGCAACACTACCAATCTTCTGCATGATTTTGTATGGACCATAATACTTTGGCGACAACTTATTATTCTTTCTTTGCTGCTTTAGTGAGATTTTCTTATAAGGCTGCAATCGCAAGAAGACCCAATCCCCAACTTCAAAACTTCTTTCACTATGATGATGGCCTGCCTGTTGTTTCATTCAATTTTGTGCCATGGATAAATTCTCCTTGAGTTCTGAAAGTACTTGTTGTTGATGAAGCAAATGGTCTTCTACTGCTTGAACTCTTGGGGACACCTTAATTGATGATGTGATGGAAGGAGGATGATATCCATAAAGTGCCAAAAATGGAGACATTTTTGATGAGCAATGAAAAGAAGTGTTATACCACCATTCCGCAAGTGGTAGCCAATCTACCCACTGGGACTGTTTCTCTGAAGTGAAACAACATAGATATCCTTCCAAACACTTATTAACAACCTCTGTTTACCCATCTGATTGAGGGTGGTATGAAGATCTAAGAGCCAATTGAGTACCCAAACATGAGAATAAATCTTTCCAAAAGTGACTAGTGAAGATAGGATCATGATCACTAACAATAACTTTAGGTGTACCATGTAGCTTTTGGATATTCTCCAAAAAAGCTTTAACCACTACACTTGCTGTAAAAGGATGTGCTAATGCAATGAAATGTGCATATTTAGTGAGCCGATCAACCACCACCATGATGACATTATGACCTTTAGATTTAGGAAGCCCTGTGATGAAGTCCATGGATATCTCTTCCCAACGCTGGCTAGGAATAGATAAGGGTTGCAAGAGACCTGGTGTCTTAATTGTCTCCCCTTTATGCCTTTGACACACCAAACATTCAGCCACAAATTTTTGAACATCACCCTTTATCCCTTCCCAAAAGAAATCTTGCTTGACTCGATGATATGTCTTCAAAAATCCTAAATGACCACCCACTGGAGACTCATGCAACTCTATGAGAATCTTGATTTTAAGGTTGGAATTCTTGTAGAGATACAAACGCTCTTTATACCAAAGAGTATCTCCCTTCCAACAAAACTTATCTGAACTACTAGGATCACTTTTTAATTGCTCGATGAGATTACTTGACAACATCATTTTGCCACTTTGCTTTGGCTTCCTCCACCCAATTTGCTTGTAATATTGAAAGGGCACACAATAAGGCTTCATCTTTCTCATCCTTCCTTGACAGTGCATCTGCGACAATATTTTCTTTTCCTTTCTTATATACAATCTCAAAGTCATATCCTAACATCTTAGTGACCCATTTTTGTTGCTCTTCAGAAGATAGTCGTTGTTCCAAAAAATATTTTAGGCTATCATGATCTGTCTTAACCTTGAAATGTCTACCCAATAGATAAGGCCGCCATTGTTTCATTGCATGGAGTATTGCTAGCATTTCCTTCTCATAAATAGGTTTGAGTAGATTCTTACCTTTTAATTGACGACTCTCAAAAGCAATTGGTTGACCTTCTTGCATAAGCACTGCTCCTATCCCATTTCCAGAAGCATCACATTCCACAATGAATTCCTTGGTGAAGTCAAGAGTGGCAAGTACTAGAGTTGTACACATAGCCTCCTTCAATCTCTCAAATGTTGTATTGGCACACTTGTTCCAATGAAAAGAATCCTTCTTCAATAGAGTGGTGAGAGGTGCTGCTATACTACCATAATTCTTCACAAATATTCTATAGTACCCTGTCAATCCCAAGAATCCTCTCATTTTCTTAATGGTTTTTGGAATAGGCCATTCCATGATAGCCTTAATTTTGTTAGGGTCCACCTTTACTCCTTCATGTGAAACTATGTGTCCCAAATACTCCACCTCTGTAAGACCAAAAGCACACTTGGATGGCTTAGCATAGATTTTATGATCTTCAAGTATTTGTAATGCTTGGTCCACATGTTGCAAATGTTCTTCCCAAGTCTTGCTATAAATCAATATATCATCAAAGAATACTAACACAAACTTTCTCAAGAACTTCTTAAAAATGGAATTCATCAAACTTTGGAATGTAGATGGTGCATTGGTAAGACCAAATGGCATCACCAAAAATTCATAATGACCCTCATGAGTCCGAAATGTTGTCTTACAAATATCTTCCTCCTTAATCCGAATTTGGTGATAACCAGATCTAAGATCTAACTTGGTAAAAAACATAGCTCCATTTAATTCATCTAGCAAATCATCAATGACTAGAATTGGAAACTTATCTTTAATGGTGTACATGTTGAGCACTCTATAATCTGGACACATGCGCCAAGTATCATCCTTCTTACGTACCATCACCACCGGTGAGGAGTAAGCAGTTTGGCTATGCCTAATGATTCCTGCCTCTAGCATCTCTTCAACAATTGTTTCTATCTCACTCTTTTGTATGTGTGGATACCTGTAAGGCCTGATGTTCGGTGGTTGGCTCCCTGGGACTAACTGTATGGCATGATCATGATCTCTCTTAGGAGGAAGTCCTTTAGGCATATGTCCAAGAACAATTGAGTGACGATCAATTATAGCTTGCAAATCTGGATGAGTAGGAGTAATAGATTGAGAGACTTCTAATGAACATAGTTGGGCCACAAATCCATCCACTCCTTTCTTAAGAAACTTTTGCATTTGATGAGAGCTTACCATTTGTGGAGATTTTTCCTTCAACCCCCTTAGCTCTACTAGCCTTCCTTCTGATTGAAATCTCATGAATAGTTCTTGGAAGTTCATCTCAATTGTTCCTAATGTAGTAAGCCATTGTACTCCCAAAACAATATCTGCTGCACCCATGGATATCACATACATTGGGGTATCAAGTTGATAATCTCCCATGGATAATTTAATGCTATGACACTTCCTGAACAACTAACTGTACCACCATCTGCAATCAAAACTTGAAACTCTGGAGCTGGATATATGAAACAATTTAAACGAGTAGCTAACTTTTTGTTGATGAAATTATGAGTACTACCTAAGTCGATCAACACTGTTACCTTCTACTTCTTTAGGAACCCCACCACCTTGAGAGTTTGTGGAGCACTGAAACCTGAGAGTGCATGACAAGAAATTATTGGTTGAGAATCATGTGATTCCTCATTTGACTCCCTTTCATCTTCTAGTATGGGTTCCTCCTCTTCTTCCTCATTGGGACCTTCAATATAAAACAATTTCTTTTCACTACATTTATGTCCTCGACTGTATTTGCTATCACAATTGAAACACAAGCCTTTTGCTCTTTTCTCCTCAATTTGTTGGGGAGTCAACTTAGTAGGTTGTGTTGCATATCCTTTCTCTCTTGTCACATTAGCCCCTTGCTTCTTAGGAATCAAATATTTCTCCTCTACCCTGCGTGCTAAGATAAAAGACTCATTTATGGAACTAGGGCTAAACATGCATACCTCATGTTGAATGTGATCCTTGAGACCACCCAAGAATAAGTCATTCAAGTTTTCCTCCGTAATTGTATCCACCCTTAAGGATAGATTTTGGAATTGCTAAATATAATCCTTAACTGATCCTGTTTGTTGAAGTTTAGCTAGCTGGCTGAAGAAGTTGTCTGTGACGCTATTGCTATATTATGCTTGGAGTTCCTCTGTAAAAATTGACCATGAGACAGTGATTCCCTTTTTACCTTGATGAGTGCAAAGCCAATGATACCAAATGAATTGATCTAGTTCTAAATATAAGGAAGCCATCATGACCTTTTGTCCATTTGGTATTTGGTGTACTTCAAAAAAATTCTCCATTTGGTTTATCCATGTTAGAGGATCCTTACCATCAAACTTGCGCATATCCACCTTTGGAAATAAATTCCTAGATCCCATAGGAGTACTAAAGCTTGTGTTAGTAGTAGCTGACCTAGAATTCTCACCTTGGCCACTTGAGAACTCCTTTCTTGATTCAGCTATGTAGGTGCTTAACATGTTTCGCATGTCCGACATATCTCCTCTTAGGTCACACACATCCATCTTAATTGAGGAAATTTCTTCCTTGACCTTATTGATTTCTTCATTATGAGTAATATCCTCGATTGTTTCACCATCCTTATCAGGAGTCTTCCCTGGAGTGACAGCATTCTTTTTACCCCTTGTTGCACGCCCCGTCATGATGGAAACCACTAATGTTGAAATAAATCACACAAATGAAACTTAAATTATCTAAAAATTTTATTGTAATCTCCTTTGGTATGTCTTCAAAAACCCAATAAAAATCAGACTTCAATTCAACAAGATGTGTGCGATATGTAGACTCCAAAAAAATAGTGTAGAAACCTTAATTCTGAAATAATTCGCTTAATTCTACTCCAATTATTCTGAAATATGGACTGTAGCTTCTTCAATATGTTCTTCAAAAACTCTTTAAAAATTAGAAACAAATTCACCAAAATCTGAAAGATATGCTCTTCCCAAAATCGCCTCCAAAATTGAGAAAAACCTTGCCTCTATGGTGCCAAGATCATGCTCTGATACTACTTGTTATGGAATAACTTGCACAACAGAAGAATATGATATGAAATATGCTGAAAATACTTGAGAATAACTGAGAATAATAGGCCACTTCAAGGGGGAAAACCTCCAAATATCTCTAATGAGAACACACTTCACAACTTGATGATGAAATGAGACTCACAACCTCCTATATATACCTATTTATGCCAAGGATATTACCTAGGCCGACTTAGACACACCTATATAAGACTTAGGCTGACCTAAACAACTAAATAACAATATACTAATGATAATATGACTTAATAGAGAGTTAAGATAGCCACAAGCTGACTATTCATAACCCGATGTACAATAATATTAAGGGCGTAGCAAGCCTTAAACTCTTGCCGAAGGGAACCTGTGTGAAGTTGGTAAGAAATTTAATGTCGGCGGGACATTTTGGCAAAGTCCCATAGTTACACCGAGGATCACTATTGTTGGCAAGACATCGAACCTTCACTGGGACTTCTCACCAAGTGTTGTAGGTCTCCCCGAATCCCGTGGTCACTGAGAGTCTCGCCAAATGATGATTAAATGGCCTATCGGCCAATGAAATCCACACGGTAAGAGGTCATACTGAACCCTCTCCGTTATAGCGATAGGCTCTGTAGGCTCGTTCAGCATGACAGAAAATAGGTCTCAGCGACCTACTCAGGCTGTAAAGAATCAAATAGTCAGTCGACCAAATAGTAGGAGAGTCTTGCAAAATTTCTCCTTGGATGATTTTCATGCCAAATCCTCCTAGGGTAGCTTCTCCCACTGAGTTCCTTGTGACCTAGCAATAGATGTAGAGTCTTTGCCCTTGTGTGAATGTCCCACTGGCCTCTAAAGATCTAACATTTGATTATCTCACCTGATTTAACTGTAGGTGAAATAGAGGCAACAGTTACCCCAAGACCACTTTTTGCCAGGAGTCATACCGAAGACATCTGATAACAAACACATGTTGCATTGTCGGAAAGACTTACTGCTATCACTGAGAGTTCTTACTAAAATCTTCAAGTCACCCTAAGATCAGCTTTTGACAAGAGTTGTACCAAAGAGAGCCCATAGCATCGGTGATACAAACACTCATTGCCAAGAGTTCTTACTGAGCCACCATATGTTATCCTAATGACTCCAAGTGTAGCTATTGGTGAGACTTTCCATACCGACAAGACTTCATACCAAAGCATATGAGTCACTCTGATGACACAGTCACCACAAGTCTCCTTGAAAAACACATAGAACCAAACCGTTGGCCAGACATCTCCCCAAGCGGAGTGAGATAGAAATTGTCACAATGATCATCATGTCATAGCGATAGGTCCATTCGGCAAGACTAAAACAAGATCTCGGCGACAAGAACTTTTCACAAGGTTCCAAAGCTGCTGCTCAGCTAGATAGAATGAGTGTCACACCGACTTGTTTCTTTCAGAGGTTTCAACCTGTGAGATTGAGCCACATAATTTGAACAATCTCCCACTTGAAAAAGATCACATAGGCACCTTTAGAGCACAACAAAACTACTAAAATTCATGGGCACTGAGGCCCATCAAATTGGCACACCACCTGAACTTGTCTGTGCTCACTGGCTTCATCAATGCATTTGCAACATTCTCTAGAGTATCCACTTTTTCTAAAGAGACCTTTCCATCTTCTACCATATCCCATACAAAATGATACTGTACATCTATATGTTTCGTCCTGGCATAGAAAGTAGGATTCTTTGCCAAACAAATAGCACTCTAATTGTCACAATAAATTGTTATTTACCCTGCATCAAAACCAATGTTAGAACACAAACGTTTTAACCAGATTGCTTCTTTATAGGTGTGTGTTTCTGCCATGTATTCTGCCTCTGTAGTGGACAAAGTGACTATAGCCTGCCGCTTACTCATCCAACTAACTGCACCACCATTCAACATGAAATTATATCCATTGGTGGATCTTCTACTAGCAATGTCCCCTGCCCAATCAGAATCCACATAGCCTCAAATACTGAGAGTCCTTTGTGATTCAACCAAGTTCCCATGGTAACACAAAGCATATTCTAAAGTTCCCTTTAAATATCTAAACACTCTCTTCACAGCATCCCAATGTGTCCTTTCAGGATTAGCCATAAACCGACTAAGTACTCCCACTTCTTGGGCAATGTCTAGCCTTGTACAGACCATTGCATACATAAGACTACCAACCGCACTAGCATAAGGCACACTGGTCATGTCATCCATCTCAGTAGGATATTTTGGACAGTCTTCAACAAATAGCTTCATTCCCTACAAAACTGGAACAACTAGTTGCTTGCAATCATTCATACAAAATCTCTTTAGAATAGTCTTAACATACTTACTCTGACTAAGCCAAAGTTTTCTACTCTTCCTATCCCTAGTTATTTCCATTCCCAGAATATACCTTGATGCACCAAGATCTTTCATTTCGAACTTTGCAGACAACTGAGACTTAAGATCAGAAATCATTAACTTACTATTGCCTATGAACAACATATCATCAACATAGAGAGCAATAATAAGAACTTGATCACTTTCAACTTTGTAATACACACAATGATCAGATTTTGATCTTACAAATCCCAATGACAAAACAAAAGTGTCAAACTTCTGGTACCACATTCTAGGAGATTGCTTTAATCCATACAGATATTTTTTCAACTTGCAAACCAATCTTTCTTTACCTTTTTCCACAAAGTGCTCAGGTTGGGACATATAAATCTCTTCTTCAAGATCACCATGAAGAACTATTATCTTCACATCCATTTGTTCAATCTTTAAGTCATACGCTGCTGCAAGTGACAAAGGAAATCTAATGGATGCCAGCTTAGCTACAAGAGAAAAAATTTCCCCGTAATCAATTCCCTCTATCTAGGAATAACCCTTCGCAACCAACCTCGCCTTATATTTTTCCACACTACTATCCAGACCTATTTTCTTTTTAAATACCCATTTGCACCCACAACTTTTATGCCTTCAGGCAAGGGCACCAAACTCCAAGTATCATTCTTTTGTAATGATGCCATTTATTCATTTATGACTTCCAACCAAGAGTTTGAATCAGACATTCTAATTGCCTCTTTTACAGTCCTAGGCTCATCAGTGCTAGAAATTAAAGCATAGGCACAAGTAGAATATATCAAAGAAAACCCATATCTATCAGGTTGCTTTCTTTCATGAGTTGACCTCCTCACTTGTTGAGGCAGAGGTTGTTCTTCTTCATGAGAACTCTCATAACTACTTGAGCTCTCCTCATTTTTGGGTACATTTTGAATTTTCAATTCCTCTTTATCTGGTGTAGGAGAAATTTCAACTACATCCTTTTTGTTTTCTAATTTTGTCTCTGACTGCAGATGCAAGGTAGAAGGCTTCAGCTCACAAAAGATAACACTTCTGCTATATAGAACCTTCTCAGTACCAGGATTCCAAAGCTTGTATCCTTTTATGCCAGCACTATAGCCAATAAAAATACATTTGACAACCTTGTTCTCCAATTTAGATCTTTTCTCATTTGACACATATGCATATGCCTCACAGCCAAAAATATGAATATGTCTTAAAGAGGGCTTTTTACCAGACCATGCTTCCAAAGGTGTTTTCTCAACAAAAGAAAAATTAGGAGAACGGTTTATTAAGTAACATGATGTAGCAACTGCCTTAGCCCAGAACTTCTCCTCCAAGCCAGTACTACTTAGCATACTTCGTGCTCTTTTTATCACTATCCTGTTGAAACTTTCTACAACTCCATTTTGCCGCAGAGTGTAAGGTGTATTTTTATGTCTTTTAATCCCATGATCTTTACAATACCTCTCGAAATCATCAAAAAAAAATTCACCACCATTATCAGTTCTTAAACATTTTATTTTTCTTCCAATTTGATTTTCTACAAGGTTCTTAAATTTCTTAAACCAACTGAACACTTCTAATTTACTTTTCAAAAAATAAACAAATGCTCTTCTCGAATAATCATCAATGAACGATACATATTACCTAGACTTAGACAAAGAAGGAACATTCACTGGACCAAAAACATCAAAATATATATAATCAAGCAAACCAGAAGATTTGTGTGGACTAGAATAAAATGAAACACGGTGTTGTTTACCATATATACAATGTTCACAAAACTCAAATTCGATGTTACAATCTTCAAGCCCCTCAACTAGGTGATGAGGGAATAGCCCAAGACTTAGAAAATAACCCACAAACAAGAGAATAATTTTATTATTCAGAAAATAGAG
Organism: Sequoia sempervirens; assembly: GCA_007258455.2. Lineage (NCBI taxonomy): Eukaryota > Viridiplantae > Streptophyta > Pinopsida > Cupressales > Cupressaceae > Sequoia > Sequoia sempervirens. The sequence goes on from VDFB02000013.1 coordinate 236,785,770, forward strand.
CTTCTTACATGCAGAGGATCTCAAATCCCCAAGTTCTACAACACATACAAGTTACAGAAAGCTATAGAATCACCCTTTCGCAATATGCGAGCTTGTCCCCCAAAAAGTTACCTAAAAATTAGAAACCCACCCATAAATAGAGCTCCTCTTTAGTTTTGGAGCCAAAACAACATTCAAATTTGAGTTTAGGCAGTTTGGCGCTGAAAAATTACAACTTGAAGTTCAAATTTCAAAAGAACATTTGCAATGGTATCTTCTAGAAAGTGTGCCAACTTCCCAGGGCCATAACTTTTAATCCAGGACTCCGATTCACGAACTGTTTGAAACGTTGGAAAGGTATCGAAGTCAATAACATGTTTAAAATTTGCTATGCCAATTTTGGCAAGTTTTGAGGCCGATCCAGGAAATCTAAGTGCCTCAAATCTAACTCGGAAGATTTTCAGGTGCAAATCTGAGAAACTAAAACTGTAATATCTTTCAACTCAGGAATAGAAAATAAAAACCATAAATTAGAAATTTCATTATGATGAAAAGGGTATCCAAAAATGTAAAAACATCTAAAAAATGAGAAACTTGAAATTTAACTATTTTTGGGTGATGCAAGATTGCCCTTATGCCACTGGATGCTCATGCATCAGACACCCAAGGTAATTTGAGAAGTGACCCATCACATCTCAGATGGTTGAGGAAAACCCAACTAGTCAACCACTGCCTTAGATAGCCAAGATTTTTCACCAGATATTCTTCATACTGCCTATTTCTAGTACTCCTTCCCATACGACTATCCAAGATTGCTTCAATCTCCTCCCTTTCTGAAATAGGTGTTGGAATGCCATACTACCCTATTGCTAGTGCTTCCTCCATTCCACCTTCATGATACTCTGTCAAATCTGAAATGTTGAACATAGGGGAAATGTTGATTCCATTAGGCAACTCTACCTCATATGCATTCCCTGAATCATGCTTCTTCAAAATCTTATAGGGACAGAATTTCTTCATCTTCAATTTGTTATAAGTTCCCACGGGAAACCTTTCTTTCCTCAAGTGGACCATTACTTCATCACCAGTCTGAAACTCCTTATTCTTCCTTTTCTGATTTGCCTTAGCCTTATATTGCATATTCATCTTATTAATGTGCTCTCGTACCTTCTCATGTATATTCTTGATGTGCTCTACAAAATCTTTGGCTTCAGCACTTATTTTCTTCTCTTGGTCCATCTTCCTCAATTTTGGAGCTATTTTGGGGCTACCTCCATACACAATCTAGAATGGTGATCTATCAGTGCTTCTGTTGATAGAATTGTTGTAAAAAAATTCTACCTGGGGTAAGATCAAGTCCCATCCCTTGGGTTTATCTCCTACCAAACATCTCAGTAGGTTACCCAGACTCCTGTTAACAACCTCTGTCTGCCCATCTATTTGTGAATGGTGTGCAAAAATGAACTTCAACTCTGTCTTCAGCTTCTTCCACAAGGTCCTCCAAAAGTACCCCACAAATTTGGTGTCACGATTTGAAACAATACTCTTTGGTAGACCATGTAGCCTCACCACCTCCTTGAAGAACAAGTCAGCAATGTGGATTGCATCATAGGTCTTCTGACATGGAATAAAATATGCCATCTTTGAAAACCTATCAACCACCACAAAGACTGAATCATTTCCTCATTGTGTCCTTGGCAAACCAATAACAAAGTCCATACTTATATCCTCTCATGGCCTCTCTGGTACAGGTAAGGGCTGATATAAGCCTGTATTCTAGCTCACTCCTTTAGCCATCTAACATACTCTACAGCTTTGTACAAACTTCTTCACATCCTGTGACAACTAAAGCCAATAATAATGCTCACTAATAATGGCAATGGTCTTATCCCTACCAAAATTTCCTGCCATTCCTCCACTATGCTTCTCCTTTATCAGGTTCTCCCTCATGGAACTCCTCGAGATACACAATTGACTTCCCTTAAATAACATGCCATCCTGGATTATGAAATCCAGCCACCTTGTCCTGTCCACTATAATAGGTTCTTTGCAAGCTTTCCAAGCCTCTACGAAATCAAGATCTTCTGCGTACAGTGTCTTAAATTCATTGAACCCAACCACTTCAATCTACATCTTTGTCATCAATGTATGCCTCCTACTTAAGGCATCTGCAACCCTATTTGACTTCCCACTCCTATGTTTCAAAACAAAGGTATAACTCTACAAAAACTCTACCCATTTCATATGCCTCTGATTTAATTTTTCCTAACTATTTAGGTACTACAAGGCCTGATGATCAGTATATAGAACAAATTCCTTCGGCAACAAATAATGTCTCCATTTCTTCAATGCTTGAACTATTGCATAAAATTCATGATCATATACAGAATACTTTTTCTTAGCATCATTTAACTTTTTATTGAAATAGGCAATGGGCTTACCTTCTTGGCTCAACACTGCTCCAATGGCACAACCACCAGCATCACAATCCACCTGAAACACTTTATTGAAATCTGGGAGGGCTAGAACAGGTTGCTTTGTTACCTTCTGCTTCAATAGTTCAAAACTCTTTGCCGCTCCAATGCTCCACTTGAATTTTTTTAATCTCCTCTCATTGTTTCAGTCAGGGGTCCACAAATACTACTGAAGTTTCTAATGAACTTTCTATAAAAACTAGCCAAACCATGGAAAGATCTCACCTCGGTAGCAGTTCTTGGGGTAGGCCATTCTAGAATAGCCTTCACCTTCTCTAGGTCCATCTTGAGACCTTCTGCTGAGACAACAAACCCCAAGTACACTAACTCCCTCTTCACAAAACTGCACTTCTTTAGATTAATCAATATTTTCTCTTCTCTTAACTTCTCAAAGGCTCTCTGAATATGTATCAGATGCTCATCCAACGTCTTACTGAAAATCAAAATATCATCTAAATACACAATAACAAAACTTCTCATAAATTCTTTTAGTACCTCATTCATGAGCCGTATGAATGTGCTTGGTGCATTGGTTAGCCCAAAAGGCATGACTAACCACTCATACAGGCCCTCTTTGGTCTTGAAGGAAGTCTTCCATTCATCTCCCTCTCGAATCCGGATATGGTGATATCCACTCTTTAGATCAATCTTTGTGAAGTACTGAGCTCCAGTCAAACAGTCCATCAGGTCATCCATCCTTGGCAAGGGAAATCTATATTTGATTGTTATCTTGTTTATGGCTCAGGAATCTATACACATCCTCCACTCCCCATCCTTCTTTGGTGCTAGTACCGTAGGTACTGCACATGGACTCAAACTCTCCCATATCAAACCCTTTCTCAAAAACTCTTGAACTTGTCTGTTCAACTCCTCATTTTTTGTTGGAGTCATTCTATGAGCTGCCTTATTTGGCAAACCAAGCTCCAAGAATCAAGTCAATCGATGACTGATCTTCCTTATTGGTGGTAAACCCTCAGGTACATTATCAGAAACAATATCCTGAAACTCATCCAACATCCCAGAAACTTCTTTTGGAACATTCTCACTATCCTCTTTACTCACTCTAGGAATCAATGCATAACACACACGCTCATGCTTCACACCTTCTAAAAATTTTCTTCTATCTACATAACAAATTCTAGCACTATTGCATACCTTTTCTTCAGTCTCTTTTAAGGGTTTCAATTTGTGACAAACCCCATCCTTTGTCAAGGAATAAGTGTTTGCATGCCCATCATGTATAGCTTGCCTATCGAACTGCCACGGCCTCCCCAACAACATGTGACATGCATCCACGGGGATGATATCATAGAGTACCTCATCATGGTAGCTCCCGATCTTGAACTTTACTAGGCACTGCTCATTGACCAAAACTTTGTGGTCTTTCTACAACCAGGCAATCCGATATGAATGCGGGTGTCTCTCCCTCTTCAGCTTCAACTTTGTGACCATCTCTTCTAACACTAGATTATCAGTGCTCCCACTATCAATAATGACATCAAAACATTTTCCTTCACACTTGCACCTTGTGCGAAACAGATTCTTCCTCTGTTCTGGTTCCTTTTCCTCAATCACCAGGGATCTCCTAATCACTAGGACTTCTCCCCTTTCAGCATCATCTGAATGTTTAGATTAGGCCTCCTCATCTGCATACGCAACCCTTCCATGACCTTCTGGCCTTTTGTCTACCCTTCTTTGGTGTTGTGGAAATTCATAGGCTCGATGCCCTTTTTCACCACACTGGAAACACGTTCCTTTGAAACCACCTCTTCCAGATCCTTGTCCATATCTCCCTCATCATCTACCTCTTTGATCACCACTATTTTGATCACAAGGGTGGTAGAAGTTGTCATTCCTTTGGCTTTAGCTGGTACCCACATCTTCACTTTTCTTTTCATCATCATTTCGGCTTCTTGAAGGTCTTCCACTGCCCCTTCCACTTTGACCTCCTTGTCCTTTTTGCTTGCCATCAAATCTTTTTTTAGCTTCTCTTCCACCTTCAGAGCAAATTGATACACATCCTCAATGGTGGTCATTCTGACTAGGCTTAACTCCTCCTGAATGCTCAGTTGTAACCCATTAAGATATCGGGCTACCTTCTCCTTATTGGCCTCTATGTGGCCTATTGATGATTATCTTGTGAAAATATTCTATATATTCTTTCCGGAGATCTACTTCCTTGCTTCAACCCTTGCAATTTCTTCAACAAATCTAACTCGTAGTCCACTGGTATGAACTACTTCTTCAGTTTCTCTACCATGCGATCCCATCTGGTGATATTTCCTTTTCCTCTTCGATTTCTTTCCAACTGGACCTCTTTCCACCAAATACTAGCATGGCCTCTCGAGCTTTATTTTCACAAACTTAACCTGATCTGGGTCCTCTATTCCTCATACTCAAAATATTCTTCTAGCTCATTGATCCAGTCGATCAACTCTTCTGGGTTCAGACTTCCAGAATAACTGGGGACTTTTTCTCTGGGTCTTTTCCCGATCTTTGAAATGGCCCTTACTAGCTACATTTGTTCTTGATCAATTGCTTCTTCTTCCTCTTCTACATCTGAACCTTCTGCCTCTCCTTCATCCTCACTTTCCTCCCTCAGGTTTAACCCTCTTCTCAACTGCTCTTGTAACGCATCAATCTGTCCTTGGAGGGCTGTCAGTGCATCTCTTCCACCAGCATTTATGCCACCTTGACCACCTCTAGCACCACCACACCTACCAGGCATCACTCTTGGAGGAATCTTTCTTGACCTCAACCCACAACCACGGTCCTAGTGCAAACTGTCTCACAATCAGCGATCTGTCCACACGCTCAAGAAAACCCGCTCTGATACCACTTGATGAGGGCATAGCCTGAGACTTAGAAAATAACCCACAAATAAGAGAATAATTTTATTATTCAGAAAATGGAGCTTCTTACATGTAGAGGATCTCAAATCCCTAAGTTCTACAACACATGCAAGTTACAGAAAGCTACAGAATCACCCTTTCGCAATATGTGAGCTTGTACCCCAAAAATTTACCCAAAAATTAGAAACCCGCCCATAAATAGAGCTCCTCTTTAGTTTTGGAGCCAAAAAAACATTCAAATTTTAGTTTAGGTGGTTTGGCGCCAAAAAATTACAACTTGAAGTTCAAATTTCAAAAGAACATTTGTAATGGTATCTTCTAGAAAGTGCGCCAACTTCCCGGGGCCATAACTTTTGATCCGAGACTCCAATTCATGAACCGTTTGAACTGTTGGAAAGGTCTCAAAGTCAATAACACACTCAAAATCACTACAGTGATTTTGGTAAGTTTTTGGGCCAATCCAAGAACTCTAAGTGCCTCAAATCTAACTCGGAAGATTTTCACGTGCAAATCTAGGAAACTAAAACTGCAATATCTTTCAACCCAGGAATAGAAAATAAAAACCGTAAATTGTGAATTTCATTATGACAAAAAGGGTATCCAAAAATGTAAAAACATATAAAAATTAAGAAACTTGAAATTTAACTATTTTTGGGCAATGCAAGATTGCCCTTACGCCACTAGATGCTCCTGCATCACCAGGTTTTTATTCTTCAAGGTTTTTAAACCTTTCTCACCAATGTGGCTTAGCCTATGATGCCAGAGCATAGTCTTTTCTGTTGGAATTTTAACTTCCATAGATTTTACACTATCATAAATTTCTTCCTCTTTTCCTCCATGAGTAGCTTTCTATGACTTTGTAGAGAAACTATTGCATTGAACAACATGTGCATCCAACTTATACAAGGTACCAATACGAGCACCCCTTGCTAGCACCATTGAGCCTCTAGTCATCTTGTAGCCATTTCCAGAGAATGTGACTTGTACTCCAATATCATTCAGCATACTAACAGAAAGTAGATTTTGAGCCAAACCTAGTATATGCATTACATCATTGATTCCCTTCACTCTTCCATCAGGCAATTGAATTCTAACTCTTCTAGGACCAACTATTTTCAAAGATGAATCACTTGCCAAATACACCTTTCCACCATTGTATTTTTCATACTTCATGAACCAATCTCTATGAGATGTCATGTGGAAAGATGCTCCAGAATCAATCAGCCAGACATCATCTGATGCATGTGTAGCCAAGGCTACAATGAAGGCATCTGCATCACTCTGAGAAGACTCATTGTCAAAAGAATACTTTTTCTTCTTATTTTTCTCCTCTTTACAATCCTTTCAGACATGACCAGGTTGCCCACAATTCCAGCACTTCACCTTGGACTTCTTGCTAGGAGACTTTGATCTCTCCTGTGATTTGGATTTGGACTTCTTGTCCTTCTTCTTGCCTTTTTCTTTCGATTTTCCTCTAACAGCAAGAGTCTCTTTCGCCATCTCAGAAGATTTCCTTCTCAGCTCTTCTAATAACAAAGAAGCAACAACATCTTCCATCTTAAAAGTGGATGTCGTACTCCCAATAGCCATCACCAGGTGATCCCAAGAATCTGGTAAAGAACATAATAACAACATACAACGATCTTCTTCATCAATCTTCACAGCCACAGATGTTAATTGTGCAATCAACATGTTGAATGCATTCAAATGATTAGCAATAGACCCTCCTTCCTACATTCTCAAAGAGTAAAACTTCTTCGTCAAGAACAATTTATTCACTAAGGACTTGCCTTGATAAATAGCTGCTAGTCTTTTCCACAAGGAAGATGCAGTCTTTTCTTAATGAACATTCAGAAGAATAGAGTCTGCTAAACAAAGCCTTATTAGCCCCTTTGATTTTCTATCTGCAAGGTCTCAATCCTCTTGCTTCATGCATGTAGGCTTCGTTCGAGACATAGCAATCCAAAGATCACAATCAACCAACAGAACTTCCATTTTAAGTTTCCACAACTCAAAATTGTTGCCATTGAATTTCTCAATTTTAATCTTTCCTGACATGATTGTCATCTTAACCTGTAATTCGAATTACCAAACTTCTACAAGACTCCCACTGAACAAAATTGACACAAAAAATCCAATGTACCCACAAGGATAACACAACTGGCCAGGCTCTTATACCACTTGAAAGGAAAGCTAAGGTGTGGAGACAACTCTCCTAATGTCAAAACCTTAGGGAAGAATGCAGAGGTGCTTTTAAATTTTCAATTACAGACCAATTAAGATACACTTGAAAGCAATAACAGAAACAGAGAAATAATCATACACAGATGAACACCAGATTTACGTGGGAAAACCTTTATGGGAGAAAAACCCACCACACCAAGAGAAACCCCTTTGTATTATAGTAAACAAATTACATACAAAGTACGGGCTTCACTCTCTGATGTCAATTTACAACAACATTCACAATGATCAACCTTGTACAGAATATTCAAGTTACAATACTCTCATAATCTAATTCACACTAATCATACATCGAACTAGTCATCCAACTATTCATGCAACCATCAAACCAAACAACATCTGAAATTCCTAAGTATATCCATGTCATCACTGATCTGTTGAACTTCCTCACAGAATGACCACAATAGACTAACTTCCAATGGTTCCCATTTAGCTTCTCCGATTGGTCATAGACTCACCACATAGGATAGTCATCACTCGGTCAAAGGCATTCAATATGTGTCACATGTCGATGAGACACTATCTGTGTCTCCCCGATGCCACAAGACCTGATTGTCATTATTGCCAATAGTCCTAACCATCGTCAAGATGTTACACTGAGTTCACAAGTCACATCAACCTCAGCATTCTCATCGGCGAGACAATTTCTATTCAATGAGACATCATACCGATGTTCAAAGGTCACATAGATATCAGCTTTCCCTTCGATGAGACTATCGCTCTTCGCTAAGAGATCATACCGATGCCTTCAAGTTACACCGCAATTTTCCACTGTCAATGAGACTTCGTTCATCACTAAGACTTCATACCGAAGCCTCCATGTTACCCTGAGACCACCTTTTGCCAAGAGTCATACCGAAGACATCCGATAACAAACATATGTTGCATTGTTGGAAAGACTTACCGCTATCATAGAGAGTTCTTACCAAAATCTTCAAGTCACCTCGAGATCAAATTTCGACAAGAGTTATATTGAACATAGCCCACAGCATCGGTGAGACAAACACCCATCGCCAAGAGTTCTTACCAAGCCACCATATGTTATCCCGATGACTCCAAGTGTAGCTATCGGCGAGACTTTCCATATCGACAAGACTTCATACCGAAGCATATGAGTTACTCTGATGACACAGTCACCACAAGTCTCCCCAACCAACACATGGAACCAAACTGTTGGCTAGAGATCTCCCTAAGTGGAGTGAGATAGAAATTGTCACAATGATCATCATGTCACAGCGATAGTTCCATTCAACAAGACTCAAACAAGGTCTCAGGGATGAGAACTTTTCACAAGGTTCCAAAGCTGCTAGTCGGCCAGACAGAATGAGTGTCACACCGACTTGGCTCTTTCAGAGGTTTCAGCCTATGAGATTGAGGCACATAATTCCAATAAATCATGACTTCTATGGTTAACATAAAATCTATATTGCAAACATGCATAAGCCAATAAAATGACTTTTGTATAATTATAATATTCTCCTAATTATTCCTTTATCCACTATAAGTATGGCATAAAGATAAACTAAGAGCTACCAACTTTCTACCATAGTGGGTTTCACATTAATTTCCTTTACTGTTTATGAATGACCCTAAAACCACCTAATACTATAGTGAATGCAAAAAATAACAATTGTATAACAATACTAGATGTATATTTAGTTGATATGGAAAAATCTACAACATAATCACTTATCCTTGTTTAAGATAAAATGTAAACTAGACCTTAACCAACAAGGGATTTCCTTATTAAGGTTCAAATATCTTGTTCTCCTAACTATAAGAGTGTATTTCCAATGATTAATGTTCTTGGGAAAAGTAACTATATCAATTGTAAGGGGCATAACTGTCATCTTATTATAACTAAGTCAACCATCTTTCCTTAAATCTTTTCAACAATATGAGCTATCTAATTTTATCTATAATAATAATTTTACACAAATAACCTACTAATTATGAATCAATCAATATCACTATTGAACTCCCTTAATCATCTAATGAAAACAATAATATACAAGGAAGAAATTATTCTTGCAATAACCACCTATGTAACTAAACAATCATTCCAATCAAGAAAATATTAAAATTGCTACAACACTGGAGTTATTTCAATTATTCAATTCACAAAATAGTTTCTTTAGCCAACTATTAGGTACTACAACAATAAACACTATTCACTGAAATATAAAATGATAGATAACACATGGAACTTTACACACTAAATAATTCTAAAAGAAAGTATATTCAATAATCAAATCCACTACTCATGTTTATAACCAAAGAAAAGACTCTTACAAATGATACTTATTGCAATTTAGACCAATACAAAATTAACACAGACAAACCTATTGCATAACAAATCACAATTCCATCATTTAAAATCTATTCTAAATCATAAAGTTCATGAAATATCTCTAATTAAATCCATGGAAATAATTTTTTACCTAACATTAAATCTTTAAGTTTTGTTGTACGGAAATATTTAATTAACTATTTCAAATCTAACCTATGGTAAAAATCAATTTCCAACATTAAATATCTTACCAAATTAATTCTGCCAAAATTCGAAATTCTAAGTTTCATTACTTGTTAAAAATTCAAAATTAAAGAATGGCAACTAAAATTTCTATGATTACTTAAACAAAAAATAAACTTCGAAATTCAAACATTAAACTAAAACTATTTATAAATCAAATATTTATTTTGTTTTGTAACAATATCTATTCTCGATTTTTTTTAATTCTTTTTCCAAACAAATTGTTCTACAAATCTGATTTTTCTAAAATTGAGAAAATCTATTTAAAAAAAAAAAAAAAAAAAAATTCTAAATAAAAAAAATGATTTAATAAAATAATTATTAAGTTCAGAATCCACTTAGAATAAATTGTTTTCTAACTTCTATTCTTTGATTTCTAATTATAGATTAACTAAAAATGATAATTTCAATCAAAATTTAAACAATATAAAATTTCTCATCATATCTAATTTTTTTAGAATTATTATTCTTCCTCATTACAATAAAATATTCTCATTTCACGTATATATACTATATGCATACATACATGTATATATATATATAAGTATATATATATACACATATACATATATGTGTATATACAAAAATAAAAGAATATTAAATCTTCTAATTACTGCTGCAAAAATAAAAACACAGTATAATACTAAATATCTCCCAGAATATATACACATACATATATATATTAAAGCTGCCAAAATTTTAATTTTAAAACTGCCACATAAAATTATATATATATATATATCCCAAAACCATAAAAATTCGCACCACACAAAACTTACACGGCCAACCAACAGAGGGGCATTAGACTATGTAAACAGATGGTCGACCTCAAAATGTGGGGGTAGTGTTGCCTTTGGCAGCGCTCCCTCTACACATTTGTTGAGGATGCTGCCATCAGCAGCGCTCCCTCCATGAATGGAAGAGGGTATGGTGGGGGATAGGCTCTCCACCAAAACAAAGAAAACCACCGACACCAAAAGAATTACAGACCCCTGGTAAAAAGAATTAACTAGGTACAAAAGAAATTTTGCAATACATTTGAATGCCCCAATAAATTTAACAAATACAAATATATATATTGAAACATATGCATCTAAATGGGAAGAATTGGCCATAGCCCAATGCACAAAATCTTCTAGATAAAACAAAAAAATTGGGGAAATGCAATGAAAGCAAGAGATGATCTCTAGTAAAAACAATTTACAAAGGATCTTGGCTGAGAAGATTACAATGGACAGAAGGAAAAAAAAAAATTGATTATTCTCAACTAGAATCCAATATAAAATACATAGGGCAGGAAAAAAAAGGAGAGAGCTACAGGTTGATATACATTTATAGAGAATTGGATTTCACAAACAAAAATTCCAAAATTCACACTAATCATAAAGAAATCTTATTTTTCTTTTTTTTTTGGAAATCCTTTTCTTTTTTAAACTAAAAAATTAGAGAGATCTATTAACAGATTTTAAAAATACCCGGAGTCCTTAACTTAATTTGATTTGAGGAAGAAGTGTCACGTTGAGCATATCTAGCCAACTGCAAGCTTCAGCAATCCGGAGATCTGAAACCCCAACAAAATAATTTCGACAATAATGCCCAAGCATAAAACTAAAATCTAAATTCCTCTAAATAGAAATTTGAAGAAAACCACAGAGGATTTAATTCTAAAAAAAAATTCACTATTTTCATGTTGCACCAGAAAATTCATTATTTATTTATTTATTTATTTTTCCTTTTTCCCCATGCTTTTTCGAAAAAGCACTATTTGGATATAATTTTTTTTTTTTTAAAAGTAAAAATTAGAACTTTCCATGAATTTATTGACATATTTTCCCATACAAATGCCACTTGCCACAATTTCCTCCCCATTTCTTATTTCGAAAAAGGCATTTTCCTCAATTAACTAAAACTATTTTATGCAACCATTTAATATTTAATTCCTTTTAAATAAAAGTTGACTTTTGAAAAACAATCAAATAATATTAAAATTAAAAAAAAACATTTAACTTAGCCACCTTTAAAATTAAAATGTAATATTAAATTACTATTTAATAATAATATCAATCACACTAATAATTTCTATGAATTAATTTTAAATAACCAATAAAATAAATTATTAACTTCTATTGATTTAATTAAATGATAATTCACATTTTGCAATAATAATAAATACTAATGCACACAATTATTTACCAAAAGAATTGATAACATTTTCAACATTGAACATTTAGTTACTTAATAATTCACACCATAGGATAGTATTTAAATTAAAATAATAATACATTAGTCAAAGCCATAAACACAACTTTTGCAACATTATAAAACTCATGAAAGTAAATCACTTAAATCAAAATCATACCCATACAAATGAAGTACAAATAAGACATGAACAATCATTGGAACAACCACTAACACAGACAAGAATACTTTCTTATCCACTCCCTAACCACATCAAACCATTGTGTATGTAGGGCACACATCATAAGGCAATAGCTACTCATTTGCATAACAAGCATAATCATGAACCATGAGATACACATAATTTGAAAAATTATCCAACACTTGATACTAATTCCATAAATACAATGTATCTGTATACCTTAGAATTTTACCCTACTCTAATGTGCAAACTAACTAAAAATGCGAATGATAAAAGACCAAGGACACCTCAAGATTAGCCTAAAGAGTGATATAACAAGAAGGAAAATGGATAAAACGAAATACAAACGATTTCACCTTCCTTGTTATTGATGTCTCTTTGATTAGCCCTTGCTTGGAATGATTTGTGTGCTCCTTAGATGATTGCTTGAGTGACTAAATGCAAGATTAGATGTGCAAAATGATTAAAAGAGATGGCTAAATGATGGCAAAGGATTGAGAATGCAAATTGGCAGCATGTATTTATGAAAATTCAAAGTGTTGTAAATGCCCTTGAAGAGGGGGTATTTATAGGAGAATTTGAATTCTCTAGAGAATTCAACGGTCAAGATTGATCCAACAAGGTCAAGATGAAGGGCTATGGTGGGTTGAGAACCCACAAGCCCTCACATCTTGACATGTGGAGGGTGAAGTGGCCAAGGGGATATGAGATTGAGGTGAGTTGTCAAAAAGGTACATGAGGTGGAGGAAGGACAAGTACCTTCCAAGCACCTTGGGGAGTGAGAGGATTTCCTCAAAAAGGGATTCCTTGTCTCCAAGTAGGAGTGAAAGGGACTTTTGAGGAATTTTAGAATTCCTCAAAAATCCACATGGGAAAAGGAAAGGTGGTTGGGGATATAAATGTGAATTAAAAATTCACATTCCTAGGAGGATCTAGAGGATAAAAGGTGGGCTCCAAAAAGGTGGGACTTGGTCACATGTGGAGATTGTGACAAATCCAAGGTTCTAGAAGCCTTGGAAAATGGAATGTGAATTAAAAATTCACATATAAAGGAGGGGAATCTAGGACAAATAAATGTGAATTAAAAATTCACATGGGAAAGGGGGTCAATGCCAAAAGAAGGTAAATGCAAAGGTTGGCTAAAAAGTGGTGCTAAATCTAGCTAATGACCTTGGTTAAGGTTGTGCAAACATTGGATTAGGCTAATTAATGGAAAATTAGAGGCAAGTGGCAAATGTAGGAGGATGTGACATTAATCTCTGATTAAGAGGATGCACATCATAATCATGAATTAATTAAATTAATTTAGATTAGGGTAAGGTTATGGAGGATGTGATAAGGAGAGAGAAAGTGAGGAATTTTAAATTGATTTTAAATCAAAAGGGGGAAAATGACTAAATTAAATAAATTAGCATATTTATTTAATTTAGAGAGGAATAGGGTGAAAGACAAAGTATTAATTATTAAATTAAATACTTTACTGATATGAGACAAAAGGTGTAATATTAATTTAATAAATTAATATTAATACGATAGACAGAAAGGCAGTAAATTTAATCATATGGAAGTGATTAAATTTGGATGTCTACAGTATCATAAACATCAATTCATAATGTCATGATGATCAAAATCAAATGAAATGTCATCCAACACCATCTAGAATGGTGAAACAACCAACTATAAGGTCTCAAAACATAAAACATATTATAATAAGTATCAAATTTTCATGATCATAACATAGAATAAAGTAGCAAATGAGCTAAGCATTAGAGAAGGTTCAATATCCCTCTAACAACTATCGAGCTACTCACTTCCCGAAAGAGGACACTCCTTTGGGTCCTCATCTGAGTCCACTACCACAATAATAGAAGCAAAAGGCTGAGCACAAAGGCTCCCCTTATCTTCCTTGGACAATAGGGGAGTGTTAGGTCCGCACCCCAATGGCCACTCTCAAAATGTGGAGGGCTTCTTCCCTTTTGTTGTGTGCTTTGGATCATCTACCTTTTTCCCTTTTTCTACCTTGAGCTATGCGAGGGCCTGAGCCAGGGTCTCATCATCCGAGATGCAAGGTGGGGCTACTGATGTAAGATTCTCTTTGATTACCACCCCTTTTTTGGCATCCTTTTCTTCCTTTCCTTTCTTCTTTACAGACTTTGACCCTCCCAACCCTGCACACAAACATGGGTAAACATTAGACTCAAAACAAATTTTAAATCACAACTAATCCTAACTTAACATACCTTTACACACTAAACCAATGTCCATAATGCATTCCCCACTAGGAAGGATATTGATGCATTGCACACTACATCGAGGGTCCTATCCTTTCCATTGCTTTTTGCACCCTTGGACCAACAATGCCTAAAGACAATTTCTGCAAGACAAGCGATACCAACCAAAAAGATAAAAACATAACTCAAGAGTACAACACCTAGGTCAACGTAATGGGCTCACACATATCTAGAGTGCCCAGTGTATGAACCTAGGCTCTAATACCATGTTGCAATGCCCCGACACGCAAACCCCATAGGACACAACTACTACATTAACACAATAATTTTTTTTTTTGAAAGAAGAACATCAATTACATTAAACATAATTAAATAATTAAACATTAATATAAACCATATGACAACAACCTAGTCCCATGGGGTAACAAGGTGCCCTACTTGAACGAACCCAGCTAACTAAAACAATAAACAAAACCAAACTTAATGAATAATGGAAGAGTAAATAAACATAACATAAATATAACATTCATACAACATGAACAAGATAGATAATTAAAACATAAATACCATATCACCACATCCAACTTCTGAGTTCAAGGTTACATTCGTGGAATATATTTCCACAGATACAACACAACATGAAAACAAAGTTACAATACAAAGCTACTTCCCTTATAACATTAGGAAGGGTATAAAATAATACAAGAGTACAAGAATGAAGATTTCAATTCTTTAAAAGCACGATCTTCTTCGAGCGAAGCTCTGAGAAATCTACAACTACATCTGCACCATGATCACCACCTGGAGACCCAATGGGTGCATTGCACGTTTCCACCGAACCTTGTAAACCTGAAGGAACACCTCTCGTGCAAGAAGTTGATAAGAATGAACCCTTGGCCACAAAATCAAAGCATAAAGGACTAACACCACATGAGTCAAGACCACGTAACCACATAAACAACAATGATAATAAACAACTCCAAAGGCAACAAGAACAAGGGAAAACAAAGGGCACAGTGGGAGAGTGTCATTGCATGGCCTTACATGGATTCACCAAACTATCTATCATTAGGAGCCACCTCCATCTATGGTTAACCAAACATCCTATCTCAAGGTTCCACCCCATAGGGTGACTCATGCAGAGCCACTTACCTTTCACAGAGACAAGGTAGTGACCTTACCAACCAAGTCTTCCCACCCATCCTTAGCCTTTGAGAGCGCTAACAACAGGGGTGAGGTGCATGTTTTTAACTTGTTATGTGTTAACTAACCCAACCCCCTAGACACATTAATTAGGTTATCACTTATTTAAGGAAACTCTTTCAAGGGTGACCACTTCTACACTGGCCCCAAGAAGAGCTACTCTCCCCTACGGTTACCCTAAAATCAAAGACAAGCAACATGTGTACCTCAATCCTCAAGACATAAAGGAATTCTTTATAAAACATAACACATGAGGCATGCCCATCTTGTGACTATCCAAGCATCAAAACCCATAAACTAGGAGGTACCACCCACACAAATATTCATTAGGTAAAAATATAGACAAAAAGCTGCAACAACAAATGTGCACACACACACCATTTCCCCTAGCCCATGGAGGTACATAAATATCTACCCAGGAACCAAAAAAACTCATTATGCCAAATCAAGTCATACTTTCAAACTAGACAAAAATTCTACCTAAATTAAACATAAGACATATCAAATACAAATTTCCATCACTCAAAGTCAAGCAAGATAAATCAACTCATGCAATTAAAACTACACATCATATAACCCCTTTATTTTAAATAAATAGGAAGTTAAGGGATAATCACATAAACCCCTAAATACACTGTACAAAGCAAATCACAATAACTGGTAATTGCAAAGGCATCAGTTCCACATTCTATATCAAAACATTTAAACATGACCATGAAGACATTCACAACTCGCAAAATCAAAATGGAAAACGACACAGTATCGAATAAGGGGTAAATCATGACTTCTATGGTTAACATAAAATCTATATTGTAAACATGCTTAAGCCATTAAAATTACTTTTGTATAATAATATTCTCCTAATTAGTTATTTATCCACTATAAGTATGGCATAAAGATAAACTAAGAGCTACCAACTTTCTACCCTAGTGGGTTTCACATTAATGTCCTTTACCGATTATGAACAACCCTAAAACCACCTAATACTATAATGAATGCAAAACATAACAATTGTATAAAAATACTAGATGTATATTTAGTTTATCTGGAAGAATCTACAACATAATCACTTATCCTTTTTTAAGATAGAATGTAAACTAGACCTTAACCGGCAAGGGATTTCCTTATTAAGGTTCAATTACCTTGTTCTCCTAACTATAAGAGTGCATTTCCAACGATTAATGCTCTTGGGAAAAGTAACTATATCAATTGTAAGGGGCACAACTGTCATCTTATTATAACTAAGTCAACCATCTTTCTTTAAATCTTTTAAACAATATGAGCTATCTAATTTTATCTATAATAATAATTTTACACAAATAACCTACTAATTATGAATCAATCAATATCGCTATTGAACTCGTTTACTTAATCATCTAATGAAAACAATAAACAATAATATACAAGGACACAAGTATTCTTGCAATAACCACCTACAACTAAACAATCATTCCAATCAAGAAAATATTAAAATTGCTACAACACTAGAGTTATTTCAATTATTCAATTCACAAAATAGTTTCTCTAGCCAACTATTAGGTACTACAACAATAAACACTATATTCATTGAAATATAAAATGATAGATAACACATGGAACTTTACACACTAAATAATTCTAAAAGAAAGTATATTCAATAATCAAATCCACTACTCATGTTTATAACCAAAGACAAGACTCCTACAAATGATACTTATTCCAATTTAGACCAATACAAAATTAGCACAGACAAACCTATTGCATAACAAATCACAATTCCATCATTTAAAATCTATTCTAAATCATAAAGTTCATGAAATATCTCTAATTAAATCCATGGAAATAATCTATTACCTAACATTAAATCTTTAAGTTTTGATCTACGAAAATATTTAATTAAATATTTCAAATCTAACCTATGGTAACAATCAATTTCCAACATTAAATATCTTACCAAATTAATTCTACCAAAATTCGAAATTCTAAGTTTCATTACTTGTTAAAAATTAAAAATTAAAGAATGGCAACTAAAATTTCTAGGATTACTTAAACACAAAATAAACTTTGAAATTAAAACATTAAACTAAAACTATTAAAACCATTATAAATCAAATATTTTTTTTTTTTTGTAACAATATCTATTCTCTTGCTTTTTTAATTCTTTTTCCAAATAGATTATTCTACAAATCTGATTTTTCTAATATTGAGAAAATCTATTTTAAAAAAATAAAAATTCAAATCATTTCTAAATTAAAAAATAGATTAATAAAATAATTATTAAGTTCATAATCCACTTACAATCAATTGTTTTCTAACGTCTATTCTTTCATTTCTAATTATAGATTAACTAAAAATGATAATTTCAATCAAAATTTAAACAATATAAATTTTATCATCATATTTAATTAATTATATATATATACACACATATACATATATGTGTATATACCAAAATAAAAGAATATTAAATCTTCTTATTACTATTGCAAAAATAAAAACACAGTATAATACTGAATATCTCCTAGAATATATACACATACATACATACATATATATATATATATATATATAGATAGATATTAAAGCTGCCAAAATTTTAATTTTAAAACTGCCACATAAAATTATATATATATATATATATCCCAAAAACATAAAAAATCCGCACCACAGAACTTACGCGGGAAGCCAACAAAGGGGCTTCGGACTGTGTAAACAGTCGTCCGACCTCCAAATGTGGGGGTAGTGTTGCCTTTGGCAGCACTCCCTTCACACATTTGTTGAGGACGCTGTCATCGACAATATTCCCTCCATGAATGGAAGGGGGTACGGTCGGGGATAGGATCCCCACCAAAACAAAGAAAACCACTAACACCAAGAGAAATGCAAACCCCTGCTAAAAAGAATTAACCGAGTACAGAAGAAATTTCACCATACATTTGAATGCCCCAGTAAATTTAACAAATACAAAAATATATATATATTGAAACATATGCATCTAAATGGGAAGAATTGGGTATAGCCAAATGCACAAAAATTTTCAGATAGAACAAAACAAATTGGGGAAATGCAAGGAAAGCAAGAGAGGATCTGATTTGGCAAAGACAATTTACAAAGGATCTTGGCTGAGAAGTTTACAATGGATAGAAAGAAAAGAAATTTTGATTATTCTCAACTAGAATCCAATATAAAATACATAGGGCAGGAAACGAATGGAAGGAGAAACCTACAGGCTGATATACATTTAAGAGAATTGGATTTCACAAACAAAAATTCCAAAATTCATAGTAATCATAAAGAAATCTTAATTTTCTTTTTTAAACTAAAAATTTATAGAGATCTTTTTGCGGATTTTAAAAATACCTGGAGTCCTTCGCTTAATTTGATTTGATGATGAAGTGTCACGTTGAGCGTATCCAACTGGCTTCAACCTTCAACAATCCGGAGATCTAAAACGCCCGCAAAATAATTTCGAGAACAATGCCCAACATAAAACTAAAATCTAAATTCCTCTAAACATAAATTCGAAGAAAAACACAAAGGATTTAATTCTCAGAAAAAATTTCACCATTTTTTAGTTGCAGACAGAAAATTCATTTTTTTTTTGTCCTTGCTTTTTTGAAAAAGCACTATTTGGATACAAATTTTAAAAAAAGCAAAAATCAAAACTTTCCATGAAGTTATTGACATATTTTTCCATGCAAATGCCACTTGCCACAATTTCCTTCCTGTTTCTTATTTTGAAAAAGGCATTTTCCTCAATTAACTAATTACACTATTTTATGCAACCATTTAATATTTAATTCCTTTTAAATAAAAGTTGACTTTCGAAAAACAATCAAATAACATTAAAATAAATAAAACACATTTAACTTAGCCACCTTTAAAATTCAAATTTAATATTAAATTACTCTTTAATAATAATATCAATCACACTAATAATTTCTATGAATTACTTTTAAATAACCAATAAAATAAATTATTAACTTCTATTGATTTAAATTAAATGATAATTCACATTTCACAATAATAATAAATGCTAATGCACACAAATATTTTCCAAAAGAATTGATACCATTTTCAACATTGAACATTTAGTTACTCAATACTTCGCACCATAGGATAGTATTTAAATTAAAATAATAATACATTAGTCAAAGCCATAAACACAACTTTTGCAACATTATAAAACTCATGAAATTAAATCACTTAAATTAAAATCATACCCATACGAATGAAGTACATATAAGACATGAATGATCACTAGACCAACCACTAACACAGATGGGGGTACTTTCTTATTCACTCCCTAACCATTTCAAACCATTGGGTATATAGGGCGCGCTTAGAACCAACAATGCGGGTGGAGTCAACACCCAGTACCTGCATTTCTGCATAACACCAAACATCAAACAACATATACATACATATGTATATAACTCATAATCAAACATATTGTGAAAGAGAGTTGTGGTGAGATAGGGCGCTCACGGATGAGAGATGCCACCTCGTCTCCTTCACCTGAATCAAATACAATAATCAAAATTTAAGTATCACATCATCAATATAACACACTCAGTAACATCATCATAACATAAGTATCCCACACATAAGTCCAACTATCAAAAGCAAATAAACATAACTATTTGCCATGCCAAACACATGGCCGAAAAGATGTCTAACAAAGTATCCAATAAGCATCAAACATAATCAGAAACCACATAGAATAAAAACACACACAAAGCAGTATCAAAAGTATCAGTAACATGAGAGGCACTATAGTGGTAGGGTCTTTATCTTTATACTCCAATATTCATAGTTGTCTCTATAAACAACAAAAGATAGAATGGAAAATTTCCACCATTTGTCATGATATTTCTTGGAGAGAACTATTATCTTGCTTCCTACACAAAAAAATTACTTCTGCAACCTGATATGATAGCAATTCAAAGATTAAGAATTATAACAACACTAATATTATACTAAAGAAAAAATAACTTTTTTTACATAATATAAAATAAAGACAATATATTATTTCTTCATATATAAAATTAAATTACAATCAACTATATTTAAAGACAATTGAAATACTAAATACGATCAAATAAAGATCAGATAAAAAAAAAACTATAAAACTATTAAATCTAAAAAAACTAAAGCTAAAACTAAAAGCAAGACAGTACAAACATGCTGCTTAAAAAAACAAAAAAAATGTTGTAAGAAAACTAAAGGCCAAAGCTAAAAAAAAAACTACACGGTATACAAACTATTGTTTTATTAAAAAACAAAAAAAAAATCGCATGATCGTGAGAATTGGCCATGCATATCTTCAGTTGGTAGGGTGTCAAGTTTTTGAATGTTGATGATCGCTTGGGAAGGACATGATCTCTCTATTTCAGAGGCATTAACCCTTTTGGAGGTCAACTAATCCTCCTTGAATGCCAATCTATTTCACATGGCTTTCAATTCATTCTTATGGAGGTCATGTGAGCTTGACATAAGTATTCTCTATTTGGAACCAAACTCTTGCACGTGTGCAAATCGTGAATGAATAGTGGAAAATTATACTCTAAACCCTTACACATGAAGCTAAAGAAAGCCTATGTGAGTCTTTTGAAGTGTGAAAATTACTTTTGACCTCTCTAGAACATGTCTTCATATCATGGAACGTATCGCTCAACCTTTGTTGCAGACTTGTGGAAATTAGGGCATTGATCCAGTCGTGGAGTATCTTTAACCTTGCACAGTCAAGGGAAAAATATTTTGTTTAGGTATTTGTGGCACAACAATTTTGTTCTTTTCATGTTTTAAAGTGTGAAGAATACCCCATGTATACCTGCATGTATATATTTGTTGCAGCAAATCTCCTTATTTCAATCAATTTATGTCTACATATTACTCTCCCTAGGTCATAAAGCAAGGTGGCAAGGATTTTTTTCTTGATAGGACATGGTTCATTCTGCAGAGGAGGCAAAGCGGAGGAGCTCTATAGTGATTGGAAGAATTTTGACTATTTACTAATTTTAGTTGAGAAATTGAAAATAGTTTACATTCAAAATTTGAAGATGCAACTAAAACAAGATTCATAGTGCTCCAAATCTACTTTCATTTTATTTGAATAATCTAGAAAATATGGATCCCAACACAAAGTCTTGTTAGTTACCCATTTAAAATCATTTATTCACTAATATGATGGTATACATTCATAATAATCCCCATTGAATGACAACCATCAAATATTCATGTGACTTCTCACAAGCCTAAGAGACTTTTTAAGATATACAAACGTATTTTCATATATAGCTTTGGTAAAAAGATTAGCTATTTGATCCTCTATTTTGCAATAAGGAAGATGAATCACTTGTTGGATGAGATGCTTGATATAATGGTGATAGACTTCTATATGTTTTATGAAATCATGAAATATTAGATTCTTGGACAACATAATGGCACTTTGATTGTCACATTGAAGTAAAGAAGGCCCTCTTTGATGTTTTTTGAGTACAGAAAGAATAGCTCGCAACCAAGTTATTTCTTTAGTTGCCTCATTCATTGTAGTATATTCAACCTCTCTAGTTGATAAAACAATAATAGATTGCATATTACTACACCATGAAATGGGACCAAAATCAAAAGAGAAAATATAATGTGTAGATTTTTTGATCATATATGCAACCTGCCTAATCTAAATTAGAATACCCAATAGTTGTAGATCTCCATTAAAAGAAAGAGAAACAAAAAAAAGTAAATTTTGAGTGCTAAGATTAAAATATCATGTATTCAATAATATTTATAATGGACATGCAAGAGAAGTGGTGTGGAAGGTGTGAGATAGCTGCAGGCGGTTGGTCCATGCTAAAGTATAATTAATTAATTTATTCTAACAATTCCTTACCATTCCTTATTCCATTTAAGATCCAAAACCAATCAAATTTCATTCTTTCACAACACATATGTTAACATTCTTATGTGATTTAGAAAACAATTATTCCATATTCCATTCTTCGACTTCTACTAACTTTTAAATTGGAGAATGAAAGTGTCCTTGCTTTAGATCCCACTTTTTGAGAACACCAATGAATATTCCCCCTTCATTTTGAGATTCTGGTTGTAAGATCATATAATATATGGGGAATTGTATGTCCCTCTATATGAATCGACTTGCAATGTAATGGGTTCCTATCATCACTCAAGCATTTGTAGGCCAAATTTGTGATTTAGAGCTTATTGCCATTTCCATGGTCATCAATGTCATTTGGGGATTCAATTATGGTCTTTTGGTATGTCCTCTCCAGCACTAGTATTGTACTATTTTATAGTCATACCATTTTATTTCAACTTTCAATATTCAATACACCTTTTATCTGACCATTTGGTTGTGTAGTTGGGACTAAGAAGTTCCCTCCAAACTCTTTGTGGACAAGCTTTCGAAACTCAATGATATAGCATGCTAGGAGTATACGTGCAATGCTCATGGATTATTGTTGCCAGCATTGCATAAATATATTTCTACTTGTATATATTTTCCTCTCCTATCCTCAAGTTGTTAAGTAGAGGATATAGCTGAATTAATAGGCAAAGTGGTCATCAAGTGCATCCCCATGCATTCTTCACTGGTTCTTTGGTGGATAACTACTTGGTATCTTCAAGACCAATTAAAAAACATGGCCATTTCCTACACAACAAGTGTGACTCTAATACTCCATTTTTTGATGTGTTGGGTATTTACAGTGAAGCTGGGTTGAGGCCTTGGAGGTGCAGTTGCATCAATGAATTTAGCATGGTGCCACCCTTCAGTTGCCCTATTCCTCTATATTATCTTTGGTGGCTATCCCCTTACATGTGTAGGATTTTCTTTGGATGCATTCTCTCACTTTTTCCCCTACCTAAAATTGATAGTGGGTTTAGAACTCATGTTATGGTAATTGGACTCTTTATACTGTAAATTTCTAAATTGTTGATTATAATGGTAAGATGGTTTTAGGCCTCCTACTTCCTAATTTTTTACTTAATTTTAACTAATTCCTTATCTTTCTCAAATAGTATTGAGATATGGTATCAAAGATTGATATTATTACTCACATTCAAGCTCCAAAACCTCAAAGTAACAAATGCCTCATTTTCTATTTGGTATAAACTCAACCAATAGTTTCAATGGCTTAGGATGATGGTGAATGGTCTATTACCCCACTATATTGACATGATCAATTGATCCCGAAGAATATTAAAATTTGAAACATTGCTATCAAAATCAACAATATAATTTTTATTTTTCACAACTTTCTTCCTGAGTTGGCAACCTCATTTTCTACCATATCCAAACAATCTTAGTAGGAACCTCATTTTCTAGCATATCCAAACAATCTTAGTAGGAACCTCATTTTCTACCATTTCTAAAAATTTAAATTAGTATCTCAACTAACTATTTCTTTTCCAATCTTATGAAAATATAATGTAGTGTGAGGGTGTCAAATGAGCTTGGAGCTAGAAATGACAAAGCAATCAAATTTTTTGAAGTTGTCTTGAAGCAACTACTCTTGTGATAGGGATTGCAATTTTCATCCTTATTATTATATTCCAAAATAGATTTTCTTCTTTATTCACATAAAGTGCCAAGATGAGATACATAATTTTTCTTACCATTCCATGCTTCTTGTGTAATTTTGTCCTTAACACTCTTTGTATGACTTATGTTCAAAATGCATACTGCACATGCTACTACTTCTGCCCAAAAATCATTGGACAAGTTTCTGGACTTCAACATACTCCTCACCATTTCCATTAGGGTTCTATTATTCCTCTCTACTACTCCATTTTGTTGTGGTCTATACCTTGTTGTGAAGTATTTCTTAATCCCATGATGCCTACAAAAATCTAGAAATTCATTAGAACTAAATTCACCACCCCTATCAAATCTAAGTAACTTAATGAATAGTCCACTTTTCTTTTTCCACCATAGCTTTGAAATCCTTGAATTTTTTCAAGGCTTCAGACTTCTACTTGAGAAAGTATATCGAGGTTTTCCTTATAAAATCATCAATGAATGTTAGAAACTATATAATTTCACCTAAAGACAAAGTTTACATTGGTCCACATATATCAATGTGAACTAACTCTGATGGTGGACCCTTTCTATGTTTTAAATCCCTACAAGAAAACTTTCTCTATGTTGTTTTTCCAATATAAAACTCTCACATGAACTAGTTGAATTTGTTGCATATTCTTTAGTGCCATCTAAATTAAAAAGAAAATTGGATGATAAAAGTGAGCAATGTATATTTATTGGTTATAGTGAGCAATAAAAAGCTTGCAGATTGTATAAACCCATTTCAAATAAAATTATTACTAGTAGGGATTCCAAATTTAAGGAGGAAGAATCATGGGATGGAAACGTTGATAGTATAGTTACAAAAGGAGCGCCAATACCTCATAGTGAAGAAGAACAAGATGGTCAATTAAATCAAGTAGAACCAAGCACTCCACCAAGAAATCTTGTGCAAGGTCAACCATCAGGTCATGTAGAGCATCCTACTCCTAATTCAAATGTAAGAAATAAGTCAAATCGTACACTTGCCTCATTAAAAGGTAAGAAAATGAGAATTTTGAAAGAGATATATGATCAAGAAGAAGAAAAATTAGATTATGCTCAAATTTTACTTTATTCTCTTATGACCATGTGTGTTTTGAAGAAGTTTATGAGCCTAGTTTTTGGTCCAATTTTTGATAGAATCTATATTTTATTTGTTGGCAATTGTCATGGACTTTGATGTTAAATTTTGATATTTTCATAATGTTTCCCTCAAACCATAGACATTGGGCTTAATCTTATTTCTGCAAGTTTTAATGACATTGGCATATTATGTGTATTATCTATATTGATTTTGCATCTGGTTAATGAATGTTCCTTAAGGTGGTTATAGATATGTAGTTATTGTGTGTACTAACATTACCATGCAAATTTAATTTGAGGATGCTAAGTTGAGGAAGACACCACTAGCTGGGCATGCACCATAACGTCCAGTAAAGGAATCGCTCAAGGTCAAAGGAGGTTGATGAAAAAAGATTCCTCATGCAACTAAATGTAATCACCTTGTAGTGGAATTTAATGATTGAGAAAACGTGGGCATTACTGCTATGCTAAATCTACATTTGGACCTACATGTCTGACTAGATTCCATGCATGCATAACTGCCACTGCTCCACTTTCTTTGTTTTCCCTAAATGTCATCCTCCCAGTCGTGGAGTTGATTTCCTTGTCTAGTCGATAGTATAAATAAAGACCTGATGCTCCTTCTTTAGGATTTGCACAATTGGATATTGTTCTTGCATTCTCAAATTTTCAATAATACAGATGCATTACTCTCTTTTGTACTCATGATTTATAGTGAATAAAATAAAGTTTCGATTTCGAGCATCTGAGTTCTCATTAGTTTTAGAGGATACTTATCCAAGGGGGCCCACTTGGTGAGTAATTCATCCTCTTAGTTTAGTATTAGTTTAGTATTATATTTTTTTTAGTAATTAGTTAGAATTCTAGCACTGATTGTTCTTGTAGCCATTAGAATTCCATTATGTGACCGTTCTTGCAGCCAAAGTAGACAAAGTAGTGCCCAGTTTGTTGCTCATATTTTCATTCCTACTACACATTTTAGTTTGATATAGTTTTTGATTGATGATTGGCATTTATGGTATTCCCTTCTAAGCAATTTACTTTTAGTATTGTGAGTTCTTTAGCTATAGAATGAAAATGGCTACTTTGGGTTCCTAGTGTACATACTGTGTTGACGCATTTCAAGTTCATGTCCCTAGGTTGACAAGTTAAATACACCTTCATGATGATTGAAAAAGCTATGCAGGTTAGATGTCCAATATCTGAATCATGGTTGTAAGGGCTTAGTTATTAAATCATTGTAGGAGGCCAACATTTTTAGCGTAATTGTTGGGGGTGGTGTCAAACTAGGGAATATTTTGGAGTCATTGGTAGTTTTTCTTGTTGTAGTGTTTTTGGAAGTTGTTCTTAGTATATCCTCATTTAGAAAGTAATGACCCCCATTATTCTTTACCAATTCTTTGTGTGAACTGGTTGATAGTGAGTGATACCACATGCATAGAGGAAGGAGAAGGGATTCTTATGGGAGATTCCTTCCTAAAAATCATAATCCATTCTAGCTAATTGAATATCAAAACCTGCCAAGAGAAGAAAAAGAAGAAGATCCACACCCCTTTGCTGATGCATTTCCTAATCTGACTAGCTCTAAAGTCTCTTCTGAATACCAAAATCAGCTTGAGAACCCCTTTTCTTTGGAACTGCATTAAGCAAGCATGGGTGATGCAAATAGGAACAAACCTAACCAACCAACTTTTCCTTTCCCCATTGCCCATTAGAATGAAATTGACATCAAGAACATCCCTGTTTCAACACTCCCCAAGTTTTATGGACTTGTCACAGAAGATCCTGATACCTTCTTGTTTGATTTTGACATACTTTGCAAGAGTTTTGATTATACTACTGATGCCCATAGGCTTAATCTATTTCCTACCACTCTAAAAGAGGTTGCATTAAGATAGTTCATGAGCCTAGGCAGAGATATTGCGGAAACTTGGGAAGGCATGAAGACAAAAATCCTTGAGAAATACAAGGAATATTGTAGGGAAATGACATGAGAGGAGGTGACATTTTTAGGATGCAACAAAAGGAAGATGAGATCCTGGAGGATTATATTGCAAGGTTTATGTTCTTACTACAAAAATATCCACACCATACATTTAATGAAGACTCACAAAAGTTTATTTTCCTAAGAGAAATCAATGATAGTTGCACTGATGCCTTGGACCTCATGGGAGGAGGAGATATCCCCCAAGTTCCTTGGGAAGATATCAAGAAAATATGCCAAAACTACTCTAGGGTAGCTTCAAAGAAAGGGAGAGCTTACCAATCTTCCATGGGTAAGTCAACTACCGATGGAGTTTCAAGAATGAAGATTACTCATTTGATGGAAAACTTCAAGCAAGACATTATAAATAATCTAGCTACTCAACTAGATACACTTCAGGCCAAGAAGAAGCAAGAGGAGGCAAAGGAAATGTTGATAGATTTCCCCCACAATAGACAAAAGAAGAGGGATTGTAGATGCAAGATGGTAGCTAATCTTGAAAGAAAGCAGATTCCACCTGAGTTCAAACCAATCTAGATTGAAGAATACCAATTCTACTATGTTGCACAAAGGAATCCTTAGGCTCCAAGACAAGGTATGCCACTAGATCCACTATCTTATGTTGGGCCATATTTGAATTCATATTCATCTAGTGGCCAATGGCAGCCTCCATATCTATCCAGCTATGGAGGATATCCACCACAGCCTTAGAGTAACCCTCCAAATGCTTGGCCTAATCATCAAAACTCTCCACCCTAGTGGTAGCAACCTCAGGGGAATTGGCAACAATTTCAAGGGCATTCACAACCACCTCCTAGAAATTGGCAGCAAACAAATCAATGGAGGGGAGGACATCAATGGCCTGGATAGAAAACCAATTACATGCAACCACCTTCTCAACCATAGTAGCTTGCTATAATACCTCCCCCTACTAATCCAAGATCAAATGCACCTAAACCTACTCAACTACTAGCTCATCCCATACCCAATCCAAATAATAAACCACAGTAGCAGCCTACATACTCTGGTGATTCAAATCAATTGCATGCACATGTTGTGAGTGTAAGTGACATCCACTTGCATTCAGGAACTACTCTACCAGCCCCTTCCAATCCAATTATCACTGAGCTTCCTATGGAAGAGGAGGAGGAACCTCTAAATGATCTCATTCAGCCAAGTGTAACTAAAAATCTTGAACTAGTCCAAGTCAAGCAAACTAAACAATAAACACCATTTCCTAAGAGATTGGAAGTTTCCAAGAAGAAGGAAGAAAAATATGATACAAATTTTGACATCTTGGATCAACTAAAGCACATATGTGTCCAGATACCTCTATTTTAGGCCATAAAGGATGTCCCAATTTATGGTAAGGAAATCAAGGAAGCATGCCTCAAGAAGCCAGGTAGGAAAAAGAAAGACCCCAATATAGTTCATGTGGTGGGATCGCTAGTTGACATCATGCTGGGAAAAGTAACTATCCCCAAGTATAATGACCCAGATAGTACTGTGGTAGCAATTGTTATAAATGGGATCCAAATTAAGAATGCTCTAATTGATTTAGGGGCAGCAATAATTGTAATGACCAATGGCATCCTGCAACAACTAAATGTTGCAAGCATGAGATCTACTCCTATTGTCTTACAGTTTTCTAATAGCTCTACTATTAAGCCTGATGGTGTAGTAATGAATCTTGTGGTAGTTTTAGACTACTGGGAGTACCCAATAAACTTTATGATTATTTCTCCTAAAGCTATACTAGGAAGGTATCCCATTATTCTTGGAAGACCCTGGTTAGCAACTGCAGATGCATACATTGGATGTTGGTCAGGTGACATGACCATTTCATATGGGAAGAGCACTAAAATTTTTGTTCTCTATCATCCTACTCAACCATCTTATGATGAAGATAATCCTGTATGGCCACATGGTGAAGAGGCTGAGGAATTTAATTCTATGGCACAACTTATGATGTTAAGTAGAAGCTTTTTCTTACAGCTCCAAGATGAGGATGAGGTATTGGCTAACATCATTCTGAACCATTGTGAAGTGGATGAAGCATCATCTTCTCATTCTGCTACTCCAGTCAAGACACTTCTGCCTGCTCTTCTTGCAGCCACTGTTCCTACAGACGTTCTTCCTATAGCCACTATTCCTATAGATAAACTTTTTGCAACAACAAGTATGTCCTATACATTACTTCCATATGAACTAAAGGTACCATGTATTAATGAAGCATCCATGATAGAGTTAACTACACAATGACAAGTGTCAAAAGGAAAATATTTGAATGTTAATAGTAAATTAAGTGAGGAACAACAATTATTATTGGAAAACTTATTAAGGACCCATCAACATGCATTTGCATGGGATTATCATGATATGAAGGGATTGGACCCTAAAATTTGTACACATAGAATTTACATTAGAGATGATTGCACCCCAGTAAGACAACCACAAAGAAGAATTAACCCTACACTAAGAGAAATTGTAAAAGGGGAACTACAAAAATTACTAGATGTAGGATTTATCTACCCCATTTCAGATAGTTAGTGGGTGTCTCCATTAGTGATTGTACCTAAAAAATGAGGGAAATGGTGAGTTTTTGTTGATTGCAGGGAACTTAATGCTACCACTAAGAAGGACCACTTTCCCTTACCCTTCATTGATCAAGTTTTGGACACAGTTGTAAGAAAGCACTAATTTTATTTTCTATATGGATTCAACGGCTACAACTAGATCCAAATTGCACTAGAGGACTAGGAGAATACCATATTTACTTGTCCATGGGGGACCTATTCCTATTCGGTACTCCCATTTGGCTTATGCAATGCACCTGCAACCTTTTAGAAGGCAGTCATTAGCATATTCTCAGACATTTCTCATGATTGCATGAAATTTTATATAGATGACTTTACCACTTATGGTGTTGATTTTAATCAAGCCTTGGAAAATATTAGGAGAGTCCTACATAGATGTGAAGACCAAAACATGTCCTTAAATAGAGAAAAGTGCTTCATGATGATGCAGGAAGGTGTAGTTCTTGGCCACTACATCTCCCACAAGGGAATTCAAGTAGATCCTACAAATATTGAGGGAATCAAAAATCTTCCCACACCTACAAAAAAGAAGGATGTTAGGAGTTTCTTGGGTCATGCAGGATATTATAGGTGTTTCATCAAGGATTTTAGCAAGGTAGCAGCACCATTGTATACTCTTCTCACTAAAGATGTTGAATTCCAGTGGACTAAAGCTTGTGACAAGGCATTTTTTGACTTGAAGGAAAATTTGACTCATGCTCTTGTACTTATAGGGCCTAATTGGGAACTTCCTTTCCATATCCACACTGATGCATCAAATTATGCCATAGGAATAGTCTTAGGATAGAAAGAAGGAGCTATTGAAAATTCCATTTACTTTGTCAGCAACAATTACAAGGAGCTAAACTCAATTATACAGTGTCATAGAAAGAAATGTTGGTAGTAATCTATGCACTGAACAAATTCAGACATTACATAACGAGTTACCAAATCTTTGTGCACACTGATCATGCGACCATTAGATATCTCATGAATAAACCTTTGATCATAGGTAGGTTGGAAAGATGGTTATTATTGATGCGGGAGTTTGATATAACCATTGTGGATAAGCCAGGGAAGGCCAATGTTATTGCAGATTTTCTTTCAAGGCTGACTACATCAGAAGCCAATCAACCCATAGATGACTCTTTTCCTGACGAGCATCTATTCTTCGTTAGTATAAAAACACCCTAGTATGCTGACATAACCAATTATTTGGTCACAAGTAGAGTTCCTTCTCACTTCTCTCCAAAAGAGAAAAATATTTTCCTTTCTCCTAGATTGTTGGATGTTTGTTTTATACTGGACCAAACCATGTCATGAGGAGATGTGTCAGAGAAGATGAGACATATGACATTTTGCATGCATTCCACAATGAACCATGTGGAGGAAAATTTGCATCCAAGAGGACAAAAATGAAGATTTTGAACACAAGATATTACTAGTCAACAATCCACAAAAATGCAAGAAGGTATACTAGAAAATGTGATAGATGTCAAAGAATGGACAAACCAACTAGATCTGATGAGATGTCACTTTGCACTCAGGTAGTAATCACTCCCTTTGACAAGTGGGGATTGTATTTTTTGGGACCCATTGACCCTCCATCAAATGGTAAGTCTTATATCTTGGTATGCACTGATTATGTGACAAAGTGGGTAGAAGTTAAGGCCATGAAGTATGCAAGAGATAAGAAGGTTGCAAAATTTCTTTATGAGCATATTTTCATAAGATATGGAGTTCCAAGAGAAATAGTGACTGATCAAGGGGCTAAATTCACATCAACCCTTGTTGTAGCACTAGTTAATGAGTACAACATAAGGCATGGGAAGTCTACTCCTCATCACCCCCAGGCTAATGGCCAAGTTGAGGTGACCAACAAAGAAATTGAAGCCATTCTAACCAAAATGGTAGCTATTCATAGAAAATATTGGGCAAACAGATTACCAGAAGTTGTTTGGGCCTATAGGAAAACCTACAAAACAACTATAGGCTTCATTCCATTTGAGTTGTATGGAAAGATGGCCATGATGCCCTTTTTATTTGAATATAAGACTCTTTGGACTGTAGTAGATTTGGAGATGGATATTTTTGAGGCACAAAGAGAAAGAATAATGCAACTAAATGCTTTAGACGAGATAAGGAGAGCAGCCCTACATCATACAGAGGTAGTACAGAATTAGAGAATCAAATGGTATGAAAAATATATAAAGAATAAGAAATTCCAACCAAGATATTGGGCCCTACTCTATGACTCAAGATATTAGGACAATGCAGGAAAATTGCAGACAAGGTGGTTAGGACCATATCAAGTTGTTGAGGTCTTTCCTAATGGAGTTGTTCAACTTACTATCATTGACCCTCTTAGATTCAAGTTACTTGTCAATGGTCATCACCTCAGATTATATCACAAGCCAACTTCCAAAGAAGAGTTTATGCAGCAATTCACCCAACATTAAGCACTCGAGCTTCCTGCAGCTGAAGGAAGTGGACCTAGTGTCCCTCCTTTTGGCTAATTAAGGTATGTACTTATCATAATAAAGACTTCCACTCTTGTGGAAGTCCATTTCTTCACCCATACACCCATTCACCCATCCATCACCACCTTTCTCTCTCTTCCATCACTTCATTCGACCTCACCTCATCCCACTTCATTCTCATTAATTCTCAATTTATTCCCTAAAAAGGCAAATGGTACTTTCTCCACGATCTTTGCAAAAAATCCTCCACACATTTAGGTATGTGTGCATTAATTGCTATCTTTTAATCATCTTTTAATTGCATTCATTTAATCATTGTACATTAGTATAGACATTCACATAACATGTCATTATTCCTTGTCAAATCACCACTCCCATCTCCCATGTGCGAACACATGTCCAAATTTAGGTTGGGAGGGGGAAAGGAAAAGATGCAAATATATTGCCCATGTGTCAATTTATGCTAGGCCATGTCAGAAAATTTAAAATGAGTTGATTTGAAATCTGAGTGAAAGGATGGCTCAAATGTGTGAAGTGACACTAACTACAGCCACCATTTCTTCTCATCATAATTCTCCTTTATCACTCCTTTTCTTTCCATTATTGACCTTGCCGTAATCTTGAGTTGCAAGAAAAAAGGTAAAACAAAAGAAAGGAAAAATTCAATTGATATTGGCACTAGAAATTTAGTAGGCATTGCAGGAAGGTGTTTGGCTTTTAGACAAGAAATATAGGAAAGAAATTTTGCAAAGTGATAGTTGATTGCAGACATTGGGAGGAGGGATAATTCAAAATGAGCCCTCGGTTCATGATGTTTTATTATAGAATGCACAATGCCTAACCAAATTTAGAAACTGTGGATGGTTAGATTACTTCTTGAAGCTGGATGGCTTTGATGAAAGCATTGCACTAGAATTCGCCCAGCCACTTTTTGAAGGAAAAGCCACAATAAAAGGGTTGGAGGTTATGTAAATTAAGGAAAGAATTGTAGTGGTTATAGGGTTACCTACTGATGGTGAACATTACCCTACCCCCAGAGACACCAGGTCAGCTAGGGCTGAATTTATAGTACATGGTGACCCTCCAATCAAATGGATAAACAGGGTACAAAAAGAAACTCTTTGCCTAAACCATTGAAGTAGGCAACCGTCTACATTATAAGGTATCTCACCTATGAAGGTCATTTGTTGAACTTGCATTTAGTACATTTCAAAGTCTTGAGTCACATGAGGCACTGAAGGAGAATGAATGTGCCTAACATGTTATACAATCTTCTCTCAATCATGGCAACTGAGACCTAGAAAGGTAGGGACAATTATGTTTCCCACCATTGTATGATTAAATTGTAAGTTCAAAAGTCTCTGCATGATGTTTCTAGAATGACCTGGGTAGAAT
This sequence comes from Sequoia sempervirens, assembly GCA_007258455.2. Classification (NCBI taxonomy): domain Eukaryota; kingdom Viridiplantae; phylum Streptophyta; class Pinopsida; order Cupressales; family Cupressaceae; genus Sequoia; species Sequoia sempervirens. Next base: position 236,819,747 of record VDFB02000013.1, read on the forward strand.
TTATAAATGTTGATCAAATTAGACCTGAGCACTTGCAACCTAGGGTTTTTCCTCAACCTCATAAGTCTAGCAGGAGATTGAACACGGCTAAAGCCGCTCTTGGTGCTTCAACCTTTGGCCTACGCCCTAGTGTAAACCCTCCTAAAGTACAAGAAACCATACAAATTAGTTCTTCTAGAATAGAACACTCGAAAAAATAAAGCTCCTCCTCAGATTATGATGATGACATTCCACTTGGCACCCTAATGAAAACTAGGGCACATAAGAGAGAAGTAGAAAAGAGAAAAGAAAAGGAAAAAAAGTAGCCAATAGAAAGAAAGGTTCCAAGTTCTAAGAAGAGGAAGGTTTACATTGTTCATCCTACAACCAAAGAAAAATGTGAGACCTCTCAAGAAATCAAGACCAGTTGGGCCAACGATTGGTATGCCTCCATAGGAAAGCCCTAAGCCTAGAAATACATCACATGAGGACCCTAAATCTTGAATGGAGGAGGAGAATGTCGAAGAAGAAGACATGTTTGAAAGAACAACAAACATATCACTGGTTGATCTTGCTAACATTGTAGAAGAGTTTGAGGAAAATCAGGATTTCCTACAACATGAGCAAGAAGTCCTACAGCAAGAGGTCCTGCAGCAATAGCCAGAACAAGAACAGGAGATCCTTCAGTAAGAAGTGGAAGAAGAAACAATACCCATGTAGCCAGAGACAATTGGATAGCCCGATTCCATGTAGATAGTACTATATGAGGAGCAACCATTGACACAAATATTGGTAGGAATTCATAATCCTCCTAATTTACAGCACATATGGAATTTTTTAATTTATGGAAAGAAATACAAAGGAGGGAGGAAGAATGGAAAAATTAAAAATAGAAATTGAAAAAGGAGATACAAAAGAGGGATGAGGATATTGAAGATAAGGATGCAGAAATTGCCACCTTGAAGAAGAGGGTGGATGATATGGCAACCTTGGTACCATAGATCTTGGAATGTAGGACCCTTCCAAGAGTCTATGCTCTACACCTGAAAGAGAAATATCTCTCTTTTAAGCTATCAAGGATTGTCTCAAGTTTGAATCCTTCTATTGACACTCCTAATGAATATTTCAATGCTTATTGAATTTCCTCCCTTGAAATAAAGAATTTGTTGTGTGAGTTTTATTTTCATAATTATGTTGTAACTCAAGACCATGATTGGAATTTGTTGTTGTATGTTGGGGATGTCCAATTAAGTGAATTTATGTCTTGGGTACAAAATGAGATTAGTTGGGAACAACATGGGGCTTATAAGAAATTAGAGTCTAACATCCCTCTACCCATTAGGGTTGAATCAAGCAACCCAAAGGATATTTACAAAGAATGACACATAATGCTTCTCATACCTAGTTATGGCAATAGGATTATGCCTTGGATTGAGGTAGTTTACAAGGAGTATGAGGTAAAGGTAGCAACAAAGGAGGAAACTATGAGAAAATACCTATCACAATAATGGAATAGCCTAACTCATGAGCTGAAGCAAGTTGAACCTCATTCCATCCACAATTATGTTGCAATACTAAAAAGGATTGATGGGTATATTCAGATTGGGAGAACGAAGGAGTGATTTTGTCTTCCCTTGACTTTCCAGCCACCCATTCTCATGTGGCCCATGCCAAACTTCAGGTTCTACCAATATGACAATGTTGCACAAAAATAGAGACGGAGCAAATTGGAGAGATTAGGAGGATTCTATTGGGATCCTGATTCACACACAACAACCACTGATGTTGGACAACTATCAATTGCAAATTTTAGAGCTTTGACCAAGCAGAAGAACAACCCTTCCCCTGCTGGAGGACCAACAAAACATTAGGTTGGGGGGAGTGATGACCCTAGTTTTTGGTCTAATTTTGGGTAGAATCTATACTTTATTTGCTAGAAATTTTCATGGAATTTGATGTTAAATGTTGATATTTTCATAATGTTTCTCTCAAACCATAGACATTGGGCTTAATCCTATTTCTACAAGTTTTAATGACATTGGCATATTATGTGGATTATCTATATTGATTTTGCATGTGGTTAATGAATGTTCCTTAAGGTGGTTATAGATATGAAGTTATTGTGTGTACTGACATTACCATGCAAATTTAATTTTAGGATGCTAAGTTAAGGAAGACACCCCCAGTTGGGCATGCACCATAACATCTAGCAAAGGAATTGCTCAAGGTCAAAGGAGTTTAATAGTAGAAGATTCCTCATGCAATTGAATGTAACCACCTTGTACTAGACTTTAATGATTGAGCAAACATAGGTGTTACTGTTGTGCTAAATTTGTGTTTGGACCTACATGTTTGACCAGATTCCATGCACGCATAACTGTTGCCGCTCCAGTTTCTTTGTTTTCCCTAAATGGCATCCTCCCAACCGTTGAGTTGACTGCCTTGTCTAGTCGATAGTATAAATAAAGACCTGATGTTCCTTCTTTAGGAGTTGCATGATTGGATATTGTACTTGCACTCTCAAGTTTTCAGTAATACAGATACATTACTCTCTTTTGTACTCATGATTTATAGTGAATGAAATAAAGTTATGAGTTCAAGCATCTAAGTTCTCATTAGTTTTAGAGGATACTTATCCAAGGGGGTCCACTTGGTGAGTAATTCATCCTCTTAGTTTAGTATTAGTTTAGTATTACTTGTTGTTTAGTAATTAGTTAGAAGTTTGGCACCGACTGTTCCTGCAGCCACTAGAATTCCATTCTGTGACTGTTCCTCTAGCCAAGGCAAACAGAGTAGTGCCCTCTTTGTTGCTCAAATTTTCATTCCTGCTACGCATTTTAGTTTAATATAGTTTTTGATTGATGATTGGCATTTATGGTATTCCCTTCTAAGCAATTTACTTGCAATATTGTGAGTTCTTTAGCTGTAGAATGAAAATGGCTACTTTGGGTTCCTAGTGTACATACTATGATGACCCATTTCAAATTCATGTCCTTGGGTTGACAAGTTAAATGCACCTTCATGATGATTGAAATAGCTATTCAAGTTAGATGTCCAATCTCTAAATCATGGTTGTAAGGGCTTAGTTATTAAATCATTGTAGGAGGCCAATAGAAGTAGTGAAACAAGATAATTGGATCAAGGAAATGGATGAAGAAATGGATTCTATTAAAAGGAACCAAACATGGGAATTAGTGGATCTACCTGAAGGTGAAGATTATATTGGAGTCAAATGGGTCTATAAGACTAAGTTCAATGTTGAAGGTAAAAATGTAAAATATAAAGCAAGGTTAGTTGCAAAAGGATTTTCACAATAGCATGGAGTTGATTATAATGAAAATTTTGCTCTAATTTCTAGAATTGATATAGTTAGGACTATTTTGGCAATAGTTGCACATAATAATTTGAAAATTTATCAAATGGATGTAAAATCAACCTTTTTGAATGATTTTCTTGAAGAAGAGGTTTATGTACAACAACCACCTAGTTATGAGGTATATGGGAATGAAAGTAAAGTGTGTAAATTGAAAAAGGAACTCTATGGGTTGAAAGAGGCACCTAGGGCTTGGTATAGTTGAATTAATTCATATTTTTTAAGTAATGGATTCAATAAAAGTAGTAGCACGAGCCCACATTATATATAAAAATTGATAAGAAAAGCCAAATTTTGGTTGTTTGATTATATCTTGGTAATTTAATTTTCATGGGTAATTTGTCTATAGACATGTTCAAGTCAGCAATGAAAAAAATTGATATGATAGATTTGGGATTGATGAAGTATTTGTTAGACATTGAAGTTGTTCAATCTGATAAAGGAATTTTTATTTATCAAAGTATACCAAGGTCATATTGAAAAAAATTATAATGTTGAATTGTAATCCAACTTTAACTCCAATTGCAACAGAGACAAAAATTGAGGAGGATAAGGGGATGAATGTTGATCCAACTTTTTTTAAAAGACTTATTGGAAGTCTAATGTATCTCATAGCTACAAGGCCAAATATCATGTATGGTGTTAGTTTGATTTTGAGGTTCATGGATTCACCTCAAGACTCTCATTGGCAAGTTGGAAAAAGGATACTAAGATATTTTGAAAGAACAACAAGATATGGAATTCTATATTCCAAAACTAATAAATTTTGATTTGATTGGTTTTGTTAGAAATCTGAAATAGGGGTATGTGCAGGATCATCATGGAAAAAATAGACCCTTAAGTGGCGAAAAATTAGAAAAATCAGAGTTAGGCAGCTGACATAAAAATTTGAATAAGTTATCTATATTATTTCAAAAATATGTTAGAATAGAATCTATAGCAAATTGAATGTAGTTTCTAAACTCCTAGGTTTATCTAAAAAAAAATCTATTTGGTGAAAATTTGAAATTTCAATGTAGTAGTACTTAAATTTCAAGGAAAAAATAAGAAGTGGGTGTTTGTCTGACCACCCTAACCACAATAAAATGATAAAAAAAAATTATAAGATTTTAGATCTAAGTAGAGAACTCATGTACGGATGTGATGAATATTTTTTTATAATTTTTTTCCAAGTAAATAATTAATTATGAATTTTTTATTACAACTTTTAAAAAATATAAAAATGCGTATGTCTAACCACCTTAACTTGGTCAAAACCTCATGAAATTCATTGTTTTTTAATCCTATACTATGTGAAGCATAGAATGTGATGCATGTTTCAGATTCAAAAAATGTGATACCATTTGAAAGGTATAGATGTTTTTCAATCAGCCTATCAATTAGGACTTTAGTCGTAGTTCAAATAGAAAATGAATAATTATTATTATTAAATTCAAAGTAAAGCATAATTTATACTGGTGGAAAGTTGAGAATCTCCTTTAAAAACCCTTTTCCTTTCATCAATTTTGGGTAAAAAAAAGTCGTCGGCCACATACCCATCATATCGCCACTTTTTGGCCCATCATGATCCTACACATACCCATAGATTTAATAACCAAGATCTTCTATGTGAGAGATAAGCTATAAAATTATAAATGAAATAACAAAATTACAAACCTGATATTCCAAGAGATGTACAAATGTCAAGATGACAAAATTACATTAGGAGCTCAAATCAAGGTGCATGTATGTAAAAGTATGCAACAATGTAAGAGAATACATGAAAATACAAGCTAGGTAGTGATTTTATATATAAGTAAGGAAATGATGGAGGTGGAAAATCCAAGCAATAGGAATTAACCACCAAAAATTAGAGATGGATCACCAAAAGTGGAAAGATGTTCCACCCTTTATGGAAGGGGACACCACACACTTATCTCTTAGTCATAAACTCAATTTATTATTTTAAGCAAGCTTAATAAAGTGTAGGAAAAAAATAGAACTAAGAGAAAATAAATTAACCCACTAGTAAAATTAAAAAACTACACCAACACCACCCCTTAAGTACAACTTAGGAGGATGCAAAAGATGATCATGATCACTTGCAAGATAAAATTATTTCCACAAGAGAGAAATGGTAGAAATATCATGTTATCATTAAGGATGCAAGAATGTCAAACTGAATATAACAAAGTACATATGATGCCTTACTTATATAGGCAAGGTGGTGAATAGGATTAGACAAGATCATGATAAGTGTCTTAATCCTATCACATGAGACAACTAACTCATAACAACCTAGGATAAGATAAGATCTAGAAAATACAACTCATCCTTCTAGAAGGAATCTTAGGACCTAAGTAAAATTAACATATGAATGTATTCCCTAAATCCTTAGTAAGTGAATTGAATAGGTACAAGACATTTATTCACACCACCACCCCCTTTAAGTGCAACTTATGGAGAATATTATTATGCAAATGAAGCAAAGATGCAAGAATAGGTCTCAGTTACTAGGCCATGTTAGGTACCCATGTACAAATATAAATGCAATCTCTCACAAGTGGAGAAAAGGAGAAAACCTAGTGGAAAAAACTCCTCCCCAAAAGATAGATGGAAAAAAATGCTCTCAATGATGCATGAAAAGGCTAAAACTTCATGCAAGGAAAAAACCCCCCATAAGAGAGTAGAAGAAGAGACCATTCAGACCCCCCTCAATTAAAAGATCCATCATAAGTCTAATCAACCTCTGTCTACACAAAGGATGATAAGGGAGACCATACAACCCCCACATAATAAAATAACCTACTACAAAGAAGCACTGAAAGTACACATGTGGAGTAACACTAAAATCCTTAATTTGGTGAGCAAGGAAAGATAATTATGTTTTCTATAAACCACAATAGAGTCACTCAAAGACTTCAGTTCAAATCATCATAAAGCAATAGCAGACCCGATGCCAAGGAACATTGGAAAGCTCACAAACTAGCACAACCCAAAATCTATGATGCAACAATCAATTAAGAAATGATATGGAATTGAACTAAAGTGTAGAAATAAAAATTGCACCAAAGTGCATTGATGGTAATGTAGAGCTCATCAATACCTTTCCAACACCACAAGAATCACAAAAATTGGAGATTGTGGCAAAAATTTATGAGCTCAGGAGCCATAAACACATATTTGACTTCAATAAGAAATAAATGCCACCAAACAAGATTTTTTTGAAAAGTCACCTATACCACTACAAAATACATATTGCCATATTTCTAACAATATTTCATTTGTAAAATTTTTCCATCTGGATCAAAAGTTATGCAAAAATGAAAAAACCCTAGAAAATGCACTTTGAAGGCTAATTAAGGTCAAAATTTGAGCCATTGGGGGTGAAAAGAATGTGGCACTTGGTTCCTCCATATGTCATGCTCGATGCGTATATTGGTTTAAAAAAAATGTTTATCACTGCCACCATTGGTGGTGGGCAGGTGGAGTGGGGGTGGAGTCCCGATGGCGGCTCCCATGCACCACCCACGAGCCACCCAACCTCATAGTCTTACAAAATAACCATCGACAAGATATATGGTCAATGAGTTTTTAAAACAGGTTGGTTGATTAATATTTTTAAACAAAACTTTATAATTATAAACTCTGTTGATGGAAATGAATACTTGCCAGATTGTACCCTACCGTCAAGTCTGGTCATATGAAAAGACCTCACAAGTATGCAAACAAGGATTTGACCAGTACATTGGTAGAGGTATGAAGCAATGTTGAATTAACTAGCAGGTACTCAGAGGAATATTCTAATCATGCCAATATGAATATAAAGCAAAGTTTTGTCAACAGTTATAATATATAAGCCAGAGTTTATTGTTAAGAAAAACTTTATGCATATAAACCCTATGATGAATGAGTGTACAAACTACTAGACGATTGATGTAACAGGTACCAATAGTTGCAAATATAAATGAAAAGATAGTGCAAATGCAATGATTTGACCTAGGTATAGATGAAGGTGATGACACCAATAATGTACCTATAGAATATTTTGAAGAGTTGATTTGACCTGAATTACGCCCACGAATATGCCGAATTCTACATAAGACAACGATGGACGATGGTATGGGTCGTATGACCACATACAACCTAATTTTTTTCCTTGGCCTTTGACTAAAGTGTTCAAAAATTGGCAATTTGGTAGTCAACCTGAGGGTTTTTGGGACTTCTGGATGCAATGGTAGGGTTTGTTTTGACCCAATCTACTTTGAAATATCAACTACCCTCCAAATCTGGCAATTAAAACCCTAGCTTCAAACCCTTGTAGATCTGATGAGATATGTCATATTTTGATGAAATGAAATATGATCTTGACTTTCTCTAAACCCTTGGATTCAATGGTTAGACTCTCAAGACCCTAACTCGCAACCAACAAAACTTTCACATCAATATTGGTCCCTCAAATCTAGGAAGAAGTTTGCAGCATTGAAGCTTTGATACCATGTTAGAAATATGAAATCTATTGAATAACCAAGATCTTATATGAGAGAGATAAGCTATAAAACTATAAATGAAATCAATCAATTACAAAATTGAGATTCCAAGAGACATGCAAATGTCATGATGACAAAATTGCATTAGGAGCTCAAAGAAAATATACAGAATAATGACTGCATGCATCAAAGTGCATGTATGTCAAAGTATGCAACAATGCAAGAGAATGAATGAAAATACAAGCTAGGTAGTGAGTTTATATAGAACTAAGGAGATAATGGAGGTGGAAAATATAACCAATAGGAATTAACTAGACCACCAAAAGTAGAGGATGCCACCAAAAGTGGAAAGTGGTTCCACCCTTTAAGGAAGGGGACACCACACACTTATCTCCTAGTCATAAAATTGCTTTAATATCCTAAGCAAACTTAATAAAGTGTAGGAAAAACCTAGGACTAAGGGAAAATAAATTAACCCACTAGAAAAATAAAATACCTACACCAACATGTTTTATTGGTAGTTAATTTGTAGGGAGCATCAATGATAGGAAGAGCACTTTTGGATATGCTTGTCATTGTGGGACAGGTGCAGTCTCATGGGTATCAAAGAAGCAACCGATGGTAACACTTTCATCAACTAAAGTAGAGTATGTAGAAACCACATCAGCAACATGCCAAGTAGTTTGGATGAGAAGAGTATTAATAGATTTATTGTAGCACAAGAAGATTCAACACCAATGTTTTGTGACAACAAATCAACAATTTCATTATCAAATAATCATGTTTTTCACAAAAGGAGCAAGCACATTGATACAAGATACCATTTCATTAGAGAGATGGTGAATAATGGAGAAAATCATTTGGAAATTTGCATATCCAAATATCAGATAGCAAAAATTTTCAAGAAGGAATTATTGAAGGAGAACTTTGAGTATCTAAGAGAAAAATTGGGATTAATTGATGTTGAAACTATTAATGGTAGAATTTAAGGGGGGGTGTTGAAACAATATAATTTATCCTATGTATACTATCACTTTCCATGTATACAATCAGTTGAAATTGAACTGAAAGTTTGTTTATTCATTGTCTAGCTGTTAAAACTATTTGCAAAAAATCTGTTAGTCCATCCTCCACATCTCCTAATTTGTTCTCCACGTCTCACAGACTGTTGTGTTGTAGTTTTCTATTTTGTTTTTATCTCCTAAATATCAGTAGAATCATATGCATGAAATCCTCTATAAATATAGAGGTAATTGTAATTTGTATGAATTAATAAAAAGTGTGATTATTTGTTGAGCCATTCGTATTATCTTCTCTATTTTATTTTATTTTTGCTTTCAAGTGCCACCATCTAGCAAACTATTTCATAAGTGGCACTCTTATTAGCATTCATGATTCTTCTCAATAGTGTCCAGTCAGTTCTCAGGTACACAAGCTTTAGTAATGAGTTATTATATTTTCTTGCTTGTATATCAATTTATTTTTGTTTAACTTGATCAGTAAATCCTCTATGTTTTTAGGTGTGGCGATCAGAATAGGAAAACAATATATCATTACTTATGTGAATTTAATATCGTATTTCATAATTGGAGTTCCACTCAGAGCTATTCTTGGTTACTTGTTTCATGCTTTAAGGTGTACCTTGATATTTGAAAACTATTATTTATGTTTTCATTGTATATATTAACCATGTTTTTCAACATTGACTATTAATGGTGTATTGATGATTTAGAATGATTCAACACATCCAAGGCTCAAAACTTTGTCATCACCTAAAAACCAAGTGGCACTAATGCAATGTAATAATTCATTTTCCATCATGTTGCACGGCTAGCTAACATTTTTCAACATAATCCATTTATGCATGTATGTTGCAATGTTATTCCTAGGTAATGGAAAAATAGGAAAATCTTACTAAAATATGGTAGCACAAAAGGTAGTAACTACCTCATTGATCATGATTATATTACTTGTAAACTATTATAGAATAGACCTCATTGGTAATGTAACATTAGCTAAGAAAGTTAGTGAAATGGTGGAAAAAGGGGAAAACCCTAGGTCCTCAATACAAAGAACCTAAGATTTAAGGGTCCTCTTCCCAAGATTTCACATAGTAGAATGTGGAACAGTTGAATCCACATGAATGCTTTTGGCCAATCATTTATTGTCGTGACATTTGCTTCCTTCGTTTCTCAGAAATTATGAACCCTACAATTTATTACTATACTATTAGACATGTTGGTATTCTACTCCATCATTTTCACTTTCATTTAATTCATTTAATATGTGAGATGAATTTGTTGAATTTTAATAATAACATAGTTGAATTTTAATAATGTCATATCATTTTCACTTTAATTTAATAGGTGAGAGGAAGTAGTTGAATTTTAATAATATTATCATCATTTTCACTTTCATTTAATAGGTGAGAGTAAGTAGTTGAATTTTAATAATACCTTTCATCATTTTCACTTTTATTTATTACGTGAAGGGAAGTAGTTGAATTTTAAAAGTACTTATCATTTTTTCACTTTCATTTAACATGTGAGGGGAAGTGGTTGAATTTTAATAGATGTAATTGTAATAGTATTTGTTGATTTAATAGGTGAGAGGAAGTATTTAATATTTTTCAATAACTTTCATTGCAATAGTGTTTGTTGATTTAATAAGTCAAAGAAGGTAGTTGAACATGTTTCAAAAGCTGCAATAGTATTTGTTGACTTAATGCTCAAATTCATTAGTAGTATAGTCTTAGTAGCTATGACTTTAGAATTGTTATTATTGGTCATGAGTACTCATAGTTGAATATTTAAAATATATTCTTTAAACAACAAATCATGTGATTCCACATTGACGTACCAATAAAACATGAGTTAATGTACAACTATTGGTCTATTTTTTTAAGGTCTTTTTAGACACCTCAACAATAAACATGTTGTAGCATCATATTTGATGATATGGATCTGAAACCTTAGTAAGTAGGGGTCGTACCAAATAAATCGCTCTAAAAAAAATGGGAGTGATTCAAAATTTATCGCATATGATTTTGAGAGGCATAAAGTTAAGAGGTTCAACTACTAGATCCTCTTCCCTACATCATCATTATGTTTAATATTGAATTGAAATAAAATAATCTAAAGATAAATAAAATGAATAATTAATAATTATAAATATTGTAGATTAAGTAGTTGAGAAATTAACAAGATTAAATTTACTTTTATAAATGTTGAGGAAGGAATAAGGAGTTAGTTTTAATTATCCAGCAATGAAGTATTTTGTTTGAGTTTGTATATCAGAATTTAAAATGATATTCAAGTAATAGATGATTGACTATATTATTCTTTATTTTAGATTGTATTTATATTTCTTGAACTAATTTTGTGCATTTGTAAAAATGAACTTGTTTCATTGATTCAAAAAATAATTATTGAAATGATCTCTACACTTTTTGATGCCTAAGATCTAGTTGCCTTAGTCACTAGAACTCATGTTTAAAAATAGATTGTGTTGATGAATACCTTTGGGAGCTTTCTTAAAAAAAATATTCTCCTTCTCTCAAGACCCTAGATCTAAATTAATAGTTTTGAACAAATAACAAAGACAAACAATTGTATTGTCATCAAATATAGATAATGTTGCAGGTTGATGATATTGAAAGGAAGAAAGGTACATGAAATCGATTCCTAAATTAATTTTAGAGGGGAGTATTGTGTAAATTTTAGATTTTTACAATTATAGAAGGAGAAATAGATAAAATATCAAACAAAAAAATAATAATATAGCACAAATGTATATGGGAAAAAATATTTCAAGGGGAAAACCCCACATTCCAAAGCATCCCAATGTATTGCTCAATAAACTAAATAGAGTTACAATGCACTTGCAAAGAAAGCCTTTGTAGGAGTGTCAACACTTAAAGATATAGAATGATAATGATAGCATAATATTACCTACAAAAAAAACTACTTAATACCTTTATCTCAAACACGCTATAACTATGAGAAGTGATATGTGAGTTCATCAAATGGTAACTATAAAATCATGTGCTAAAACCATAGAAAATTGTGGCATCCAAATATCTAGTTAAAAAACAAACACCCAAATCCCTATATGAGTTCACAAGCTAAGAATACTTCCACATATCATAAACATGTCATAATCCATAGGCATTCCATTTTGGCTTCATTTCTTCATTTTATGAAATAGCTTAACATACATCCTAAGCTAGTCTACATGTGTATCTCTCTCTTATAGCTCTTTATAAAATTTTATGTATTTTTGTATTTCTAATGTAGGGGAGACCCAACTTTTGAAGGCCATAAATTTTAATTTAGGAGATCATTGGAGACTTATTTTAAAGTTTTAGAGCTCAAAAAATATTATGCAATAGGAATTTGGACGTGATGTTGAATAACTCCAAATTTTTTATTTTTCCCAAATAATGCAAAAATTTATGGGTCTATGCAAGATCATGGGGGTCCAAAAAGTGGTGATGTGAGAAAAAAGCATTTTTAACTTGCCCAAAAACACGAAATTACATAGTGCCAAAGCAAATACCATACCAAACAGATATCCATTTCTAATAGGTCAGATTTTTAAATTTCAGGTTCGAAGCTGACCAATATTTTTATTTAATATATTATTATATTATATTATATTATAATATATCAAATATAATATTAAATTTATTATATTATATGATTATATAATATTATATAATATTATATTATATAATATAATAATATAATATTATAATAAATTAATTATATTATTATATAATATTAAATATATTATATTATATTATTATATAATATTATAGTATTTTATAATATAATGTATATTATATTATAATATAGTGTATATTATATTATAATATAGTGTATATTATATTATAATATAGTGTATATTATATTATAATATAGTGTATATTATATTATAATATAGTGTATATTTTATTATAATATAATATATATAATATATTATATATTATATATTATATATTATATAATATATATAATATATTATATAATATATATAATATATTATATAATATAATTTTTTATTATAATATAAAATGATAAATGTTATCTTACATTTCAAAAAACACACCAATAAATATATGGTCAAGTCTAAACCCGACCATATATTAAAAAACTACATAAAGAAAAGGATATCCATTTTCTATTTTATAAAATCAAAAGCATAATATATTTATCATATAACATGGCTATTAAATTATAATATATTATAATTATATGTATTTATAATAATTTTTTTAATATATATTATAATAATATTTTTAATTTAATATTACATAATAATATATTTAATAAATTATAATATTATATTATATTATAATACTTACATAGTATTAAATATTATATAATATTATATTATAATGTATTAAATATAATATTAAATTTACTATATTATATGATAATATAATATTTTATTATTATATAATATTATATTATATTATATTATATATATATTATAAATAATATAATATATAATAATATAATTAATTATATTATAATATAATGCATATTATATTATAATATAATATATATTATATATTATATAATATATATTATATATTATATAATATAATTTTTTATTATAATATAAAATGATGAATGTTATCATAGATTTCATAAAACACCGCCAATAACTATATGCTCAAGTCCTAGACCTGACCATATATTAAAAAAACTACATAAAGGAAACAAATATCCATTTTGAAACAGATATCCATTTCTTGTTTTATAAAACCAAAAGAAAAAAACCTGAGAGCTCATTTTTAGCAAACTTGGCGTGGGTTTTCTACTGTTCAACTCGGATATCCATTCGTAGGTGCCTCTTCTTGCTCAAATCAATCAAATTTGAAAGTTATTTTTGGATTTTTATGTTTTTCTTCAGTTTATATTGGTTTTGCATTATTTTTTTTGTGAATTTTAGGGAAAAATGGGATATTTGATAGGTCTTTTATAGCATTAAAATCATTCTTAATTTTGAAAAAAATTATCAATTAACAGGCTTAAAATGGTTGATCCCAACCCCACTCAACATGAAAACCATAACCCTGCACAAGATGAAAACCCGCCAAATCCTCCTTCAGTGCTATCATTGTTTCCAAACCAAAATGTGCCAACAATACATGAATCTCTTCATATAAATTTAGATCAATTGAGAAATGTATGTCAAATCTATGAGACACTCACTAACCTATCAAACATGAAAAACACTTTAGAAACTATCATTTCAAATGTTGAAACTTTGGCAACTCAACACAATATATTTGCATAGTGGCGAAAGGAACAAAGGAAATTTTACGCCAATGGGTTATCATATGATGAGGTGAGGGAACTTGATATTGAAAAATCCCAATTAGCCCAATTATTCATCGATCACAGAACAAGACAACCCATTAATTTGCAAAATCCAAAATTTTCAATTAAATGGTGCACACATAGAGGTATATTAGATCATTTCTAGAGATGTTGGAGGATGGTTTTTGATAAAACACCAAACAAAAATCTTGACGTGCCTCAGTATTTTCTCTAAAAATTATATGTTGAGTTTTTCCTAGGGAGGCATGTCAATTACATTGACATGCAAGATTTCCAAGGTGTTGGTATAGGGATGGCACATGATAGACCTAGAGTACACCGAGTCACCCTAGTTTTTCTTGCTCCACCTATTGTTACCCTGACTCCACTACCTTACCTTGAGATTACTTTAGATGCAGGGACTTAGAGAATTTATTCCTTACATTCATCGAGTGATCATTTGGTCACACGGAGCCATCATGTTGTACAACCATTTGATGGTGCATCACATCCTCGTGATGCACCTGATACATCCCAGCATGATGGTGGTACACCTGTTGCATCAGCTATGATTAGTACACTGTCATCAACTTTGACTGGTACAACGTCCTCATCGACTAATATTTGTGTGCCCCATTACTGCATAACATGCAAAAATTTATGTTTGGGTCCTCTTTGATGGTCCATTAAGGGTCCCATGGACATATCTAACTATGAGGTTTAGGATATGTCAGATGTAGGAGTTGATAGAGCACAGAGTTGACCATTTGTAGGAGAGACATTGACTGCTAGGGATGATGTGGGAGCACCAGTAAGACTTAAAGTAATTTCATAATGTGTTTTATTTAAATTCTTTCATATTTTATAAGAGATATTTGTAGTAATAGATGTTTAATTGTGTTGGAATCTTTAACAGTTGTTGATGGAGGAGCAAATTTCGCAAGTGCAGGAGGGTACACAGTTAGCCATTTCATTTGGCCTAGGGTCTCAATATACAATATTATTTAAATTGTTATTTAGATGTTAATTTTTGAAATCTATTATGTTTAAATAAATGTATTAAATAGATTGAGAGTCTAATGTAATCTTATCTTTTTATGCAACAACTTGGTTCATTTATAGGGTGATCCCACAATACTGATTTACAATTTTTGGCCAAACTGGACATTGAACTGATTTTTTCTAACTAAATCTTCACTTTTAGGTACCTATAGCGGCTAAACCATGAGGAATTTGAAGATGATGCAAACTAGTGGTTTGTGAATTTTTTTCTATAGATTCTAAATATATTTTTTTCAAAAATTTTAGACTCATATTGCACTTCTTTTTCCATCTCCTTTGAAAACTAGTTTTTTTCAATAAACACCATTTTTAAGGAGTGACTCTCACCGTATAACAGGGTGATCCCACAATAGTGGTTTACAATTTTTGGCCAAACTGGACACTGAAATTATTTTTTTAAATTAAATCTTCACATTCGGGCACCTATAACGACTAAACCATGAAGAATTTGAAGATGATGCAAACTAGAGTCTTGTCACATTTTGTCTGCAAATTCTAAAAATATTTTTTTCAAAATTTTTGGAATCAGATTCCACTTCTTTTTCCATCTCCCATGAAAACTGGTTTTTTTTCAAAAAACAACATTTTTAAAAACTAGCGCACACCGTATAACACATAACTTTTTTTCGATGAAGGATAAAATTCTAATTCTTTTAAATTTAGATTCCTAACTCCGATATCTAGTGCTTCCACTTGGTTAGATAGTTTTTTATTGAATATTTTTTCTTTAATCAAGTTTCAAAGTCAAACAAATTACAATTTAGACATAGTGCGACCGTATAATGCATAACTTTTTTTGTATATATCAAAATTCAAATTTTTTTCTATTGGATCAAGGACTTCAATATCGATGCACTCATATTTTTAATTATTTTTTTTATAATTTGCTATTTTTCCACATGTGCAGAACAAAGACCTTCATTTTTGATGAAAAACCTATGTTTAATAAAACTAAAATATCAAATACATAATAAAACCAAAACATATTAAAATTATATTCATTAGATAGCTCATTCTGAGGACTACCTGATTCCAATTGGGTTTGTGAATATTCCTCCATTTTCATCCTCAAACTGAGCTCCAAAGTGCCAAAATTCAAGTTTTTTTTGTCTCAAGGGGGATGAGGAATAAAGGGGGTTCGAGCGAACCACTAGGGGTTCGCTCAAACCAGGGTTCATTCGAACCCTGGTTCATTTGAACCCCCCTTCTATAAGGGTTTTTGATGGCTTTTTTGGCAGGAAAGTATTAAGAGGGTTCTACCAAACCCCTAATTGGTTCGGTCAAACGAATAGGTTCGTACGAACCCCTAAAATCAAGTTTTTTTCCATGCCTTCATTTTTTGTGAGTTTTCCTTCCTCACTTCACTTGTAAACCACTATTGTGGCTTCACCCAACACATAATTTTTTTCCATGAAGGATAAAAATATAATTTTTTCAAATTTAGATTTGTAACTATGATATCTAGTGCTTCCAATTATTTTCATAGTGTTTTATTGAATATTTTTTCTTAATCAAGTTTTGAAGTCAAACTAATTACAATTCAGACATAGGCGAGCTGTATAACACAACCTTTTTTGTATGTATCAAAATTCAATATTTTTTTTTGTTGGATCAAGAACTTCAATATCTGGTGCACTCATATTTTTCAACTTTTTTTTTATAATCTTCTATTTTTCCACTTGTGCAGAACAAAGAGCTTGATTTTCAGTGAAAAACCTACATTCACAAGAAATAAAAAATAAATATAATTAAAATTAAATTTATTTAAAATTATACTTTTTGGGAAGCTTATAATAAGGACTACATACTTACAAAAATTAAATTTTAAATGAATTCATTTGATCCCCCAAAAAGTAAATCAAAAGTGGGTTTCTATCAACATTTTGATAGGTGTAAGGGAGACTACATTATAGGTATGGTTTAAAACTAGAGGGGTTCTATCTAAGGGGGTTTGATCTAAGGTAGTTTGATCAAACCCTCTTCAATTGGATGCTCTAAATAGAAATTTTAAAGGCTTAAATCATTATATTTTCTAAAAATATTTGACTTCAACAAAAATCAAAATCTCCCAGAAATTGTAAACCAACTTTGTAGGATCACTCTATAGACATGTTGATTGAGCCTGACCCATTGGATGAAGCTACACAACAGGTATGTGTTCTTTTTTTTATTCTTGACATTATGATTATATGTGCATGTGCATTTAAATTGTGTTACATTCTTGTCATTTTTTATATAGGAAACCACTTTAGCGGCTTCATCGACCATGAGTCCATCTAGTTTTGTAGCATCACATTAGGTATGTGTTTATTTTATATTGCAAATATTTTCATTTAGATAGGAGTAGATATTGTTGTCATATGGCTTGTTTGATGGAATGTGGCTTCTAGTGTTGTCATTGATGGCAACCTAAGTCATCCCTCTGGTCCGTAGACTAATATTTATCCATACTAGAAAGATAAGTAAAGAATAGTGTTTTACCAGAAAAAAAAAGTGAAGAATAGGGTATCCAATCAGTCAATCGATTTGTATGCTTCACCAGATCATCATTTTGATGAGTTGTGGATCTCCAAGAGAGTTTTTTAAGAATCTATGCTATCTTTCTATTAAGTTTAGTGGTTTTTCATTTATCAGTGTATGTGTTAGGGGATCCGGTTGGATGCTTTGGTAGGATGTTTTTCTGTTTATTTGCTCATTGTGGCCGACCTAGTGAATGTCGCATGTTGCAGATGTATAAGGAGCAATTGATTAATTGTTTCTTATGTTGGTTTTTTTTTGGGTCCTAGCTATGTATTAGCCAACTTTGATGGGTGCATATTAAGTTTAATTTGTGATTTGAGTTGACCATTGAAGGATATTTCATGTTTTGTTAAACCCGACTTGGAGCCATGAAATATTTGTTAGCGGTTATATATATATGAGATTAGTAATTCATTTTGTGTGGTGGGAGAAGCAAGTGTGAAAGTGTGTGAATGTGTGTGAAGAGTAGAGTGGATGTATGTGCAAATATCCAAAAGGGTGATCGAGCAATCTATGCATAGTTTCAGAAGGGGAAAAAAAATAGAGAAGAGAAAAGAAAAAATACATAATTAGTCAGAAGGGTTGAAGATCGTGTACTGAGCTTCATTGGAACTGAATCTAGGAATTTGGAGATGCTATCCTCTTAGCTCAAATTTTTTTTGTAATCACAAACATTTTGTAAGGAAGTGAGCCTTCCATACTTTGAGCAGTGATCTCTAGGTAGTGTGCCTGAATGCATGTGCATTCCCTTTTGTTCATACTTTTAATAGAGTATAAATTGTGGATTAACCTCCACCATGGTTTTTCCCCTAATAGGGTTTCCACATAAAAATCTTGGTGTTATGGTGCTTTAATTATCTTGTTCATGTGCTTGCATCTTTATTTTTGTTTATGTGCTATAAATGGTTTAAGATCTGGATTTAAAGTTTAATTTTGTTGAACACTGATTCCCCCCCTCTCAGTGTTCCCTGAGTCCAACAATTGGTATCAGAGCAGGTTCCTCTATAGAAGTTTAATAGCTTGAGGTGGATCTTGGATTGTAATGGACTCTGGTCGTCTTCAACAGTGGCTTATGGTGGCACTTGATGATCTTGATCAGTTTAAAGTAGAAGTCATAGAATTAAAAGAAAATCTTGTGGATGTTGAGAAATTCATTCAATCATTGAAGGATAAAATCAATGAGTCAAGAGAAAAGAGGAAGGAACTTTGTGATCAACTGAAGCAAAAATAAAATAAGAGCTTGGAAAATTTTCACCTAAATTAGACCCTAAAAGAGATAACTGAAGAATGTGAAAAACTTGCTAGGGACAATGCTACTCTAAAGCTTGAGATGGAATCTGTGGAAATGAAGCCAACTAAGGATATTGAAGAATGGAATAAGAATGAGGAGAATTTGGAATAGTCCTTAAAAGAAAATTCTGAAGAATGCAACAAAGTAAATAGTGGATTCATTCAGATGGAGATTGAACTACAACAATCCAGAAATAGTGAACAAGAGCTTGAAAGATAGATAGTTATTCTTAGAGATGAACTCACTACTGCAAATGAGTACAAGGAGAAGTTTAGGATCAGTTCTGCTAAGCTTAATGAGCTAATCAAAGGATAGAAGGATGCAAATGATAAGTGGGGTCTTGGATATGAGAAGGAAGAGAGCTTTGAATCTAAACATAAGGATTCTATACAAAGAAATCAGATGAACAAAGGAAAAAGGTATTTGGTAAGAAAACCCAATGCTCAGAAGTTTAATGGTTACTACTTTGCTTGCAATAAATTTGGTCATATGGCTTCTTAGTGTAGAAGTAAAATAAATTCAAACAAACTATCATTTCCTGGTCAGTGTTTTAGTTGTAATAAGTTTGGTCATAAGTCAATTGAATGCATAAGCATGTCTATCAGTGTAAGGAATGTTAAATGCTACATCTGTGGAAAATTTGGGCATATTTCTAATCAGTACAGATCAAAGGGAAATCAATGGAGTGAATGGTCTAGACAAATAAATTTGGTATGTTACAATTGGAACAGATTTGGTCACATTGCAAGATTCTGCAAGAACAAAAACATGGATAGAAGAGGTCTGGTATACAAAGTAATAATTTCACAGAAAGATGACAAAGGAAAAGGAAAAGTGACTATGGAAGAGATAAGAGATCAGATGAAGAAAACGTGGGTAAAGAAGAGTGAATATGATGAAGGAAATAAGCCTGTACTGAAAGCAGCCTTCGATAATTCCTCTTAAAATTGATCTCAGGCCATTGGCCAAGGGGGATTCTTTTCAAGAAAAATCCTTTGTTCCCCTATCAGTAGTTGGCACCATAATGTAGGAAATTGTCAATAGCTGTGATAAAAGTTTGTAAATGCATCAGTGATTGCTTATGCAGAATCATGAGAAGTAGAAGGTTTGCAGATAAATTTCTTTTGTTATCTAAGAAAACAAAGTACCCAAAACTCCTAGGGAAAAAATATTTAATGCAGCAAAAAAGTTAGGTGCGTGAAGTTATAAAAGGTTATTTGGAACCCTCATTTGTCACCTTACATTGAAGAAGAATAAAAGGAGAGCATTTGTAGCGAAATTTCAAAAGGAGTAAAGAAATTTCGGTGGTGAATTCATCAGGCATTTCAATTGCTTGTTGAATTTTTAATTTTGTGCTCGATAGAAAAACTTGTTCCATACAGAAAG
Source organism: Sequoia sempervirens (assembly GCA_007258455.2). NCBI lineage: Eukaryota > Viridiplantae > Streptophyta > Pinopsida > Cupressales > Cupressaceae > Sequoia > Sequoia sempervirens. Next base: position 236,840,156 of record VDFB02000013.1, read on the forward strand.
AAAAATGAAGCAAATAAAAGGAATGATGAATTTGGATTAGTATAGCAGTGGAAAGATTAGGATTGTGAGAAATTTGTTGCTAGCTAGTGAATTGAAGTGGCTTGAAGGTGCGAAATATAAAATTTTGGACATTTGGAATGAGTTTCCTTATTTTGTTAACACGGAAGTGGTCAGGTTTATCTTGAACAGATTGAATGAGGACATTCTAACCTTGGATAAACCCTGTCTTATTTCAAGGGATGTGATTAGAAATTTAACTGGTCTATGCAATGGGGATATTCTAAAAAAGAAGTCAATTTGAAACAAGGAAGTTGAAACCCTAACCAGAGTGATAGGAAATCAGAGGGCTCTAGTAATTTCAATGATCAAAGATCCAATAACAAGGTACATTGCACATGGGATTTCCTACAAAATTTTCTTCAGAAATAGGTATGGCGCAACTTCAACAAGCATAGTTTATATCAATCAAAAAATGATAATGGAAGATGAATACTTTGATCTGTGTGGATTGTTGAAGGATTAGTTGATGGAAAATGTGCAATTGACGAAAGAAGCAGATTACCCCTTTAGGTTTGGTACATTGATCATATGCATCATGATGTATTTTCTGAAATCCTTGCCTCAAAATGATAATGTGGTATGGAAGGAAAGTGAACTGATTTGTAAGCAAATTTTTGAACATCCTAATGCTTTGGGAAATTATGAGCAAGTATATGCAAATTTCTTTAAGGAATTTCTAGGGAAGTTTGGAGAAGTTAACATTCCCCTTCCAGTAAAGATGCTTGAAGTTGGATCTTCTTCTGGTAAAATAGAAAGGAAGCAAAAAAGGGCTCTAGACTTTGTTGATGACACCCCTCTTGCACATAAGCCCTCAAGAACTAAATAAAAAGTCAAAGAACATATAATTGTAGATATACCAAATGAAGACTCTGATGAATACATTCCTAGGGATGAACCAGAATTAGTTGAACTAAATGCAATAATAGCATAAGCAATGAAGAAGGTGCTTTACTCAAAGCAAAGATATTGCAAATTGTTCAGGAAGAAGATGGAATGCAAAAGATTGATGACATATGGCTACATGGACCCTCATATGAGCAGGACCTGATTGAGAACACATTGATTTCTTACTTTGTGCATAATAACATTAGATTGGAAATTTTGAAGAATGTGCTTCCCGAAGAAATGATTGAATGTATCAGGGAGGCTATGGCCTCTAAGCCTCGGGACAAGAAAGAGGAAGAAGTAATTCTACATCTGAAGGAGTATTTTAGGCTATCCCTTACCAAACTAAAAAAGAAAATGAATGAGTTAAGGAAATGTATTAATTCAACCAATAGCATTTACAACTATTGTCTTCGGTGGCCTCATGTTGTTGGGAGGTATAAGGAAAAGCTAGAGCAGATTGAAGCTAAGTTGATCAAAATTGGTCAAGATTATAGTATGTTTTAGGAGCAAGATGGAGCAGTCAAGAAAAGGATTTAGGAGTTGCAAATTGAGCATACAAAAGTCCACTTTACCAGAAACAATCTTATGGACACCTTTTGGAAAGTCAAGGATCTAACTGAATGTTGGTTGGAACATCTAATTGAGATCTTGAGGAAAGGAGAAAAACTAGAAGAAGCAATTACAATCCTAGAATCCTTCATTCAAATTATTAACAAGACATCTGAGAATAATAGCATGATCTCAATCATTGGGATTTTTGTAGAAGCATGGAAGAAATTTCTCCCAGGTATGAAAGATAAGTACAAGCTAATTTTCTAACTTAACCAGCAATTGTACTTCAAATTTTGAATTTTTGAAAGGGGGAGAAAGCTTAGTAAATAATATATTTTTCATTGATTTCAAAGGGGGAGGAGAGCAATGAAAAATTCTTTATCATTCTAAGGGGGAGTTTGAGTTTTGAAATTTTGAATATTCAAACACTTAGTCATTTTTCACTAAGTGTTGTCATCAATGCCAAAGGGGGAGATTGTTGGCATATGGCTTGTTTGATGGCATGTGGCTTCTAGTGTTTTCATTCATTGCAACCTAATTCATCCCTTTGGTCCACAGACCAATATTTATCCATATCAGAAAGATAAGTAAAGAACAATGTTTTATCAGCAGAAATTATGAAGAATAGGGTATTCAGTCAGTCAGTCAATATGTATGCTTCACCGGATCATCATTTTGAGTTGTGGATCTCTGAGAGAGTTTGTTGAGCATCTATTGTTGTTAAGTTTAGTTGTGTTTCATTTATCATTGTATGTGTTAGGAGATCCGGTTGGATGCTTTGGAAAGATGTTTTCGTGTTTATTTGCTCATTGTGGCTGACCTAGTGAATGTCGCATGTCACAGATGTATAAGGAGTAATTTATTAATTGTTTCTTGTGTTGGTTATTTTGTTTTGGGTCCTAGATATGTCTTATCCAACTTTTATGGGTGCACATTAAATTTAATTTGTGATTTGAGCCAACCATTGAAGGATATTTCATGTTTTGTTAAAGTCGACTTGGAGCCATGAAATATTTGTTAGCAGATATATATATATGAGACCAATAATTCATTTTGTATGGTGGGAGAAGCAAGTGTGAAAGTGTGTGAATGTGTGTGAAGAGTAGAGTGGATGTATGTGCGAATATCAGAAGGGTGATCGAGCAATCTATGTGTAATTTCAGAAGGGCAGAAAAATAGAGAAGAGAACAAAAGAAATACATAATCAGTTAGAAGGGTTGAAGATCGTGTACTAAGCTTCATTGGAATTGAATCCAATAATTTGGAGATGCTATTCTCTCAGCTCAAAAAAATTTTGTAATCACAAACATTTTGTAAGGAAGTGAGCCTTTAATACTTTGAGCAGTGAGCTCTAGGCAGTGTGCCTGAATGCATGTGCATTCCCTTTTGTTCATACTTTTAACAGAGTATAAATTGTGGATTAACCTACATCATGGTTTTTCCCCTAACAGGGTTTCCACGTAAAAAGGTTGGTGTTATGGTGCTTTGATTATCTTGTTCATGTGTTTGCATCTTTATTTTTGCTTATGTGTTGTAAATGGTTTAAGATCTAGATTTAAAGTTTAAATTTTTTGAACACTGATTCACCCCCCTCTCAGTGTTCCCTGAGTCCAACAGATATATGTTTAGTAAATATGATTATTTTCAACAATTATATGTTAATTTGTATCATTTTTATTTTTCCTACTATAGTCATCTTCCTGACTCAGCACTATGACGAGTGCAAGACCATTTCTTTATACGAGGACTCCCAATCGTCCTAAGAGACAATCATATGCAGATTGTCTTGTAGAAAAGAGAGCAAGACTTGAGGTAAACAAGAATTGCATTATTGATATAATATAAATACATGTATAGTGATTTTGTGTTAAATTCATAATTTATAAATGATAATATATAAATTTTTATTTACTAGACTATCTTGTCAACCATTTGAACATAATTAATCTAATTTTTGGTTTGAATTATTATTGTGTGGGAAGCTTCAGAGCAACTAAGTTCTTCGAGGAGGCTGGATTTTGATGGTACAACATAGGATTAGGATTGAATATAGATTGATATGTACTTAGGGTTTGATAGATCTTGAGATGGAAAATATGTCAGAAGTTGTAAAACTTGTTTTGAGTACGCATATACGCCAATTTTGTATATGAAAAAACATAATTATTCTACATTCTGATATATAAGAATTAATCTTCGATCTAATTTTTTCCTTGTGTTCATGTCTTTCTACTTTGAATCTTCAAAATGGAATGTATAATTATCTTAGAATGGTTTAAAGTTATAATCGATAACATTTTATAGATTAATGAAATTGAATTTTAATATAGAACTTATGAATTACAATTGGTAATCCATCTATGTTAGAGTTCATTCATATTAAGTTTCACATACATCACATTCCATGAGACCACATTTCTTTGAGGATTTTTTCAAATAATTCTCTACCTTTTCTATTGTACCACATTTTTCATACATGTGTACCAAAACATTTAAATCAAACACTCAATTTGAGAATGCACGTTCTTTCAAAGCTCTGTTGAACCCTTAATAGCCCAATCAAATGATCAGATAAGATATTTAAAATATTAAAAGCCCAGAAATATGAAATATAAAGGGCTAAAATAATATATTAAAGTATTTTCTATGGATTTTAATAAGATTTGAAAGGGGGTTTTATTTTTTGTAAGCCCAAAATTATACAGGCCCATAATTTAAATGGGTAAAATTATTTTGGGAGAGATTAATAAGGATTCTCATGTAATAATGGGGGATTTTTGAATATTTTTTTACTTGTAAAGGGTGATATGTTTGATTTTGTAAATAATATGGTTAATAACCATATTGGGTAAATTTTGTGTATAAAAGAGGGGGTAGGATGTGAGTTTGAGGGAACCAAGTGGTGATTTTGTGAGAGAATTTTCCTAGAGTCTTGTATGTTCAACTCTATGCTTTGGAGTAGTGCTATTCTGCCACACTTGAAGGAGAAGAACTTTGTGACTCTTTGTAACTAGAAGACTCGACACTTTGTTAGTTGAAGCCTTGTAATCTATTTGGAGCATAATCAAGGATCAATCACTCTTTGGAGAGGGACCCAGAGACGTAGCCATATTGGAGAACTTTGTTATCAACTTGTGTTTTGTCTTCTATCTCCTTTCTCTCTTCTATTATTTTCATCACTTTAATTTGGTTGTGTAATCATTGAATGTTTTTTTAAGCATTATTAATTAAAAAATTACATTTTAAGACCTTCAAATTAATTGTTGAAAAGTTATTATTCACGTGCAAAAGTCCTAGATCCTAACATTAGATCAGAGATAGCAAAAACTGAGAGAGGTTATTGAAGAGGGTCCCAACATGATCCTGTAGCCTTTGAAAAAGATTTTTTAAGCATCATGCTCTCTGAACAATAGCCCATCGAATATTGATTCCTTTTTTCACTTTGGACTCTTAAGGGATATTGTTGGTTCATTGTAGCTCTAACTGTTTCAGCATGTTTGGGCTTGAAATAGGACCATTCCTAGCCTAAACATACCCATCCACATGTGTTGGAACTAGTTTTAGAGCTAACTAACTTCCTTTTCATTCACGATAAAATCTTCTTCTTATCTTTTCATTCCTTTTGTAAGTGGTTAATTTTAGTCTTCAGTTGTTTTGCTTCAATTTCAACAGTTAGGAAAACAAGATCCCTTTGTTTGATAGAGTTTTCAATGCTTAGGAAAACTTCATTTGTTCAAATCCACCTGAACCATCATCTCTCCCTTTCTTTTCCTACAAAAATTCTTACCAAATACAAAACCTCAATTGTGTTAGGTTGAATGGCATATATGGCAACAATTGTGATATAGCAAGTTTGGTGTGGTTCAGGGTTGATTGACATATATGTTAATATCATATCAGTGTTATTGCTTTTGTGCGAAGTGTGCATTATGACTAGTGTGCATCAAACCCATAGAGTATGCTTAGTTTTCTTATTGATGCATTATGGTTAGCAACATTCATTGTTGTGCATTACGATAATACAAATTGCATGTGGAAGGTCAAATAACATGCATATCATGGAGTTGTATTTGGTTTGTTTAATGGTTGTATCACACTCATTCGGTTTCTTTAATGGTTGCATCATGGTTGAGTGATGTCTTAATTTTTTATCATAATTATTGTATAGATTTCACATGAAAAATCTAATGAACATGTATCTTGTTCAGTTCTATGGAATTTGTTCGAATGTTGCATCAAACCCCTATGGTTCAAAGATAGTGATTCTTATTCAAGATGATTTTATACCTTTTACATGTTATTAAGCTTGAATGAGCATTGAGTGACATTGATTGTTATCAAGATGATTATATTACTTTTGAATGAACATTGTAATGACATATATTTCATTAAGTTGTATCCATTTGTTTGAAGTTTTTAATCAATCAAAAAAATCAATGCCATAAGACTATCATATGCTACTCTTTTCATCTTTTTTACCTTGTCTATCAGACCATAGTTCTTTGAGGCATATTTTCAAACAATTCTTCTCGACAAATATTATACAATGCTTCTCATACCATTTTTCATTAATTTTAACTTCTTTTGAAATAAAAATTAGCTGCCCACTTCATTACAAGAGTTCAAAAAACAAAATAATGTCAAATGTAAATTTATCTGATCATTTGTTTGGGCTATTAAGGGATTTATTATTGTATTAGAGAGATTAATATTAGAATTTTAACTAACCAGCTTAAAAGTCTTATCTAAATAAAACCAGCCCAATCTTATCCCAAACAATACGCATGGTCTAATGGTAGTGAGGATTTTTAGGGGTAGGTGGTCACTGGTTCGACCCCTGCCCCTTCTATTTTTAACATAATTTCAATGTTTCCTTAATCAAAACAAACTGACACCAATATATAGTAAAGTGATACTTTTGGCGTAATGGTCAGCAGATGTGTTGGAGAACAAGAGGTCATGGGGTCGAACCCCATCCAAAATTTTAGCAAACCATTCAACCCAAACTAGAGGTGATAAGAGGTGTCATGTGGTGCCTTGTCATAGAGACACATGGCATATCTTTATTCTATATGCTCTAACATGTGTCAAGCTCAGATTGAGCCACATATTTGCTACTTGTCCTAATTTTCCATGTCAGCATACAGACTGTTGATTGAGATGCCATGTCACCATCCTTGCCACATCATCATTCATGCCACATCACATGTTGACATCATCATTTTGACTAGTCAACCCTTTTGACTAAAACTTTGACTTGGCATAACTTTGGCATACAGACTCTATTTTCGATGAAAATAATGGCGTCAAAATCATGGTGATGAGCTCTTCAATATGATGATGTTTTTGACCATTTTTGAGATGATCAAATTTTTCACCTTTCTAACTGGCCTTTGTACCCGGTTTTTCCCCAACTTTGATCGGGCATAACTTAAGCGTATGAGCTCCTTTTTTGCCCATTCAAGTTGCATTGGGTTTCATTTTCTAAGCTCTTCAAGATGATACTAAAATATGGAGCATGTCGAACACTTCAATTTTTGGTGAAAAGTATCCACCTAGATCAATCTTAGAGGCATTTTTTCATGGTGACAACTTTTTCAATTGAGGAAAAAGTTGCTAGATGCAAGCAATGTAAAGTTGTAAAGTGGTGCAACTTTCATTTTGCAACTTGTATGACCAAACAGATTGTTCCAACATGTCTATATGGGAACATTTATGCTAGGAATGGTCCTCTTTTGCACCCAAACATGCTAGATCACTCAAAGCTACATTGTATCAACGATTTCCCTTAAGAGTCCAAAGTGCTAAAAGGCATCAATCTTTGATGGGCTATTACTCAGAAACCGTGATGCTTAAAGACTCTCCATCTATGGCTACAAGATCATGTTGGGACCCTCTTCAATAACCTCTCTCAATTTTTGCAATCTTGAAGGTGTTTTCCCGTGGTGATGAGTTTTCAGTTGAGGAAAAAGTTGTCAGTTGCAAGTAGTGTAAAGTTGCAAAGTGGTGCAACTTTCATTTTGCAACTCATACAACCAAAAAAACTATTCCAACATGTTTAGATGGTTATTTTTATGCTAGGAATGGTCCTGTTTTGCACCCAAACACGCCAAATCACTCTGAGCTACATTAGACCAATGATTTCCATTAAGAGTCCAAAGTGCTAAAAGATAACAATCTTTGACAGGCTATTACTCAAAAATAATGATGCTTACAGACTCTCTACCCAAGGCTATGGGATCATAATGGGACTCTCTACAATAACCTCTCTCAATTTTTGCTATCCTAGAGGGGTTTTCCCGTGGTGACGAGTTTTCAATTGAGGAAAATATTATCAAATGCAAGCAGTGTAAAGTTGCAAAGTGGTGCAATTTTTGTTCTGCAACTCGTACAACCAAACAGACTATTCCAAAATGTTTGTATGGGTATTTTTATGCTATTCATGGTTCTCTTTTGCACCTAAACATGTCGAACCACTAGGAGCTCCATTGGACTAGCGATTTCCCTTAAGAGTCCAAAGTGCTAAAAGAAAGCAATCATTGATGGGTTATTACTCAAAAATCATGATGCTTACAAACTCTTTGTCTCAGGCTACAAGATCATTTTGGGATCCTCTTCAATAACCTCTCTCATTTTTTTCTATCTCAGAGGCATTTTTCTGTGGTGATGAGTTTTCAGTTGAGGGAAAAGTTGTCAAATGCAAGCAGTGTAAAGTTGCAAAGTGGTGCAACATTCATTTTACAACTCGTACAACCAAATAAAATATTCCAACATGTCCAGATGATTATGTTTATGTTAGGTATGGTACTATTTTGCACCCCAACATGTTGAATCACTCTGAGCTACATTGGATCGGTGATTTCCCTTAAGAGTCCAAAGTGCTAAAAGGAAACAATCTTTGTTGTGCTATTAGTCAAAAATCGTGATGCTTACGGACTCTCCATATAAGGCTATGCGATCATGTTGGGACCCTCTACAATAACCTCTCTAATTTTTTTCTATCTCGAAGGTATTTTCTTGTGGTGACGAGTTTTCAGTTGAGGAAAAAGTTATCAAAAGCAAGCAATGTAAAGTTGCAAAGTGGTGCAACTTTCATTCTGCAAGTCATATTACCAAAGGGACTATTCCAACATGTCTGAATGGGGATTTTTATGCTATGCATAGTTGTATTTTTCACCCAAACACGCCGAACCACTATGAGCTACATTGGACCGGCAATTTTCCTTAAGAGTCCAAAGTGTTAAAAGGCAACAATCTTTGACGAGCTATTAATCAGAAACCATGACACCTACATACTCTTCGTCTGAGGCTATGGGATCACGTTGATATCCTCTACACTAACCTCTCCCATTTTTTTCTATCTTAAAGGCATTTTCCCATGGTGATGAGTTTTCAATTGAGGAAAAAGTTGTCAAATGCAAACAGTGTAAAGTTGTAAAGTGGTGTAACTTTTGTTTTGCAACTCGTACGACTAAAAAAATTGTTCCAACACATTTAGATGGGTACATTTATGCTAGGAATGATCCTCTTTTGCATCCAAACACGCTGAATCACTCTGAGCTACATTGGACTAGCGATTTCCCTTAAGAGTACAACGTGCTAAAAGGAAGCAATATTGGACGAGTTATTACACATAAATCATGTCACCTAGAAACAATATTTCTGAGTCTATGGGATCATGTAGGGCCCCTCTACAATAATTTCTCTCTATTTTTTATATCTCTAAGGCATTTTCCTATGGTGTCGAGTTTTCAGTTGATGGAAAAAGGGTCAAATGGATGTAGTGTAAAGGTGCAAAGGGGTTTAGGGTTCCTTTTTCTCCTCATGAGTAAGTGAATAAGAGAATCATTTACTCACACACACTTAATCCATGAACTACACACATGAATACAAAGTATATGCATGAAAACACATAGTTCATAAAGTATACATTGGAATACTCATAAGTGACAAAGTATACACATAAGTTGTAAAGTATAGACTTGAATACATGTAAAGTATACATAATACACATGATATTATCATTCAAGAATTGCTATCTAAGATAGGATTTAAAAAATTCCACGTAGGCATACAACAAATGGCCCTAATACACAGTCATTTCCTAGTAGGGGAAGGCAATAGATCATGTGTTGCCTTTGCGGTCAGCACACTCTTCCACAATAGTAGTACATTGACGTTCTAGAGTGACAAGCACTTGTACAAACCATCAAGGTAGTAGTTAAACTACATACAATAGAAAAGATGCTTAGAATAACAAATTTATATTATTCTAAACAACCTAAATGATGATGCTTAGAATAAAAAATCTATATTATTCTAATATGTCGCATACCTCTGCCAAATGATTAGATCTAGCTATTGTTGCAGTAGCTCTATGATCAATTATGACAGGAACATCGCAATATACTTCGAATGACAAATCTATATGGTCACAATCGAAAAGATGCTTATAATAACAAATCTATATTATTCTAATCTATCACATACCTTTTCCAAAGGATTAGAGTTGGCTATTGTTGTAGTAGCTCCATGATCAATCATGCCAAGAACATTGCAATATACCTCGAATAACAAATCTATATGATAACGATAGAAAATATTCTTAGAATAACAAATCTATATTATTTTAAACAACCTAAATGATGATGAATTAGTAATGAAAATTAGAAAAAATTCTTAGAATAACAAATCTATATTATTCTAAAGAACCTAAGTAATGAGACTTAGTTGATAAACAATATCAAAATGTGATGAACAATATCATACCTATCCCATACAAAAAATGATCCATGATTATGCCTGAAGGGTCATCTCTTACCTTTAAATTTTCCAATAATGCTTCATGATACGCACTACTAATTGTCCATAGTTCCTTTGTTCTTGGTCTAGCATGGTGTCTCAATAACTTAACATTTGTTGTTATAACAAGGTGTGAATACATGAGAATGGTTTTTTATTTCTCATAGTCTTCAAATGCAGGTATGTCATTCTTTCTAATCATATATAATTGCAACCAAGTTCTAGAAACAACTGTAACGCTATAAAATGAAACAAGCTTTGCACAATAGACAACAAGAAAGATTAGAAGCACACATGCAATACAATACTAAATCTAGAATGCAAATTCATACGTTAAGCAACAAAGAACATGGGAAAGTAAAAACGTAATTAAAACTAGAACAATCTCACCAATTTTCAAACGTATTTCCATGATTCATCTCGATTGCCCTTCTCCATTTTGCTTGTGTAGTATAATTGCCCTCAGATTTTCAAGTTCGTGCAAGTATAGCCTAAGATAGTGATTAGCAAAATATCTAAGATTCAAGACAAAGGTGCTCTCAAAAGTTATCAAATTTGCGAGAGAGATTGGAATGAAGAATGACAAATCAATTTATAGAAAATTGATTATTCGAACGACAGGTCAAGATTGAAATATTAACGGATGATTGAGATTGACAGATTGGACATGCATTCAGATAACTGATAGAATTAAAGATTAAATGAATAATTTAATCTTCAGTTTGACATTCGAAAACATAAAAAATATCTTTGCATGACAAAGATAAAGATTGATTATAACGACTCAGTGTTCGAATGCACGCACAATATTTAATTAATTAAATAAGAATATTTAATTAATATGCATGTACACGCAAATGAGTTAGAACTGGAGGATTGCATGATCTGAAGAAGAGATTACTTGAAGATGCCACTCAGACATTAAATCAATAGTTAACTAAACGATTAAAATAGATGTCGAGTTGAGTAAAAGTGAATACTTAGATAACTCACATAATTATCTAAAATATAGAAGAATGTGTTAAAATAGAGTTAATGAATTAAATAATTCATTTAATTTAAGACTCGATATTTGAGAAATAATTAAATAAATAAGATTTATTTAATTAAGTGACAAAGGGGATTTTAAATGAATAATTAAATAAATTAAGAATTTATTTAATTATAGTTGAAATATGATAAAGAATAAATTAAATAATGATTTATTTAATTTAACCGGAAGAATAAGGTTAATTAGTAAGATAATTAAATAAAAAGCGTTTATTTAATTAATTAGAAGAAATAATCAAAGATGAACTAATTAAATAATTAAGATTATTTAATTAATAGATGAATTAATGTTAAGATGAATAATTAAATAATTAACATTATTTTTATTTATTTATTTTTTATTCGTAAGACGCAACCGGAGTTGCGTGAATTTTATTAGAACATAAAAAAAGAATTACAAAGAATCTGCTAGGCAGAAAGAAGGAACAAAAGAGAAGCTAGAGCCTGAAAGAAATAAGACATCCAAAGAGGGGCAAAGAGAGGAGAAAGGAGAGAAGCAAAAATAAGACACTGCTACAAACAAGAGCATAAGAAATAGCTTGCAGCCACATAATAAGCAACTAAGCTCGTCTATTGTTCTTGGAAAGGAGAGCCTCCATGGTCCACTAATAGCCCTCCTCCACAGCTTCCTTTCCTTCGATACGAAGTTTCTCGGCCTTGGACTTTCTCCCAGCTTTTCTCTTTGGACCACCACAATCCGGTTTCAGTTTGCTATTTGTTGATTGCGAAATCCCAAGTTTTCGAGGAGCCACAGTCATGTCGTGGTCAAAATAGTCATAGTTCATGTTGTTAAGATCATTCATAAAAGGAAAGGTGCCATCAGAATCATAATCATCCTCCTCTGAACCAGGAGAGGCCTCATCAGCATTGTCATGAACATGGATCGCAGGAGGGGAGAAAGTCATGGGAGGTTGCACAGGATCATTAGTCGTAACAGGGTGTGATTCCAAGAAGATACCATGATTTCGCCAAATAAAATCTGCATCCGGAGAGCCCGCCTTCTTGACCCATTTTTTGGGCCTAACAGACCTAGATCCAACCGATCATTGGAGAGAACAAGCCTCAATTTTGTGGCCCAACAAATTGCAGCAAAAACAGCGAAAAGGTAAGCCTTCATAGTTTAAATATTGAGTCCATACCCCATGAGAAGAAAGAATTCGAATAGAATGAGAGAGGGGCTTTGAGATATCCACCATAGCACAAACTCTATAGAATCTGCAGTCACGAGCCAAAGCCTCAGCATCCAACTTGACAAAGACACCCACCAGATTGATCAGATTGCTAATGAGATCCACATTTCGCATCACCAAGGGCAGATTGTAGAGCCTGATCCAAATCGGAATAGAAGTAATCTTGGTAGTGGCGGGATCAAAAAAGGGGGTCCAGGGAGAGAAGAAAAGGCTGATATTCCCAAAAAACCAAGGCCTGTTCTGAACCACAAAATTACAATCATCAGCACTGCTGAAAGTGAGCAGGAAGAATCCAAAGTCAAGAGATTCAATCTTCGGGGTAGCCAGATTATTCCAAGTAGACTTCACCCACTCAAGGACAGAAGCGATGGGCGGGTGCCTGCACAAACATCTCATCACCAAAGAGTAATTCCCGATAGCAGCAGAAATTTCCTCAATGCAGTCATCTGTGATGCAAAGATCCAAGGGTTCATCAGAAAACTCAATCTTTGTATCCCCAATGGAGACGGAGGAACTGGCGGAACGGGGGGGCTTCTCCACCAAAGGAGAAGAAGGTAGATCAGACGGGGGCGCAAGAGGAGACAGGCTAGGGTTAGCATACAGAATCTGTTCCAAACAAAAGGCTGAGCACGTGTGGAAAGGGTTTGCCCAATTTTTGCAAGCAGCATGGACATTCGGATTAAGAACAGGAGGAGCAGGCAAAGAGCCAGGCGACGCTCCAGCCTGAGCTGACCCTAAAGGGTCAAAACCCGGAGTGTTTTGAGTGGGAGCCAGCGAATCTAGGGCCGAAGCAAAACGAAGGTCATAACATTTGTGCCCATCTCCATTGGCACCACCACGGACACCCAACCCAGAGGCATTTGGCCGCTTGCATTTCGCGCCTCCCCGAGTCTTAACCCCAGAACGTCGTGCTCGACCATCGCCAAGAGCCTGTAAATTTTCAAATTCGCAGTCCTCGCGCGCGCCAGGGCTGCCATCACACATTTTCGGTAATATTAATATTATGGCTAATAATTAACATTATTTAATCATGACCATAAATAAGAATTACGAAGAATATGGAAGTCGCAGGCTTAAACCAGATTTCGGTGTCTACATTTGCCCCTCTTTGATACAATGTCATTTCGGCGTTGTGTCAAAGAAAGTTGATAAAAAATATGCCCCAGTCAAGCTCCGGATTAGACTAGGTGAAGGTATGCCCCCTCGGGAAAATTGAGAAATTGTCAAAATGTTCAGAAAAATTTGGAAAGGTGCCCGATTAGTCCAGTAGATAGGCAGAAATGCAATGCAGTTGACGGAATTGGGTTCGGAAACGAGAGGGACAGGTACGAGATGATAGAAAATGGAAGTTTACATGGCCAGTAGGAAAGAAATGCCACCTAAGCCCTAGGTATATATTGGAATTGGGGTGAAAAACTATTCATTTGCACCCACCTAGCTTAGAGATTTCAAAGTTTTCTCTGACTTTCAGCGAGGATGTCTCTAGTTCTAGCCACCCATCATCGTGCATACAGGATCCGGACGTTCCAGAAACCACCCGGCGCAGACCCCCCGGTATGGACCTAAAACTTACCTTTTAAAAAATTTTAATTTGCACGTATTTTAAGATATTTATTGCATTTTAAGTGGTGTTGCTTTTAATTTTGCACCGCATGTGTATGCGCGAACGACGCATGTGACCGCGAAAAGCCACATTTGCATTTTAACGCCAACCGGTTAGGCTTAGTTTTAGAAGATAACCGCATGTGTTTATTTTGTTACGCATTTGAACTTTTGCAATGCATGTGCATATTAATATACGCATTTGTTTATTTTGATACGCATGTGGTTTCTTGAAATGCATGTGCATATTTATAGCCGCATTTGCTTATTTAGAAACGCATTTGAGATTATGCAACGCAAATGATAGGTTTAGCACGCATTTGATAATTATTAACCGCATTTGATTAATAATGATGCACATGTAATTTGTGAACCACATTTGTGGAAAAGCGACGCATGTGTAGAAAAAATGACGCATTTGCAAAATAACGACGCATTTGCATTTTATGTTAAAACAGTCATTTTTCACTAGAATAGATGATTCAGGCTGACATGAGGCATGTTGTTGCAGGTTGTACTTGACCCTATCTATACATGTGAGTCGAGACCCATGACGTTTCGATTCAGAGACAGTTTATGGCCGGTCGAGCGACGGACTCTATGGCATTTGGGTTTGTTGCATGTGACCGATATGCCCCAGATTAGGGTAAATCGGGGATTACTGACAGCACTATGTGAGCGGTGGCATTCAGAGACATCATCATTCCAGCTTCTGACTGGAGAGGCTACAGTGACTCTAGAGGATATTTATAGGATATTGAGACTACCTATTAGGGGGACACGGGTAGTGTATGATAAGCAGAGAGGGATAGCGGAGATGTGCAGATATTACCCCCACGCTGACATTAGACAGCTAGGGGTGGACAACTATGAGATTAGATGGCGGACATTGGCTCAGAGGTATAGACAGTTAGGCTGTCTAGTAGCGACCTTGATAGGCGGTATAGTACTACCTGACCGCCAAGGACATGGATTCCCTGTAGAATGGGGGGAGATGTTAGTGGGCATGCTTGAGCACCGAGTCGTATATGCTTGGGTTTCATGTGTGCTAGGGATGTTATACTTCCACTTGCATGACATTGCCTATAGAGAGGCACAGTCTATGAGCTGCGGTACCATGTTTCTGATGGTTTGGGCATGGGAGCATATTGCTATATTCAGACCACCTATTACAGTTGATGTACCTCATGGAGTGCCATACGCCTTCCGTTATGTGGGGGCCACCACACAGTACCATATTGGGGACACTGGTTATTTCAGACAAGCGATAGATCTGATGCAGGAGTTCACATGGAGACCGTACCTGGGCTGTGAGGTATGGTCAGATGAGGACGAGCACTTGCCATATTGCAGACAGACACAGTATCTAGTGGGACAGACAATATCCCATATGCACATCATAGAGCAGCAGTTGCCAGACCAGGTCCTGAGCAGTATGGAGAGGTACAGGATGTACCTCGAGGGAGAGCAGAGTTTGCTCGGTCATCGTGAGAGGTCCTGCTATGGGGGCCAGAGATTCCAGTCGCCACTACAGAGGCAGATATTGATGGATTATAGGCACAGCCATGGGGATGGAGGGGTGGACCGGCAGATCCAGGGACTACCCCAGCTTATGATCAGTGGTGGGCATTGTACAGGCCGATTCCCTTGACAGATCCGGGGCAACCAGCACCGGTAGAGCGATAGGTTAGAGGTCCCAGAGGCAGACGAGGTAAAGGAGATGGTTGAGGAGGTAGAGGAGGCCGAGATGATGGTGGGGATGATGGCAGAGGTGGCCGACGTGGAGGCAGGAGAGGGAGGCGTGGTCGACGGGGATGAGGAGCAGCCTTGTCACCAATCCGAGAGGAGAGAGGAGGAGATGAGGATGTGGCCATGCTATATGTGGCCAGAGGTGGTGAGGAGGAGCAGTTGGTAGAGGCAGGTATCCCAGACATCCCTGACATCCCAACAGAGGCAGAGGTAGGTGCCGAGGAGGCAGTGGGAGAGGAGGCAGTTGGAGAGGAGGCAGAGATCGATGCCCTTGGATTGCTAGGTGCCTACCAAGAGGATGATGAGGAGGAGGATGATCACGAGAGAGAGATCAGGGATCAGATCTTGGAGGAGATGGATGAGGAGGATGGGTGAGACAGGGTCCGTCAGGATGAGACAGAGGCAGAGGTGCCCGACACTGATATATTATGAGCCTAGGTTGCCTCCTTAGAGGAGCAGATGAGAGTGTTGATGGTAGAGAGAGATACCTACAAGGTGGAGAGAGACAGAGCCTTGATGGAGAGGGATCAGGCTGTAGCCCGGCGGCAGGAGACTGAGCATAGATTCACAGAGCTTAGGTCATTATGTATAGGACCATCAGCAACATTTGCCAGAGAGTTGGTCAGAGCCGGCGAGAGGGAGAGATACTACTGAGACTTGTATGAGGCAGAGGTTCCCCTAGAGAGATGGGCTCCCAGTTTTTCAACGGCATAGAGTAGTACGTCCCAGACCAGGACCCACACACGGACAGTGAGCACAGAGGAAGTGGATCAGCCACGTAGAGTAGGGCCCTATGACAGACCTCCCACAGCTCTGAGATCAGCCGGTTCTCAGCATCAGTCTCCCACACACTCCTGACATGATGGCAGTGGCAGTTCAAGATAGAGATACAGTTTTGAGGTCCATTTGAGACATTGTATTTTGATCCGATAGCCTACGGGCTTCCATGTATTTGTGATACATTATGACATTGTGATATGACACATTTGAACGATGTATATATATGATTTTGGTGGTGATTCTTATGATATGCATTGTCTATTTATTGATTATGCAGTCTTGATTTATACATGTGATGTTTATATGATATGCTTATGTGATGGATGATTGTATGTTTTGTATGATTCTATATGATTATGAGATGCAATGTGATGTTATATGTATGATGTTTTTAATGATTATTTGTCTATTATGCCATAATGATCTAAATATGAAAGATTCCTATAGATATGTACATTTCTAACATGTATGTTGATGCAGGATGATGTACACCATTTTGTGTCACAGGACATCATCATAATGTAAGAAAGAAGAACTATTAATGCGGAAAGAAAGATCGACACGGAAGGAGAAGACAGAAGATAGATGTTAGTATTAGGAATCTTCGATGTTTTTCCATATCACAAAAGATATTGCACTTTATCATCATTGGGTGGGACTAATACAAATGGAGACAAACACCAGGATATGACATAAATCAAGGTGTGCAAGGTCATCCACTTGCTAATAACAGACAGTCGTAGACAAGGATTGTCATTAACTCATACTGAGGGCACAAGTTGCCCTAGTCTTTTTGTCGAAACAAACCACAGACAGCAATCAAAATAAAAGACGGGTCATGATACATCATTGCTCCTCTAAATCCTTCATGGGACATCCTTGAGAAAACTAGTAACATGACTCAAAATCAAATTTGAAAAGACAGTCGACAGACAGCAGTCAAAGAAAATAGAATTCCGATATGTCGTTGCTTCTCTAAATCCTTCATGGGACATCCTTGAGAAAGCTAGTAACATGAATCCCAGTCATCAATTCAAGATAAATGATAAGATAAATAAGCCATAAAATCAAAAAGCCAGTAAAAATATTTGCCAAGACATGATTTGTTTGTTTGATTTGTTTGATTGATAGAGCCTGATTGCAGGAGATACACATACCGGATAAGACTGTGAGTCTGGTTTCGATGTTATGACTATCTGTATAAGGCATGACAAAGCCTGGTTTCAGAAAGACATGTATCGTATAAGACATTGAGTCAGATACCGTTGATGTGATAACTTGTGTAAGGCTACATTTGATTTTTTTGACCTTGTCGATTACGCAGGAAGGACGCATCCTGAATAAGACATAGGTTGATTGTTTTGATAACATCTGTTTCCAAGAAGAACACATCTTGTAGCAGACTGTTGGTTGATCCGTTTTGAATTGTTTTGTTTTGCAAGTTGTTTTATTTGACTCAGAGACATTGCTGACTTGTTCACCAGATTGATGCATGACTTGATATGACGCGTTGACAATTGACTGTGTGTGATGACAAACCCTTAAGGATTGACCTAGTGTGGCCGCGGGGGCTCATCATGTGATGGCCTTGCCTACATTGTACATGCAGAGACCTCGTAGTTTGACTTAACTTGACTGAAAGACTGACTACAAAAATAAAAGATGTGTGTGAAAGTGAATGCGATGAACCCTAATGGACTGACCTAGTGCGGCCTCGGGGGCTCATCGATTGATGGCCTTGCCTACGTTATACACGCAGAGACATCGTAGTTCGACACAACAAATGACCTTGTCATATAGACATGTGGATTGACTCAGGACTTGTATACAGACAAACCTAGACAGATTGACTTAATGCCTCGGGGGCACATCGGCAGATGGCCTTGCCTACGTCCAGTCGCAGAGGCAACGTAGTTCGACAAACAACAAAGACTGACAAGTGCAACTGACTCTGACTCTATTTTTGGATTTTTGAAATGTTTTATGATGTTTTTGTGTTTTCTCAGGTCATTTTGTGATGTTCGTGGATTTTTCCATGATGTTTCATCTTCCACATAGCCAATGTAAGAACCAATATGACGCGCGTCAAGTGTTTGCCCCCAGTCGAGTATAAGACCAATTGATTATGAATAGGGTAAGATGGGGGATATGAAATGCTCTCGATGTCAATCGTTCCAAGCTATGGAAAAGACTACCACTTATTAGGAATGATATATACAAGTGATGGACACAAAAGGTAAGGGATATGTATAGGATAGTGGACTATGTACAAGGATGTGGGCTATATACACGATAGAGACTATGTACAGGGAAGTGGGCTATGTACATGATAGGGACGATGTTCAAATAAGTGGTGTATGTACAAGATAGATTAGAATAATAGTAGACAAAGGAGCAGAGTTGAGTACACATGGTGCCTGTTTGCCAGGTTTTCACCATGGTACCTATCCAAGGCGCCACCGAAGTGGTTTTCACCATTGGACGAATGATTTGTCTTTACTATTTTCCAGATTATCTAATTTTTTTTGGTGTTACCAAGACGCCTGTTTGCCAGGTTTTCACCTTGATAACGATTTTTTTGTGATTTTGTGATTTTTTTGTATTTTTTGCTAAATAAGACAAAGGCTCCCAAAAGCTATGTGTAGAACTTCTTCAGATGCATACTATTGATTGGTGAGGACGATGGTTCGCCTTCAGGAGTAGAGAGTTGGTATGCTCATGATCCAAAAGCTTCTATAACAACATAACGCCCCAACCAGTTAGGTTCAAATTTTCCCGGTTTGTCTCTTTCTGCTTGATTCTTTGGGTTCTCCATTAAAACCAGGTCACCAATGTCAAAATTTTTGTTTAAAACCCTCCTGTTATAGCTACGATGAAGGTGGTTCTGATATGCTTGGAGATGGTCCAGTGCCTTCTGTCTACGCTCGTCCAGGAATTCTAACTCATGGAGTCTCGACACTCGATACTCTTCGTCATCAATGTGGCCTTCAGGGATACCCTTAGGGAAGGAATCTCGACCTCAATAGGCAGAATGGCTTCGGAACCAAAGACAAGTGAATATGGGGTAGCACCAGTGGGGGTACGGATACTTGTACGATAGGCCCATAAGGCAGGGTTAAGCTGTAAATGTCAGTCACGACCAGCATCATTGACAGTCTTCTTGAGGATTCGAATGATGGTCTTGTTAGATGCCTCTGCTTGGCCGTTACCTTGGGGGTAGTATGGAGTGTAGAAGTGATGTTGGATATGAAATTCATCACACAGGTGGCAGACTTCTTGGTTCTTAAATGGGCGGCCATTGTCAGTGATGATGGACTGAGGGACACCATACCGACAGATGATATAGTTCAGGATAAATCTAGAAATCTGTGTGCCGGTAATATATGTCATAGGAATGGCTTTAATCCACTTCGTAAAATACTCAGTGGCAGTGATAATGAACTTGTGTCCATTAGATGAGGTGGGGTGGATCTTACCTATGAGGTTGAGTCCCCATTGGGAAAAAGGCCATGGTGACGTGATAGGACAGAGCTCCTATGCTAGGGCATGTATCAAATCTCCATGAACTTGACATTGGCGACATTTTGTTACAAAGACATATGAGTCTTATTCCATAGTAGGCCAGTAATAACCCAGTCGCATAATTTTCTTGGCTAAGGTAGGACCGCTAGAATGGGAACCGCATATACCCTCATGCACCCCATGCAAGGTTGCTTGTGCTTCAGTAGAATCAAGACATCTCAATAGGGTATTATCTAGGGCACGTCTATATAGGGTATCTCTGATGATGGTGTATTTGGCTGACTTGCGGAGGAATGTCCTACGTTGGTTATTGGATAGGCCAATGGGTATGACTTCAGCATGAAGGTAATCATAGATTTCTTTGTACCATGGGGAATCAGGACCAACGATGTCACACACCATTTCAGAATCTGGGATATCATAGGCTGGGACCAAAAGCTATTCGACCAAGAACTCAAACTTAAGCACATTGTTAGGAATGTCAAGAAGTGATGCAATAGTAGCCATAGCGTCTGCTGCCTTGTTTAAAACATGAGGCATTTGATGAAACTTGACTTTGTCACAGTACTCTTTAAAACTATCAGACATGCGCTTGTACGGAGCAAGCTTCTCATCCTTAGTCTCATAATCATCATTTACCTATCTTATTACTAGTTGAGAATCACCATATACCTGTAGGTGCTTAATTTTCCACTTGACTGCCATACGTAAGCCTGTCACTAAAGCTTCATATTCTGCCATGTTGTTAGTGCATGGGAATGCAATCTTGAATGACTTAGGGATGGAATCACCTTGTGGTGTGATAAACAATATCCCAGCCCCTGAACCATGATTTGTATGTGAACCATCAAAGTACAGTTTCCATGTTATGTTTGTGTCAAATGTGAATATGAACTCATCAGGAAAGTCTGCCACTAATGGGTGATTTGCCTATATGGGTGCATCAGTTAACTGATCAGCAATGACCTATCCTTTAATAGCCTTTCTTTCTACATACTGTATATCATACTCACTAAGTATCATAACCCACTTGGCCAGTCGCCCTGTTAATGTTGCCTTGCTAAGAAGATATTTCAGAGGGTCTATTTTAGCAACCAGCATTGTTTGATGGTTTAACATGTAGTGCCTCAGTTTTTGGGTAGCAAATACTACTGCAAGGCAGGCACGTTCAATGTTACTATAGTTGAGCTCATAACCAACCAAAGTTCGGCTGATGTAATAGACTGCCCGTTCATGACCTTCATCATCATTCTGTGCAAGCAATGCTCTGAGTGATGAATGGTTTGTTGTGATATAAAGAATCAATGGTCTCCCTTCAACAGGTGGCATTAAGACAGGTGGTGTAAGTAAATATTCTTTAATTAGTTGAAAAGCCTCTTCACACCTAGGTGTCCATGCAAAGGGTACTCCTTTCTTAAGTAGATGTTGAAAAGGGTGCGTCTTGTCTGCTAGTTGCACTATAAATCTTCTGATAGATTGCAAACTTCCCTATAATGTCCTTAGTTGACTGAGATTGTTGGGTGGTGGCATGTCCATGATTGCTTTTACCTTAGCAGGATCTACTTCAATGCCTCATCTAGAAATGATATAACCTAACAGCTTTCTTGACTTGACTCCAAACACACATTTCTTTGGATTGAGTCTCACATTATACTTCTCCAGCCTCTAAAATACCTTGTCTAAAACTTGTAAATGTTCTTCCCTTGTCTTGGATTTGACAATAAGGTCATCGACATAATCCTCCATACAAGTGTGTACTAGATCATGAAAGATAGTAGTCATGGCGCGTTGATAGGTTGCTCCTGCATTTTTGAGTCCGAAGGGCATAACATTCCAGCAATGCGTTCCCCAAGGACAAGTAAAAGCCATCTTATGTTGATCTTCAGTTGCAATTCTAATCTGGTTATATCCTGAGAATCCATCCATAAGGGACAACATCTCATATCCTGCTGTCATGTCAACTATCATGTCTATGTTAGGCAAAGGGAAGTCATCCTTAGGACAAGCCTTGTTGATATCTCTAAAATCAGTGCAGATGCGGATTCCCCCAGCTGGTTTGGTAATTGGTACAAGATTGGAAATCCAATCTGCATAGTCAACAGATCTGATGAAACCAACGTCTAAGAGTTTCTTGAGTTCTGCCTTGACTAATAAAGCAATTTGTGGATGCATTTTTCTCAACTTTTGTTTCACTGGTTTGGCACCTGGTTGTAAGGGCAAATGATGTAGAACAAGGTTGAGATCCAACCCTGGCATATCCGCATATGACCAAGCAAAATTTATCTGTCTCTGTGCAAAGAAGTCATGGAACTCGGGCTTATCTTGTGTTGTCAATGACGCTACAAAATAAACCAGTCGAGGATTATCTTTTGTGCCTATGTTGACCTCTACGGTTTCTTCAACAAGCATGGGTGAATTTTCCTATGTAATGGGAAGAATGTTCAAACCTCCATCCTTAGGTGCCTCAGAGAGGTTTTCACCTTTGGATGCATCCTTTCTTTTTACTTTTTCATTGTCTAAAGGTGCCTTTCGGTTTTCACCTAGAGACTCATCTTTTTTATTTTGTTTATTCTTTTTCTCATTTTTGTGACTGGAGGGTTGAATAGATTCCCTAAAATATGCTTTGTTGTCCAAGTCAATGGTAAAACTAGCTTTATGATCCCCATTAGGTATGCCTTCACGTAATCCTAGGAACTCAGCAATTGCTTCGTCGTTCTCGAAAGTGTCTAAAACGGGTGTATCTTGTTGATCCCAATCAATGAGTTGGGGATAAACTAAGGGCATGTCATCGTCGGAGTTATCAAAGTCTAATGGGTTCAAGGTAAGGATTGAATTATTCATGTGGTTACAAAAGTCTTGCACCAAGTCCTTTTTACTCTTTGGTTTGGGTCTAGGTGGATGAATAGGTGGGCCTAATGCCAGGGTTTGACAATTAGAAATAGGTGACTCAGGTTGCCATGAGATAGGATCAAGTGATTCCCAATAGTAGTGTTTAAACCACTCCTCTTTTGTCATTTTCTTTGGTGGACAGGAATTTAGGGGATTGGGTGAGGAACTTAACATCAAGTCAAGTTCTCCAAATAACTTGTCAAGGTCCATGGAGGAAGTAGAGGATAAGGAATCCCACTCATAATCATTAGAGTCAGGGGAGTTACAATGATTTTGGTCCACTGGTTCGTGAGATGCCTTAATATCATCTGAAGCACGTACTTCCTCAAGTAAGGGTAATGGAGTACTAGGAACGCCAATCTGAATCGGTTGAAACCCTAGCCCTACTCCTTTTGGCCACTGAGAAACAAATATTGGTTCAATTCTGCCATCTTGGTTTAAGCCTAAACCACTATGTCCATCATATCCTTTGCTTTGCATGATTTTAAAACTCTTTCCATATAGTCTTGTAGGAATATGAGCAAGTAAAAGGGGTTCTTGATTGTCTTCCTTATACAGCCAGGAAGTGACATCTTCTGTATCTACAGCCTCTTTGCTTAACTCACCCCATTTAGTGAAAGTTGTTGTGGGGGGAACATGTATAGTGATCATAGACTGTCCCCTACCTGTCGTAGGCAAACCATATGACTTAGGAGGAACCAAATGGCTAACACAATAAGAAGTCTTCATGTAATACTCTCCACAACCCTTGTCTTGGATCTCAACCCTAGGAGTAGTAGGAAATGAGGGTGAAACAGGTGTTCGAGTGAGTGTAGATGGGTCAACATAAGAAGATGGATTAGACGATGAGGCCTCTTGGTTCACTGGCACTTGGCGTTGAGGGATCTCCTTTAGATTAGTGCAATACTGGAAAGGATCGGGATCACCATCGATAGTTATTTCGGTGCCATTGTAAGGGAATTTAAGAAACTGATGATACGTGGAAGGGCCTTCATGGCATGAATCCATGGTCTACCTAGCAAAAGGTTATAAGGGAGGGTGAGATCCAAGACTTGGAACTTTGTCTCCATTACGGCAGGACCAATTCTGATAGGAAGTGTTACCACCCCCTTTGATTTTCTTTCTTCATCATCATAAGCCTTAATGAAAATACTCTTAGTGGTGTGCACGCATGCTTCTGAGATACCTAATGCCTTAATTAGTTTTAAAGTGCATAGATTTAACCCTGCTCCTCCGTCTACCAAAAGTCGTCTAACTTTGGTTTCATTGACTAGGACTTCTAGATGTAAAGGGTCATTGTGGTTCAGCTTTTCTGTGGCATAGTCTTGTTCAGAGAATGTGGCGTGATGATTATTGGTCAAGTAGCCCACCATTTCCTAGAAACAATTGACATCAAGTTCATTAGGGACCGTGGTATTCTGTAAAGCCTTATCGAGGATAGATCGATGTTCGAGTGAAATACGCAACAATTCCAAGATTGAAATTTGGGCTGGGGTCTTCCCCAACTGGTCAAGTAGGTTATATTGTAACTTGGAAGGTTGTGATGCTTGCAGCGATGGAGGGCCTTGGATAACGAACTTAGTACGACAAGTATTGACCGCACATTCAGGATTAGCATTGATAGTAATGGTATTGATGTTTTCATCAGCAGCGCGAAGGCAATGAATGATTTTGCCACTATCATAATCATGTTTGATACTCGCATAATTGGCTGACATATTGGTCTTAGTACTCGAACTGGGGACAGTTCCTTTCCCATGGTCATGTAGTGGGTCTGAAAAGACTTGATGATCAGTGTTGGATGTCTTTTGTTTTTGTCCACTAACTTCAATAATTCTCTTGTCAACAAGATCCTGTATGATATTCTTCAGTTGTCTACAGTTTTGTAGGTTATGTCCCTTAGTCCTATGATAGTCACAAAAGGCCTTGTCATCCCACCAAGTTGGTTTAAACTGTCCTGGATCGTATTGTCTTGGTTCATGTAGCTGTATAAGGTTGTGTTTTAACAGTTGTTTGAACAACGACTCAATGGGTTCCCCTAAGGGAGTGAACTCACGTTTTTGAAATCTCCTCGGTTGTGGACGTTGAGTATTTGAGACTGTGTTAGGTGGCTGATTGACAACATTAAGCGTGTTGGCAAAGTTATGAGGCCCTTTTAATGTGAGGAGGGGTCCTGCTTGTAATGTTTTAGCATCAACCACCCCATCATTTGTGACATTTTTATTGCGAGACCAAAATCTATTTCTATCCGTGGGGGTGTTTTGTACGATAGGGTTTCGATAGGGTGTTGTCATCTTGAGTTCACCCTTTTCAATGAGATCCTTCTCTATTATCACCCCTTTTTCCACTAGTTCAGAAAAAGATATGCAACAATGTACCCTTAAATTACTCCTGAGTTTTGGATGAAGGTTTTCTTGAAACATTGTGACCTTTTGTTTTTTGGGTATCTCGACAGGACACCTACTAGCAATAGTTCTCCATCTCTGGAAGAAAGCAATGAATTTCTCACCTTCATCTTGTGTTGTGTGGCACAAGGTTGCTATATTTATCTCATGGTCAATGTGGAAGGAGAATTTCTCCACAAATTTCTCGACTAGTTCTCCCCATGATCTAATGCCAGAATCTAGACCCGAAAACCATTCTAGTGCCACTCCTACAAGACTTCGTGGAAATAGCCTCATAAGATACGTGGGATTGTAAGCGACATCTATGCATATGGTAGAAAATTCCTTGATATGTTCTACTGGATTGCGTTTTCCATTGTACTTAGGAAGATTTGGTATGACATATCCGTGAGGGAAAGGTGTCATGTACAATGATCTATCAAAAGGGAATGGGCATATGTCCTTTGGTGAAAATGATTTCTTAGTTGACACTGAAATGTTATCCATTTGCGTTTTTAATGCCTGCATTTGTGTTTGTAGGACATCAACTTGAGTCAAAGATGTGCTAGGAGGATTATGCGGATCCATATATGTATTCTGAAATCCAAAGTCTCGTGATGGGTTTTGATTGAACATTGGCATCTGAGATGGATTTGGATTCAAAATGTTAGTAAATGTATTTTGATCTAGAATCGGCATAAATTGGTGTTGACCTGGGTTCTGTGTAAATGGATTCCGAATACCACTCTGTGAAAATGGATTCTGATTCGGAATCGATGTGAATTGGTTTTGACTTGGAATCTGTGTTGACGGATTCTGACTACCAATGTGTAAAAAGGGATTCTGATTCGGAACTGATGTGAATTGGTTTTGACTTAGAGTTTGTGTTGATGGATTTTGACTACCAATCTGTGAAAAGGGGTTCTGATTCAGAATCGATGTAAATTGATTCTAACTACTAGTCTGGAAAAGTGGATTTTGATTACCATATTGGAAGGAGGGAATGCCCCCTGTTTGTGTAATCCTTGGTATAGTACTAGTGACTTGAGCACTAGGTATGGCAATTGACTGTGGTATGGTACTCGTAATGCTAGCAGTAGGTATGGTTGTTGATTGTGAACTGGTGGTACTGACATAAGGTATGGAGGCTGAGGTTTTAGACCTTTTATTCCCAACAAGAGGACCGAAGGGAGTAGATGATGAAGCCCCTATAGTGAAACTAAATCCTGATGTCATGCTGGGTGTACCAAATGGGGATATATGGACTGTCGTACTCTGTGTAGATGTGTTGGATGGCATAGTCGTGGTGACCTGAGGTATAGTAGTACTAGCAGTCGTAGTATTTTTCCCTTGTGTAGGTTGAGTTTGTAGGGTACTGATGTCAAATCCTGGAGGTAAGGTAGCACCTTCAGCTAGCAATTTTCCTAAAAACCGTTGATGTTCATTTGCTAGGTACTCATCTACAAAAGAGGCAAACTCAGGGTCCTGTGTGGCAGCCTCTATGTCTTCTGTTGTAACATGTCCTTGAGTGTTTCTAGTGGTGAATTTGTCTAATAGAGTCTTATGAGGTCTTGAAGAAAATGGATTGATGAACTCGCTTGGGTTCGGCATGTTTTCTCTCTCTCTTCTCTTAGACCTAGTTTCGACCATGTAAGATAAGCTCAATATGCAGGAGATGCAAGACTATATGTATGAACAGTATGACCCTAGTCTATGTTTTTGTTTTTTTTTTATGCAAAATAAGGGATGTCCTAGGATAACACTAGTCTAAACTCTAAAGATGAAAAAATCTAAGCAAGACCCTGAAGTGATCAATCCTATAAACCCAAGATGAAGGTACCAACTACCTAAAGTCAAACCAAGGTGTCAATTTAGTTAAGTCAAAGAACCAATGTAGGATGAAGATCAAAGACAAGCTGAGTTTCCTAACTAGATTGATGAGCTAGGATGACTCCCTGTAGGACAAAGTATAAGATGAAAGGACTAGGTTCAATGACAAATTTCGTTGACACTATGACCTTTCTAGAGTATAGATGGTGGACTACTCCTAAAGTTTGTAAAAGTGACCTTTCTAGAAGTCTAATGCAAGGTGATATGTACCCTAAGATGAAGGTAAACTCTAACTGAAGACAACTATGGTAATGACTTAAATGAACCTAAAGGATGCAAAATTGAGCAAATCATTTCAGGTTTCCATTTCAAAGACTGTTTGTGTGAAGACCACTAAAACTGGTATAACCCTATTGTCTGGACAATGACTGTGAATTTTGGTTTTCTGGTAATCAGACAGATGAGTCATTTAATTTTCAGTTGCGGCTCAAAATTAACAGTTGCAGTTCAAACTGACAGATGCAACTCTAATTGACAGATGCGACTCAAAATATAACGCATACGGTTTCCCCAAAGCAGATGCGAGCCAAACTGACAGATGCGACTCGGGATTTATAGTTGCGACTCAAAAATAACAGATGCGGCTCTAAAAATCAGATGCGTGTTTCTGGTGAACAGTTGCGACTCTCTGTGAATTTTCAGTGACATGAAATTTAAACTGACTCTATTTTTCATGATCAAATTCTGACAATCAAAGACAATCGTAAGACAAAGTGTTTTCAGTTTCAAATTTGGACTCAAAGAATGTTTAAAGTGATAACAGACAAGCACATCCTAATAGGCCAAAGGCCTAGGGTTTGTATACTTGGTATAGCCCACCAATTATACCCCGGATTGGTGATGAACACCTTTCCTTCTCGAGAGCGGATAGCTTAGGAATTTGGTGGCATTGGCTCCCCTCCACGGCTCATTAATGTCTTTTGAGCACACCAATTCCGAATTCTTTGGGCAATGACCTCCCAAGAACTGCTATCTCTACTCAAGGGGATCAGTAGTGAGTATCTTCGGGCATGATACTGTACCTTGCACTAATACCAAGCAACAGCCACAAATAGGTTGGTCTCTACAACAAAGGGTATTTAATTCGGGAATTTCGTTCGTGGGGTGTGATCCATACGGCGCGAGTCCCCTTTCGGATCCATCTGAAACCACACTCATGATTCTTGGGGTTTCCCCAAGAACCCACTTTTATATACCGGCTGGAAGTCCCTTTGGTGCGGTAGTCGGGGTGAGTACTTTTTCCCACCAGAACAGCCCAAGTTCTAGAGTTGGTAACCATTCTCTTACACCCGGATCACGGATGCGCAAGAGAGGATACGATATACCAAATCGTAAGGGTAACCAGACTTGTGCTTTCGCACCAAACACAGTAGACACTTGTTAATTTTAACCAAATGAAAGATTTGCTATGCTACCAAACAATCTGTTTCAAAATTTAACTAGGGTCTTCGACAAGCATCCTGCAGAAGATATCATTAGTAATTTTCAATATTGTCTTCGTCAATCGTCCTACAAAAGCTTGTTAACTCCAAATGGCCACACGCTGAAAATCAAATATCAGTAACACGAAAATCAATTGAAAATTCCAGATTGCCGAAAGCAGAAATAAAATTTTACCAGTCAATTGCATCATTTCGTTACCAGTCAGATGCGTCACTTATTTTTCAGTTGCGGCTCGGGATACCAGTTGCGGTTTAGGAATTGTCAGATGCATCGTTTCTCTGTCAAATGCGGTTCATAAAACCAATTGCAGTGCAGAAACTTCACATGCGGTTCATAAAATTCAATTGCGGTGCAAAAACTTCACATGCGTCATTCCGTACGAAAAATCTACAAAAACAAAAATTAAAAGATCTACCGATTCGCGAAGATGGTGTATTCACGTCGGGTTCACCAAAATGTAACGCCTAAAAATGAAACAAGCTTTGCACAATAGACAACAAGAAAGATTAGAAGCACACATGCAGTACAATACTAAATCTAGAATGCAAATTCATACGTTAAGCAACAAAGAACATGGGAAAGTAAAAACATAATTAAAACTAGAACAATCTCACCAATTTTTAAACTATTTCCATGATTCATCTCGATTGCCCTTCTCCATTTTGCTTGTGTAGTATAATTGCCCTCAGATTTTCAAGTTCGTGCAAGTATAGCCTAAGATAGTGATTAGCAAAATATCTAAGATTCAAGACAAAGGTGCTCTCAAAAGTTATCAAATTTGTGAGAGAGATTGGAATGAAGAATGACAAATCAATTTATAGAAAATTGATTATTCGAACGACAGGTCAAGATTGAAAGATTAACGGACGATTGAGATTGACAGATTGGACATGCATTCAAATAACTGATAGAATTAAAGATTAAATGAATAATTTAATCTTCAGTTCGACATTCGAAAACATAAGAAATATCTTTGCATGACAAAGATAAAGATTGATTATAACAACTCATTGTTCGAATGCACGCACAATATTTAATTAAATAAATAAGAATATTTAATTAATATGCATGTACACGCAAATGAGTTAGAACTGGAGGATTGCATGATCTGAAGAAGAGATTACTTGAAGATTGCAATAGTTAACACTCGAAGTAAAAGAGAATTATCAAGATGTTCAGACTCACCCTAAGCATAATTATCTAAAATATAGAAGAATGTGTTAAAATAGAGTTAATGAATTAAATAATTCATTTAATTCAAGACTCGATATTTGAGAAATAATTAAATAAATAAGATTTATTTAATTAAGTGACAAAGGGAATTTTAAATGAATAATTAAATAAATTAAGAATTTATTTAATTATAGTTGAAATATGATAAAGAATAAATTAAATAATGATTTATTTAATTTAACTGGAAGAATAAGGTTAATTAGTAAGATAATTAAATAACAAGCATTTATTTAATTAATTAGAAGAAATAATCAAAGATGAACTAATTAAATAATTAAGATTATTTAATTAATAGATGAATTAATGTTAAGATGAATAATTAAATAATTAACATTATTTAATCATGACCATAAATAAGAATTACGAAGAATATGGAAGTCGCAGGCTTAAACCAGATTTCGGTGTCTACAACAACAACTAAACTTGTATGATCATAAGTTTTTTATCAACATCTAAATACTTAGAATAATAAATCTATATTATACTAAACGACCTAAATGATGATGAAATGGTGATGCAAACTAGAAAATATTCTTAGAATAAAAAATCTATATTATTCTAAACAACCTAAATGATGATGAAATGGTAATGCAACCAAGTTTGAGAAACAACAGTTGAACCTATAGGATAGATGAACCCATCAACATTTGTCATCGATTGTGTTATATTTTTCTTTTCATGTACACATCGTTCCAACCAATAGACTAATCCCTCTTCATTCCCCTGTGATGCTACAACTTCATAGACATGTCCTGGCTGTACAAGATCTAAAAGATGGTTATAGTCAAGTGAACTTTCCATTTCATCTTCTAACGAGGATTGTGGTACAAATAAAGGGATTAGATACTATGGAATCCATGCATGTACCCACTCACTTGACTCGCACTAATCCCAATCACACTGAATACAATTCTGACAAAAATAAACCATCTCTTATGTCCATATGGTCTATGTACCTGCATCTAATATTCAAAATGAATGCATCTTTAAAGAATCTCTAATTGTTTGGCATTCCAATTTGTCTCCCACTATGCCCTCCTTAACCAACCAAAAGAACATACACACTTGTGAATCAAGTGTCTCTCCTTGTGATAATGCATAAGTACACCAATCAAGAATAGAACATGCATCACTAAATATTGCACCATCTCTGATCTTCATTTGTTCCTTATCCAAAGCTCTCTTCACACATGCACCTGCACCATCATGCTCACCTTTTTCATGCCCAACTTCGAAAAAAATCCAAATATGAGGTACAACCCTCTCTATATGCATCCTACTTGACCAATAAAACATACAAGCATTCTTGAATTTCCCTATTTAGTTATCTAACCAAATCAGATGTTGCAATACCTTTTTTGTAAAAGAACTCTTTTTTTTTTTAAACAATGTTGTACAAACTTAGATGAATGAGATCTATCATCACTCAAGTAAAAATGGTACTCCCTAATTATATTATTGTCCTCTTTTGTACAATCAGGGGCATGTCTATATGTTATCTGGACAAAACTAGTAATTTGAATAGAATTATAATATTGTGATTGAACTTCATTTTATGGTTGCAATGTGTAATTTTAAGCAAAATCAACTACATATACAATATTTCCAATGGGGAAAGAGTCCTTACACATCTTGAATTTCCGATCCAACCACTGCGACCTATGGCTATGCCTTGCATACTTATAGAAAATATTTTTCTCAAAATCAAAAATAAAATCAGCAATACTTACCTCTCTTGCAACCAACTCGCATCTAGAACCTTCACCTCCACTCTTCAATGTGTATTTTACTATCTCAAACCATTTTTTCTTAACAATCTTGTTACCAAAATCATGATCATTGCCCTCATGAAAACATGTTACAAACTTTGATAAACCACCACATTGCAAACACATTTCATTTAAACAATCATTTCTATAAAATAAACAACCATGATCACCTCTAATGCATATAAATGAATCTAACAAGTCCTTGGATGACTTGGAAAGTTGCATTGTATGACACTCCTATAACATTTCGTCAATACACATAGTAGAACAAATATGGCATAATAATTCATGATACATTGAAAACTCAACATGGTATTTACAACAACATGTATTAAAAAAATTAATAGGACCACAATAAAATGGCTTGCAAGACTCAAAATACCTTTGTGAGATTTGAAAAATTGGATGTTCTCAAAAAAAAATTGTACAAAATTGTTTGGCTACAATCCAAGAAATGTTTAGGATGTGGTGTGTTGGTTATTTTTCTTGCAACCTTCAATCCTAAGGAGAAACACAGTTCCTTAACCAAGGGATTGAATATTTAGGAAAAGGAATCTGCACTATCAATGGATTGAAGACAAGAAAAGACAACAAACAAGGCTATGAAAGAATTCTTGTTGAACAGTTCAAATAACTACGAAGGGGGGTGAATCCGTTATCATAAAACAATTTCTTTTTCTTTAATTAATCCAGAGTAGGATTATATAAATCAAAAAATAATCAAACAGATATGAACATGAATGCACACAACACCAAGCACAATGAACACCAAAATTTACGTGAAAACCTAAGAAGGGAAAAACCATGGAGAATGCTAATTCTCAACTATAGAACACCGGTTAAGATGATTTTTACAAACTTGAACCTTATTCATAATTTTAAATTATTAAAAGGAATACCAAGACGTGAATGTTGCAATTCAAGAGAATGGTAGAGGCAATGAACTCCAACTAATCTATCTCTAACATTATTCTTGTCTCTACCAATCTCCTCTAAATTTCTCTTGACAATTGACCTTCTAAATTAGTCATGTCTAGAAGAGGACCAACCACCCTCGATTATGCCCAAAGGGAGCCTCAACCAAATCCTAAGGTAAACAAGGCTCCATCTCATCCTTAAGCATTTTTTTCAACCTTTCCTTCCTCTAAATTTCCTACACCTATAATTAAATACATAGCTAGACACGTGACAATGGTGAAAACACAAGAAAATCCTATAGCATGACATGTTGAACCCAAATAACCAAATTCAATAATAATTTAATCTATAAGTATAAATAGTTTGATGGTAGAAACTTTATACATATAAAAATATGATAAATGTGTGATTATTTTTCTTTCCAATCTATAACTTTTTGATGTGCTTGGCTATATAATTGAGAGGATTCACTCATAATGTAATGATAAAAATTTAGTATGTATCAAAGAAATATTACCTAGACATC
The DNA here is from genome assembly GCA_007258455.2 of Sequoia sempervirens. Taxonomy (NCBI): domain Eukaryota; kingdom Viridiplantae; phylum Streptophyta; class Pinopsida; order Cupressales; family Cupressaceae; genus Sequoia; species Sequoia sempervirens. Next base: position 236,873,403 of record VDFB02000013.1, read on the forward strand.
AAGATACCATTCTACATAACTCTCATGGAAATAAGAATATTATTTTATTTTAACTACATAAATTGTGTGTACTCTATCTTGAATTACTAATTAATTTTGAATTATATACTTATAATTTAAAATAAAAGCATCCTTTGTAACATAGAATAGATAGGTTAATTAATGAAATAAAATATGTTTTATATTAATGAAAAATTGCAAATATATGGAACTCATATGAGAAATTGACTAAGACAACTCTATGTGAGAATTAAGATGAGAATAATTTATATGCCTTCTTTCAATAATTAACAAATTAGAAATTAATACTTGGCTTATATTGTATAATCACACTAGAAACCAACAATGGAAGATTGAGAGTCTCAACAAAGAATTCCACCTTATAGATCACATTCATACTAGAAGCTAACAACTAAAGACTAAATTTCATAAATAAAGTTCATGTGTTATATATCATGCCTTTGAGGGGTCCACAAGTACCATGAGCATTTTGAAATCATTCTCCATCTAAATGCATCCATTCCAAGACCATTGGGAGGTGGGTATCCCAAGTTTCTTAATTTCTTATAGGAATTTAATCAAGAGTAGGACATTGTGACTTTGGAATGTAAATTTAAATCTAAATGTGCATCCAAAAAATAAAAATTCATAACTAAATTTAATTCAAAAAGTGGGCCATCTATGGCCTTCTATAAACTTCTCGAAGATGTCATTCCCATAAATGATAAATTAAAAGTTAAGTTATGACCTTCGCCAAAATGACATGAAATTATCTTTCTAATATGTCATATTTGCATAAATCCCTCAAAGAAATTTTTTAACTAATTTTAAACACTCAAACAAATAATGGTATAGATTAAGATTCTTGTTTTTATCCTACATTTGGGTCATGTTTGATTAGATTTACTACCATAATTAGAAGTTGTATAAATTGTTATATTATATATTTTTTAACATATATAAAATGTATAGTTGGATTAGTGAGATATTTATAGCAAGTATGCAATATGAAGTTAAAATTTATTAGATTTGATTCTTAATAAATTAGTTTTAACGATTAAATTTATAGCTTTATGCAATCTTTAAGTTTAAATAGTTTGATGGTATCTAGACTTTATACATATAAAAATATGATAAATGTGTGATTATTTTGCTTTCCAATCTATAATTTTTTTATGTTCTTGGCTATATAATTGAGATGATTCACTCATAATGTACATAATGATAAAATTCATCCTCTTTATGAGATTCTTATGGAATATTGATATTCTAGTGTGAATTCTTAATTTTAGACATGTCTTAACTAGATAAATTTAGGTTGAATGAAGGCAAGAGAACTTTTTTTTCACTTACATAATCCTCTTTTGAAGTTCATTTGTAACGCCCCGCCACGCAACCCTAGGGAAAATTGCAATTTACTAAACAAACGAACTAATTTTTTTTTTTTAAACAAGAACAATTAACATACAAGTTCACTTAACCATTGCCAACCATTTCCCTAAGGCTACGAGACCGTGTTACTGAAACCAAATGTGGAACATGAATTAAAACCATATCATATAATTACTTAACAATTAAAGTTCACATACATTCCATTCATAAAAAATTTACATCCAAGAATATGAAGTGCCACATGGTTCCAAACAATAAAGCTTACAACATGTTTACAATAAGATTACAATACTCATTTCCCAAATGAGGTAAATCCAACAAATATGATAACATATTACAAATTCTACCTTGATAACAAATGAGGGGTAATAAAATACAAGTACAGAGAGAACAAGGCATGAGAAGAAACTGATTCCCGCGAGCTCTCCATCTAGAAATCTCAACCACACGAACAAGAAGAAGAACCAACGGATTAAGATGCACGCCACCCGACCACGTGGAATCCAAAAGGTCCCACTCCCTTCATGATAGGAGATAGTAACAAGGAATTCCTACACAAGACCATCTACCACTAGACACAGGCTAAAACATAACTGAATAGAAACAACTATAATCACAAGGTCACTTAACATCCACAACCACAATAACACTTAACACTACAATCACAACATCACTTAACACGAGGTTACAATGCTTCTAGAGAATAAAGATCATAAACATCAGACCATAACTGATTGACTGTTGACATAGGAAGAGTTTCATGCATAAATTGCCATGAGTTACCCCAGCTCAACCTTCCTAGGCTACCAGACCCCCATCCTAGGTTACCCTAGCTTGCCTCTACAGGCTGTCAGACCCTCACGCAAAACTATGAGTCCCATCTCATCTCGAGCCTTATCATTCACTTGCTTCATGAGAGAGACATTCTTTATCTTTATTAGTGTGAAAGATCCCCATTAATTCTTTTAGATTATCACTTAGTTAAACTCTAGGTGAGTTACCTTGGCGCCCCTTTGTGTGTCGGACCCCCACAAAGAGCCACTCTCCTATCGACAACACACAAGGTACAATACCAAAATAGGTAACTAAACAACATAACCTCTCCAATCCAAGGAGGAAACAAAACAAGGAAACTCACTTCGAACACTAGAGGAAACCAAATACGAAAATACACTCCTTCCAAAGGAGGTACAAATCTCATTACCCTCTCCTATTTTCTAGGAGGCACAAATCCTTGTTCGTGGAAATCGGGTACAACATAATAGTACAACTCTACACCATTCCCAAGGTGATTCACAAATTGAACCTCTACACAAAACACCCCACTCTAGAGAACTTCTCTGGAAGACTTACATAGACCCTTAACCCCATTTTCCCGACATGGAGAATGAAAGAAACATGATAAAAAAAGAATTCCAGGCAACTCAATATCTAATGTTAGGGTTTCCTAAACCCAGTCAGACAATTACATCACACAAGAAATTAAGTAAACAATTAACATTATTTGCACAAACTCAATAGCGAAACAAGGCATGTTGACAACTTTAAGGAGTTTAAAACAATAATATATTTCATTTTTATAATTACATATATTAATAAAAATCAACCTTAGAAAATGAAAACACTTGATCATTTAAAATCTACTATTTTAAAATAAAACATTTGAACTATAGAAATTCAACGTTCTAAATAAATCCTATGAATATAAAATCCACTTTTGCTTCTACTACGTAACAAAATCATCTTAAGATAGTCTCTATTTAAATCTATCCCTTAAATTTCATTTGTCTCAATTATCCGTAATAATTAAATCAAATTATAAATAAATCGAACTTTTAATAAATAAAGTCATCTAATTGAAATAAATCATTCGTTATCTCTACGTTCACAATTATATTCAAAATCAAGATATTTTAATAATTAAACATTTAAATTAAATTACTTAATCCATATTTCAATCATAAAATAATTAATCAATTAAAATCAAATATAAAAATTTATACTTATAAAATCCATTACGAAAATAAGCTTAATTCCACACACACAGGCATATATTTTAAATTATTAAAAATATATTAAGAATAAAGCATTTTTATAAAAATTATTTTATCAAAACATATATTATAAATTTTATAAAATGTTATTCAGAAAAATATTATATAAATTTATATATATATATATTTATTGATTATATAAAGTTATATTTATACCAAACTCAAATTAAATAAAAATCAAATTATAAAATTTATTTTATAAATCAAATTTGAATTAAATTAAATTAAATTTACAAACTTTAAATAAAAAATACATGAAATTTTTAAAAAAATAAAATGAACTTAATACACAACATTTCACACGGGCCCCACGCAGTAGAAGGTACTGCGTACCTCCCAAGGGAGGTCGCAGCCCCCACTAGGCTGTTGCGCAGTACCTTGGGGTCAGGGACTGGTACGGCGACCGCCATCCACTTCCCTTCCCCAAATTTAATATATTTTCTTTTATAAATCAAAATTTTTATTTTCCATTTAAATTTTCATTTAACTTTTTTTTTTTTTTTTTTCTTATATATATTTTTTAATACGATTTCATATCAAACTGACCTCGAAACTAACAATTTCATAAATATTCTGTACACAAAATTTCATGAAACATACATATAAAATTTATTTTATTCATTATCTTTATATACGAAATTTGCATTATAAATGAATAAATTTATCCTTCTTACATAAAATGAAAACACACAGACAACCAATATTTATCTGTATATATATTTAATTAACACAAACATAATTATATTATATATATAAATATAATAAGAGATTTGAACAATAAAATAAATAAATAGATTTTCCAAAAGATCCAATATAAATCTAGGCATGCAAAAATATTCATCACAATAAAAATATGATTTTCTTTTCAATAATTTCATAATTAAATTTTATTGAAGAATTTTAAACAAAGTTTTCACTACAGAGAAATACAACCATTTATAACAGACAAATCCCAATCACAGGAAACTCTTTTTAAAACACAAGGAGAAATTAATCTTTCAACATGGCAGTCAAGAATTTATTACAGAAGAATAAATCAAAAGAGAAATAATGAACTTGAAAGGAACCTGAAATCCTTTGTTCGATGAAGAATCCTTTCTGAATCCTCTTCTCAACTTCCTGCCTTCAGCTCTTTTCTCGATCTTCAGCCTTCAACGTTCTTCTGAATCTATCTTTTCTTTCCAAAACCACAATAATTTTACCCAGAAAAACCCCAAACCAAAAAACTATCTTTCTTTTATTTTTCTTTCCCAGATCCAAAACAACAAACAAAACTTCTGTGTGTGAATAATCTCCTCATAAAAATAATAAATCAAAATAAAGAATCAATAAAGCTTTTCTACTTTCTTTTCTCAAAAAGCCTCCTTCTTATTGGTCCTTTTTCCAGCTTTTAAAAGCACAACTTATCAACAATTTTAATTAAAATAATTTATTTAATCAAGATATTATCTACACATGATTTTTAAATTTAATATTAATAAAAAGATAATATCTAATTATTCTCAACAATATTAATTTAATTTAATTTAATTTCTTGCACTTTAATTAATTAAATATTTTTTTAATATACAATATATTTAAATTTAACCATTTACTAACTCACAATTAAATCAAAACAACAAAACAACTTTAATTAATTATCTTATCAGATAAGATTAATTAATTAAACACTAACCATAAATTAATTAAAAACTCAACAATCAAAATACATAACAACTAGGACAACACTTTAGTCATGACACAACGACCCACAACAAATGATGGACTTGGGACGGAAAACCTAGCTACTATCTCCCAATCAATTACCATTGGTAAATGGACACGCTCAGACCTGTGAAGCCAAGTGGAGTCGATGTCATGTACCTGTCAACCTACAACAAAGAGCATGTCGAACGTGCAATATATATATAATATGATCAAACACACCGTGAAGAGGAAATCTCAAAATTGTAGGGCGCTCGCAAGCGAGTGATACAATCCCGTCCCCTTCCCCAATACAGTATCACTAACTGACGCATCTAACATCAATGATATGATCAATAGCATAAACATCATTAAATCAAATATCTTCTACGTTACTCTAAAACATGTCATAAAGGTAGCATCAGAATAAAATCTCATTGAAATATAACTTTCGCATCATTTAACAATTGCAATCAAAAGCAACCAAGTTCTAAAGTCAAAGCATATTCAGACACAATCATCAAATGTCTAACTAACCAAAACACACAATAACAGTACCAACATAGTATCAAGGTATCAAACAAAGCATAGAAAATAATAAATCTAAATTGTAAGAGGAGGGGTATTACATCATTTATGTTAACAACTATTAAATTTAAATATATTTTTATCCCCAATTATTTTCAAATAATTTTACACTAATCTTTGTTTTCTTATTCTTTCTTTCATTGTTTCATTTAAAATTTGAACCATTTAAGGATGCTATGTTATAGATTATAGTTGTCTTCCAATTCTTTTTAAATTGTTCAACCCTCTCATGGTCTAAATAATTTTACATTCAACAACCATGTCTAAAGTACATTATATACCCAACCTCTTCCCCTATTTAACACACTCATAAACCTTGTTACTAATCTCATTCGAAGAGGTGGAACAACCAATCTTAGAGGGATCCTCATCCATAGGAGAGAGAAGGGAGCCATCAATCTAGGCTCTAGTACTATTCTAGAAATAGTAGAACTAGAAGCTAGAATCCTAACAATGATAGCCAAGTTGGATAATACACAAGTTTTCCTTTTGAAGGGATTGGGGAACACTTATTGGATGGGTATTATTTCCCCTTCACCACATTTTGATTAGGATTAAGAATTGAAATAATAAAATTCTCAAATTGGTATAAGAAAAATATAAGCCCTTAGTGGAGGGGAGCTCATTTTTTTCCCATGTGCAACTCTAATAATAGATTTCTTAAATTACATGAGTAAATGAAAATGGTAGCTAACAAGTCACATGCATCTAAGATTATTTAAAAGATAAAAGTTATAGGATAAACAACATTTATAGTTTCCTTCTAGGATGAAATAAATAATCAAGTAGAAACATTTATATACTTGTGAGGAAATCATCTATATGTTCCTTCCTCTTGTATTTACTTTCTTTATGAAACTTCAAGCCCTTCATGGATAAACCACTTGTAGTAGCTCAATACCTTCCTCAATGGCTTTAAAGGTTAACCTTCTTAATTTTTAACCAAAATTTTAATAACATTCAATTTTGTGTAATTTATGGAACACTATTATCATTTTAATTCAAAATAATGTAAGAAATTTATATAAATTTAAAAATTAAAAAATCCTAAAATAATAGTTTTAAATTAATTGAAAACATGGTTGGACCCCTCTAATTTTGTGGAACTATTTCTTAAAAGCTCCATCATCCCCATATTTTAATACAAATGAGACATTGAGGTGTTATGTCACTTATAATAGATCTACAATTATTTGATATAGCTCCATTTAGATCAATCCATCTATCCTAATTTCTATCAAATCATAGGGTGTCAATTTCAATAATTACATAATGAAGCACATATGATTTTTCATTTGCTAGTAGAGGGTTATCTTATTATGCTATTAAAATAAAATATAGGTCCTCAATACTTTTCATCTTTATTTTCCATCATTACATTGAACCTTATAAGGGACATCTTCATTGGTAATCATCTAATGCATAAAGACCAATAATGTCAAACAATAGCTAGGTTAATTTTATAAATAACTTAAAATAATGTATAACATCATGGGTAAACACTAGAGTCAATCACATAATCTATCATATAATTATCAATCGAATTTCATATCATGTCTATTATTCTAATGACTAGCTTCCAAATAAAATCATCCTTCTAAATAAATTAAAGTGCTCAATTATGGTTACATGTTACAAATTTTACTTCTTGTAAAATAATATAATCAATAGACTTATTAGAAATTATATTTACAAGCTTATCATCTCTCTCATTTTCTTCTCTTATTTGTACCTTCAATTATGACTAAATTGATTTTGTAACATGACCACCAACGTTAAGTAATGATGCTTTATGTGCAATCTAGTAATTTAAATTTTAGAACTGTTTTCATTATTTTTTTCAGGATTATAATTTTTTACAATTTCTATTAAACCAAACTCAAAATAATGGTATAGATTAAGATTCTTGTCTTTATCCTACATTTGGTTCATGTTTGATTAGATTTACTATCATATTTAGAAGTTGTATTTTGAACTATTATATATTTTTTAACATATATAAAATGTATGGTTGGATTAGTGAGATGTTATAACAAGTATACAATATGAAGTCAAACTTTATTAGATTGATTCTTAAGAAATTAGGAATAACGATTAAATTTATAGCTTTATGCAATCTATAAGTATAAATAGTTTGATAGTAGAAACTTTATACATATAAAAATATGATAAATGTGTGATGGAAGAAACTTTATCAAAATATTTACAAGCTTATATAGTATAAATAGTTTGATGGTAGAAACTTTATCAAAATATTGCTTCAATAATTTAGAAATCATATGTACAAGCTTATATCATCTCTCTCATTTTCTTCTCTTATTTGTACCTTAAATAATGACTAAACTGATTTTACATGACCACCAATGTTAAGTAATGACATGCTTTCCCTTTATTACTAGTTGTAGGAAATAAATCTTATATGCAACCTTTATCAATATTTTTTAAGTCTTTAATGGCACATTTTGTACTAGAGTGCACACTTGTAAATTTAAAATTTAGAACTGTTTTAGATTATGTTTTGTGTGTGATCTAGTAATTTGAATGTTTTGATTATTAAAAACTAGATAGATGTTGAATGTTTTTTTGTTAATGGTATGAAAATATTATTGATGAGTAGATGAATTATTAGAACTGTTTTAGATAAATCTATATTGTATATCTAGATATATTATTTACCAAGGTCTCATTGCTCCTTTAGGTGTACATACATATACATACACATGGAAAATGAAGATGTTCCACCTCTAGAAAAATTGTTTGCAAATACCACTAATGAGATTAAAAAATTGAGAGATTCATTAGCACAAGGTGCAAACCTAGGGATATATACTGAACCATGCATGTCAATATTACATAGTCTAGAAAAACTAAAAGATGAACTTGAGAGGACTAGTACATATTCCCCAAATAAAGTAGTTGTTATCCTTTCTGCAAGCAGGAAGAAGTACATGGTGATGTTCCCCTTAATCAAATATAGGATAGTGTGACCAGAGAAATGATAAAAACTACTTGTTTTCCATTTTATCAAAATGTGCATAAGGTTAGGGGATACCAGATCACTAAATGTGTCAATCCTGTTATGGCCTCATTGATCTACCCATGGTTTCTTGCAGCACATGGTCTATACCTGAACAATTACCAGATTCCATTGTATTATGTTCAGCAGTTGTATGTTGAGGTCCATTTGAGCCTCAAAGTCACCTACCTAGACATTCCACCATATGTTGGTCAAGGGCATGGTAGGATTGTTGATAAGCCTACCTATCATTGAGTAGATAGACTAGCCCCAGTGTTTAGAGTATTGGTTGGCAAGAGGTCTCCTGCTCTCACCCCAACTCTAGCTCCCATAGCAGATGAGGTTGTCATTGCTTCCCAAAAGGAAGCAATTGACACTGTAGGTGACATTGCAACTGCCACCAGTAGGATATCTATTGATCGTGTAGGTCAATATTTGATGTCTAGAGGTTCTCAATCCATGCCATTTTTAGCACAGTGGACCACCATGGATCCTTATATAGTGGCAAACATCCCTACTCCCACACAACTTGATGCACTTACAGCAAATATGGCACACATGACTCTGCATTGTTTAGCTAAGGACCTCTTGGAGGCATATGCCTCCATTGCATCAGACTATGGGATTGGTATAGAGCATTTTAGAGATCATTTGAGATGCAAATGTTGTTTAGTTCTATGATCCCATCACTCTCAGCATAACACTAGTGCACGTCAAGATCCACCTACAAATCATTTGGCAGCTGCATGAACTCTGAGTTTTACTGAGATGTTGATTGCTTCTGGCTCATCATCACTGATGCCATCTCACCTGCATAGTCCTCTTCACTCATCATTTCTAGAATGACATGGGATAGATCAGATGGATGCAGATGTTGGTTCATCACTTAACTGTAAGTTGATATGGTGGAGAGGGGCGTTTCAGAGGACTTAGGTCATCCAATATCAAATGATGTGCATGTATGTGTGCATGTGCATGTTTCAATTCCTTTTTAATTATTTTTAAATTTTAGTTTTAACTAGATATTCATGTATTGATATATATGTATATATATTTTAGGTGGTCATACCTCATGTCACTCCTAGCCTTGTTCCTCCAAATCATGTACATCGACGTGACTCTGTGGATGAATCTGCTGCCAGTGGACATGTGTGTTTTAAATTTTTATATATACACGTGTATATGTACATGCATATGTATTAACATAGATCTAGATAGATATTTAAAAATATACAAGTACATTCTTAAAAATAACTTTCATTTAAAATTTACTTAATATAAATTATATGTATTTAACACATTTTGTACACATTTTTATTTGTAGGGTTCAGTACATCCATTAGAGTAGAACCGTTCTCATTCAGATGGTCGTTCACCTAGGATTCGACATTCATATTAGGCCCTACACTAGATCTATGATCTTTATTACATGTATTTTCTTATATGATGATCTTTTCTTATATACATACATTTGGTTCTTTGCTTATAACATGTTACATGTTTATACATTGAATCTATTTACATGTATGTATTTGTTTGCTTATGTTTACATTTTTATATGATATATGTATACATTTGCTTATATTCGATATACATGTACATTTTCTTATTTGATGATCTCTTAGAACTTATATTTCCTTATATGATATACATTTGATCTGTAGTATAATTTTAGGAAATGAACATGCCACTTTATAATTAAGTTCATTCATGTTGACCACAATAAATAATTTGCATGCACACCCATTGAATTTTATAGTAAGAAGTCAAAAATTATAAAATAAATGACTCTCAAGGTTGAAAGTAGACTAATGATATTTAATAAACGAGTTATAAAATATAATTATAAAGAAGAGGTAGGAACATTTCTTTTATAATTATATACCATCCTTCAAACACTTTCCCTCTAAGTTATAAATTTTTTATGTTGAATTATTTCATAAATAATCTCTTAATCTACACCATTATTAAATTATATGAAAATTTTATTCTTTGAAACATTAAGAAAATTCAATTCAAATTATACCTCTATTGTATTTTTGACAAGTAACAAAATTCTACAATTACTCTAAAACATATGTTGCATATCTATACATTAAAAAACAACAAACTCCACAATGAAATAACTTGTTTGATTACCACTTGATTCATTTAATGATCTAGGATGTAGTTATTCCATAAACTAGAATAATTTTTTTCCCATATACATATAGATACTTGAGCCTATTTTTCATTATTCCATATCAAATTGCAAGATTAATTCACATTTATATCACTTGGAGCTCGCAGATTTTGGAGAAAAGGTTTTTGCACATTTATCAAGGAGGCAAATATTGGAGAAGACAACTTTTCATTTTTATTAATCAAGGAAAATTTTGGAGGAGAATTTAACTAAGTTGCTAGAGGATTTGTTTTGAGACATCTTTAACTTGAAGAAGAAAATGGGACAACAAAGAAAAAGAAAAAATGCATCTCAACGAAAATTATCAAAAGAAGAACAAAAGAGGCGTGAACAAAACTTGGAAAATTATCATAGAAAGAAACAAGGTACACATGCTTTTTCCTTCTCTCTCTCTCTCAAGTGTGTGTTCAGGACTTTTATTAACACCTCAACTTGTTTTTCTTATAATCATAGAAAGAAACAAGGTACACATGCTTTTTTCTTCTCTCTCTCTCTCAAGTGTGTGTTCAGGACTTTTATTAACACCTCAACTTGTTTTTCTTATAAATATGCATGCCTTTTATGAAAACCATGTTAGATTTAACTTGGAAACTTTAATACTAAAAAATAGTCATCTTGCATAGACATTACCTAAATTGCTTATCATCTATTCCCAATTGCTTTAGTTCCATGGAATTCTTAAGTTTAAGATTATTTTATTTTATTTGTTTTAACTCCACTTAAATAACTCATAGTCTCTCACTTTCTTTGCTTGCATGTAAATTCAAACAAGAAGGAAATTCTCAAGCGGAAGTCGAGCCAAATCTACATATTGGATCAAACAAATCTGTTGAGAACACATGGACCTTGAAGTTAGGGAGGAGACCCAAGTTCAAACAATGCTTGTTGGAGAGGGGTCAAGATCACTTCCTTCTACTAGTATGAATGAGCATATAAAACTAGTTGTTCAAAACTTTGATCACTTATAGCATCATGTCTTATCACTTTGTTTGCTTTCATACATAAAATTCACTTATATAGAATCATCTCTCACTTTTCTTTGCAAAATATTTTGTGACATGTAGAAAGGTCTCAACAAGCAGGAAGTTCTCATGCTGAAGTCAAGCCAAATCTAGATATTGGATCAAATGAATCCACTGAAGAACACATAGACCTTGAAGATAGGGAGGAGGCCCAAGTTCAAACAATGCATGTTGGAGAGGGGTTAGGATCACTTCCTTCTACTGCTATGCATGAGCATATAAAACTAGCTGAAAAGGTGATGAAACAAATTTCTTATAGAAATTTAGATCATTTACTTGAAATGGATATGGAGAAGCTGAAATGTTATGCCAACTAGCCTTATAATAAGATAAAGAGATCAATGACTAAATCTATAAATGGAATAATCAATCATCTTGATACACTTGAAAAAACCCAATTGTTATCACGTTTACTTCTTCGTAATGAGTTGAAAGAGTCATTACAATTGTTGGATGTACATTCAACATCAAATAAGAAGAAACACATGGGATTACAAAAGGATATTGCTCAAAATGTTAAAAAGGGTTTAGATTCCATTAGGAAAGGATCTCGATCAGTGGATAAGGCCACTACAAGAAGGGTGATGTTGACATCTATTGTACATCAAGATATAGCAAGAAAAAGAAAATTGTCTGCACTTTCGGTTGAAATTGGTTATAGTAGAACCACATTAATAAAATATGAGAAAAAAAGAAATTTTTTGGATGAGAGTTCAGAAGGCAATTGGGCAATTATGTGTAGAGCTCCCATTCTGACGGGATTGAAGATGTTCTTAAGAACTTGATCTCAATTTTTTGGCATGATCAGACTCGTCCATCATCAAATACTAGAGATGTTATGAGACACAGGATTAGACATGCTATTTATGAAAATCATATCAAACATTGGCTAGACATAACACAATTTGAGATGCATATGAACTTTTGTAATACATATCATCATATAAAAATTGGGCAAACAATATTTGAAATATTAAAGCCATATTATGTGAAGATAAACAAGTTTTTTGAAACTTTTTGCCATTATCATATTGAATTTGATCTCTACTACCAGGTGTTTCGAAAGATGAGAGAAGAAAGTTGTGGGTTTCAAAATGCACCTCCTAAACAGGCAAGTTTGTTCATAAAGGCTATTTTATGTGATCATGAAAATGGACCTCAAATAAACTACATAAAAGGAATGTGTGAAACATGTGGAAATTTGGCTAAATTTCCTTCAAGAAATGAGGATAATGACCCAACAAAGACAATAAATTGCAAGAGGTAAGTACTATTTTTGGAGAGTTTATTTGTTTCAATTTGATTAGATTGTTATTTGAATTCTCTAATGTAATGTTTCATTCATTATGTGTTTTATTACTTATTCACATATTTTACTCACAAAGGTACAGGTATGCAAAGTTGCAAACAAATTTTGGGAAAAAATCCATAAGGTTGAACTATGTAGAAGAGGAGATTCCTATTGAAAAATTTATGGAAGATTTTCAAAAATTGATACAACCATACATACAACATTCTTTTTTTGCTAAGTGGCAAGCACAAAAATTCCAAACATTGAGAGATACTTTCCCACTTGGAACAGTTCTATCAGTAGTCGACTTTGTAGAAAATTACTCCTTCATACATCAAAAGGAGATTCAATCAAAGTATTACTTTTCAAAGCAGATCACTATTGTAGACATGCAAAATTAGCATCATGCATTTTATTAGGTCATATTCATCCATTCATCAAATAAATCAAGTTTATTTATCAATCTCCTAAAGTCTCTAACTTATATTAAATAAATCAACTTGATCCTAACATCACCCTCCTTTTAATTAAATAAGTCAAGCCTTTTATTTAATTAAATCTGAAATCACCTTCCATCCCTTTTGATTTAAATAAATCAAAAGAAATCAAGTCAAATGGGTCAAAATCAACTAATCATCACCTAAGCTAATCTAATCCTGATTTACCTAACCTAACCACCGATCACATCCTCTAGCTTTTCCCACTTGCACCAATAAATCAATTTATTGATTTATTAAAATCAGCATTTTCCATCAACAAAGCACCTTTTTGGAATATTCCCTCAAGTTTTAAAATGAAGACAAGTTGACTTGTCCCTTCCAACATTGCAATAAATTCTCTCTTTCATGTCCCCCTCTCAACATTTAATTCACAAATTCAAATTTGAATCTCCCCCTCTTTGGCACATTGACCAAAATGTGCTCATTCCTCATCCTATCACAAGTTAACAAGTGGCTCCATCTCATTAGCCAGATCTTTATCCCACATTTCTCTCTCATAAGCATTCTTTCAACTTGAGAATCTTTAAATGGAAGGCTTCATTCATCATCAACTCCTCCACAACTCCACAATTTGATCCACAAATCCTATGCAAAGTCACTCTCTTCATTTGAGAATTGATTTTGTCCATTGTGTCATCATCATTGGCATTATCAAGGGTTGGGAAAGGGATATTTTCCACAATAGCACCAATCCAATATGAGATAAAGTGTTGATCATGTTCTTATATGCTTGCAATTAGCTATTCTTGTTCTATTTAGTTTTGCATATTTTATCATGGTTAAGTATCTCATAGGGATGTTGAATTTAATATGTTTCAAATAACTAACATGATATTATTATGTTAAGATTTAAACATGTTGCATATTTAGCCTCCACAACTATTATGGTTCATGTGTTATCGACATGCACAATTAGAATTAGATGGTGTTGAGAGTACAGATGAAGAACAAACCATAAATAAAGAATATCACTTTTATATTAATGATGATAAAGAGCATGACACACTTTTTGTCCAACATTATTTTACAAATTTTTTTGAGAATTTGAGAAGCAGGAGTATAAAATTTGAAAAGCATTTTGTATGGTCAGATGGATGTGTGGCACAATTCAAATCTTCATGGCCATTCTATGCACTTTGTAGATATCATAAAATCTACAAAATACCACATGTTTGGAGTTTTTTTTAGAGTGGGCATGGAAAGGGTGAGCATGATGGAGCAGGAGCTTGAATCAAACGAGCTTTAAGAAAACATCAAATGAGTTATCCAGAAGATCGTATAGACAATGCACATGATGTTTTTGAATGGTGCAAGAAACACTTTGCATCAAATGTGGTTGACACATCTTTGATAACAAACCGACACATTCCCTGAAGTGTTTTTGGAGATATCGGGTATGTATAAATTACATTTTCAAAAATTTGAATTTATTTAAATTTAAAATTTATATATATATATACATGTTTGTTCACATAAGTTTGTTGTTGTACATGTATCTAGGCATGGATAGAAGATTGATGCATGGATGCAAGAGGGTAGAAAAAACAAGATCTTTGCATTGTGTTAGGAGTTCATATAGTCTCCATGGATGGACATTAGACACACGGGATTACTCTTGTTTTTGCATTGAGTGCATTGTGGTAAACTCTGATCATGCATGCAACAACCAAGAACTTGGATATGTTGGTAAATGGGATACAGTGCCACTAGTTGTTTCAAAAACATATGATGAAAATGAGGAAGAAAGATTTGAAGAAATTCCTTTGATTTCAATTGATTCAATTGATTATGACCATATTTCAGGATTGGTTAGAAAAGGTACATGTGTAAGTTTTCAATAATTTAAATATTATATATATCTAGTTAATGATCTTTAGAGACATAAATCTAATATTTTTAGAATTTTTTGTGTAAATTTGGTGTATAGGAGATCTTTTTGCAGTCATAGCAGAGCCTAGAAACATCAAAGGTGTTAGCTATTATTTATTGCATTGCATAGAAGAGAGGAATAAGCTAACACAACCTGAAACAAGTGATGGAATGTCATTTCCCACATGTGAGTTTGAATTTAAGATTATATATACATTGTGTTGACATGTGCACATTACATTATAAACATTAAATATATATTGTACAAACCTTGAGCATGGAAATGTTTTACACGTTCATATGTCTTAACTTAGGTTCATGTTTACCATGCAAGTTCTATTGTAGTGCAAGGGACATATCTAAAACAAGTCAAAGTTGTTCAACATGGGATTCATTTTGTTGACTATCAACCTAATAACAAGGTATATCAATATAGTCACTTAATAATTGCTACCGCCTTACATCTTCATGTAGTTCCACATGCACATGGCCGAAGAAAATGGAGACTAGATAGTGATGATCAAAAAATTCTACATGTTATTGAAGAGCGAGATGAACCAGAATCTTGACTTAGATTATATCCATGATTTTCAAGTTCACTTGTAACCCTATACATGTTCAAGTGAGAACTTATAGTAACTTGTACATAGTTGTAAATCATTTTTTGTAAATTACAATTATATGTACATATTTGTTCCATGGAAATTTATTAAGTTCAAGAATCTTTGATAGCATCATCTCACTTTTTTTGCTTGCATGTAAACCCATATATATGCTTTCAATACTTACTTGAAACCTAGTGAAGTTTTTTAAAATTATTTTTCCTAAATTACAATTATATACAACTTATATTTGTTTCATGGAAATATTAAGTTCAGGAATCTTATATACAATTATATACAACTTATATAATTTGTTCCATCAAATTATTCCATGGGAAATTATGTAAATTTTAAAATTAAGTATCATCTAATTATAAAATTATTGTATAGATATATAAAACATAAATAAATGCAAATAAAAAAATAAAGTTTCCATCAATTTAATTCACAAAAAATACCACAAATGGAAATAGAAAGCTTCCCTCTACCCTTAAGCCTTTACCCTCTACCCTTAAGCCTTAAACCCTTAACCCTTCTACCCTTTACCCTTTATCTCTCTGCCACTCCCCCCTCTCTCTCTCAAGTCTCTCCCTCCTACCCCCTCTCCCTCTCTCCCCTCTACCCTTAACCCTTAAACCCTTGTACCCCCTACCCTTTATCTCTCTCCCACTCCCCCCTCTCTCTATCAAGTCCCTCCCTCTCTCCCCTCTACCCTTAAGCCTTAAACCCTAAACCCTTGTACCCCCTACCCTTTATCTCTCTCCCACTCTCTCTTGAAAGTCTCTCCCTCCTACCCTCTCCATCTCTCCCCTCTACCCTTAACTCTAAAACCCTAAAAACTTGTACCCCCTACCCTTTATCTCTCTCCCACTCTCCCCTTTTTCTCTCTTGAAAGTCTCCCCCTCCTACCCCCTTTCCCTCTCTCCCCTCTATCCTTAACCCTTAAACCCTAAACCCTTGTACTCCCTACCCTTTATCTCTCTCCCACTCCCCCCTCTCTATCTCAAGTCTCTCCCTCATACCCCCACACTTCCTTTCTCTCCCACTCCCTCCATATATCTCTCTCAACTTAATGATATGGGCCTTTTGTAAAAATTTCCAGCCATACCTACCATTCTCTCCAGCTGAAAAAATCCATGCAGGCCCATTAAAAAATAATAATAATAGTTAAAGAATACGCATAAGCACAAAGCTAATGAATCTTCAACTTCTTTGCTCAGGTGATTTAAAAATGAGACTAAAATAACCTTCTAGGTCTCTAAATCTTATACAGTATATGATATGAAGCAATTTCATCATGGTGGGAAAATCACTGCACTAAAAAGATTTCTAGAGAGAATAAAATCCAGGAGGTTCGTAGGGTTGTAAATACATTAGAATCATAATAGTTACAAGGGTAAGTGCACCAAGATGGTTCCCTAAAAGGGGGCTTAAGTGGCCACTTTTTTTTTTAAATCAGGAAATACTGACCTTGGACATGAAATTGAGAATAGTTACACTCAAAATTTTGAGATGGAACAAAAACAAGGATCGAAGTGCTCCAAGTCTACTTTCTAAACTACTAATTTATTTTGAAAATGGTTGAGATTAAGGGGTTCAAAAGAGGGACATACACAAATTAGTGTTATTTTTGTCAGAAAACATAACATAGCAACTCTTGTACGACCTAGGCATAGTGAAATTTTTTGTAGTATTTTTAAAATCGCAATAGTCAAAAGTTAGCTAATAGTATCTAGTTGATGCACGATTTTTCTGATAATTTTTTAATGAATATTTGATTTTTTACTAATTTTC
>VDFB02000013.1:236891495-237059122 GCA_007258455.2 Sequoia sempervirens
AAGGATATGGATTAAGGGGTCCTAATAGAATGGCTTAAGGGGAATTAATAGAGAGACTTAAGGGGATGAAAGAGGATGGATTAAGTGGTTTTAAGAGAATGGCTTAAGGGGATATGAAATAAATTATAAACTTTTTTATAAAATGATAATGAATTAAATTTAGTTTTATATTTATACTATTAATTAAATGTATCTATAACTATATATAGTTACATATCTCTATATTCAAATTCCATTGTAATATATGTATCTCCTCTCTTTTTTGTAAAGAATCTAATCTTAGGTGTCCTAAAACAAAAAATGATATTAAAATTTAAATAGGAAATGACTATTAAAGACAAATATATATATCAATTAAATAATATACAACTATATACTTACCAATATTTATTTACTCTATTGTACCATGTGCATCCTCTCTTTTTTGTAATGCATCTATGATTGTCTCATGATCATCCATTGAAAGTGTCCATAAAACTTTATTAGCAAACCTCCCTTGATATCTAACTAGTTTTATATTGGTTTCCAAAATCAAATGTGAATAATGTATAATCTTCTTGTGTCTTTCATAATCTTCAAATGCAGGCAAGCCATTCTTTCTCGTCAAATATTTTTGAAGCCATATGCCAACAACAACCATTGAACTAGTTGGATACTCAAATTTTTCATCATCCACTCTAGGATGTACCAACTTATGTTTTCTCTCAACACATCTAGCCAACCAGTACTCGGTCTCCTCTTCATTCCCCTCAAGTGCAACAACATACACATGTCTTGCAAAAATAAATAAAAAATTTAATAAAGAGTGACTTATATTTAATTCACATATATTAAACATGCATACATATAAAATTCAACTCAATAATTAATGTACCTTCTTGTACAAGATTTGAAACACAATCATAATCATCCGATGAGAACACATGATTATCTTCAACTGCCATTTTTTGTTTAACATGTGTCGATGTAGGCATTAAGGCTCTTTATTGCCATGGTTCGACCCATTTCATATTTTCACATGCCTCCCAATCACCTACAATACAAAATTGACAAAAGCATGCCAACTCTCTTGTCCATATTGTCCATGTGTTTGCATTCGAACTCTTAAATGAATGCCATTTTGTAGGTCCATTAATTGTTTCACAATCTTGTCGAGAAAAAATATCATTTTCTTCAACTAACCAAAAGAAGTGTCAAATTATTGAGCTCTCACCTGTTCTTGTAAATAATTTGGTATTGCACGTGCATCTCTAAATTTCATAGCATCCTCAAATTTTAGTTGCTCTCTAGCAAGATCTCTTTTCACACATGCACCCGCTCCATCGTGTTTTTCCTTACCATGACCAACTTAAAAAAAAATCCATATGTGTTGGATATTATTTTCTTTATGAAGTCTACATAACCAATAAAACATTCTAGCATTTTTGAATTGACCCGTGCAATTATCCAACCATATGAGATGTTCTAGCATTTGAATTCCTCTCTCTTTTAAATTTTTATAAAATATATCAAAACAATATTGAACAAACTTAGATGAATGTAATTGATTATCACTTACATAAAAATGGTACTCTCTCAAAAAAATTATATTATCTTTTGTACTATCATCTTCATGTCTATAAGCAATGTGAACAAATATAGCTACTTGCACTGAATTATAATACTATGATTGAATTTCTTCTTGTGGAGCAAGAGTATAATTTTCAGCAAAATCAACAACTAACAATATAGTTCCAATTGGGAATGTGTTTTTACATAAATGAAATTTATTATTAAGCTAATGAGCATATTGAGATTGTTGAACATATCTAGGTACAATCTTATCTTTAAATTCATTAATAAATACATGCACACTAAATTTTTCCACAATTAGCTCACAACATTTTCTAGTTTTTCCATCTTTTAAAGAATACTCAACATTTATAAAAAAATTTACATCCACTAATTGTTGTCCAAATTCATCTAAACTACTTTCATGCATACATTCTCCTAATAATGAAAAGTTACCACATCTATCACAATCTCCAAAAATACATTCTTTTAAATAAAATAAGTTTCCATTAGAAGGTTGAAAAAACAACCCTGCAATAAAATCTTTGATTCTTTTAGGTGGCATATGAATACCAAAACTGTCTTGCATAATTTGGTTAGCATGCAAAGTGTTGTTGACGGTCCAATTGGCACAACAAAAGTTAAACATAATATTGCTATTTTGTTTCTCCTGAAAGAGAAAGATAACATATGAATATCTTAGCTCCCAAGGTCTTTGTAGTTGGTTCTCAACTGTGCCGATATCCCTCAGTGAGCAATGTAATAGTAATGTTCAAGGGGCCTCTTGGTGTGAGCTTCTAGATTGTTCTAAGAACAAGCATGAATTTAAACCTACTCTAACCAGGGGTTTTTAAATAAACATGAAAAGATGGGTCAGAGCTTTGGGATAGAAAAGAATGATAATTCACCTATCTTAACCAGACTTGCTATCCTTCAGGGAATTGTAAACTAAAACTGAAGAACAAAATCGACTTGTGATTAAGACATAGTTGCATTCATTCATAGTGTTGATTTCTACAATAGAGTACTAGTTACCATTTTAAATAAAACACCAAAACAACATTCCATTCCTTGAAGGCAGCACAAATCAAATGATTAACTTAAGATAAACACCATTCTAAAACACAATCTGAAGTAGATTAAGATCTAGCTGATTCTACTGTTAGTGAAACAGATAAGAAACACTTACAAAGTTGGCACAATCACCAGTGTACAGAAAATCTATGACTCCAAATTGTTTCCATTTATATTAAAAAAAAATTGAAAGATACATTATAGGTTTATGCTAAATCTAACTCCTAACTAAGAAGACAAAAGAAGCTCCTATTACAAAGAATCAGGATGTAGTTATGTCTCCTCTATCTTTCCTCTATTTCTTTTTGTATTCTAAAACTTCTTCTAAATTTTCTAACCCTAGAAGTTCTAACCTCTTCAAAGAGGCAAGAATTCCATATATATATAGAGTGTACCAAAAAGAATGTGTTGTCCCCCTGCATTAGGGTTTACAAAATATCTAC
This sequence comes from Sequoia sempervirens, assembly GCA_007258455.2. Classification (NCBI taxonomy): domain Eukaryota; kingdom Viridiplantae; phylum Streptophyta; class Pinopsida; order Cupressales; family Cupressaceae; genus Sequoia; species Sequoia sempervirens. The sequence goes on from VDFB02000013.1 coordinate 236,894,564, forward strand.
TTCCAGGAGAGTCAACTCTCAGACCTTTCTGAAGAGAGTGAAAGCTGCATTCAATGTGAATTCCTATTGTCCATGCTGATGAGAGATTGTTCTGGGAATCCTCTTAGATCTTTTGTAGCTGCTGCATTTACATTGGCCTTTCATGTCCATCTTTGAATCCATTGGGGTTGCCTTGAATGCTCTAAAAGAATTTCACCATTAATACTGATTTGCCTCTTGCTAGTGGTCACTATAGCTATCCCTGTGAGTCATAGTTTCTTCATTCTTTTGGCCTCCTTCATGTTCTATACTTCTCTTGCATGTTGACCATTTTCTGGAGCATCATCGGGCCTCCCTTTAGATCCAAACATTATCCCCCTAGCCGATCCATTGCCCTTCGATCTTAGAATGAGTTCATTTGGTTTGCATTTTATAGGTCTCCTTCAAGGTAGTAGTCAATCAGTCAATGGCCAATAGGTTATTCCTTTAGCTTCTTCTGACTCCTTAGATGTATGCCACACAAGATTATCAGGTGGTCAAAGGTGGTCCACATTGAATCACATGTCAATGAGACACTAATCGTGTCTCCCTAATGTGATTTTACCTCTTAACAGCTATTGGCATAGCGGGTGTTAGTCGACGAGACCTTTGGCGAGCTGTAGAAGTCATATCGAGCTCACAAAGACTATCGACAAGATAGTCACCAGTTGACATGACCTCGTGGAAAATCCCCTCTTCTCTCAGTGAGCACATTTTGCATCAGCAAGACCCCATCAGGTTGGTGAGACTCCATGGCAATGCCTTCTTCTCTCCCCAAGCTCAAACTCCTTCTACTTCGGCAGGACTCCTTGAACTCAGTGGGACGTCACAGCGAGGCATCATAATCCTTTGGCAAGCCCATTTTCAAGTCAGGGAGACTGCATCATTTCAGATAGATCTTACCTCAAACTTTACATCCTATTGCCGAGAGATCCCCAGGTCGCTGAGATCTTTCATCAAATTCTCTTTATTCTCGCTAGGCTCACTTTGTTTTAGAAAGACTCCTCACTGTCGGCCAGACGTTATGTCGAGCCCCTTAGTCCTTCGGGGAGCTCCTTCCAAGCTCAAATTTCTTTTGGTGAGACATTTTAGAGTCGCTTAGACACCGCATTGAATGCATCTAGTCTCCCCGAAGGCATATCCTATCAGTGAGACATAAAGATCTCGCCGAGACCTTATGGCAATGGAATCCCCTTCTATCGATGCCTTCATTTCATGTCGGTGAGACAATCGCACATCAGGGATACCTTTCCCTGAGCCCTTGATGTCATATCAAAGACTGACTCTTTGGCAAGACTTTTTCATTTTGGCCAAACCTCCTACCGAAGGCAAAATTATCACTGGGCTCAAACTGGTGCAGGAGCACCTAAGGAACAACAGGCAATTTCATTAGGTAAATAGGAAATCTAAAAGGATAATTTTGTTTTGTTTTCATAAAGGTCATGTTGACCATTTAGTTTTTTGTTATAGGTGTTAGAACAAGTGATGAGGAAGGTTTATCAGTAGCTCATGGTTGAATGGATGAGATTCTCAACTTGTTTCACTAGGATTCACTAGGAGTTAGAAATAAAGCCCAAAATGTTGCATTTGTGCAATTTTTGCCTATTATGGTGGTTAAGTCTAACCAATGGGAGAGGTAACCAATTTGAGAACCTTTAAAAGGTGGCCCTCAACCTAGAATGGGGGTTGGAAAAGCTTTGTATCTTTTGGAGTTTACTGTTCTATGGAAAAGCAATGAATTTCTTGCAATTTTCTAGTTTTTAGTTCTTATTTGTGTGTTAATGGAGGGTTTCAGGCACTAAGTAGTGTGTGGCACATGTGGTATTTATTTTACAAGCTTTGTGTGGTCATTAGTGGTGTTGTTTCATCATTTCCTAGTTTTATTTCTTTTCATTGTTGATTAGTCTAGTAGGTTGTTAATCATGGAGTCTTAGACCTCTGTCTTCCACTATACCTGGTGTATAGTCTGAGGGGAATGAGGCTAAGCTCCATGCCTATATATAGAATAGGTTTAGGAGTTTGTGGGAGGCAAGGTTTCATGGAAAAATTCTTCTCCTAAGCGAGCTTGACTGTGCTTGGTTAGGAAAGACAGTGAAAAATAAACACTAACATTGCAGAGGTGTCAATTCCCTAGCAAACCAAGGTGTGTGGTGGATGCAGGATGCCTTACAAAGGTTTGGCATGAAGGAATTTCTCTCACCAATCCATTTGGTGGTTGAAATAAGCAGACAGTTCACTGTGAGGTCAAGAAATGGCCTAAAAAAGCCCTAATTCTTACAAAATGAGGGTTATGCCTGTGTATGAACAGTGGAAGCCTAAAACCTCAAAAATATTGGAGAGGTAGGAAATTGAACTAGGGTCTCCAAAGGAAGTTTGTGATGTTCATTAGTTAGATTGGAGATTACGCCTATTCTCTTGGGTTAGGAGGCATAATTGGGGCTCAAGGGCTAGTAGCCCTTTTTAACCCTAGAATAGGGTTTGGTGAGAGTGATGGAGAATTGAAGATTGGTGGGTGATCAAGAGCCCTAGGTGGATGTTTTTGAAGCTATGGAAGTCATCACACACCCCTGTAATGAGTTAGTGAAGTTTGGAGGTTTAGTGGCCTTTAGGGAAGAGTAAGGGTCAAGGGTGAGATAGTGGCAAGGCACCAAGATTGGCTTGGTGGAATGAAAGAATGATGATAGTGGGGTTGGCTAGTAGGACCAGGAGTTCCTATGCCTAAAATAGGACCTAAAGGTTAAGGTGGGAAAGTCACCTAGGAGTTCTTGAGAATAAGGACCCAGAGCATGGGACAGTGAGTGTTCCATCCAACCCTACCCTATGAGATTGGTATCAGAGCAAGTAAAAGATTTAGGAAGAATCTTGTATGTCTAAGGTTGAGTCTAGTGATTCTTCCATCATGGTGACAAATGCAGAGTTGGCCAAGATGGTTGAAGAGCAAGAGGAAGACAATAAACTATTGAGGGAAAGAATAGCCCAACTTGAGCAAGCAGTGAAGAGTGAGTAATTTGAAGGAAGGATACCAAAGGAAGAAGAGGTTGCTGAGTAAGACAAGACCCCTGAACCTAACCCTGTTCTAAAAGAAGAGCCTTTCTTGAAGGCATTGAAGGATTTGAGTGGAAAAGCACTTGAAGGCATACCACTATTTAGTGGAAAAATGGAAGCTAATCTAGTCATGGACTGGATAGAGGGAATGGAAAACCATTTTGAATGTGATGGAGTCACTGAGGCACAGAAGGTAAAGGTGGCCAAATCAAGGTTAAGAGGTTCTAACTTGACATGGTGGAAGTTCATTCAGACAGAGAGGGAAAAGGAAAGCAAGCAGCCTATCTCTACTTGGAAGGGAATGGTTGCCAAAGTAAGAGAAGCATACATGCCAGATGACTATGAGATTTAGTTACACAAGAAAAGACAGAGCTTGAGGCAAAGAGACCAAGATGTAAACACTTATACTGAGGAGTTTCAAAGACTTTGCATGAGGTCTAATGTGACAAAGGATGAGAGTCTCAAGGTGGCTAGATACCTTAATGGTTTAAAGTGGAACATTCAAGAGGAGATGACTCTTCTAAGCCCCAAGACAGTGCACCAGTGCTATCAATTGGCCATAAATATTGAGGAAAGAAGCAAGAGGAAACAAGACTAGGCTTCTAAGGGTAGAGGCAAAGGCAGAGATCAAAGAGATCAAAGAGGACAACGAGGTGGCTACCAAGGTAGAGGAACTGAGCAAAGAAACCAAGGAGAGTCTAAACTCATAGAGCATGGAAGTGAAACATCTTCTAGAGGAGGATATAACAGAGGTTGAGGTCCTCAAGGGAGTTCAAATAGAGGAAGAGGAGCAAGCAGAAGCAATTCATACTTTGCAAACATGAAATGCTACCGTTGTGGTCAAGTAGGTCATCCTACTTATAGGTACCCAAAGAAAGCATCTTCATCAAGCAATGAGAAGAGAGTGGATTATGCACAAGAGGATACCATGAGTCCTAAATCATATGAGGTCAGTCATATTGAATCTGAGGTGGGAGAGAATTTGATGTTCAGTAGAGTTTTGATCAGACAACCGGTCAAGGAAGAACCAAAACAAAGGAGAGCCCTATTTAGAGAAAGGTGCAAGATACTTAGTAAAGTATGCAAGGTCATAGTAGATTCAAGTTCAACAAACAATATTATCTCAGAGGAGGTAGTAATGAAACTAAAATTGGAGAAGATACCCCACACTAACCCCTACAAGGTCACATGGCTAAACAAAGGGCAGAGTGTTCTAGTGAATGAGAAAGTAACGATGGAGTTTTCCATTGGAGGGTACAAGGACAAGTTAGTTTGTGATGTGTTACCTAAGGATGCCTACCATCTACTATTGGGAAGACCATGGTAATATGACAGAGGTGTCATATATGATGGGAAAGAGAACACCATCTCATTCAAGAAGGATGGGAAGACTTTCAAGTTGCAGTCATTGTTAGAAGAAGAATAGGGACAATCAAAGACACCAAGTGTCATGTTGAGTAGCGGGAAGGAGTTTCTTAACAACCTACATCAAGGGAGTGAAGGATATGTGGTTATGTTACAACCTAAAGAAGAAGACAAGGCTAAAAAGACAGTCATACCCGGAGCAGTCCTAAAGTTGTTGGATCATTTCAAGGACATTGTAAGTGATGGTGCACCTACAACTCTACCACCAAAGAGAGCCATAAGTCATCAAATTGACTTCATACCTAGAGCTTCATTGCCTAACAAGGCTGCTTATAAGCTTACACCAGATCAGAATCTAGAGGTAGCTAGGTAAGTGCAAGAGTTGTTGGATCAAGGATTGATTCAAAAGAGCATCAACCCATGTGCAATACCAGTGGTCTTAGCAACCAGGAAGGGAGGTAAATGGAGGTTATGCACTGATTCTAGAGCAATAAATAGGATCACCATTAGGTATAGGTTCCCTATTCCTAGAATTGAAGACTTAATGGATTGTCTTGGAGGAGCTCAATACTACACAAAGTTGGATCTCAAGAGTGGATACCATCAAATCAGAATTAAGGATGATGATGAGTGGAAGACAACATTTAAAACAAATGATGGGTTATATGAATGGAGAGTGATGCCATTTGGTCTCTCCAATGCCCCTAGCACATTCATGAGGCTCATGAATGAAGTACTTAAAGATTTTACAGGGATATTTGTGGTGGTATACCTTGATGACATCCTCATATTCAGCAAGACAACAGAAGAGCATTTAAAACATGTGGAGTTGGTTCTTAGAAGGTTGCAAGAGGAGAAGTTGGCAATCAATCTAGAGAAGTGTGAGTTATTTAAACAAGAGCTAGTATATTTGGGTTTTGGAGTGTCCAAAGGATCATTGAAGATGGATCCAAGCAAGGTGGAAGCCATCCTAAACTAGCCTACTCCAACCACAGGGATAGAGGTAAGAAGTTTTCATGGATTGGCTCAATTTTATAGAAAATTCATAAGGAACCTTAGTGGAATGTGCACCAATCTTAGATACAATCAAAGGAGGCTTAAAAACTAAGTTTAAGTGGACACAAGAAGCTGAGAAAGGGTTTGAGAAACTAAAACAAGAAGTGGCAACACAATGTATTCTCTTATTACCTAGTTTTGACAAATTGTTCACTATTGAATGTGATGCAACTGGAGTGGTAGTAGGAGGAGTGATAAGTCAAGAGGGTAGGCCTATAGCCTTCTTTAGTGAGAAGCTCAATGAAGCAAAGAAGAAGTATTCAACCTATGATTTAGAACTTTATGCTCTGGTTCAGTCACTTAGGAAATGGAGGCATTACCTTCTACCCAAGGAGTTTGTAGTCTTTACTGACAATCAGGCACTTAGCTTTATCAACACTCAAGAGAAGTTGAGTAATAGGCATTTGAAATGGATGGAATATATCCAAGCTTTTACTTTTACCATTAAGCATAAGAAAGGATAGTTGAACAAGGTGGCAGATGCACTAAGCAGGAGATTGTTGACAGTGCAAGAGATACAAATCAAGAGCATTGGCATAGAGAGTTTCAAGGATCTCGATGGGGAAGATGATGACTTTTCAGAGGTCTATAAGGTATGTTATAACTTTGAGAACCATTTACATAGTCAATATTCAGAGTATACATTGCAAAGTGGGTTATTGTTTAAAGGAAATCAGTTATGTGTTCCAAGAGGGTCAATGAGGGAAAATCTGATTTAGGAAAAGCATAATGGTAGTCTTAGTGGACATTTTGGCATCAACAAGACTTTAGAACTAGTGTAAAGATTCTATTACTAGCCTAAATTGGCAAGAGATGTTAGAAAGTATGTGGAACAATGTGTTGTGTGTATGAAAGCTAAGGGAGGAGCTAGTAATGTTGGTCTATATCAACCCCTACCCATTCCTAATAGACCATGGGAGTGTGTGAGCATGGATTTTGTGGTAAGCCTTCCTAAGACCAAGATTGGATTTGACAGTGTCTATGTAGTAGTAGACAGATTTAGTAAGATGAGTCATTTTATTCCCTGCAAAACTACTCATGATGCTAGCTACATAGCTCATCTTTTCTTCAAGGAAGTGGTAAGGATCCATGGACCACCTTTGAGCATTGTTTTAGATAGGGATGTGAAGTTCATGAGTCACTTTTGGAAGACTCTATGGAGTAGATTGGGTACCAATCTGTCATTTGGATCAGCTTACCATCCTCAGACCGATGGTCAAACAGAGGTGGTTAATAGGGTGCTAGGTAACCTTCTAAGGTGCCTAACTAAGGAGTATGGACAGACATGGGATATGGTTATCTCACAAGCTGAGTATGATTATAATGATAGTGTGAACTAGACCACAGGAAGAGTCCTTTTGAGATTGTGTATGGAATGCACCCAAGAGGCATATGTGAGTTCAGAGATCTTGGAGCTATGGAACAAAGAATTGGACATGCAGAACACTTCAGTCATACCATGAAGGAGATTCAGGAGCAGGTAAAGAGGACAGTCACTGAGGCTACACAAAAGTTGAAGGAGAAGGCAGATTTGTCAAGGAAGGATGTGCAATTTGCAGTAGGAGACTATGTCATGGTCCGCCTCAACAAATCAAGGTTGCAGAAGGGTACATCAACCAAGTTGTAGATGAAGAGAGTGGGTCCATGCAAAGTGTTATCCAAGTATGGGAAAAATGCATACAAGGTGGAGTTACCAGCAGATCTTGGGATTTCACCAGTGTTCAAAGTTGTTGATTTGATCAAGTACAAGGGATCATTCAATGATGTGTATTAGAACAGTAAGGAGATCTTCAAGGACATCAGCAATTTATCCTTACCTAATCAAGATAAGCCTTAGGCAGAGAAGATCTTGGAGTCAAGAGTGCAAAAGTCTACATGGCATAAGGTGTACATGGAGCACCTTGTCAAATGGAAGAACAAACATGAATCAGAAGCCACATGGGTATAAGAAGATCGATTCAAGAAGTTTGGTATTGACCTATCATTGATCTCTCCTTCCATTCCTTAATGTTTGGGCAAAGAGGGGGAGAATGGTGCAGGAGCACCTAAGGAACAACAGGCAGTTTCATTAGGTAAATAGGAAATCTAAAAGGATAATTTTTTTTTGTTTTCATAAAGGTCATGTTGACCATATAGTTTTGTGTTAGAGGTGTTAGAACAAGTTAGGAGGAAGGTTGATCAGTAGCTCATGGTTGAATGGATGAGGTTCTCAACTTGTTTCACTAGGATGCACTAGGAGTTAGAAATAAAGCCCAAAATGTTGCATTTGTGCAATTTTCACCTATTGTGGTGGTTAGGTCCAACCAAGGGGAGAGGTAACCACTTTTATAACCTTTAAAAGGTGGCCCTCGACCTAGAATGGGGGTTGGAAAATCTTTGTATCTTTTGGAGTTTACTATTTTATGGAAAAGCAATGAATTTCTTGCAATTTTCTAGTTTTTAGTTCTTATTTGTGTGTTAATGGAGGGTTTCAAGCACTGAGCAGTGTGTGGCATGTGTGGTATTTATTTTACAAGCTTTTTGTGGTCATTAGTGGTGTTGTTTCATCATTTCCTAGTTTTGTTCTTAGTAAGTTTTGTTTCTTTTCATTGCTGATCAGTCTAGTAGGCTGTTAATCATGGAGTCTTAGACCTCTGTCTTCCACTATACCTAGTGTATAGTCTGAGGGGAATGAGGCTAAGCTCCATTCCTATATATAGAATAGGTTTAGGAGTTTTTGGGAGGCAAGGTTTCATGGAAAAAGTCTTCTCCTAGGCGAGCTTGATTGTGCCCGATTAGGAAAGACAGTGAAAAATAAACACTAACATTGCAGGGGTGTCAATTCCTTGGCAAACCAAGGTGTGTGGTGGATGCAGGATGCCTTACAAAGGTTTTGCATGAAGGAAGTGGTCTCACCAATCCATTTGGTGGTTGAAATAAGCAGAAAGTTCACTATGAGGTCAAGAAATAGCCTAAAAAATCCCTAATTCTTACAAAATGAGGGTTACACCTGTGTACGGATAGTGGAAGCCTAAAACATCAGAAATCTTGGAGAGGTAGGAAATTGATCCAGGGTCTCTAAAGGAAGTTTGTGATGTTCATTAGTTATATTGGATATTAAGCCTATTCTCTCGGGTTAGGAGGCCTAATTGGGGCTCAAGGGCCAATAGCCCTTTTTAACCCTAGAATAGGGTTTGGTGAGAGTGATGGAGAATTGAAGATTGGTGGGTGATCAGGAGCCCTAGGTGGATGTTTTTGAAGCTATGGAAGTCATCACACACCCCTGCAATGAGTTAGTGAAGTTTGGAGGTTTAGTGGCCTTTAGGGAAGAGTAAGGGTCAAGGGTGAGATAGTGGCAAGGCACCAAGATTGGCTTGGTGGAATGAAAGAATGATGATAGTGGGGTTGGCCAATAGGACTAGGGGTTCCTATGCCTGAAATAGGACCTAAAGGTTAAGGTGGGAAAGTCACCTAGGAGTTCTTGAGAATAGGACCCAGAGCATGGGATAGTGAGTGTTCCATCCAACCCTACCTTATCACAGACCCTTGGTGAGACCTTCTTTTGTCGGGGAGACATTTCTATAGTCATATCAATATGCATTCTTTCATTTTACATGTGTCGATGTAACACTCTCTCATCAAGGGGACATCCCATAGACACCTTATGTTTCACCGAGGAATCTTCATAAGTTCACTTTTGTCGTTGTGACAATATCATTCTCTCCTTGATGAAGCAATACGTCGGTGTGACATCAGGGGTCAGAAAGATTGCAGGACCTCATACCAATAGACCTCTTGTGCTTGTTGACAAGACCTGGTGCACTTGCCAAGACATCTCCCCGCCTCAAGAATTTCTCACCAAGATATATCCTCCATCGGTGATCAGAAAGACTTAAGGCACTCGGTAGGACCACCCACCAAAGATACAACTCTTGCCAAAGTGTCCGCTCCTTACACGCTAGTCAGTGAGACATGAAGAAGTTGCTGAGACTTCTCCCCAAAGGAAAAATCTTTGTCCAATATGTGCATCCCTCTGTCTTTAGTCGATGAGACACAAAGATCTTGCCAAGACCTTTCTCCAAAGGAGACTTTCATGCCAATGGGAAACTCTTAGTCATTGAGATGATGATTGATGTCTTGCCGATAGGTATCTGCATGTGAATTCTGATCACTGTGACATCCCCAAGGTCTTTCCCATAGGCAACATAGACGCCTATTAAAAAAATGCACTGGTAGTCAGCAAGACATCTGCAAGGTCTTGCTGACTTTCTTCTTAGAGGAAAATTATGACCAATTGGATTGAGAAATACATTCCAACAGAGCTCCCTTGGAAGATATCATCATGCGTGTGATTTGATCCTACAAAACAAAGTCCCCATCAATCCTCAGAAGCACATAAGATGTATTATACTAAGATACATTATTGTCTATGATAATGTCATTCAATTTCCAGCAAGAAGAAAACCAACTCAAGCTGAAATAGAACTAGCAGACAACCTAGGAATAAAATAGAGGAACCCCAAGAGAAAAATAAAATAACAGAGGCAACAAAACCAAAAAGAAAGGGGGGCCCATTTTGTTCCAGAATGAAATGGGGTGGTTATGCAAGGCATAAAAAATGGTGACTCGGCTGGGAAAATGGTTTAACCATTTTCATGAAACTGAAGGATTTAGCTACCCAGAACTCCTTGTTCATGAACATCACAACTCTAGTTGGGTCAATTATAACAACCAAGGTTGAGCTAGAATCTCAAATGTAAAGCATCACTGGCTACCCCTAAAATCCATGTGTGTGCTTGATTGTGCATCACTCTTTTGTAAAGTTTCTTCACCTTTCGAACAACAATGTGCAAGATTTGAGCTACATGAGTTGATTCCCTTTAACTGTTGTGCAATGATATCCTGGGCATTGCTCCGCTGCCAGTCAAGTATCCATAGCCCTAACAGAGATACCTCTAGTTTCCTCACAGCATTTCTCTACTACCAGTCAGGCGTCCATAGCCTCGGTAGAGATACTAGAATCACCCATTCATATTGAGTCTCTTTTTTTTTCTTTAGATAATTCTTTTCTTTTTCTTTTCTATTTTCTCTTGGAGTTTCAGATATTTCATTTAATTCTTCTCTCACTATGTCAGATGTTTAACATCTGATCTGGGTTGAAAACTACCATGGACCTCATAACAGCACTTGGGAGATCAGATTTTTCACTCAAATCTTACAACACCATAGTCCTAGGACAAATATACTATCACAAGATGAGATGATCTTAATGATTTGTGATAGATTTAGGGGAGCTAATGAAGGTCATTTACTTTGCACCTTGTTTTCAAAACCTTCCACAACTCTTATTGACAATGGGCATAAAGCAAAAGTTTAGGACAAAAGCACCCAATCAGCAAACCTGAAAATACCCAAACCATTTCTCTCCTAACGACCTGTTGATGTGTTTTTCGTGACCGCACCAACGCAGAATAAAGTCACCAATGGCTTCCCTATTCTCTCTTGATCAAAGTATCCAACATGCTAATATTGTGAGAGAGTTCGTGTGTTCAACTCCAAGGTTCCTTCAATGCGAATAGTCTCAGTTGGCTCAATGTGATTTGCTGGTATTTCAAGGGGACTTACAGAATTGCTCAACAATAGAGGAAGGGGGGTTTCCCAATTTGACAGATTTATCAACGAAGCACAAGTTTCCTATTCTAACCAAAAAGTACTAAATTTAAAGTGGTTGCAGGGTTTAGAGAGTCTAAATTTAAGTGCGAGATATGGAGCTCAACTTCAGCAAACTTCAACCAAACTTCGCTTTGCCTCACCTCGGACAACTTCCACAGAGTCAGTGCAATCTTCAGGGGAGATGACTAAAGATGTTCAAACCACCACTTGACATGAAGATACCATCACAACGACGCATACCATCATTCAAACTATGATTGAAGTTAGGCCCACAACATTTCCAGTTGACCACACAAGGCGAATACACCATCAGTGAGCCTGCTAGTGGTATGGATAACCGAAGCTTGCTTAGATCAAACACCACATTCCATAGCTAACATCTATTTGCATGAAAATGAAACTACACTACTCTACGCTACTTGAAGTATAAGGGATGAAGAAACCTTGCTAGCTATCCATAACAAAGATGAATTTCACCATCAATGAAAAGATCTTTTATTATGAAAGTTTTACACAACAATCTCTTGCAAAAGTTTTCAAAGGAAAACTTTCCTTCTTCAACTACACTATCAATCTATACTAAGTTACTTCTAAGTTATCACCTAGTTGTCTCTCTATTCTAATCTCTATTGTCTAACTTCTACTTCTAATGAGATACAAATGAGGGGGACTCTCCCTTTTATAGATAGCCAAGTCCAATGGATGGCTTAGATTACAATCGGCTGGATGGCCCAGATTGTGCCACCTCAGCCCTAAACAAGATTCACCCTAAAAACCGCCACCAAGAGGAGTAGGGTAATAAATGATCCATTAATGTCCATCATCCTTCTAGAAGATTCCAACTTTGAAATGCATTCGCATTGCTCTTGACCTTCTTCTTGACGTTTTTCTTCAACTTTGCTCGAGCTTCCATTCTTTTCTCCATGTGGAATTTTGAAAACATTTCTTCTCTGTCACTAAGTCTCAACACTTAGCCACTTTCTTGCAACTTTTCTTCCTTTGAGGTTGAAATGTCATCTTGGATTATTTTCTTCATCACTTAAGCCATCACCGCTTGGTCTCAACGTTCCTCCTGCAAACCAATCAAGGAGAAGAGTATTAGAACTATAAATTCAACCTACTTACTAGAATTTTCATGCTTTGATCTCCAAGCATGAAAATCCTACTTATTAGTACAGCCTGAGTTGGCCTAATGGTGGAGAACTTGTACTCTTGAAAGAGAGGTCACAAGTTCAAATCCTATAGGGGGTAAGGTATGTACACCTCATATTGTGGAGCATGAGTTAGGTGCCTCCCTCAGATTTGGGAGTATGAGGAGTCCCATATATATTGTAAGCTGTCTGTAGACCCAAAAACAGATTGCCTGGTATTCGTGGACTATATAATAATAATAATAATAATAATAATAATAATAAATAAGGGCTTATCGTCTTCACTAGTCAACTTCGCATTCAAATTCTGCATGCCTTAGCCAAATTTTCAACATATCTTGTATTTTTCCTAGGCATACTTCACTCTGATATTTCATCCAACTCAGACTCGAGAAGAAATCCTTTCATCAGGAATTCAGTCGAAAATCATCTAGGAGATCATTTTCAAATTCATCTGCCAAGGCACTTTTATGTCAACAACACATTTTATTCCATGCCTTAGAAATTTTTTTAAATTTCCATTAGGAAAATTCATTGTTTCAAGTGCTGATCAAATTCCTCACCCCAGAAGGCCTCAACGAACTATTGAAAACTTTGAAATCCATTCCTCATCACAAATGTCCAGTACCCAGAAGAAAATTTTCTTTAGAATGTGTCAAATTCATGGGTACACAACGAACGGGTTCATTTAATTTTAAAATTTTGAACCTTAGAAAAATATCTCCTTATGAATTTTAAATCCCGTTCTTCATCTCTGTGAACATCTTGTGTTGCTCTGACTTGAAGAATTTTAATTCGTCCTGTAATGCCAATATCTTCTGACTTCATCTCTGGAAAATTTATTCGTGCTTCAAGAAGAATTTCATCACCTCCATGTCTAGGCGTATTTTCTAAAGGAAGAAAATATTTTTCCTTAGAAATATTTTGAATCACTTTGAAAATTTTGCCTTAGAAAACTTTTATTCAACTTTGTTCACCTTTCCTGTGAGAAAAATTATCAACTTCACTTAGAAAAATCTTCCTGCAAGCACATCATACTTAACATATTTTACTTCCATCATCTTCAACGCCTTATAATATTATATTCATCACCTTATATACTTTAGGCGCATATGACACTTAGGAAAAATAATTCATCACTTAGCACTTTCAATGCCTATGTTTTCACCACCTCAACACCTTGGGCGCATATCCAACTTGAAGGTGAATATTAAAACTTCACCATGCATAGCATATTTAAATCTCTCCTCTTTGTGTCTTGGGTGCATTTCATCATAGGTGAAGGATAAAATTCCATGCCTTAGAATATTTCTCACCACACTCCTCAAGTGGGTGCATATGAGCATGTGTGAAGGATGACCCTTGGACTTCCCTATTTTGTCTTCACATGGCCCCATTTGGGTGCATTTAGGCATGTAAAGAGGACAAACTTTGTTGACCCTTTAACTTCCTTTGTTGCATGGGCGCATTTTGCCATGTAAGGTGGACGAGATTCTTGCCTTAGAAAATTTTGCATGTCATGCTTTCAAGGTGGATGCATTTTGATGGGTGAGGAGGACGAGTTTCTTTGACTTCTTTGACTTTCTGTTGCATGGGCGCATTTTGATGGGTGAGGAGAATAAATCCTTTTCCAACGCCTTCTTTGTGACCCTTCAACTTCCTTTGTTTTGTCCTCACATGCCCTCATTTGGGCGCATTTTGCTATGCTTGGAGGATGAAACCTTCCATGCCTTTGACTTGTTGACTCCTCCTTGTGAACTTGGGCGCATTTTGCCATAGGAGGTGGACGAAGTTTTATACTTAGAAAATTTTCCATGCTTGGCTTGTGAGGAGGGCGCATTTCACCCAGTGAGCAGGATGAAACTAACACTTAGATTTTTTATTCCATGGCACCAAGGTATTTTGGGCGCATTTTAGCTAGGTAGGAGGATTTTCTCAGACTTAAAATTTTTTTTATCACATGCTGGAGATGAGGGTGCATTTAGGGGGGTCTACAGGATGAGATCAACAGTTAGAAAATTTCTTGATGCCTCTACCACCTTGAGTGCATTTCCTGGGTGCTGCAAGATGAAATTCATGCCTTAGCCATTTTTCCTGACCTCTGCCAGCTTCTCCATGCCTACTATTTATAGTAAGTCCTTCAATTCTTGCATCTCTGAAGCTCAGAATGATTTGAAATTTTGAACGCTAGATCTTCACAACTTCATCAACTTGTTGACACTGCTATTTCGGGTTGGCCTTCTATTTTTAGCCCATTTCTAAAGGTGGTTTGCTATTTATATTAACTATCTGCTTTTGATACCTCTACAACTCTATTCGATTTGAAATTTGAATGACATTCTCCTCACCATGTGACCTGTCTGTCGACATCGACACATGTTGCTGATTTGCTATTTTAGCCTATTTCTGAAATGACTTACTATAAATAGTAAGTGCTCTGTTTGTCTTCAAATTTTACCAGCATATAGCTTGAAGGATGTTGATCATGGCGGTTTACACCGGTTTTCAAAAAAATTTACTTTTTACCCTTCTTTTTGGGTCTCAAAACTAGAAACCCTAATTCATCTTGCATGTATATCAACTGGTCTTTGTTTGTTCTTGTTTTTGTTGCATTGCGATCAACTCATGATTCTGAAGTGCTAGGAGGTGACTGCCGGGATGCACTTGCTAAAAATAGTAAGTTCCTAAATGAGTGATTATCTCCATTTGCATGTCACATCATCACAAAGCTCTTGAAAAACCCACAAGGAATATGTAGACATGCAAAGAAAACCCTGACATGCAAACCCTAAAAATAGCCTCTAAAGGTTGAACTCTGAAAGTCATTATCCCACTTTGCATGTTACACCATCGCAGAGGTCTCTGAAAACCCAAAAGGAATCCTCAGACATGCGACAAAAAACTTTGCATCTAAACCCTAAAATCTACTCTGGAAGCTGGACTACTAAAAATAGTAAGTTGTCTATTTCAGCTCAAATTTGGCACGTGAGTAACTTGAGGTGTTTTGAATGCAATGTGACTGTCAGAATTTCAAGAATGTTGAAGGAACGCCTAGAATTACACACTTACTAAAAATAGTAAGTGACTGGAATCTGATGAAATTTTAATGGAAGCATACTGATAGCAAAGTTAGTCTCTATTTTCAACTTATTCACTTCGTTCGATCTTGAACTAACCAGGAAAGTAAAAACCCTAATTTTCAAACTTGACCAAATTAACGTTTAAACTCAATGACATGCACAATCCCAGAAAGACAGACAGTAGAAAAGAGAGACAATGACAAAACAAACTAAAATCAAGCCAAAAGTTCAGAATGAAGCAAAAATTAGGGGGGGTCCCCATTTGCAATGGGGTGATGTGTGAAAAAGGTCGCAACATTAGCCCCAACCTGAATAAATGTTCCTGAACATTTAAAAGACAAAACCCATTCCATACTCAGAACCCTTGGATAATTCTTTCAAAACCTATCAATTGGCTAGGGGATATACTTAAAAGGGAAGAAAAATCTTAAATTGGATCATGGCACCTCATCTCTTGATTACAAGTGTGTGCATATGCGTTTGTTCCAACTCAAAAGACCATTGAAGCTCCTAGAATCCGTCTCAGCAAGTTAAATAAATATCTTAACTTCAAAAGCATCCAGGACATTGCCTCGCTACTAGTCAGGTGTCTATAGCCCCAACGAGGTTGTCGCTACAATTCTCATGAATATTGCTCCACTGCCGGTTGGGCGTCCATAGCCCCGGTGGAGTTACTCGTATGTTCCCAAAACCAATATTTCATAATATTTCTTTCATTTTTCATTTTCTTATTTCTTTTCTTATTTTTCAGATATTTCTTTCAAGCACATTTTCTTTTCTTTTGATTCTCTGTCAATTCCTCAATTTGTTGGCAGGCAATGAAGCCTCCAATGGGTTTGAGAAGTGTAGTGGCACTGAAGCAAGATGCAAGATTTTCACTTGCCAAGACCTTTCCCTAGAAACCAAAAATGACTTAGAGCAATTAATTATGTGTGTAAAATATAGCAATCGTGAGACTTGGTGTCAAGACACACTAGATGATTCCCTTCCGAGTCAAGTACAGATCTTAATCAAATGATAAGACTTGAAAGAACAACCTTGGATCCTAAAGCACTTCCTAAATGATTATCCAAGAAATGGAATAAAATTATGTCAACATTGTACTGGAGAGTGGCGAAAACAAACACAACATCACCCACAAATAGGATCCCCTTTATTGAAATCAAACTAAACTATGAAAGCAAGACAACTAATCTAAACAAAAACAAAAACTTTAAGCGAACAACAATCAAAAGACCTAAGTACATACAACTCCTAGCATGATTTTTCAAGATGTTCAGGAGTGACAAAACAACGGTGATGGTGCAGATCCTAGAAAATTTGTCTTTGAACTCAAAAAAGTAATCTTTCACAATACAAATCTCAAACTCAAGCAAAAATTCAGGAAAGATTAGCAATTAAGGCAACTCATCCGGACCATGATTAATCCATAAACAATTCGTATTTCCTAAATCTCCATAATCAAAATGGTATTCTTTGTAGCCAATAGTAGGGAAAGATACAACCTGGTGGTCTTCATTTGCCAGCATGCACTCTTGCTTGTCATCCATTGCTTCCTCAGGAGGTCGAAGTTGATGGTGAACCAAACCTCTTGCATCTAAAACATGGAGATGATCCAAATTGGGAGGAGTGGGGTAGGAAATCGACTCAAGAGGGCATTTGGAAACTTGGATCATTTCATGTGTTGGCTCCTTTTGAATCTCTAGCAACGGATCAAGCCCCAACTTGAACTATTCTTCATTTTCCATCTCTTTATCAGGCAGTGTTTCATTTGTTTCAATTTCATCAAGCAACTCTTCCATGACTGTGAATAATGGATCAAGTGTTGATACAAAATGCATTTCATATTCGGCCTCCATCTTGGTAGCCCATTGATCATCAAACACATCATCTTGCCTTAGGCTTCTTACCATTTCTTCCATCTCATTCATGTAGGATTGAATTTTTTCATCGAGGACCATCCCTTCTTGAAGCGTACTGGAATCACTTCCTTCTTCATGTTCTTCTCCTTGAGAGAATGAACATCAAAAATTTCTCACACCATTTGTACTTTGAACTAAGTCCTCCACTCCTGGTGCTTGATGGTCTTCCATAACCCGCAATCTTGCACATTCATTCACTTTTTTATACTAACAATTTCCTTGGGTGGTTTCTCTTCCTTGGATATATCCCACTGCTTCTTTGATCCTTGCTCCAATAGCCTCTTGTTCTAATGTGATGTAGGGACAATCTTCATCTGCTTGTCCCCTAAGCTCGATCACATCATCTTGTTGTGACTTATTCTCCTTATTGTTAGATGATGTTGAGGTACACTCTTCATTTGGTGCTAAAAATGTTTGTGTGGCATATTCAATCCATCCTTTGTCTTTGAAGAATCCATATGGTAGTACTGGTAATCCGAGGTGACATCTAGCGAAGTTGATGGCTCCTTCACATGTTGTGCAAGTGAATTCTGGATGAGGTGCATTGTGAATCCTACACCAACGAGGGAGAAAAACACCTTTCAAGCAAACATTGCCAAGTTCCAACTGATTTTGGATCCTAAGTATGAATCTCGTGAAAGCCTCATCCACAACTTCCAGAAGGCTATAATCATCAGGTTCTACATCCAATACTCCTGGCTTGGGGACATCCCAAAAGAAAAAATTTCCTTGGAGAACAAGCTCTATCCTTGAGAGGAATGTTAAGCAACTGATTTCTTGGGGTGCAACTGTGCATTCAATCTTTCTTGAATCTAAGCGATATCCATGAGATTGTCTCGAGAGCAATAAATATGCCCATCCATTGAGAAATCTCTTTTTTGATTTTCCATTTTTTTGAATTTTTCAACTTTTTCTCCTTTTTTGGATTTTTTTTGACATAAGAGAGATCTAACATATCTCTTATTTGGAATTCCAAAGCTCATACTGGTTCCTTCCAGCTTTTGGAACAATTTGAAGCTCGCCCTCCTTCTAGCAACAATTTTGTTGATGTTTTTTACGTGACTGCACCAATGCAGAATAAAGTCGCCAATAGCTACCCTATTCTCTCTTGATCAAAGTATCCAGCACACTAATATTGTGAGAGAGTTCGTGCATTCAACTCCAAGGTTCCTTCAATGTGAATAGTCTTAGTTGGCTCAATGTGATTTGCTGGTATTTCAAGGGGACTTACGGAATTGCTCAACAATAGAGGAAGGGGGGATTTCCCAATTCGATAGATTTATCAATGAAGCACAAGTTTCCTATTCTAACCAAAAAGTACTAAATTTAAAGTGGTTGCAGGGTTTAGAGAGTCTAAATTTAAGTGCGAGATATGGAGCTCAACTTCAGAAAACTTCAACCAAACTTAGCTTTGCCTCACCTCGGACAACTTCCACAGAGTCGATGCAATCTTCAGGGGAGATGACTAAAGATGTTCAAACCACCACTTGACATGAAGATACCATCATTCAAACTGTGATTGAAGTTAGGCCCACAATGTTTCCAGTTGACCACACAAGGGGAACACACCATCGATGAGACCGCTAGTGGTATGGATAACCGAAGCTTGCTTAGATCAAACACCACATTCCATAGCTAACATCTATTTGCACGAAAATGAAATTATGCTACTCTACGCTACTTGAAGTAGAAGGGATGAAGAAACCTTGCTAGCTATCCATAACAAAGACGAATTTCACCATCAATGAAAAGATCTTTTATTATGAAAGTTTTACACAACAATCTCTTGCAAAAAATTTCAAAGGAAAACTTTCCTTCTTCTTCAACTACACTATCAATCTATACTAAGTTACTTCTAAGTTATCACCTAGTTGTCTCTCTATTCTAATCTCTACTGTCTAACTTCTACTTCTAATGAGATACAAATGAGGGGGACTCCCCCTTTTATAGATGGCCAAGTTCAATGGACGGCTTAGATTACAATCGGTTGGATGGCCCAGATTGTGCCACCTCAGCCCTAAACAAGATTCACCCTAAAATCTGCCACCAAGAGGAGTAGGGTAATAAATGAGCCATTAATGTCCATCATCCTTCTAGAAGATTCCAACTTTGAAATGCGTTCACACTACTCTTGATCTTCTTCTTGACGTTGTTCTTAAACTTTGCTTGAGCTTCCTTTCTTTTCTCCATGTTGAATTTTGAAAACATTTCTTCTCTGTCACTAAGTCTCAACACTTAGCCACTTTCTTGCAAATTTTCTTCCTTCGAGGTTGAAATGTCATCTTGGATTATTTTATTCATCACTTAAGCCATCACTGCTTGGTCTTGACGTTTCTCCTGCAAACCAAGCAAGGAGAAGAGTATTAGAACTATAAACTCAACATACTTACCATGATTTTCATGCTTTGATCTCCAAGGGCTTATCATCTTCACTAGTCAACTTCACGTTCAAATTCTTCATGCCTTAGCCAAATTTTCAACATATCTTGTATTCTTCCTGGGCATACTTCACTCTGATATTTCATCCAACTCAGACTTGAGAATAAATCCTTTCATCAGGAATTCGGTCGAAAATCATCTAGGCGATCATTTTCAAATTCATCTGCCAAGGCACTTTTATGTCAACAACACATTTTATTCCATGCCTTAGAAATTTTTTAAAATTTCCCTTAGGAAAATTCATTGTTTCAAGTGTCGATAAAATTCCTCACCCCGGAAGGCCTCAACGAACTATGGAAAACTTTGAAATCCATTCCTCATCACAAACGTCCAGTACCCAGAAGAAAATTTTCTTTAGAATGTGTCGAATTCATGGGTACACAACGAACGGGTTCATTTAATTCTAAAATTTTGAACCTTAGAAAAATATCTCCTTATGAATTTTAAATCCCGTTCTTCATCTCTGTGAACATCTTGTGTTGCTCTGACTTGAAGAATTTTAATTTGTCCTGCAATGCCAATATCTTCTGACTTCAACTCTGGAAAATTTATTCGTTCTTCAAGAAGAATTTCATCACCTCCATGTCTAGGCGTATTTTCTAAAGGAAGAAAATATTTTGCCTTAGAAAATTTTTGAATCACTTTGAAAAAATTTCCTTAGAAAACTTTTATTCAACTTTGTTCACCTTGCCTGTGAGAAAAATTATCAACTTCACTTAGAAAAATCTTCCTGCAAGCACATCATACTTAACATATTTTACTTCCATCATCTTCAACGCCTTATAATATTGTATTCATCACCTTATATAATTTAGGCGCATATGACACTTAGGAAAAAAAATTCATCACTTAGCACTTTCAATGCCTATGTTTTCACCACCTCAACACCTTGGGCACATATCCAACTTGAAGGTGAATATTAAAACTTCACCATGCATAGCATATTTAAATCTCTCCTCTTTGTGTCTTGGGCACATTTCATCATAGGTGGAGGATAAAATTCCACGCCTTAGAATATTTCTCACCAAACTCCTCAAGTGGGCACATATGAGCATGTGTGAAGGATGACCCTTGGACTTCCCTATTTTGTCTTCACATGGCCCCATTTAGGCGCATTTAGGCATGTAAAGAGGACGAAATTTGTTGACCCTTTGACTTCTTTTGCTGCATGGGCGCATTTTGCCATGTAAGGTGGACGAGATTCTTGCCTTAGAAAATTTTTCATGTCATGCTTTCAAGGTGGGCACATTTTGATGGGTGAGGAGGACGAGTTTCTTTGACTTCTTTGACTTTCTATTGCATGGGCACATTTTGATGGGTGAGGAGAATAAAGCCTTTTCCAACGCCTTCTTTGTGACCCTTCAACTTCCTTTGTTTTGTCCTCACATGCCCTCATTTGGGTGCATTTTTCTATGCTTGGAGGATGAAACCTTCCACGCCTTTGACTTGTTGACTCCTCCTTGTGAACTTGGGTGCATTTTGCCATAGGAGGTGGACGAAGTTTTATACTTAGAAAATTTTCCATGCTTGGCTTGTGAGGAGGGCGCATTTCACCCAGTGAGCAGGATGAAACTAACACTTAGATTTTTTATTCCATGGCACCAAGGTATTTTGGGCACATTTTTGCTAGGTAGGAGGATTTTCTCAGACTTAGAAACTTTTTGATCACATGTTGGAGATGAGGGCACATTTAGGGGGGTCTCCAGGATGAGATCAACAGTTAGAAAATTTCTTGATGCCTCTACCACCTTGGGTGCATTTCTTGGGTGCTGCAAGATAAAATTCATGCCTTCACCATTTTTCCTGACCTCTACCAGCTTCTCCATGCCTGCTATTTATAGTAAGTCCTTCAATTCTTGCATCTCTAAAGCTCAGAATGATTTGAAATTTTGAACGCTAGATCTTCACAACTTCATCAACTTGTTGACACTATTATTTCGGGTTGGCCTGCTATTTTTAGCCCATTTCTGAAGGTGGTTTGCTATTTATAGTAAGTGCCTACTTTTGATACCTCCACAACTCCATTCGATTTGAAATTCGAATGATATGCTCCTCACCACGTGACCTGCTTGTCAACATCAGTGCATGCTGCTGATTTGCTATTTTTAGCCTGTTTCTGAAATGACTTACTATAAATAGTACGTGCTCTGTTTGTCTTCAAATTTTACCAGCATATAGCTTGAAGGATGCTGATTGTGGTGGTTTACACCGGTTTTCAAAAATTTTGACTTTTACCCTTCTTTTTGTGTCTCAAAACTGGGAACCCTAATTCATCTTGCATGTATATCAACTGGTCTTTGTTTGTTCTTGTTTTTGTTGCATTGCGATCAACTCATGATTCTAAAGTGCTAGGAGGTGACTGCCGGGATGCACTTGCTAAAAATAGTAAGTTCCTAAATGAGTGATTATCTCTGTTTCCATGTCACATCATCGCAAAGCTCTTGAAAATTCCACAAGGAATATGCAGACATGCAACGAAAACCTTGACATGCAAACCCTAAAAATAGTCTCTGAAGGATGAACTATGAAAGTCATTATCCCACTTTCCATGTTACACCATCGTGAAGGTCTCTGAAAACCAAGAAGGAATCCTCAGACATGCGATGAAAAAATTCACATCTAAACCCTGAAATCTGCTTTGGAAGCTGGACTGCTAAAAATAGTAGTCTTTTTCAGCTCAAATTTGGCATGTGAGTAACTTGAGGTGTTTTGAATGCAGTGTGACTATCGGAATTTCAAAAATGTTGAAGGAACGCCTAGAATTACACACTTACTAAAAATAGTAAGTGACTGGAATCTGATGAAATTTTAATGGAAGCCTGCTGGAAGCATATTGATAGCAAAGTCAGTCTCTATTTTCAACTTATTCACTTCGTTCAACCTTGAACTGACCAGGAAAGTACAAACCCTAATTTTTAGACTTGACCAAATTCACGTTTAAACTCAATGATGGGCACAATCCCAGAAAGACAGGCAGTAGAAAAGAGAGACAATGACAAAACAAACTAAAATCAAGCCAAAAGTTTGGAATGAAGCAAAAATTAGGGGGGGTCCCCATTTACTATGGGGCGATGTGTGAAAAAGGTCACAACACGACCAAAGTATGTTCAAGATAACAACCCCCACTTTAAGATGAGAAAGAATAGGTAAACCCCAAAGAACGAAACAAAAATAGAAACCAAAATAACAAAGGAAATAGAAAGATTGATAGAAAAGACAAACAAACCAACAACAAATTATTTACAAACAAGCAAACAAATTACTTACATAAAGAGCAGTAAATTATTCACATAAAGAATAGAGTTACTTACACAGAAATTATTTACAAGAAACTATTTACACAGATGCATCAACCAGCAAAAGTATGAACTTCACGACTCAAAATAGTGTTTTAGAAATTTTCCATTGATGGGCAAGGGAACACGTTCTCTAGTTAAACTACTCAGTCTTAAAGCATTTTCTCCTAGGATCTCAGCAATCTGATAAGGACCTAGCCAAAGTTTATCAAATTTCTAGTGACTGCCCTTCTTTTCACTAGCTTTATCCCATAACAACACAAGGTCTGATATCCTAAAAGCCTTGATTTTGGCTCTTTTATCAAACCAATGCTTGACAATAGCCTGGTGCCTAAAGAATTGTTGCAAGGTGTCATCTCTCTGTTCTTCTAATTTCAATAAGGAAACTAACCTTACTTCTATCCTACTATCACTAGAGTAGAATTTTTGCATGAACTCAAGGATAGGTATTTGCAGATGGATAGGGAACAGAGGCTCTTGGCCATATACCAGATTGAATGGTGAGGTCTTTAAGGCAGCCTTGATCCTAGTTCTATCTAACCATAATGCAAATCTCAGCTGAGTATGCTAGTCTCTAGGATTGTTTTCTAATAGTTTCTTAATTACCCCTAAGAGATTCTTGTTGGTTGATTCTGCAACTCCATTTCCTTATGGGTAATAGTTTGAAGAATATTTTAAAACAATTTTGTGATCATAAGCCCATGAAATGAATTCAGCAAAAGAAAAGGAAGTCATTGTCACATACCAACGCGAAGGGTATTCCAAACCTGGTGGTGATGCATCCAATGAGGAACTTGATCACCACCTCTGTTGTGCTATTCTTGCAGGGTATAGCCTCTATCCACCTTGTGCAGTAATCAGTAGTAGTCAAAATAAACTTGTGTCCTACAGAAGAATTCGGGTTAATCACCCCAATAAAATCCAGTGCCCATTGGGCAAATGGCCTTACCTCATAGATAGGCTACAATGGCATGGCTAAATGGAATTCTTTTGATGCAGAGATCTAACATATGTGACATGTTCTCACATGCTGATGGACATCTTTGAATACACACAACCAGTAATAACTAGATCTGAGGATCTGGTGTGCCAATGAGTCTACAGACCCATGACCTATGCCATGTTTCCCATGAAACTCAAAGATCACATGTTTAGCCTCTTGCTTACCAAGGCATCGTAGGTACACTCCTTCAAAATTCTTCTTGTATAGCAACCCTGCTTTAAGCATGTAATGAGAACTCTTCATTCTTAGCGCTCTCCTTTGAGTTGCATTCTTCCCCTTTGGACGTCGATTATTGAGCATAAAGCAAATGGTATCAGCATACCAAGGGTCATTAGAGAAAGACTGGGTCGTGTATTACTGAAAGATGTTGTTGTCACCAGCATTTTCCATGGACTGAGACAAGCCTATACCCCTGACCAGTTTCATAGGGTGTATCTCCAGATCAAATTCTTGCAAGATGGCCATCCATTTCCCTCTTATTTCTCCTAGCTCGATCTGCATAAGTAAAGACTTCACAGCAGTGTTAGGAACTATAGCGATGATTTGGCTTCAGATAATTTAATGTTGAAACTTCTTGACAACGCTGACCAATGCAAAAGCTTGCTTCTTGAGAGGTAGGTACTTAACTTCAGCATTTTTGAATGGAGAGCTCATGAAAGCAATCGGTCTCTCCTCTGCCTCCTCTCTTTGTTGAGTTAATGCAGCTGTGCACGAATATTTAGAAGCAAAAGAATATATATAAAATGGTCTTAAGTAGTTAGAGTTAGTGACAATGGGCACTTCTGAAATGAATCACTTGACTTGTGAAAACACAACCTTTGCCTCCTCATTCCACTCCATTTTAGCGTCTTTCTTCATCATTTCATTCTAAGGTTTTGTGATTTCTCCAAAGCCAGTAATAAACTTTCTCACAAAATTGATCTTCCTGAAGAAAGACCTCATTTCTTTCTTGCTTTCTGGTTGGTGATTTTCAAAATGGACTCAACTTGATCTGTGTCAATTGATATTCCTCTTTTAGAAATTATGTGTCCCAAAAGCTTCCCTTCAGAAACTCCGAACACACATTTTTTAGGATTCAAGGAGACTCCATACTAGATACATCTTTGAAGAACTTTGGCTAAGTCAGCAGCATGGTTCAATCAATCTTTGGAGAATACTGTCAAGTCATCCATGTAAAAAATAATGCATTTACCAATTATATCCTTTAATGTTATGTCCATGGCACATTGGAAAGTTTCCCCAGTGTTTATCAGACTGAATGGCATCCTTCTATATGCAAACGTTCCCCACTTTCTAGTGAAGGTTGTCTTCATCTTGTCTCCACAGTTAACCATTACCTAATTATATCTAGAGTAACCATCCAAGAATGATATCATCTGAGATCCATTGACGGTCTGCAAAACTTCATCTAGAGAAGGAAGTGGGTAGTTATCCTTTTCTGAAGCTTTATTCAAATTCTTGAAGTTGACACATAGCCTAATCTCTCCATTTTTCTTATGAATTGAGACCAAGTTAGCCACCCATGTTGAGTGGCATACAGGGAAGATTATCCTTGCAAAAATCAATTTTTGAACTTCTTTATAGATCAATGGTTCAATCAGAGTGTTGACAGGTCGTTGCTTCTGTCGAAATGGCTTGGCTTCGGGCTTCAGAGGGATAGTATGAATCATTACAGAAGCATCAAATGTTTTTAGGTCTTCATATCCCCAAGCTATGGCAGCGATATCCTTCTTTAGTTCCCTCAGTATATCTTTTATGATTGTTTCAGGGAAGGCTTTCCCTATGTAGACATTCCTTTCAGGGCCAGAATCAGCTAAGTTAACAATTTCATATTCGCCCCCTTATCTTCAGCTGACATCTTGTCTCGAGCCCTTGGGTCTGGATCAAGAATTATTTCCAAGGCCACCATTCCCTTGGGAATGTTATTACCTTTTAGATTGAGGACCCCTTCTGTATCACATTCTTCAGGGTTCCAATCCCCTTGATCTCTGTTGGACTCATCAATAATTTTTCCCTCTAAAACATTTGAGCTTGCTAAGAAAGCTAGAATATGTTGGTCATCATCAAAGACTTGAAAGTTTATGATATTATCAAGAACTGCAGGGGTGGAAATTAATTCCACTGAGAATTTCTTGAGCTTGGAGCCTTGCATAGGTTCCAGGGTACTTGCAACAACATCCAATGAATCAGTTATCTAATTTTCTTCTCTAGGGATTAAGCTAATCCCAAAGGCATCAAAGTCTTCGATCAGGTTCCATATCCTGTTTCTATATGCTGCCAGCCTTCTATTGTGACATGTGTACTAGCTGTGTACTTGCTTGACAACTATTTTTGAATCCCCTTTGACCACCAAGGCAGTGACCTTCTTCTTATGTGCAAATATTAGCCCCCAAGCTAGAGCTTCATATTCTGCTACGTTGTTTGTGCATCCAAATTGCAACCTATAAGAAGCAAAGAAGCTTTTTCCTTTCGGGCTGGTTAGTTCAATCCCAATGCCACAACCTGCTTTGGATTTAGATCCATCAAACGTGAGGGTCCACAGCTGATCATGGGCTGGAGTTGGTCCTTTTGAGGTCATGGTGGGCACTTGGGTAGAATGAGCCAGGGGTGGGACTACTTGATCTTTTGCATCAGATATAGGGAATGGGAATTCAACTAGTTGGGGTTGTTCCACATAAACATGTTGGTTTGGAACTGTAACTGAATCAAGTTCAACTTGAGAAGGAATTCCCTTTGAAAGTATCTTATCTCTAGTTAACATTATCACTTCCTTGGCTTCAAATGAGAAGTGATTAGCAATGGCCTCAGGGTGACTTGAGCTAGCTTCTCTACCTTAGGAAACATGATTTAAAATACTAATGCAGGGTTGGCAAGTCAATTCAAAATGATTTTGGTAGTGTACCCTGCACCAATTAGGGAGCAGAAGACTTTGAAAATCGATGTCTTCCCCCAAGACTAGCTAATCCTATTGTAGTTTGTTGATCAATGCTTGTTGGTTTTCATTAATCATAGAATCAGGGAACTTTTGTATTGGCAGTTCTTTAGGATCAAGAACAGAAAAGGTTAAGATTTCCTCTCTTTTATAAACCCCTATCCCAGTTTTGAAATAGGCTACCTCATTAGGGAAATCATATTCAGTGATGATATGCTTGAGGCGGGGTTCACTTTCAATCCTAATATGTGTGGGAATTCCCTTCCATGGTAAACACATATGTGAAAAGTCAAGGGAGAGATACCCCCTATACCTTTCATCAAATCTCTACTCAGCAACATACCATAGGTCTTGGGAATGTATGCTACTTGAATGTCTATGTTGGTTTGAACCCTAGGGTCTGATCCTACTTGCACATGTATGTTTCTTAATTCCCCCACCACATCAACCTTCGTTTTGTCAAGTTGGATGACCTTCTTGTTTGTCTAAATGGGGTTTAATCCCAACTTCTTACATATGGAAAATGGCACAACATTGCCTGAAGCCCCTGAATCCAACAAACAATTATGTAGGTTCTTCCCACAAATTCTTAAACTCAAAAGAAATGGTGGAGTACCTACCTTGTTTTTGTACAAGGTTGCGTTCACATCCCTAGTAGGTGCCACCTTGTTCTTTCTTTTTGATTTGTCGGCTTGCTCCAAATCTTTTAACACTATCTCCCTTTGAGCAGGGCACCACTTTAAGATGTCAAAATATGACAAAGAAGTTTTATGTTTCTGCATCTTAGAAACAATATCAAATTATGCATCATAACTTGCATTACTTTTGAAAACACTAGAGGAATTACCCTTGTTATGGAAGTCAGGTGGGCCTTTTGGTGGAGGAGGGTTATTATCAGTGCTTTAACTTGGAGGTACCATGTGATTAGGTGGCACTGATGAGGTGAATGGACCCTTATTCTGATTTCTTAGGAAGTGTCCTCCTTTGGCCTGAAAGGCTTGGGCATCATATGAATCTTCCTCTGGTTCATTCTCCTCATGCCTTGGGAATGAAGGCTCCTCCTCAAAGAGCTCATAAGTCATTGTTGTATCTACTGAGCTGCCTTCTTTGTGAGGATTCCCTTGGAATTTTTGGGCATCTACCTGTGCCATCTTGACAACTTTTTCCATTTCAGGGCAGTTCACCTCAAAATGGGCTGCAATATCATGCAGCCTGCACCAATTAGTCATAAAGTTGAGGTCAGCCATGTTTGTAGTATGTGATCTCTCCTCATTAGCTTGATAGTTGTGTGAAACCCCACCATTATTGGGCCCTGTATTCCACTATTTGTTGTTATTTTTCCTTTGGTTATATCCTCTATTCTAATTTTGATATCCTTGGTTAGAGGAGTTTTGGCCTTGATAACCCCTTTGGTTGTAATTGTTATGATTCTGATAAGTAACCTGATTGTTGTTGTTTTGATTAGGGTAATTACCTTGGTTTTGGGAGGGGTTCAATCGAAGTTGAGCCATGTCATTTGTAACTTGAGACAGTGTTTTCTTCAAGGTTTCTACCTCATTTGTAAGTTGAACTATCTTTTCACTTTCCACACTCTTAACAACAGGTGGTTGACCACCATGATTTGGTGTTCCAATTTGGTTGTGATGACCTTGTGGACTTTGAGGAACCTATGGTTGTTGGAGGAAATCAGGTGTTCCATTAGCAAAGAATGGAATAGGTGGTTGGGCTATGCATCTAATATCCTATTGAAGGGAAACCTCCTCCCAAACTTCCTTGTTGAGAACTAATTTGTTGTTGCAGCTTGATAGTTAGATGATAGACTTTGGATAGAGAATCAATATCAGCTGGTTGATAAGTCATTTGTAGGAACAAGCCAAGCAAGGGTTCTATAACTCTAAAGCAAGCTTGAATGGCACTATTCTCAGTGACTAGATAGGGGTCTTGCAATCTCCTATACATTTGTTGGAACCTGGTATTGAACAAAGGCAAGGATTGGCATGGCTCTTTCCTAATAGTAGCAAATTGGTGGTATAAAAGAGTTGGATCCACATAAACCCTGAACTGATTGATGAAAGCATTTTCCAAATGTGTCTAAGTCAGAATGGAACCTTGAGGAAGATTAAGGTACCAATTGTATGCCATAGCCCCTAAGGAGTAAGGGAACAACCTACAAACTACATCATGGTGAGCTATCTAAGCTCTGGTACAAGCATCCTTAAAAGCTTGTATGTGCTCTTTAGCACTCCTTGATTCCCCATGAATGTACTTGGGGAAAAATTTCTCAGGGTTCTTAGGCATGTCATGAAAACCTCCAAGAATAGTCCCCAATGGAGAGGGATTATTCTGAAAGAATGCCATTGGTGGGGGTGGTTGTGGCTAAGCCAGTTGTTGTATGGGTTGAACCAACTGTAATGACAATTGAGATGGATTCGGTGGTGGATTGATGGGAATCCACTGGGGTATTGGTGATAAGCCTGGTGGAGTGAGCAGAGTTGATAAGGGTGGTATGATGGTTGAGCCAGTCTTATGACTCTTGTGTCTTGTTGGGTTCTTGAGTTCTATCAAAGTTGGTGGATTTTAAGCTGACCAAAGAACTCTATGGGGCCTTTCTAGAGAGAAAAACCCAGTTTTATCTAGCTTGCCCTTCTAGGACCTCCTTCTAGCTCTAGCTTCTGTTGATGGTCCAATTGGCACAACAACAGTTAAACAGAATATTGCTATTTTGTTTCTCCTGAAAGAGAAAGATAACACATGGATATCTTAGCTCCAAAGGTCTTTGTAGTTGGTTCTCAACTATGATGATATCCCTCAGTGATCAATGTAACAGTAATGTTCAAGGGGCCTACTGGTGTGAGCTTCTGGATTGTTCTAAGATCAAGAATGAATTTAAACCTACTCTAACCAGGGGATTTTAAAGAAACATGAAAAGATGGGTCAGAGCTTTGGGATAGAAAATAATGATAATTCACCTATCTTAACCAGACTTTCTATTCTTCAGGGAATTGTAAACTAAAACTTAAGAACAAAATCAACTTGTGATTAACACATAGTTGCATTCATTCACAGTGCTGATTTCTACAATAGAGTACTAGTTACCATTTTAAATAAAACACCAAAACAACATTCCATTCCTTGAAGGCTTCACAAATCAAATGATTAACTTAAGATAAACACCATTCCAAAACACAATCTGAAGTAGATTAAGATCTGGCTACTTCTACTGTTAGTGAAACAGATAAGCAACACTTACAAAGCTGGCACAATCACTAGTGTACAAAAAATCTATGACTCCAAATTGTTTCCATTTATATTAAGAAAACTTGAAAGATACATTACAAGTTTCTACTAAATCTGACTCCTAACTAAGAAGAAAAAAGAAGCTCCTATTACAAAGAATCAGGATGTAGTTTTGTCTCCTCTATCTTTCCTCTATTTCTTTTTGTATTCTAAAACTTCCTCTAACTTTTCTAACCCTAGAAGTTCTAACCTCTTCAAAGAGGCAAGAATGCCATATATATACAGAGTGTACCAAAAAGAATGTTTTGTCCCCCTACATTAGGGTTTACAAAATATATGCTTCCAGAAGAGTCGGCTATCAAACCTTTCTGAAGAGAGTCAAAGCTACATTCAATGTGAATTCTTGTTGTCCATGCTGATGAGAGATTGTTCCAGGAATCCTCTTATATCTTTTGTATCTGCCACATTTACTTTGGCCTTTTGTGTCCATCTTTGAACTCCATCGGAGCCACCTTGAATGCTCTAAAGAATTTTGCCATTAATACTGATCTACCTCTTGCTAGTGGTCACTACAGCTGTCCCTGCGAGTCATAGTTTCTTCGTTCTTCTGGCCTCCTTCATGTACTAGACTTCTCTTGCATGTTGACCATTTTTTGGAGCATCATCGGGCCTCCCTTTAGATCCAAACATTATCCCCCTAGCTGATCCATTTCCCTTCAATCTCAAAATGAGTTCATCTGGTTTGCATTACATCGATCTCCTTCAAGGTAGTAGTCAATCGGTCAATGGCCAATAGGTCATTCCTTTAGCTTCTTCTAATTGGTTAGACATACACCACTCAGAATTATTAGGTGGTCAAAGGTGGTCCACATTGAATCACATGTCGGTGAGACACTAATCATGTCTCCTCGATGCGATTTTGCCTCTTAACAGCTGTCGGCATAGCGGGTGTCAGTCGATGAGACCTTTGGCAAGCTGTAGAAATCATATCAATCTCACAAATACTATTGGCAAGGAAGTCGCTAGTCAGCATGACCTCGTGGTGAAGCCCCTCTTCTCTTGGTGAGCACATTCTGCATTGGCAAGACCCCACCGAGTTGGTGAGACTCCATGGCGATGCCTTCTTCTCTCCCTGAGCTCAAACTCCTTCTACTTCGGTAGGGCTCCTTGAATTTGGTGGGACATCATGGCAAGGCATCAGAATCCTTTAGCGAGCCCATTTTCATGTCAGGGAGACTGCATCGTTTCTGGGAGATCTTACCCCGAACTTTACATCCTATCGTCGAGAGATCCCTAGGTCACCAAGGCCTTTCATTGAATTTTCTTTATTCTCGTTGGGCTCACTTTGTTTCGACAAGACTCCTCATTGTCGGCCAGACGTTATGCCGAGCCCCTTAGTCCTTTGGGGATCTCCTTCCAAGCTCAAATTTCTTTTGGTGAGACATTTCAGAGTCGCTCAGACATTGCGCCGAATGCATCCAATCTCCCTGAAGGCATATCCTATCGGTGAGACATAAAGATCTCGCCGAGACCTTATGGAAATGGAATCCCCTTCTGCTTATGCCCTCATTTCATGTCAGCGAGACAATCCCACATTGGGGAGACCTTTCCCCCAGCCCTTGATGTCATATCGAAGAACGACCCTTTGGCAAGACTTTTTCATTTCGGCTAGACTTCCTACTAAAGGCAAAATTATCACCAGGTCAGACCCTTGGTGAGACCTTCTTCTGTTGGGGAAATATTTCTATAGTCATATCGATATACATTCTTTCATTTGACATGTGTTGATGTAACACTCTTTCGTCAGGGGGATGTCCCATAGACACCTTATGTTTCACCGAGGAATCTTCATAAGTTCACTTTTGTTGCCGTGACAATCTCATTCTCTCCCCAATGAAGCAATATGTCAGTGTGACATCAGGGGTCAGAAAAACTGTAGGATGTCATACTAGTAGACCTCCTCTTGTGCTTTGTTGGTGAGACCTGGTGCACTCGCTAAGACATCTCCCCACCTCAAGAATTTCTCACTGAGATATATCCTCCATCAATGATCGGCAAGACTTAAGGTGCTCGGCAAGACCACCCACCGAAGATACAACTCTTGCCAAAGTGTCTTCTCCTTATGCGCTAGTCAGTGAGACATGAAGAAGTTGTTGAGACTTCTCCCAGAAGGAAAAATCTTCGGCCGATATGTGCATCCCTCTGTCACTGGTCGGTGAGACACAAAGATCTTGCCAAGACCTTTATCCGAAGGATACTTTCATGCTGATGGGAAACTCCTAGTCATCAGGACGATGATTGATGTCCTGCCGATAGGTATCTGCATGTGAATTCTGATCACTGTGACATCCCTGAGGTCTTGCCCATAGGCAACATAGACGCCTATTAAAAAAATGCACTGGTAGTCAGCAAGACATCTGCAAGGTCTTGCTGACTTTCTTCTTAGAGGAAAATTATGACCAATTGGATTGAGAAATACATTCCAATAGAGCTCCCTTGGAAAATATCATCATGCGTGTGATTTGATCCTACAAAACAAAGTCCCCATCAATCCTCAGAAGCACATAAGATGTATTATACTAAGATACACTATTGTCTATGATAATGTCATTCAATTTCCAGAAAGAAGAAAACCAACTCAAGCTAAAATAGAACCAAAATTTAATAGAGCCAGTAGACAACCTAGGAAAAAAATAGAAGAACCCCAAGAGAAAAAATAAATAACAGAAGCAATGAAACCAAAAAGAAAGGGGGGCCCATTTTGTTCCAAAATTAAATGGGGTGGTTATGCAAGGCATAACAAGTTCATCATATATATGGAAAACTATCATAATAATAACGAAATTGTACATAGGTCTTACAACAACAAGAGATTTGTTGCTTATTAATTCTAACATACCAAGGTTTACACTTTTCGAATGATCTTTGACTTATATTAATATGCAATGGTAAGATTGAAGCATCCAAAAAAATTTAATATAATTTAGTTTGAGTTATATCTAAGAGATGCTTTGAATGAGGTTCGCGAATTTTGGAACCCACCCTTAATTTTAAGACATCTCTAATGTTAGGTGATACTCTTATATTATCATGCCAAAAAAATTCAATTAAAGATTTAATTTCATTCCTGATCTTGGGATTCTACCACTAAAACTCCAACATTGATTAATTGGATCCTTTTCAATACTTTCTCTTCTTTTAGCATCTCTTATCAAAGTTCTAGGATTTACTTTTATACATTTACTAATCTTACTTAACATTCTTTTATTTGAAGTTGCTTTATCAACTAGAGCAATT
Organism: Sequoia sempervirens; assembly: GCA_007258455.2. NCBI lineage: Eukaryota > Viridiplantae > Streptophyta > Pinopsida > Cupressales > Cupressaceae > Sequoia > Sequoia sempervirens. The sequence goes on from VDFB02000013.1 coordinate 236,928,057, forward strand.
GTTATTACACAACGAGCCGCATTATTATCTTTTGATTGACTTTTCTTACCTATAAAATCAATAGCATTAGCAACACTAGATATGAACTGTTCTACTCAATCATCTTTCTTTTTTCGTTTTACAAAAACACCTAATTTTTTCATCATTATTCTCATTTTCGACATTATTATCAATTGTACCATGAGTTGACATTGGAATCCTAATTTATTTCTATAAAAAAATATTTTATATATTCTATTTCCATAAGTTCTAATTTGTCTCCAAGAAACTTTACCACGAAGTTTATCTAGCACATCTCTTTCAATTGTAAAAAAAACATTTTCAGATTCATCCATACAAGGGGTTTCACTTTCATTCACACAACCTGGGGTTACATTTTAATTTTCAAATGTAAAAGGGATTTCATTCACATTTTCATCAGTATGAGGGATTTCATTCTCATTTACATTCTCATAAGATATAATTTCATCATTTTTTTTGTTTTTGCATTGTTTCAACCCTAGAATTATTGATATCATTAATGGTGTATCCAACTTCATCTAAACAAGCAATATCAATATTATCAAAACTTGGGTTTGAACACATACCTGGATGGATTGTATGAATAGGTGCATTTTCCATATCATTGGGAGGTGGATTTGAAGACATGCCCAAAGTTGTTTGCATAGGTACTATTTCCACATCATTCAAAGTTGAAGTTGAAGGCATAGTTGGGTTTGTCTCCATAATTGCATTTTCTTCCATATTCACCATCTCCACATTTGCATCATCTACATTCATTTCATCATTCATGGCTTCCTCTTAAACATTCTTGGAACTAGATGCTTGCAAACTTTTCATTTGATGAATCCTTTCTCTTCTATCCCTTTGTCTTTTTGCCTCCATATCTCTATTTGCTTGAATTTCTTCGGGTGTCATTAACTTTCTACATCTTTTTCTTTTCCTTTGCTTATCAACCATGGTTACCAAACCCTCTTTGATGACAAAAAAAATGATTCAAGTACAACCTATTTTAAAATTGCTATCTCCTTCAAATATTCAAATAAAACTATGTAGTATGAAGATCCTTTTTTTTTTAAACTCTGAAGTACAAAATCATGAATGCATCCAAAAATTCTCTTTTTCCAAATCTTCTTGTAAAATGTTTTTGTACTTGATTCCACTTCAGAAAATTCAACCCACACTTTGTCTCTTCCAACAATTTGAATAGAATATTCCCTGCACAAGATAAATTTGCAATAAAAAACGCAAAAAATGGCACTTTCGGTCCGTACTGTAGAAAAGAAATGTTGCAAAATGTTTAGTTTAGGTCCAATTATGTTGTTCGTACACGTGGATTTTTAAAAATAACAATTAAGGGCAATAAAAATTCAATTAAAAAAATATTCAACAAAAAATTACAAAAAAAAATCCACATAAATTTTCATGTTGTTAGCTCTCTTTTTCTAAAAGGAATTAGCAAAATACTTTTATTTGGGTCAAAAAGTGGTGTCTGTACACGTGCTTGGTATGGTAAAAAAAAGGGACTTTTAAAAAGTGGTTTTTATAGATCCCTATCAAAATTTAATTTCTATAATCTTGGTATTTGAATAATTTACATATTTGGAAACTAGATTCAAAATTATAAATTTCATATTAATGATTTTTTTTAAGATTCATTGTGTAAGTGCCTCAAATTTTCAATCCAAGTGTGACAAATTCTAGAAAACAACAAAAACACTTCTAGTTTTTTAGCTTTTTGTGTACCCACTTCTTGCATTAGCCCTCTTCTTCATGTACAATTTCCCAGATTCTGGACTAATTCACCCAACTTGGCAAATAAGTCCCACTCAACATCTCTATCCTTTTGTCTAATACAGGCTTATTCTGGATTCTTTATTTTCATGAAAGAAATGTCAAATGGAATATCAATAAATGATTGCAATCTGATTTAATGGTTTATTTCAAAATGTATGCACAAACCAATAACTTAAGTAGCAACATATATGTGTATACACATAGACTCTATCTATGTACATACACATACTTGTGACATACCTTCTTTTGTTCTTTTTACTCAATTCATTTTTAAATGGATAATGCTTTATGTTGAAAGTAAACGTGGGTCATGTGAATGATGTCTTAATATTGTATTGTATAGTTCTATTTGAGTCATGCATCTAATTTCTTTTTAGTGAGTAAATTAGTAATCTAATTCCCCTTTTCATAGAAATATGTGAGAAGAATATTCTTTTGCTTGAATTGAACAATGATACCTAAATAGATCAGAGCACCTAAGGGTAGATGCTATTAGAGGATATATAGTTATTGTAAAATGTTTTTTGTAGAAAGTTACCTTCTAGGATAGGTGTCAAAATGGATTTTAGAGAGTATAGGTTTGATTTACCATAACCTATTATTTGTTATTCTTGCAACATAGTTTTTATGCTTGGCCAAGCAATGTAGTTCATTTTGTATGTATTAACTCTATGATAACACTATGCCATTCCTAGCATAGATCTTGCATTTTCTTTTCTAATTGGTAGATAGAAACTACATGTTGATGTATGGGCACACACCAAATTCCACCTTGCAAATTGTTCTCTTGCTAAACTTTCCATGCAATGTTGGGTATTCTTCAAGTTAGAAGAATCCTAGGGAAGCATAAGCTTTGTGGTTGGGTGGTAAAGCACTTCAACCATGTTCTCATCCACTAGCGGAGACAAGCATCAAGAGGAACTTTAAATGTACATAAGACTATTTAGTCTATGATGTAACCTTGATGAATACTTGACGTACTTGATGTAAAGTTGTACAATGAAATGACTTTGTGGCCTTGTGATTCAAGTCAAACCTAATATTGTAATATGACTTTTGAATTAAATATACGAATATTTGACTCGTTTTAAATGGACATGTGCTACTATGCTTGGCTATAGGTACTTAGTTGTCTTTTTAATTTGAATATATTCATGTGTCATTTACAATAATATTAATTAAGTAATAATTTAGTATGGGTTATTACATTTGATATCAGAGCTTAGGGTTCAACTCTAGGCCTTTGAGTCTACCATAGTTTGACTAGAGATAGTTGACCCTTGACCAAAATTTAGTTGTCTTGAGAATTGACCAAACTTGGATTGAATGCAAATATGGGAAGGTCAAAGGTAGGATGAAGAGAAGGGAAAACCTTTAGAACCTCATGTAAGAATGATGTAATGGAAGAAAATGCTAATACAGAGGTTCAACCTAAAATTCCCAATGATGAAACTCTAGCTCAAGCCCTTATACAACTTAAGCTAGAGAGAGGCTTGAGGATTGAGGATAAGCAAACACCTAAGATCAAAAATCTTTCTGCAATCTGGGAGTGGCCTCTAGGGTGTGGACCTAATGCACCCTTGTTGACTAAAGAGGAAAAGGAGAGCCTGCATGCTCAACCATCCTCTTCTGTAAATTCTGATGTAAAATTTAGATGAGGACCCAGAGGAATGTCCTCTCTCTGATGATGAGAAAATGGAATAATGTAACAAGAAGCCTTTTGTAAATAAGGGTCTATTTACTCACCTTTAATATAAATAAAATCAGCTAACATTTTTGGTGTGCTCAAATGAAGGACTCCAAAATATGTTTAGTATGCATGAATGTGTATGTATTTTATGAATGAGGGGTATATGCATGTGTAAATTATGTGATGTAGAATGAGAACATATATTTGTAGAACCCAATGTTGAGATGTGATAAATGTGAATGAGTTGTAGGTTAATTGTGAGTCAACATGGTGACCACCAGACAAGAGGTGGGTGAAAGTGGTTATGAAAACGGACCTAACAAGAGGCTGGAACAAATTCTAGAGCTTTTAAACTAGCAAGAGTCTCACATGGATCACATAGAACAAGAAGTTTGAATGGCACGTGAGGACCAGGACAGCAAGAATGCATAATTCAATTGAAAGGAGATGGTGGTCCAGAGGCAGGTCCACAAGGATGAATTGAGGATTAGCTTGGGAAAGATCTCAAAAGAGTAGCACTACCTAAGTTCAATGGTAAGGCTATCAGAGTGGGAGCAGAGGCTTGGGTTATAGAGATGGAAAAATACTTTAGGCTCTATAACCTTTCTAATTAGACTAAAGTGGCATGGGCTACGTATCATTTCTCAAGTGAAGCAACGACTTGGTGGGATAACAAGAAGTTAGAAAGGAATCTATAGCCTATTAAGATCACTTGGGAACTCTTCTTCTAATATTTAGGAAGAGATGGTTACCACAGCTTTTCTTTGACAAGAAGTGATAGAATTTCAGAATCTAACTCAAGGGAACATGACTGCGATCCAATATTGAGAAAATTTTGCCAACTTGTTGAAGTATGTGTCATAGTATTAGGGAGATGAACGTTTTTGTATCTAAAAATTCATAATGTGACTGAGACCCCACATAGGAGCTGAAGTGGATATGGATGATCCTCAAGTACCATGAGTGAAGTCTTCAAAAAGCCACCAAATAGGGACAAAAACTACAATAGTTATCCAATCTCCGTAATGACTCAAATCCTAAGTCGCGGTATGGGAAAAATAAATTTTATAAAGGAGACAAGAGCCACCAGATTTGTAATCTCAAGAGGGGAAGTGAGTCACAAGAGAAGGGTGAATATGGGAATGGTGGAATAGTGGAAAGAACAAGAAGGAAAACAATTTAAACAAGGGTAAAGATGACTATAAGCAGAAGGGCTTCAAAGAGGACAAGCCATGAGGTCGCCAAGGGCATCATGATGGATGCTATACTTGTGGAAGTGATCATTATGCCTCAAATTTTCCTTAGTAGTCAAAGTCACTAAAGGAAGGAAGCTATTAGTAGACTCAGAATCACCAGATCCATGTTCCAGTGGACATCAAATAGGCAAAGTATTAGGATTCACCAATTCAGCTAACATGTAAGCTCTATGGCCATTTTTTCTCCATTTTGATTGATACCTAAGCTACTATTCATGTTTTATAGATCCTAGAATAATATCCAAGATACCTATTAGATTTGGATACATGGAAAACTCATGGATAGTCTAGTATGGTAATTGAGTAGAGTGGAGGGTAGATACTTCTCTCTTTTGCAGTGAGTTAGAGCTTCCAACCTTTCAAACACAAGTCAACTTTTATGTGGCACCTTTAGGCTCATATGATGTAATTTTAGGAATAAATTGGTTAACTAAGCATAAGGCTATTGTGAACTATGAGGATAAGGTAGTCAATTATCTGGATGATTATGGAAACCTAGTCAAGATTTGTGGAATGCAAAGAACCTTGGAGCTTAGAATGATTTTTGTGATGCAGCTCAAGAAGGCTCCTCAAAAGGGATGTGCAATTTATGTTGTGCATGTCAGTAACCCTGACAATAAGGAATCATATTTAGATGACTATCCTATTCTCACAAATTTTTAAGATGTATTCCCTGATGAACTTATAGAGTTTCCTCCAAAGCGGGAATTCAACTTTTCTATTGACCTTGTCCCAGGAGCCAAGCCTCAATCCAAGGCACCCTATCAGATGACCACCACTACACTCTATAATTTGAAGGTTGAGTTAATGGAATTGTTGGACAAATGGCTTATAATACCCAGTGTTTCTCCTTGGGGAGAATCAGTTATCTTTGTGAAAAAAAGGATGGGACCTTTTGTCTATGTATATACTATCAAATGTTGAACAAGGTGACCATAAAGAACTGATATCCACTCTTGAGGATTGATGAGTTGTTTGACCAAATGAAGGGAGCAATGATGTTCTACAAAATCGATCTCAGGTCAAGGTACCATCAGTTGAGAATTAAGGAAGAAGATATTCTAAAGACTGCTTTCCAAAATTGATATGGGAATTATGAGTTCACCATGGTACCATTTGGTTTGACTGATGCACCAACAACTTTTATGAAACTCATGAATAGTGTATTTAGAGACTACTTGGATGATTTTGTTTGTATCTTCATTGATGATATCTTAGTTTACTCAAATTCTATTGAAGAGCATGATAGGAACTTGAGGATAGTTCTATATTGGCTGAGAGAAAGGAAACTTTTTGGGAAGTTATCTAAGTTTTCATTCTACCAAGGTAGGGTGCACTATCTATCATTTCAATTGAAGGAGTCTTTGTAGACACCGAGAAGATCAAGGCGGTCGTGGAATGGTTGATGCCTCAGAATGTGTTAGAATTTTATAGCTTCATGGGCCTCACATGTGATGTAGAGGCAAGGGTTCCAAAAATTTCAAACAATTACAACTTGACTAAACTCAACCAATTATTGCTTGTTCATACAACTTGGACTCATCCTTCCTTCACAAAGCACTTGATTCAAAACACCCAAAACTAAGATCAGGACATAAAACCCCTTGTTGAATCCTCAAACCACCTTAAACAACATCAAAATGACTAACTCAAACCAAATCAAGTTCCCTCAAACACTGAACACACACTTCTTCAAATACCCACTCATAAGAGGTATAATTGCTAGTAGTAGTCCAAACTAGCAAAATCAAGCATATCTCTCACAATACTTATCAAACCCACTAAATATCTATCATTCTAGATACCCATTACTATCTACTTTAACATATCTCAAAACCACATACCTTTTTTTTGGAGCATATCATCCAAATGATTACTATTACATTGTCCTTCATGGCCAATTAGGCCTATTTTGCAAAAAACCATCAACTACTGTGCATTCTCAACCTCAAAGCTCTATTCCAATGTTTAATATAGACCTCAAATGGTCCAAATCCACCACCTTTTTCAAAGGGAAACTCCACAAGATCCCTAAACTACAAAACCCTTGTTAATGTCCTTTCCATGCTTGTATCAAGGAGGGTTTAATGGAAGTCAATATTCTCAAGCCTATTTGACTTTTCCAGTGCTTCCAACATGTTCAAATATGTCTACCTATGTTGTAAAAACCTTCACCCAACTGTTTCCCATATATTTTATGCAAAATCCCTCTCTAAACCATCATTTTCCAAGCCAAAACTCACAGATTTGTGACTAGGGCAGCATTGAAACTTTTCCTAAACACCTTTCTTGACCCCAAATAATTATTTAACATTGAAATATACCTAATGACCTTCATTTCAACAATTTTCAGACAGATCCACCAAAGGAAATGGCAATAAATGCACTTTCTTATGCTTCAAACTCCAAAACAGGGTAGACCCACTTCCAACAAAATCACCATAAAAATATCAAACCTTCATAAAATTCAATCAAACTAAGTTAAAAATGGTGATACTTCATGCCTTTATCAATTTCAATTACCTTTAGATCATAAACCACTTGTATGGGGCCATACAGTGGTCTAGAACATAGAATTACCTGGAAAAAAAAAAAAAAACATAGAATTTCACATATAAAACAGGGGTTTCATTATTGATTTCCTTCATTTACAACCCTCCAACCTCTTCAAATGTTCACAAGGTTTTTTAAAGACATAAAAAACATGACCATTTAGTTTCCAACTTATTCCTAATGAAAGAAGCCAACTTGACTCTTCACCTTCCCAATTTTGCACTTTTTGCAATTTTACAATTTTGCATTTTGACAACTTTTGGAAACATTGACATCTCTTCAAAATTGACACAAAAATTGACCATTGACTCCCTAGTGACCTTAGCATATGAAAAATAGTCTATATGACCTTATTACAATGTAGAAACATCAAAATTAAATCAAAATCCAAGAGTTGCCTCATGGAGGCATGGAGTGGTCATGGTGCTCCTACACCAGCAGGATACTATAGGAAGTTTATGCAAGGGTGTTCCCAGATTGCATCTCCTATCACCTCACTCCAAATAAAGGGAACATAGTTTGAATGGAACAAGAAATGCGAGTAGGCATTCCAACTCCTGAAGGAGAGGCTTACGACAACACCAATGTTGACCATCCCTAATCCTAATGGGAGATTCATAGCAATCACAAATGCTTTAGGAGAGGGATTGGGAGCAGTATTAATGCAAGACAAACAAGTGGTAGTGTATGAATCAAGGAAGCTTAAGCAACATGAGGTGAACTACACACCTCATGATTTAGAATTGGTCGTAATAGTTCATGTGTTATAGATGTGGAGGCATTATCTTTTGGGGAAGCCATTTGAACTCAAAATAGACCACTTGGGATTGAGATACATATTTACTCAACCAAACCTTAATGCATGACAAAGAAGGTGGCTAGAATTCCTTAGTGAGTATGAATTTAGAATCACGGTATATAAGTGGAAAAGAGAATAGAGTGATTGATGTTCTTAGTAGACAAAGACATCTAGTAGCCATTATCTCAACAATGTCTAACTTGAGATAGTAGGTGATTTAGTATCTGTCAAGGGATGAGCACTATGAGAGAGTGAAGAGCACCCTAGTAGTAAATCCTTTAGATCATCGGTTTGATGGGTATGCAATTGAATTGGATGGTATTTTGAGATATCGAGGAAGAATGTACATTCCCGACATTAAAGAGTTGAGAAAGTTGGTTTTAGAGGAGGTTTATAATACACCTTATTCAGGACACCCCGGAGTATCCAAGATGGTCGCAGAGTTGAAGACTCTATATTTTTGGCCTAAACTCAAGAAGGATGTACTGGAGTACATAGCCAGATGCTTAGAGTGGTAGCGAGTCAATGTTGAGCATGCACACCCAGTCAGGTTATTGTATCCTCATGACATACATGAGTATAAATGGCGGGTGATCAATATGGATCTTGTATAGGGGTCGTCGTTGAGCAAGAACAAGCTTGATGTTATCTTGGTCATGATTGATAAGTTGACTAAGGTTGCGTACTTCATTCCAAGAAAACTTATGGATGGATCATTGACCTTGGCCAAGAAATTTTTCTAGGAGATCTTCCATTTGCATGGAGTGCTAAAGACTATCATCTCTGATAGGGACACACAAATGACCTCAATATTTTGGACGACCATGAACACTACATTGGGAACCAAACTAAATTTCAGCTTGGCTTCTTATCCTCATACTGATGGGTAGATAGAGAGGGTGAATCAGGTAGTTGAAGACCTTCAAATATATTGTATCGACCAACAGTATAGCTAGGAAGAATATTTTCCTTTGGTAGATTTTTCTTACAACTCTTATCACACATCCCTAGGCATGGCACCATTTAAAGCTCTTTATGGGTGAAAGTGTTGTACCCCCATCAGTTGGGATAAATTGGAGGATAGGATCATAGTAGGAATTGAAATGATTAAGGAAATGGAAGAACTAATGAGAGTCATTAAGAGCAGACTAAAGGAGGTGACAAACCGACATAAGAATTATTCCAACAAGAACTGAACTCTTAGATAGTTTGCAACTAGGGATAAATTTTTCTTGAGAGTTAAGCCTCATAAAAGTTCTATTGCTTTTGGAATGTCTTCCAAGTTGGCCCTGAGATATGTGGGACTATTTGAAGCCTTGGAAGTGATGAATCCAATTTCTTATAGACTAGCTCTACCACCTACTTTGGCTCAACTTCATAATGTGTTTCATGTTTCTTTTCTTAAGCCATATCTTCCTAATGTAGCTCATGTGCTTGATTGGAAATCCTTGCAGGTACAAGATCTAGGAGTGGTGCTAGTGGAGCCCATTAAAATCTTGGATAGATACAACATTAAGTTGTGGAGTAGAGATATTGTTCAGTTTAAGGTCCAATGGGACCACTACTCAAAAGAAAGTTCTACTTGGGAGGATGGGGAAGAAATGGAACGTTCCTTTCCAAATTTGCTTTCTTGAGAAAGAGACTTTAATATTTTTTCTTGGAAAATTTTGGATTGAAATATTATGATGTTTAAACTTGGAACAATTTGATGTGATGTTAAGATAGACATATATGCTTCAATTTGATGTGATGTTGAAATAAACATGTATGCTTCAATTTGATGTGATGTTGAAATAGACATGTATGCTTCAATTCGATCTGTTGTTGAAATAGACATATATGCTTTAACTTGATGTGATGTTGAAATAGACATAAATGCTTTAATTTTGATTAAACGGACATTGGGACGATGTCTCTTTTAAGAGGGGAAGGATGCCATAACGCTATTTTATTGCATATTTATTATAATACGGTAAATTGAATTATTGAAGAAATTAAATATATATTAAATGGAAATTTTTAAATTTTTAAAATAGATTCAAAGAAGTTTATTGATGTTGACTACGTGATCTTTTGAAATTATCTTATATGTTATCAAGAATTGAATGCCACTGATAAATTTTTCAAGTGCAAGTATGTGTAGTTGTAGGGTGACAGGTTGAAGGACGAGAGCATGATTGAAGTAGGATTGTTTAGTTGAATCGAACGGCAAGCCAAATGAAATTTGGGTGCACACACCACAAAATGGCATGATATTTGTATTTGAAAATTCATATAGGAATTATATTAAGCTGATTGAAATGACTTGATGATTGAAAATATGCAATTGTGAATGAAATTTACATGGAAACTTATATTTAAAAAGTCAATCTTGAGCTTGCATTTTGAATTTAAAGGTAAACAAAAGTGAGATTTGGTATGTGAACGAATGTGTGAATTACAATTATGCATTTTATATCATCATCGAAATGAAAATGAAATATCATTTTTATATAAATGATGGATATGCACATGAAAAAATTTATAAGTGAATACAAATACATCTATATATATATAAACACACATGAATATATATATATAAACATATATGAGTGTCGAGAATATACATGTGTGAACAAACCTAAATATGAATGTAAAGTATGTAAATAATATATATATATATATATATATATATTAGTGAACTTGGAACCGATAATTATCACTATCGGATAGTTAAAATTCAAATGAAATCATGAGAAAATCCCACGATGGACGTGGTCTGCCATCGATAGAATGGAAAGAATTCAAATTTAGAATTGGGTGGCAATACCATTAATTCCCTTTATCATTTTGAAACAACCAATTAGTGGAGGCATTGTAAATGTAGGAAAGATGTTATTATGAAAGGGGGATATCAACTCCATCAAACAGTGAACTGGGTGTTGATGAAGCTTGTGGGAAAAAACCGAAGAGAATTTCCTTGCTGCAAAGGTAATTGATGCTTTTTAATTAAAAAGTAGCTTTTCAATTGATGTTTACAGCTTGTATCTCTATTACTATGCTCAAACTGAATCGTTGCATTTTGATTTATAAAACTATGCTATTGAACTCCTATGCTTTTGGTACAAAACAAAATTCATGGCTCTGTTGTTTCTTTTTCCTTTATTTTCAGTTTTGTCAAGCATGTAAAGCCTACAACTTGATATGGTCAACTATGTTTGTATTTCTTGTAAGGGTGGTGTTGTCGACCCTATGTTAAGTTGCATGTAATTTTATTGTTTAGATAAGCCCACCATAGATCTATCGAGAAAGCCTGATAGGCCTATGATTGGGGGCGATTTGAGTTATTTCATTGCCACCCCTTTGGGGTAGGCCAAAGCCAATGCAAAATAATTTGAAGTATAATCATTTCACTTAATATCTTTTAAATTTGATGGACGCCCATTTGGTCCAAAACCATCATCTTTGAACTCACATCAAAGAGTACTCCAATGCTATTGTTGCTTGTTGCCAAAGGTGACAGAGGGCTATAATGCCCAATATTGCATTTTATATATATTTCTATTAATTATTATAGATGCAAGTATAATGTTATGTCACAAAGACCTTGTGAATCTCTCATCGCCTAATCCATAAAGGATATATGTCAAACATTGAGTTTTTTTCCTTATCCTGTCGCATGTAAACTATTGTTCATTGAACAATACCCACGTCTTCTTGGGGTGACTATACCAGATAAAGGGTAGGTGTTAAGGCATGGCCTCAACCCCTATGTTTTGTGTAGTAGTCAATGACTATAGATTGTTTAGAACCACAAAAGTAAGTAAATGTAAAATTATGTATGAGGGTTTCAACTTGAATCTGGTTAAGTATGATCCCTAGGATTTAATTATTTTATTGTTATTGAGTAACGGTTAGCATGTCATCCAGTACTTTTAAATTCATTCCAAAAGTTGATATTAGCTTCATTTTAGTTATTGTTACATGAGATCTTATATACAAATGTTTAGAATAAATAAGCCTAGAAAATGAGGCATTGGTACTTGGAGTTGCAACCATAAACTATTGGAAATGACATTGTTTTGTCATAAATTATAACTATTTAGCTAGAAAAAACATTGTATTGTTGTAAATAGTGAATTTTCTATTGGAAATGATATTGTATTGTCATAAACTATAACTATTTAGCTGGAAACTATGTTGAATTGTTGTAAATAGTGAAAATTATGTTGGAAACGACATTGTTTTGTCATAATTTGTAACTGTTTAGCTAGAAATAGCATTGCATTATTGTAAACAATGAATGTTCAGTTGGAAACAACATTTTTTTCATAAACTATAACTGTTTAGCTTCAAACAACATTGTATTATTGTTAACAATGAATGTTCTTCTGTAAAAGACATTGATTTGTTGTAAAAGTGTATGTGTAACTGAAAATAGTCTTGTTTATTAAACTATTTAGCTAAAACAACATTGATTAGTTGTAAACTATGAATGTTCTACATAAAATAGTTTTTTCTGTAACTATTTAGTTGGAAACAATATTGTTCTCTTAAAACAATGAATGTTCATACATATGTAAAACAACAATGTTAGAATATCACAACTTGTGTGAATATAAAGGAAGCAACAGTATGTGAGAAATTGTTAATATAGACATATTTTGGATTCTTTATTTTCATGAAAGAAACATCAAATGGAATATTAATAAATGTGGTATTAGAGTTGTGTTTTGACTAAGTATTGCAGATTTGAATGATTACACGCTTCCAGCTTCAACAAGGCAAAGGCAAGCTTGAAGAGTTTAATCCAGAGATTGGAAGACGAAGAGATCATTCACGAACATAGATGGAAAATCCAAAAGATGAACAAGCACATGTAATCTGTGAAGCTCACACTTCTTTGATTGCAGGACATTTTGGGGTAAGTAAAATAGTTACTCAATTACAGAAATATTGTTATTGGCCTAAAATTTAGGAAACTGTCGCCAAATACATTAAAGGTTGTATTATGTGTGCAACTAGTAAACCAAGTAACAGAAAACTAGGGTTGTACACACCATTACCTATTCCATCTCATCCATGGGAAAGTGTGTCTATGGATTTTGTTGGGGGTTTACCTATGTCTAGGAAGGGTCATGATTATCTTTATGTAGTAGTTGATCGGTTCAACAAAATGTGTATCTTAATGCCATGTAAAAAGCAAGTCACTGTTGAACTGACAGCTCAAATGTACTTCCAATTTGTATGGGTTCATTTTGGGTTACCTACTTCTATTGTATCAGATCAAGATTCTCGATTCCTAGGGGAATTTTGGTCAGCTTTGTGGGGACTCATGGACACTAGACTAAAGAAGAGCATAGCCTTCCATCCACAAACCAATGGACAGACAGAGGTAGTAAATAGGACAGTTGTGCATCTACTTAGAGGCTACTACAACAAGCATCCCAAATTGTGGGATGAGAGTCTTTACTATGTGCAGCATGCTTACAACCATGCAACACACTCTTCTACAAAGACGTCTCCTTTTGAGACTTGTTTCGGTTATGTGCCAAAGACTGATGGATTTTTCTTTTGGGAAAGATGATGTTGAAGATGGACGCCATGATGCAAAAAAGGCTTTGAAGTTCATCCAGAAAGTTCAAGCCATCCATCAGGCAGTGGAAGCACAATTGGAAAAGAGTCAAGCCAAATACAAGGCTCGACATGATAAACATCGCACTGGTCATCATTTTCAAGTCGGTGACCACGTTTGGTTACATATCAGCAAGGAAAGAATGCAAGGAGAAGGAAGAAATCTCAAGCCAATTTGGTATGGTCCCTTTGATATCTTGGAAAAGATCGGAACCAATGCTTTTCGCCTCAATCTTCCTCCATACATGTAGATCTATTCAGTTGTCAATGTTGATAACTTGAAGTTATATGAACCTCCGATGATATTGGACGAGGATACTAACATTCAGGTTCCATTAGTTGATGATCTTTCACCAGAGTACATGTCAGAGTTGCCTAAAGACATCATCCTAGACAGGAAAACTAGGACTTCACGAAGGGGAGCAGTTGAGTACCTAAGAGTGGGACTGAAGGGGATGAATCCAAGTAAGGAAAAATGGATGGAGATTGGTAAAGTGAGGGAACTTTACCCTCACTTTTTGAGTAATCAAGCTTTCAGAGGTCCAAAAGCTCTCTAGTGGGGAGGACTGATCCAGAGGATCTTCGTCAAAATTTGAAGTTTCTCTTTTATCTTCAGAATTGATATCATCAACAAGAGGGTGAAATCTTGACTCCAATGCAACTCGAATGGAGTCAATCGGAGTCTTGAAGCTCAAAATATGTAAGGTGAAACCTATGGTCAACCCTCAAAAAATAGGCCAGAAAAAGGGCAAAAATAAAAGTTGTCAAAATTGGCCAAAGTCAACACCATTATGTAGTGCTCATCATCATGATTCCGGTGAAGTTCGTTTCATGAAAAATGGAGTCTGTATGACGAAGTTATAGATGGTCAAAATCTGGGTCAACCTGATGACGTCAATGCCTAGTCAGCACCACGGCCAATCAGCCCTTGACACTTGTCATCTCCTCAATCCTCCATTGGCAAATATTTTGGAAAAAAAATATATAAAAATCAAAATAAAATAAATGAAAAAAAAAAGTATAAAATTAAACTCCTAAAAAATTAGGATAAAACCCAACCATTAAGGGGGGTGCCCACTTTATGTGGGAAGCCACCCACACATGGGGGACAACCCACATTATGTGGGAACACCACCCATGTTATGGGGGGTGACCCAGCTAAAGTGGGAGTGCCACCTAACATGGGGATGGCCCACATTTTGTGGGGAGCCTTCCATAAAGGTGGAATCCCCACATTTAAGGAGATTTTCAATATTTTTTTCCTAAAACAATTAAATTTGCCACCCCAACAAAATAAATCAAGATTTATTTTGTAACAACAAATGTCCAGAAAGAATAAAATTAGGGGCTTGGAATTTTTAAAGGGGGATATTATTGTTAATTTATCTATGTAAAAGAGATTATTAAGATTTTATGTAAAAATGGAGAGATAAGGTGGATTTTGTAAATCATTTGGTTGTTAACCAAATTGAGTAAATTTTTTGTATAAAAAGGGGAGATTAGAGGCTTAGAGGGGCAATTGAGAATTCCTCAAGTGTTGGAGACTTAGAGCGTTTTGGGAGATAATTTGTTGTTCTTGTACGTCGAGAGAATGCTGGAATTCTGTCGTGCTTGAAGGGAAGAGCTTGCCAACTATTGTAATGCCGAATTTTTGAAGATATCAATCAGATCGGTCTACTCCTTGGAGAGGGACCCGGAGACGTAGTCATTTTTACGACGAACTTCGTTATCAAACTGTTTGCATTTTCTCTTTCTTGTCTCCTTCTAAATTCTATTTTTTTCTCAATTCCATTAGTTTAATTATGTTATGGTGTTGATTTCATTTTAGTAATTTGGAGATTGGAATTGTAATTGTTATGCATTCTTTAAGCAATAATCTTAGATCCTAAATCGGATCAAATTGCAATCTGATTTAATAGTTTATTTTAGAATGTATGCACAAACCAATAACTTAAGTAGGCACATATATGTGTATGCACATAGACTTTGTCTATGTACATACACATACTTGTGACATACCTTCTTTTGTTCTTTTTACTTAATTAATTTTTGAATGGATAATGCTTTATGTTGAAAGTAAACCTAGGTCATGTGAATGATATGACTTAATATTATATTGTACAATTCTATTTGAATCATACATTTGATTTATGTTTAGTGAGGAAATTAGTAATTTGATTCTCCTTTTTGTAGACACATGTGAGAAGAATATTCTTTTACTTGAATAGAATAGTGATACCTAAATAGAGTAGAGCAATCCAAGGTAGATTTTGCTAGAGGATCGATAGCTATTATGAAATGTTGTTTGTTGAAAGCTACTTCCAGGACAGGTGCCGAAATGGAGTTCAAAGAGTATAGGTTTTCTTTACCATAACCTATTATTTGTTATTGTTGCAACACAATTTTTATGCCTGGCCAAGCAATGTAGTTCATTTTGTATGTATGAACTCTATGATAACACTCTTTGCCATTCCTAGCATAGATCTTGCATTTTATTTTTTAATAGGTAGAGAGAAATTGTGTGTCGATGTATGGGCACACACCAGATTCCACCTTGTAGATTGTTCTCTTGCTAAACTTTCCATGTAGGGTCAGATATTCTTCAAATTGGAAGAATTTTGAGGAAGCATAAGCTTCGTGGTTGGGTAGTAAAGCGCTTCAACCATGTTCTCGTCCACTAGTAGAGGCGAGTGTCAAGAGGAACATTAGATGTACACAAGACTATTCAGTCTATGATGTAACCTTGATGAATACTATATGTACTTTGATGTAAAGTTGTACAATGAAATGACT
This sequence comes from Sequoia sempervirens, assembly GCA_007258455.2. Lineage (NCBI taxonomy): Eukaryota > Viridiplantae > Streptophyta > Pinopsida > Cupressales > Cupressaceae > Sequoia > Sequoia sempervirens. The sequence goes on from VDFB02000013.1 coordinate 236,944,558, forward strand.
TTATGGCCTTGTGAGCCAAGTCAAACCTGATATTGTAATTTGAATTTTGAATTAAATATACGAATCTTTGACTCATTTTAAATGGACATGTGTTGCTATGATTGACTATAGCTACTTAGTTATGTCTTTTTTATTTGAATATATTCATGTGTCATTTACAACAATATTTTATTAAGTCATAATTTAGGATGGTTTATTATACATGTGAAATATACAAAGAAAAGGGGGTCCTATAGAGGGAGGAACCATTCGCCACCTAGGGCGAATGGGTCCTAGCACCAATTTTTAGGACGTCAAATTTTCCCAATTATTATTTTACAATTTGAATTATGGGTTTCAGGATAGATCTGTGTAAGGTATCTCAAATAAGACTTACATTTGAATTAAAGGGGATAATTAACTCTAATTAAGAGGACCCTAGATAAGTGTGAAAGTGTGTTGCAACGCCTAAAATAAGGTAAAAATTAAGTGCACTTTTAAAAAGGGGCCCAAGATCAATGTGAATGTGTATAACACATTACAACATTAAACCTAGGAAAAAATAGGTTAATTCAATTACAATTATTCCCAAATCAAGTGAGAAAAAAAGGATACTTTTTCCATCACTACATTTTTACCCCACTTTACTGAGAGAATGACCCCATGTCAAACTCACACTAAAGTAGACATTCAAGACACTTAAGTATGCAGCAATAACAAAGATACATAATCATACCCTATCAAAGACCAATGAAAATAAACAAAAGAATCAAGCACAACTGTTTCAACGTGATGTGGAATAGGGATGTTTGTTTTTAATGTGTGTTGCTCACTTTGGGGTAGTGGAACCTTAGTCTATCCACTAGGTGAGTTATCCCAATGAGGTGGTTTAGTGAGAAAGTCATGCTAGTTTGTTGGCTTCTCATCGTACAATGAGAAAGTCATGCCAGTGTGTTGGCTTCTCATCATACTAACCATACCAAATCTATCCTCCTAATAACTTCAATAAGACACCACAATGTAATGCTTTTTGTAAATTCTTTTGAATTTTGTGTAAGTTTTTGTTTAAAGGGGATTTTTCTTTGTTCATGTAAGGTCTTCTTCATAGGGAACTTCATGACTAATGTCTCCAGGAGAGGAAAAGTCAAAGAAATATCACACTCTTGGAGGAAATCAAGCCCAATGACACCACCAAGAAAAGTACGCATCACAAGAATAAAGAAAATTGCACAATGAAACATGAGTTTCGATGTATGCCCCCACTTTAAAGTGGTTGCTAACACCATTGTTGTGATCAATTGCTTTAAAGTAGAAGAAGACATGAGAGCTTATTCAAAAATCCCTATTACAAGTCATATGTTTCCAATAAGCTATGTCATGAAAAGGGGAGGGATTTCCCCCAAAACTTAGTATGTCACATGTGATCCAATTTAATACATGTCATCCACATCCCAAGCTTGCTCTTATATATACATGAAAGGTGGTCAACTAGCCAAAAGAGACAACAAGTGACATATGAGGACAAGGCTACCTAACCCCTTGCCCCCACTTAGTACAAGACAAGGATGAGATAAAATGATTGATGAGAGGCATGCTAGAGTGAAAATCAGTACCAATTAGAGGAATTAGGTGCCCCCACATAAGGAAGAGCACCAAACTCCATAAGATGTTGGATTTTATTACTCAAAGCCTTGCATTTATTAGTAGAATGACCCTGAACTCTATGATATGCACAAAATGAACTCTTGTAATAAAATTTATTTCATGTTCTTGGAGGGAAAGATATCAAACAACCTTGGAGGAATCTCAAAAAGATACTCTCTTGATCAAATGTTCCTTTATTTTGCAACAAAGATGTCTCTTGCTTGGTACAAGATGTCATACTTACAAAAGACTCTTTAGAGTGCAAGATTTCATACTCTCCTTTACAGGAGGGTGTAAAATATATCATATTTGAATCATTAGTTGTTTGCGTGATGAAATTTATAGTAGGTGAAGTTTTCTTTGTTTCTTTTGAAGGACAATAACCAAACCACTAGTGTATCAATTCAAGATACACTAATGTTAAAGTTGGTTTAGAAGAATCTTTTGTAAGAGTGTTGATATTGAGTGAAGGCTTGTTTAATTCTTTTATTTCTATCAAAGAACACTAACCAAGACCATGATTTTTTCTTATGTGTTAGGCTCTATAGGGACACATATACCTTGTTCTCTAGCACCACATCCTTTTCAACTATAACCAAGTTGTCTCATAAGTTCATAACATTTTCCATAAATATTTTTCATTTCCTTTGAATTTGGTGGTTACTCATGATCAACTTCATCAAAGTTTGTTGTGTAATTTGTTTCTTCTAAAGTGGTTGAGGTGGATGCTTTTGAATTTTGTGTTGAAATTACGTCTTTTTCTTTTCCCTTTTCAGTCTCTTTGTTTATGATCTTGTATTCTCCCATGAATGTTAGTGTGAAATCTAAGGAACCCCAATTTTCTTCCAATAGCTTAGTGACTTCATCAATTTTCTTCTCATGTTCTTCTTCTTGTGGTGTATTGGGTTCTAGCACTTCTAAAGGATCTCATCCTTGTCTCTTGGCCATCGAGCAACTTTCAAGTTTGGGATCAAATTTTAGTGTGTATACCTTGTTGTTATAGACATACTTCATGACATGATGCAAAGTGGAAGGCACACCATTCAGTTCATGAATCCAAGGTCCTCCTAACAGGATATTATAAGAAATATCTTCAGGCATAACATGGATCAGAGTTTGTAATGTTACTGTAATGACCTCCATAGATTAAACTTAATTAATGACACAAATTACATGTATTCAATCATTTCAATATGACACATGCCCAATATTAAAGAAAAGAGACAAGAATTATATTATATAATTAAATTTGGAGTACAAGTGTTAATTACAAGGCAATACATATGGGTACATTTCCCTTACAATAGACCTCATTGTCGATAGAAAGACTATACAACATATTGAAAACTTGAGCCTCCCTAACAGAATCCTTATGACCTTTGAAACTCTTTCAACCACCTCAAGGACGAGAACATTATGGTAATGTGTTTCTTCCCTACCACGAAGTGAATCAATTCCTCGATACTCTTCTTGAAAGAAGAATTCCCAACCCAACACGAGGAAAAATAGAAATGCACTTAGAAAAGGAGTAATGGAATGTGTGAAACAAGACATAACTACCTCTAATCACATCATAATTTTCACTCACATGGAAGACACCATAAATACTATCATGTATCAACACTTGTGCATATACCTAATCATCCATGTAGACATCATATCAATTCATCATAATGTTACTTGGTCTATAATATTAATTAAGCAACAAGGTTCATTCATGCAAGTAAAAGTAGGCTACTATGGTAACATGTCTACAAGCATGCAAACCTTTTATTAAATATATTCATAGTGCAAATCAAGTAATGAAGTGGATCTAAAGTAAGAATATGCAAGTATTAGCATGGAAATAATTTAAAATTCAATATTAGATAAAGAAGGTATAGTTCATGTATGTATGTATATACATATATATGGGTATATATATGAGTATACATTCTTAAGCAAATAAACATCAAGATCGACTAAGTGAGAGAGAGATTTTCTAATTTCTCCTTACATACATGATAAACTATAAAGCATGATAGGAATGACATCATTAAGGCCAATCTTTAATAAGGTAAAATACAATTTAACATTTATTTATCTCTATAAAGTTCCCAATTGATTCACGATACATAATATGCATCGATTAATTATAATCTAAATTTATACATTGATAAAATGTTATAAAATATCTCAAATTTCATATTTAATTCTTTTAACTTCATCCTCCTATATGAGTTCCATACATAGAATATTGTCCTTAAAAATTGTAACACTCTACTTGTTCTACAATTTAAAAATGTAAATCAACTACCAATTTCAGCTGAATTTCAACTAACTTGTTTTCATGCTAGGTTTCCTTTGTAATTTGAATGGAAAATAAAATAAGTTTTTAAATAATTACATCATATTCAATTTCACAACTAACTCTTAAACTTTTTGTTTTATCTAAAAGGATACAACTAACTACTTTCAAATAATTGAAATCACATAAGAACATTAACTAACTTTTAGATTTTCCATTTCAATTAAAAGAACAAACAACTGTCTAAATAATCAACTACAGTTTTGTACATATAAAAAATTAACTAAAAGGAGATAACATTTATTGTAGCATTGATATTAAACTTAAATAAGTAAGGCATGTACCTGGAATTACAAGAGAGAAAAGAATACCATATGAGATCATCATTATGTTGAATTACTTGAACAACTTTATCTTTGAGAGAAAGAGAAACATCATTAAGGGCTTTTCCACCCAAGCAAGACCTACTGGTCTCCCAAGTTTCTTCAACTGAAGAACCCAACCATTCACAAGGGTAATCAAAAAGGATCAAATTATCATCATGCCAAAGCCTGGTGTCATGAACCTATACCACTGGTCGATCCCTCCTTTGTAGGTACCTCCTAACCAAAAGGATCATTCTAACCAAAAGTATATCTGGTTCATGATAGCTGACCAATTCCTATCTGGCATCATACCTTGGCCAAGGATTTTTAATATTTTTGGTACTGTTGTGATGATATTACTAGAACTCTTATGTTGTCAGCACTCTTACCCTTGCTCAACATGATAATACTTATCTCAAGGTCTAATTTTACAATATCAGGTTTGGTTATCATTTTTCTCTTAGATCAAGGTTAAATCTTAACCATAGGGTTTTATATTTCCAAGACTCAATTTATAACACTTGTTTACATTCAGTTTAAGATACAATCTTAGGTTTATTAAGAAGAGATAAAGATCATAGGGAACTTCAAATTCAATTGTATTACAGAATAGAAGTATTATACTTGATTCCATATTGCAAAAGAAGTGAAGGATGGTATCTCCCACTATAGAGGGAAGTTTATGGTATTGAAAGGATCAATAAATCCAAACATAAATGAGCATAAAATATGTTCAGGTTCGATAAAAAGAAAAGATTATGATGAACCCATTAGAATACTCGATAATAGAATAGTTTCTTAGGAAAATCAAGAACATAAGAAGGAAGTAACCTTGCCTGTTGGTTAATGGTATTACAATAATTCACCAAATTTTAGCTCCCTAGATTGAGGATATACATGGATAAGATTCGGATAAAATGGAGACACAGTAATTCAAACTCTAGTTAAACAAATTAAATAGGTTAAAACAAAATGAGTCTTTTATCAGATAAGTTCTAGATTTTTAGCATAGAACTATTCCCATTATACTTTCATCAAGACGAAGAAGGTCAAAGGAAATACTTCCATATATGTAAGATGTTTTTCTAGAATGAATATAGATCTTTAGATTCAAAGTTTTAACAATTTTTAAGACTCATTTACATGCCACTTCAATTAAAAATATAATGCATTCTCTAAGCAAATTTAAAGAGAGAGAAAGATAAGTTGTCGCTAATGAGATACTCTTCTAAATTTGAGGTTTAAGAATCTTTTAATAAACTCAAAGAAGAAAGAGGATTATGCACGATTTCCAATTCAAGAGTTAAGAGAACTGAGTAAGGGAATTTCTACAGCTTAGGCATTAGCAGATTGGTTCATAGAGCACACAAGTGTAAGAGGAATTAACATTTTGATTCAAAAATTAATGAGATAGATTATCTTGAATACAAGAGTGACTAAACAGCACAAGTTCTGGACTATTAAGGAAGATACTTCATCAAACGCAGTTTAGAGATATAGCAAGGAACCAATATCAATTTTCTTGGACATAACTTAATTTCTAATAATTATACCACCATAGACATCGAAACTAGAATGAATGAACAAATTAACTTGACACACAATTCAACTTCTACAGGACATCAATGAACATGCATGTACAAGCCGATTAAGCCTGACATGATTCTTGCCAACCCTCCACCAACGATGTCAATAGCCACTATAGGGTATTTGGTTTCAACCCTATCATGAAGGATATAGAGGTGGAATCTACTTGTGAGAACATAAAACTTGTTATTGAACTTAAGAGTAGAGTGGAGAATTCACCAAGATACAGCTCAACCTTAGTAGCCAAAAGGAATCAAAGAAATTGTAATTTCCATTACAATGAGAAGGAGGATGGAAGAAAATGTTAATCAATACCGCTTCAAATATAAGCAAGAATGAATTCTTCGGAAGTGAGGAATACCAATGGATTTGATAGATGTCTCTAGTGAATGCAAGAGATGAATTTCCCCTCTGCCAAAGTGGATGAAAAAGAAAGAGCCAGAAATGAGAGAGACCCCCTCGAAGATAACTCTTCACCGAGCAAGGCTCCATGATGAGCATTTGTTGGTCTCCCATCTTGGGCGTTACCAACCAACATGGTGGCTAGGGTGGTAGGGAGTTACCACCTCCCATCTCCACCGAAAACTTCCAAATCTAATTCCATTAATTTTCAATTTTAAGCCTTTCATATGCTTTCAATATATTTAGATTGATGGTATTAAAATTATAAGTATTATTATTAATTTAATATTTAATAACCATTTTCAATCTCCTTAAAAAGGTGATTATTGGTATCTATTTTAAATTGACTTGTTTAACAATAATTATATTAAATTACTTTTGACCAAGTTATGACTTTGATACACTATCTTACAATGACTCAAGGTTTGATGATAAAATTGATCCTTTGTTAACCATGTCCTCTCCCTGATGATATTTCCCTTTCCCCTCGAGTGTTGACAATCCTGCAACCACTTGACAAAAATACTAGGGTTAGACCTTTCATGACTTATATAAATACATGTTTAAATATAATTTCATCATCATCATATACATTTTCACATATAAAAGAAAATCATTCACATTTACATTTACAACATATTAAATAATTATTTTATCCTCAATTTCACATTCTCATGAAAAAACAATTACTTGCAACTTACATAACGACCATAATTTCATTGCCATAAATATGTTAAGGTAGAGGTGATGTAACATACTTCTCCCCTTAAGAATCATTGTCCCCGATGATTATTTATTTATAAATCCAAGAGAATTTCACCAAAGGTTAACATCAACCTTCACCTTTCTAGCTAAAAGGTTTTCATCAAGTACCAATTTTATTTATCTAATGCTTCATTAAAATAAGCTATTAAGTAATTACAAGAGAAAAGTTTAGAATTTATTTCCAGTTTAACTGTCCTCCAAAACTTGGCATGCCACTAAAAAGAGGGATTCCCCCTCAATTGTCATCTAAGCTCTGGTGTGTACCCCCCCGTAACCAACTTTGTCGCACTACTAAGGATACCCTCCTACTAAGTATGACAACTCTCATTAGCTAAGTGTCTCACCACCCTACTCGACTTGGGGAGACTAATCTCTTGGGCTTACTAGACTACCTGTCTGCCCACATACCATTACATAAGGTTTCTTTCTTTGTAAAGTTAAGAACATACTAGGTGCATTTTCTTAAAATTTACTTTCTTACAGGATCCATCAGAGGCCCATCCAGGACATGATAGAGATGAACATTACATCAAACATTGTGAATAACCAAAATGATCTTGTACAATAACTTAACTCAATATCAAAATATAAATAATTTTTAATTTCAGCAATAGGTCAAAAGGCTAAGCTCATTTCCACCATCAAATCAAATTTTGACCAACTAGCCATAAAAAATCTTCAAAATTTAATGGCTAGACCATTTCAAAATTTAACAAAATAAAGCAATGGCATTCCTTGCTAGTATTAAAAGGAATTTTACCAAAATCCAATGAAGTGTCCAAATCTTAGAGAAACAGTTATCATACACCATGTGACTTGACTAAGTCATTAACAAGGAAGTAGATTGTTGCACTGCTATTAGTCTTTCCAAAAATTTATATTAGGTCAAAGATTATGTTACAAATGCATCAAACAAATAAGTCCTTCAAGACATTCATCATGCTCAAAAATTTTGCAATAAAAAGATTATAACACATTCATTCCTATTTCTTGGAGTATCTTTTGTTCATCGTTTAGATGACATCATAATATTGTGCTTTAGCAACATACAAAGATTACAATTGAAACACAAACTTATTTTCTTCATTCCACTCTACAAAGCTCTATTCTTTACTTTACTAAATAGGTTACTTGTTCAAGACATAAACAACTTTAACATAGTACCTCAACAATAGTTATATTCACTCATGCAATTGTAATTTTTAGCTCCTCAAAAAGGTAGAACTCATAGTTCACAATCATTTGGCCATAATGTAATAAGAATAGCTAATATCTTTTCCTTACCACTGTTATGGTTTATCTTGCAATCTCCAAGCATATTCTTAACAAAAGTTTCAAGAATAATTCTAATCTCAATCTTGATTTGTCAAAATATTTCCTGAGATGATCCTCTTTAATTACGTTCTCTTCCACACATTAACATCTTTTCCAAAAGGCTTCATGAGGTATTAAAGATCTTGTATTCGCATTTACTTATGCTCAAGTATTTTTCTATGAAAATTGGTTTTCTCATGGATCTCAATGAACAAAAGTATTTCCAAGTCCTATACCATTTCTCTCCGCATTCCATGCCCATATCTCACCACTTGTCATTTATTGATCCTTTTATTCCATTTGTCTCATTCCAAGCCATCTAGAAGTTAGACTATAGTTCATCTTATCTATGAGTCTTTGATATAATTTCAAGGATTTTTCAACACTCAGTTGATCCTGCATTTGATTGATTACTTTGGGATCTTCCCATCCTTTTGCTTTTGAGAAATAAGATTGCTCTTGAACTCCTATTGACACTGCTTTAATCAAGCTCCTTGTCTAATTAGTAATTGACCAAGGTTTCACCTTTATGGTCTAAGTGTCAAAATATTTCTACTATGCAACCTTAGCAGAATAGTTTTTCTCTAAAAGTTTTAACTCCTCAATTGGCTTTCTCTTAGCCATTGACTTTGGTAAATGTTGGAAAAATAGTCTTCCTGAAAGTTTCCTTTCTATACCTTTCTAGCATCAAACCTGTTTTGAACCTTATCCAATTGATGAATGCTTAACAATTTTTTGCTCATAATGAGCTCATAGGTTCATGTGTTGAACCCAGTTCGCTCTGATACCATATGTAACACTCTACTTGTTCTACAGCTTAAAAATGTAAATCAACTACCAATTTCAACTGAATTTCAACTAACTTGTTTTCATGCTAGGTTTCCTTTACAATTTGAACAGAAAAGAAAATCAGTTTTTAAATAAGTACATCATATTCAATTTCACAACCAACTCTTAAACTTTCTATTTCAGATGAAAGGATACAACTAACTGCTTTCAAATAACTGAAATCACATAAGAACATTAACTAATTTTTTAGATTTTCCACTTTAGTTGAAAGAACAAATAACTGTATAAATAATCAGCTGCAATTTTGTACATATAAACAATTAACTAAAAGGAGATAACATTTATTGCAGCATTGATATTAAACTTAAATAAGTAAAGGCATGTGTCTGGAATTATGAGAGAGAAAAGAATACCATATGAGATCATCATTATGATGAATTTCTTGAACAAATTTATCTTTGAGAGAAAGAGAAACATCATCAAGGTATTTTCTACCCAACCAAGACCTACTGGTCTCCCGAGTTTCTTCAACTAAAGAACCCGACCCTTCACGAGGGTAATCAACAAGGATCAAATTATCATCATCCCATTATGAGCCTGGTGTCATGAACCTATACCGCCAGTCGATCCCTCCTTTGTAGGTACCTCCTAACCAAAAGGATCATTCTAACCATAAGTATATCTGGTTCATGATAGTTGATCAATGCCTATCTGGCATCATACCTTGGCCAAGTATTTTTAATATTTTTGGCATTGTTGTGTTGATATTACTGGAACTCCTGTGTTGTTAGCACTCTCAACCTTGCTTGACATAATAATACTTATCTCAAGGTCTAATTTTATAATATCAGGTTTGGTTATCATTTTTCTCTTAGATCGAGGTTAAATCTTAACCATAGCCTAGTTTTATATTTCCAAGACTCAATTTATAACACTTTTTTAAATTTAGATTAAGATACAATCTTAGGTTTATTGAGAAGAGATAAAGATCATAGGGCACTTCAAATTTAATTGTCTTATAGAACAAAATTATTATACTTGATTCCATATTTCAAAAGAAGTGAAGGACGGTATCTCCCACTATAGAGGGAAGTTTATAGTATTGAAAGGCTCAATAAATCCAAAAAGAAAAGAGTATAAAATCTACTCAGGTTCAGTAAAAAGAAAAGATTATGACGAACCCATTAGAATACATGATAATAGAATAGTTTCTTAGGAAAATCAAGAACATAAGAAGAGTAACCCTACCTGCCAGTTAATGGTATTACAATAATTCACCAAATTTTAGCTCCCTAGATTGAGGATATACATGGATAAGATTCGGATAAAATGGAGACAGAGTAATTAGAACTCTAGTTAAATAAATTAAACAGGTTAAAACAAGATTATTTTATTAGATAAGTTCCAAAGTTTTTGCATAGAACTATTTCCATTATAATTTCAGCAAGACAGAGAAGCTCAAAGGAAATACTTCCCCATACAAGATGTTTTTCTAGAATAAATATAGATCTTTAGATGCAAAGTTTTAACAATTTTTAAGACTCATTTGCATGCCACTTTAATTAAAAATATAATGCGTTCTCTGAGCATATTTAAAGAGAGAGAGAGAGAGAGAGAGATAATTTGTTGCTAATGAGATACTCTTCTGAAATTAAGGTTTAAGAATCTTTTAATAAACTTGAGGAAGAAAGAGGACTATGCACGATTTCCAATTCAAGAGTTAAGAGAACTAAGTAAGGGAATTTATATATGTTAGGCATTGGAAGATTGGTTCATAGAGCACACCTATAGGTGTAAGAGGAATTAACATTTTGATTCAAAAATTAATAAGATAGATTATCTTGAATACAAGAGCGACTAAATAGCACAAGTTCCAAACTATTAAAGAAGATACTTCATCAGACGCAGTTCAAAGATATAACAAGGAACTGATATCAATTTGTTTGGAAATAACTTCATTTCTAATAATTATACCATCGTAGACATCAAAACTAGAATGAATGAACAAATTAACTTGACGCACAATTCAACTTCTAGAGGACATCAATGAACATGCTTGTACAAGTTGATTAAGCCTGACATGATTCTTGTCGACCCTCCACCAATGATGTCGATAGCCACTATAGGGTATTTGGTTTCAACCCTGTCATGAAGGATACAGAGGTGGTAGATCTACTTGTGAGAACAGAAAACTTGTTATCGAACTTAAGAGCAAAGTGCAAAATTCATCAAGATACAACTTGGCCGTTGTAGCAAAAAGGAATCAAAGAAATTATGATTGCCATTGTAGTGAGAAGGAGGATGCAAGACAATGTTAATCGATACCACTTCAAAGATAAGCAAGAGTGAATTGTACGGAAGTGAGGAATACTAATCGATTTCGATAGATGTGACTCTAGTGAATGTGAGAGATGAATTTCCCCTCTGCCAAAGCAAATGAAAAAGAAAGAGTCAGAAACGAGAGAGACCCCCTCGAAGAAAACTCTTGGTCAAGCAAGGCTCCAAAATGAGTGTTTGTTGGTCTCCCATCTTGGGCGTTACCAACCAGCATGGTGGCTAGGGTGGTGGGGAGTTACCGCCTCCCATCTCCACCGACAACTTCCAAATCCAATTCCATTAATTTTTTATTTTAAGCCTTTCATATGCTTTCATATTTAGATTGACGGTATTAAAATTATAACTATTATTATTAATTTAATGTTTAATAACCATTTTTAATCTCCTTAAAAAGGTGATTATTGATATCTATTTTAAATTGACTTGTTTAACAATAATTATATTAAATTACTTTTGGCCAAGTTATGAATTTGATACACTATCTTACACTGACTCAAGGTTTGATGATAAAATTGATCCTTTGTTAACCATGTCCTCTCCTTGATGATATTTCCCTTTCCCCTCCAGTGTTGATGATCCTGCAACCACTCGAAAAAAAGACTAGGGTTAGACCATTCACGACGTATATAAACGTTGCAAGTATGAGCTTGTCTAGTGGTGTTGTCATTAATGTTGTCATTGATGTCAACATTGTTCAATATGTTGCAGATTGTACATGTATGGTTGAGATGCTATCAAGATATGGAGTTATCCTTATGATGTTGCAGATGTGTTAATGAGTTTCCAAGTGTTTTTGAGAAAATTAAATAAAGAAGAGAAGTCAGAGTGTTGAATGTGCTCCAGTATGTGCTTCGCGTTTCTCTTGTGTTGATCCTATGCTTGTACGGTTATGAAGGTTTGTTCATGGTAGTCTCGTGGTGATATATGTTGAGTTTTAGATTCTAGTGAGATGGTATATGAAAGTTGTGTCCACCGGTATATGTGTTTTACCGACAGAGTCAGTGTTTGTTGGACTAGGAGAAATATGTTTGCTTCGTATTTCTCCACTGTTTTGTTTCAGATCGTGAGGATCTGGCAGATGTCTTGTGAAGGTCTTTCCTATGCTCTAGTGAAGAGATTTGGAGTTTAGTGATCCATAAATCATGTTTTAGTATTTTTTTGTGTGTCTACATAGCCTAGATTGACTAGTGAAAGGATTTTAGTGTTTGAAGTCTATTGTTTTTGTTGTGGATATATTTGGAATATTCTGAAGTGTATTCTCATGCATAATGAAGCATGTTGCATTGTTTGTGTCTCATCTTCTTTTTAGGAAGCATGTGCATCATTGATAATTTTTGTTTTCATTAGGTTTGGCTGACCTAGTGTTTACACTTCATTCAAAGAATAAAATTTAATTGAGGAAGCATGTTGAAGATTCAAGAATATTATTTTTATGTTTTTATTGGTCCACTCTTATTTCTTTCCACCGCAGGAATTTAGAGAACTGCTAACCTAATTTGAATTTATGAAATGATGTATTGTGGCCAACCTTGGTAAATTTTTCTAAGGTTGAGAATGGTATAAAAGAAAGGCGAGTTGTGAAGAATTGTATGACAGTGTGATGCAAAGTGATGAAAGTGTGCCACAAATCATAAGAGAAAAAGTATGTATGAATGAGTTGTGATAGAAGTTTTTTCAGCATGTTGAAGGCGGTGAATTGAAGGTTTTTGTAATATTGTGAATGTGTTGTAATTGTTGTGGTGGATATTTTGTTCTCTTTTGTATCTGTAGGTAGTGAGCCTCCCTATTGGACAGTGAATCCTTTGTAGGTAGTGAGCCTTTGTACTTAGACAGTGAGTCCTCTTTTGGGCAATGAGCCTTTGTATTCAGTTTTTAATCTTTATATTGTGAGTTAACCCTCACCGTGGTTTTACCCTTATTGGGTTTTCCACATAAAAATTTGGTGTTCATTGTGTTGATTTACTTTATGTTATTTGTGTTTCATGCTTATTTTAATAACATAATAGTGTGGTTGAAGAGTTGATAAGTGAAAGTTTTAAGTTTGAATTTATGTGACAACTGATTCACCCCCCCTCTCAGTTGTCCTACACCTATTTAACAATAAATACATGTTTAAATATAATCTCATCATCATCATATACATTTTCACATATAAAAGAAAATCATTCACATTTATATTTACAACATATTAAACAATTATTTTATCCTCAATTTCACATTCTTATGAAAAAACAGTTACTTGCAACTAACATAATGGCCATAATTTCATTGCCATAAATATGTTAAATTAGAAGAGATTTAACAAAAATAATATATAAATATATATAGTTAATATTTTCTTTTAAACTAAATTTAATTTATTCACTTAATTAACTAATTTTCTTTTAAAGTAATTAATTAAATATTTAATATTATATAAAAGAAAGATATTTATTCATTTTAAATTACTCATATAATTACTAAATAATATCAATAAAAGAATCTATCCCTTACATATTAATTCACCCAGTAAATACTCTCCTAAAAAAAATACAAAAAATAATCTTAAAATGTGGTATATTATATTACCCTCTTTTCCTTATTTAGAATTTAGATGTACTTTTTCTTAAGAAAGATTCCATGATATATATAATTTTATTTCCTAGTATTTAGGCTTTAAAAGAGAAAAAAAAAATCCTTACATTAGCTAAAAGTAAGTAGTCGGGGGAGAAATTGTTTACATTAGCTTTCTCAAAATATCTCCCACTACGTTTCCTTCCATTAACTCTTATGCATGAAACATGCATTTTTATTGCTTATATTTTTAATAACTTAATAATTACTTATTTTAATTTACTTTTATTTTATTAGATTATTAACTTTTAAATTATAATTCTTTGATAAAAATGAGAAATAATAATAATTGTTGAGATTATGGATGGACAACCCCTGAAGTTCCAGAATCTTCTATGAAGGACTTTAGCCATGAAAGATAATCAATCACAAAGAGAAGTGTTGCAACAATGCTGATTAAAGACTCTATATTGATAATATGATATGATTGATTGATATGATATTGATATGTTACAAATGAACAAGATGCATGATTATATAGGCAAGAGGGAAACCCTAAGACTTAATGAAATAATTTATCTAATAATGCAACCTAGGACTTAATGAAATATGACCTAAGTTAACTTATGCTAGTGTAATAATTAATTAATTAATTACACTAACACCCCCCCATAAGTTCAACTTAGGGAGGAAAATGCAATGATTATGCAAAGATGATCGATGATGATGATGGGTCACAGCTACGAGGCCATTTTAGGTACCCATGTACATGAAGATGCAAAAAATCTCCCACAACCGGAGAAAAGGGGAAAACCCAATGGGAAGAAAACCCCTCTCCAAAAAGGAGATGAAAAAGAAAAAATGTGAGAATGGGAAGGATAGAGGACTCCCAAATACCCCCCAAGTACACCATCTGTCACATGGATACAATATAGAGAGACTATATAGCCCCCCTAGAAGATAAGATCACCTGCAAGAAAGGTAAGTGTCTGAAGACAAAACAAGATCCAATGCCGACAAACAACTTGTCTCCCTTTCGGAAGAAACAAAACCAATTGCAAGTGAAAAGATGCTTCCCATTCTGGATAGGAATTGAAGGAAGGAAAGATGAATGTGGATGTCGATGATGTCTCTGAACTCTACTCAAATGTCTCCTTGCTTGATGAAGATGAAGATGCCACAATCAATGAAGAGGGTGACAAATCAAGATGATGCAGAAATTGATGTTGAACAATATCCAAAGATAATGTGATGGATATGATGGGTGTGATGGAGACTTGATAGCCCCCCCTAAATGAAGTGTCCTCAAAACCACTGAAATAAGTCTGAAGCAATGAAGGTGTCCAAACCATAAATCTCCCACTAGGAAGAAGAAAATATAATGGTGGATGCTAAAGAAACCTCAAATCCTAACAGGAGTAAAAGGGAAGAAGTCTCAGATATGCAATCTCTGAAGAGAAACCAAGTGCTTCCAACATAGTCTCTGGATTCCCAATCAAGGTCGAGACAAAGGAATGAGGAGGCTCAAAACATCTCTCCAAAACCAAATCTAAATAGAGGAGTGATATCCCCTCAAGAATGTCCTCAAAACCTGTAGAAGTAGCCAAGTCAGTGATACTGGAAACAAAGCCAGCCTCTGATGTCAAGTCTAAAAAACCAAAGGTGTCCTGATGAGTGATGATGGTGGAAGCCTCAAACAATGAATCTAGACATGGAATCACTGAATGTGAAGGGATACCAACTGTCTCTGATGGAGAAGAATCACCTAAAGGAACCTTTTCAACCTCTTCAGAAAGATCAAGGCAATCAACTTCCTACACAACAATAGCATCATGGGGTACCTGATCTGAAGCATGACATTTTGAATCATGACCATCGAGGAATGGTGGAGTGTTTGAATCTCCATAGATCTCCCAAAGCTTAGTCCAAATAATGTGAGGACAATCACAATGATCAATAGCATTCAAAACATCAAAATCAACTTGCATCTCAATGATTTCCAAAATAGTGTACCTGCTGCAACTCCAAGCAAATTCATAAATACCTTCACTCGAATGAGGAACTATATCAAATAGATGTGGCAACAAATCAAGTGAATGACGATGGTGGCAGATCCCATCTCGCCATTGCGGATAGTTACCCTTGTGCAACATAGTCAAAGGAGAATAATATGCAAGCCCCATAATGAAATTTCTCTGTAAAAAACACAAAGAAACTAACCTTCAACAGAAAATAAAGACTTCCAAATAGATATGCAACTGATAATATTCCTCCAAGATCAAGAGATTCTTCTTCAAGCTTCAGGATGTCTCAGGAATCAGGAAAATGCACCAAATTGCAAAAAACTAATAAAAGATACCTAGAGCTGAAAATAAAGAAGGTGACTGGACTGATGAAAAAAAAGCATTGAAATATCTCCCAAATGCTGCTGGAATCACCAAAAACTGACAATTTGATGCAAAGATATGTGCTTCTGAGTCGAAAGTGGAGGGTTGACTTTATAAATTTATAGCAAAAAAATCCTGCAAAACAGATGGCACCACTAGATAGTGCTCTGAATTCTTTTCCGTCGCTATCTCATTTTCAAATTTTCAATATTGTGGCACGAAGATATGGCCCTCAAGAAAAAAACTGCAATTTGATTTGCACTGGCTAACCAGGTGCAAAAATGAAGCGTCTGGGGGCTAAAAAAAAGCTCTCAGTCATTGATATGACCGCGGGGCTAGAGTTGGCAAAAAAAATAAAGCACCGCCGGATAGGTAGCAACGAAGCGGCTATCTGGTGGTAGGTTATGGTGGTGCAGCCGGCAGACAATACACGGCTCGGAGATAGTAAAGCCCACACTTTCTCACACGACTGAGGGTAATAGTGGTGAGGGCTTCAACCTTCAGCGGGCAATAGGAATGGTCACCAGAATGGAGAGTAGTGAACGTCAGTCAGGGGCTAGGAGATTTCAACGAGCGGGATGGTCACTGGGTGATATGGACGGCCAGTGACCAAAGGCCAATGGTCGATGAACGAGCCAATGGATAGGGTGATGCCCAGTGATGTCGACCGATGGGACAAAGTCGACAAGTATGCGGAGGTCAATGTATGCCAACGGAATAATTTTTGAACTGGAATACTTTGCAATATTCAAAAATTAAAAAACAAAACACCGATATAATTTCTGCAAAAAAATATTATATGCCAACCGAAGATACAAACTATATGCGCCAAATAAATATTTCTGCCAACTATAGATTAAAAAATAGATCGCCCACAGAAAATTAAATTTTTGCTAATACTTTAGAAAAAATTGCCTAATAATAGCCAGAAATTTTTTTTATTTTTCTAAAAAAAAAATTGCCTTGATGGAGGACTAAGAGGGAAGATTTTTTCCTGTAAACGTGTACTGAGTTGTACAAAAAATGCAAACCCTAGATTGTACCTCAAAGGCTCCCGATTGAAACTACTCTGATTTTGACAAATGAACAGGCGATCCATGGGTTTTGAGGCCTCTGGACGCAATGGAGAGGTTGGAGAGAGTCTTATCTACACCAGAAATTAGCTTGGCTCCTGGGTAGAACCAACTAGCCTACAACATAAAACTCCAAGCCTGCAAGAATCTTGCACTCCAACTTCCTAGATCAAGGGTTGATGTTTCAATGGACTAGCTCTGATACCATGTTGAGATTATCGATGCACAGCCCCTGAAGCTCCAAAATCTTCAATGAAGGACTTTAGCCATGAAAGATAATCAACCACAAAGAGAAGTGTTGTAACTATGGAATGTTTATTAAAGACTCTATATTGATAATATGATATGATTGATTGATATGATATTGATATGTTACAAACGAACAAGATGCATGATGATATAGGCAAGAGGGAAAACTTAAGATGCATGAGATGTTGCCATGTGTCTTGATCTAACAACATGTGACATGTGAACCCTATCTAGATGATTATTAAATGTTGAGATAAGTTCTAGAAGGACAACTCATCTTCTAGAAGGAATCTTATCCCACAAACAAGGAAGGGAACATTTCCCTATTTATTAAATGATTTATCTAATAATGCAACCTAGGACTTAATGAAATATGACCTAAGTTAACTTATGCTAGTGTAATAATTAATTAATTAATTACACTAACAATAACCTCTTATATTTTATTATTATATTTTTATTATCCTTTTTCAATCATTTATCATTTATATATTTAACAAAAAAGAAAAATGTAAATGAGATGGAATGTGACAATTACTTTTTCCCCACTCTGATAAGTAATGTGATGACTTTGAGTGGTTGTTTTCCTATATTATCGAATCGTGAATAGATAAAGAATTGGGTTTAATATCGCTTTTTCTAACTCTGATCTTTTCCAAAATGCTCACACTGCATACATTCAAGGTTGAACCATTGTGGACTATTATATTGAAGGCTTCATGTTTTTTTTTCTGAATTTCTAAGGGAGGTAACTCACTTTGGTTAAAAACTATGTACAAGTTCATTTCATTCATTCCTTGAATTAGTGTTGCTACATCATTTGAACTAGTGTTAGAAGGAATTGTAACTTTTAGCAAAGCCTCTTGAAGCATTCTATGATAACTAGGTGATGTGTGAAGCAATTCCCATACGAAAATCTTAATAGGAGTATTCTTAAGCTACTCAACAAGATTATATTCCTTTCCATTGTTTGCGGTCAAATGAGGAGCACTAGGAAAGATAGGATTAGGCAAGAGTAGGGATGTTTGATTTGTTTGTCTTGGTTGTGGATTGCTCCTAGTGTTATATGTATGAGCAATGGTGTTATAATTCAATTGCTATGAAACATTATTCTTAGGTGGTTCAAGGATGAGGATAGGTTTATTTTGAGTTTGTGGTCATTGTGAGGGTGGGTAAATAATTAGAGGATTCTTAGGATGTCCTACATGGCATTCAGGAGGCCCAATAGTCAAGGGTGATCTAACGGAGACTTGTACATTCAACACCTCAGCAACTTTGGTTTGATGGCGCTCTAGTGTCATCTCTTTACCATCATCTAAAGAAGTCAAAACACTATTGTTGTCATTTTCTATCACCATGATATCCTTCCTAGGAGGAGAGTTTTTAGGAGAACTACAAACTAGATGTGCATGACATTCAAAGTTTGGTTCTTCTAAAATGACTTCATCGCAAGGGCCCTATCAATGGTTGGATTATCTTGCTTATCAATGATGGAATTCTCTTGTCCAATAATGTCTTCCTTAGGGGGAGAGAGGAAACTAAGATTCTCATTTCTCTTATTGCTTAGATCTTCTAACATCAAAGTATCTTCTTTATCAATAGTAAAGGTATTAAGAGAAGGTCCAATTTGATTGTTATGATTGTCCATGATTTCACCCTTATTCTCTTGTTTCTTAATATCTACCCTAGTAGGAGAAATTTTAAGATGTTCATCAAAAATAGGAGAGGTATCAAGAGAAGGAGAATCATTCTTGTCAATGATTGGATCCTTGTATTCAAATAGATCTCCCCAAATGGTAGGAGCACTAGGAAAGGGAAAAATAATATTTTCATGACTTTCAAGTGTTTCTTCAAACACTAATCTCCTTCCTACATGAATAGGAAGGATATTAGGAGAAGAACCAATGTCATATACAATTACATCCCTATGTCCTATAATGTCTCCAAAAATAGGAGAGGTAGGGGAAGAAACATAAAGAGGGTTGTCATAGATCTTAAAGCTTTTTTTATCTAACACCAACATAGCCTCATCATGTATAACATTATCACAAGAGGGGAAGATGTTGGGAGATGTGTTACGTAGGTATGTTTAAATGGTCTCTTTTTGTATCGTGATCATCATGATTACCTGTTGTTATGTCCTCTTGTTCAGTAATGTCTTGCCTAATAGGAGAGGTAAGGGGAGAGAAACAACTAGGGTTCTCAAAACTCTCATCAAGATTAGTTCTTCTAACACTAAAATATCTTATTTAGAACTAGGAGAGATATATTAGGAGAAGAACGAATTTATGATTGTTATGATTACCCAAGGTTGTATTCTCTTTAACTAAATTAACCTCACTCATAGAAGGGATACTAGGAAAGGGATTAATGGCAAACAAAAAGAGAGGGGAAAGGACCTCATATTCATATGCAATTAATAAAACTTTCTTACAACACTCAATAAGATCTGAAAATAGAACATGAAGTATAATAGCCATAGATTTTTGTAATGAAAACATGGTGTAATGATTGTCCTACAAACTTGAAATGCAAAAATGATATATAAAACATGCAAAAGGATAATGTAATTTTCAGATTTAGAACACGATGATTGACTAATTATGTTATGTAACAATCTGAAGATGTAATGTTCTAAATGTCATTTTGGATTTTGACAATGCACTCAATGAAGAAAATTAAGTTAAATGCAATGAATTTAATGGAACAACAAATCAAAAAACTGAAATGGAGAAGTGACAACAGCAAACAAAAGCCTAAAACTGAGGTTTCAAATCCCAGAAAATGTAGATTAGGACCTATCAGGGATTCATTTTCCAGTAAGGGTGAATGGGTCCTGAATAAGGAATTTTAGAATATTTTTGCTAATTTATAAGTGTTTTTCAATGAGTTTTAGATGCCATAAATTTCAATTCAAGCCTATTCATGGACTCATTCGCTAGTAGAGGCAAATGGGTCTCAGATTAGGGTTTTAAAAATGTGAAAATTGCAAATTTTAAGTTGTTTTATGTGCTTTTCATGGCCAATTTCAAACTATAACTGTTGTGATAAAAATTTCCAGAATTTGATGACCTAATGTAGGTGAAATGAAGAGTAAATGATGACCTATATCACACCTTTTGAAATGCAATTTTGTTTTGATTTTCAAATACAAATTTGTATGATCTAAATGATATGCAAGATGATTGGTTTGTTTTTGTATTTTTCATATTTAGAGAGATGCAAAACAATGCAAATCTAAACCCTAAATGAGATGTAAGATTTCAATGCAAAATAAGAAACCCCAAATAAGATCTAATTCAATGCAAATGAATGCAAGATCTAACCTAGGATGCAAGGAAAGACTCCAAAATTAGAAAACTAAAATTTTCAATAAATCGAGTTCACCAAAATCAAACATAGAAAAAGAGGTTCACCATTAATAGGGTCTCAATGATGAAACTAGTTTTCATTACGTGTGTGTTTCATTCAATTATGAAGGCCAAAATGCCAAAATCAAAATCAAAAACTAATTCTAACTATTATAGAAATAAAAAGGGGAGTTTTGAGAGCTTGAAATGATGTGTACCTTGTAGAAAACTTGTTGCTTTTAGGCCACAAAGGACTCATTCGCCATTAGTGGCGAATGAATCCCTGTTAGGTTCTAGAAACTGACTTCTAGGTTTTGTACTTCAATATCATGGTGGAACCCTAATTTTCATCGTTCCACTGATGCAATTTTTAAGCCTGTGAATTTTCATTCTTCAACATCATTGGGGTTTAGGGTTTTGTCACTTAGTTCACTTACACCCTCAATCCTTTCATCAACTTATGTTTTCCTGTTGACTAGCTATTATGGGTCACCAGTTGGGTTAAGTGGTGTTTTATGACCCTTCTTCCTATCCTTAACTGGCCCTATCCTCCAAAGTCACTAGCTACACCTAGGAAGGCCTCTTCTTTATGAATGACTTGTTTCCACCTATGGTTTTTACTTGATGGAAGTGTCATTCACGGTCTATCGCCCATCGTAGGTTCTATTCTACAATATCACACTCAACACGTGACGAATGATGCCCTTTCACCACAGCACAGTCAAGGTCTTTAGCTATGGTCTTATTGCCCATTGTGGGTCGTGCTCCATTTATCATCAGGAAACCAGCAATGAGTGATGTATTTTCCTTTCAAGCATAGTTCATCGCCCATCATGTGATGTTTTTGTCACTTGGAGAAGAAACTAGTTATAGGCGATGAACGGTTTTCAACATTTGCGGGCTTCCATTTCTTATCATGTGTTGTGCCCTCGTAGTTGGAGGGTAATGCACAACTAGCAATGTGATTGAATTTTTGTAACCATCACTGGCACTTACACTATATCACGGTTGGCTTTTTTTTTCCAAAGAGGAACCTACAACTGATGATGGGCTAAGTTCCTCCCATTGCGTGGATACGGTTTATCACTGGTTAGGGTAGCTTTCTAGGAAGGGAACCCATGATGAATGATGTAGAAGATAGATCTTTGGGTAAAATCTCTTGAGAGTCAAATCAATGGTTAGTAGCTCATTGTTGGGTCTGACACCATCGCGTGATGATGTTCCAGAACGGGTTTCAAACCAGCGATGGGAGATGCCCCAAAGATGTGGTGAGGATTTCTCCATGAGTTGAATGATCGACGGCGAACAAAGTAAGGACGATCGGGCAAGGATGCAGATGGATGTGTGGCTGATTTAAAGCATATCTTTGTTGTTTCCTAGTATGGTCCATAAAGCAAGTGGAAATTCTTAATGTGCCTCATCGATCAAGTTTTAAATCTATGGAAATCAACGGTTGAGATTGGACATGTAGTGATTGTGCTTCCTACTCACGTGAGTGAGCCAAGATGGAAATTAATTATAGCTAGCCTTACATTCTCTTATTTAATGAGAATTTGTTGTAGATGAATCAAGTCACTAGTGCATTAGCCAGAGAGTATAATTAATTGCAGTGGCCAGGGAAGAGATAATTATAGGATTTGAAGTGCAAGCATCGCTAGGGTGGTAGCTTAGTATCATTTGGTGTGTATCTTTTGCACTACTAATTATGACTCGACCCTTTTTCCGCAATTTGGTTTAGAGGTGTTTGCGTTGCATGAACATGTGGATATTTTGGAAGTCACAGTTTTCATTTTTCTTCATCACCAACACTAGTCATTGTGGTATTTCAAGAGGATGAGTGAACCAAGCACTCCTGTCGCACCAATTTGAAGGTCCCAAAGGTTAAGTATGCAAGAGCCAATTGCATACATGCCAAAGGACAAACCTTCTCCACTTGGGGTGCCAGTTGTTCTGAAGAAGAAGAGTGTACGTGGAAAACACAAGAAGGTGGTTTTTCACAACACCTATGCTTTGAGGAGCAAGTTTGTCTCATAGAAATTGACTAGAAAAAAGGAGAAGGGACCTCTGTTTGTGAAATAATTAATGAGGTCTAGCTCAGGTCCTAGGGTTTGTTCGAAGAAACCCATTACTCCTATCCTAGTCTCTAATAGCTTGACAGGAGAAAAGGAAGAAGTCGAGCCTAGCTAGGTACCCAATGCCCTACTTCCCTCATGCCTTACAGTGACTCTGAGGTCAAAATTGTGATTGCAACTCCACTCTTTGTTATAAGACACGGTGACAGTGGTTACTCAGCGGCTGACAAGGCCAAGTAACACCCGTATCCTTTGCTAACGGTGTTGGGTTTTGGGGTGATGTGATGATGTGGCTTCTGAATGGTGATTTTTGTTGGTTCATTTTGATGGTGATTGGTTTGTGGGTTCGTGCTAATAGCCTCGATGGTGGTTACTCTGGTATTGGTTAATGTGCCAATTTTGTTGGTGCCTTTTGGAAGGGTTGCATGGAATCTCTGACAAATGGGTTGGTGCTCAATTTTCTTTTTACTTTTCCCATGATCATGGAATGATAAAATGTAACCATATGGAAAATTAACCCCAATGAAATTAATTTTGAAATGAACATGAAATGTAATTACATCTTGGGCCAGATGCTTTGTCACTCCCTTGTGTTATAAAAGAGATTTCATGGCTCAATGTAAGGGTTTTTTCTCTGAAAGTTTTGAGTCCAATATGTCTTAGGTATAAGTTGATTGTAGCAAACAACGATAATGTTGAATACTTGATGAATTCACTGGCAAGTTGTCTTGGGGATGAGTCATATAGGTCATAGTCTTAATCAGTTTTGTATTCATTACTAATAGTAGAATAGAATTCAAAGTCCAAATTACATGATCTCCTTTGTATATTTTCACAGATTATAAATGAAATTATCAAAGTTCGCTTCATCTATCATTAATTTTTCAATAGAATGTGTGGCTTGATTTCTTTGCTTTAACTCAAAGGGTTAAGTAAAATGCTTAGCAATAGTCATGGGTATGTGAAAATCTACAAGGATTTAGTAAGAAGTAGTGCTTGGATGACATGAGTCTTTGCATTGTAAAGCATTACAAAGATAGTTTAAATATATCAGAATTGGATAATCGATGTATTATTGGTTATTTCATATTTGACTCCATTTACCCAATTTGATGAGGCACTGGTTGTTCATTGACTATTTAGCAATTAAATTATGAATGAATCCTATATCTAGTTGTGGACTCAAAATCAGAACAAAATTTATAAAACTCTGCTAAATTTAAACCATATGTTCAAAATATACCCACACTCTTAGCAAAATTGACACTAATTCACTCAAAGGTCTGCCAAATCTTTAGTGAAGTTAGTTTGTTTACATTAGATAAGAATGGATTTGTATTGAAGTATTCTTGAAAATGTTGATGTACCAAATGAACATAGTAAGGAACACCCTCCTTTGTCCTACAGAACCTAAAGTGAAGGAATAGAGACCTTAGAATTCTCTATTTGTTATGTTGGCCACTAGCTCTTGGTGATTTTTTAATATAAAGGTTGGCTACCTTTTAGAAGATTCCAAGGTTAGCTAGAAAAATCACCAATAGAATGGCGACTCTGCTGGGGATAATTTGAGAATCTCTAGTTGTAGATTGTTCTATTACAGAGTCATATCATTTGCATTGAGTCAATTATTTTCCATTCTGAATTTGGTTTAAATATTGAAGGATTTCAAACTTGGAGAAAGAATTTGTTGCAGTGAACCTAAAGATTTCATGATTTGTGGTGCTCTGCTAGTGAAAGGAACTCAGACATAGATTTATCTATGAAAGAAATTCATACTGCTTGATGTTCATTCCTCTGTGAAGAGAGGTGGTGACTCTGTCAAAAGAACCTGTAGACACTAAAAATTGACCTAGGCATGCAAGCTTCATTTCTCGCCACTTTCATCCTAGCATAATTAAGATACTTAATTATGTTATCTGGTCCATTTTTCATCTATTAATTAAATAATTTTAATTATTTAATTAATTCATGTCTATTTATTCTATCCTAATCGTTTAAATAAACTAATTGCGTCACTAATTTCTTCCTCTTGTTCAATAGTTAAATAAATTAATATTTATTTAATTATTTTGTCATCTTTCATCTATAGTTAAATAATTACCATTAATTATTTATCTATTCATGGTCCTTTAATTCTTCCATAGTTAAACAATTATTAAAATCATTTAACTATCCCATGCCACCTCCCCTAATTAAATAGTTAATCTAAATTAATTATTTAAGGTCTAATTTTCATCTCTCCATTTAATTAATTTAATAAATTTAATTAAATGCTCCTCTTGTCCATCCATTTTCAAATGAATAATTTGAATAAATTATTTATTTTCCACTTGTCCATTTCCTCCATTTTCGAATAAATAATTTAAAATAAATTATTTATTCACCACTTGGTCAAAGATGCCCTATCATAATCCCCTATCATAACATTCATTTCATGTCATAGTCTGCATGTCTGTCATAGCCTGCATGCTCCTGCATGCCTATCATAGTTTGCATGTCTGTCATAGCCGTCAGCGTCACAGTTTTTGCCATGCATGGAATATTCTTGGTGCATCAATTCTAGACCGTCGATTCGACCTTCAATCTCATATCATTCGAAGTTACCTTTTCTTATAAAATGGCAATTTTGAATTCATTTTCTTCTTCTTCCTTCTCTCTCTCTCAGGCATTCAAGCGAACTTTTGATCTTTATTTTCACAACACATTTTCATGCATACTTAGAACTTCTCTTAGGCACTTAGAGTCATCTTTGCATAGTAAAATCCTTCAACACTTGTGTAGGACATGGCATAGTCTTAAGTTGCTTGAAGAATCTGAGGGCACTCTTCAACTTGTAGCAAGCTAGAAGGTGTAATGGAGGTCAGCCATGGAGATTGAAGATTTGGGTAACTTTGCTTTATTTATTTTCATGTTTTTTCCTTTTCTCTCCATTATTTTCTTTGGATTTTTAGATCTAGCAATTCTAATCTAATCAAACATAAATTTCTAGAGATACAGAACCTATTGAAGATTTGAAGAAAAGTTCCAAATCTACAATATTTCCAGTCAAGAACAATTTGCAGTAGTTGCAACATTTCCAGGTATTCTTCACTTTTGGTTTTCAAGAAAATTGTGTGAAAACCATATTTGAAATTCTTAGGAAAAAAATTATTTTCCTATTGAGTGAATTAGCACTAACAAAGGGAAGGGACAATAATATTGATTTTGCACACTCCCATTTGTTGGATCTGTTATATTAAATGTGATTGCAATTCCATTGAAATATTTTTTTCTAGTGCTCAAATATTTCTAGTGTGGATATTTAGAATGAGTTTCATGTCAGCAATTGTCATAGTAATCCTTCATTTGGTCATGATTGAGATTATGCACAATTAGTTGAGCCTTGATTTGCATATATCTATGGATCATCAAGATAAAATAGACATGCCTATAGACACTTTGAGACAACTTGTCAAGAAGTGTCAGAAGTCTGATAATCCTCAAACATTTGACACCCCAAAGTACAGGAACCCAAGAGTGCACAAGTCTAAGATAAGGTTGGAATGGAAAGTTGTATTTGAAAGGGGACTTAAATAGATGGATAAAAGGCACCAGATGTTTTTACAAGCCCAATTAAGAAATCATCATACTGTGTCTACTTGTCAAGTTAATGCACCTTTTGTCAATTCCTTTGATCCATTGTATAATCAATTAGATTTGTCATGGGTTCATTACAAAACTGAAAGTATGCCCACTCAGGTTTATAAGAAGATGCCTAGATTTAATGGATACAATGTTTGTGAAGGAGATGCACATGTCAAAAAAATTCCAGTTTCATGGAGAAATGCTCATTTGGATACCAAGATATGTGGATGAGATTTTTTGTCAGATCTCTTGAAGCAAGAGCTAGGGATTGGTACCTTAGTTTTCTTGAGAAGTCTTTTCCTTGTTGGGATAAATTAATGGATGCTTATAGAAAATAATTTTCATGAGAACCTTCTAACCTTTTCACAAGGTTAAAGAAAATTAAAAAAACAAAATGAAGAGTTGAGCATTGATTTCAATCATAGATTTGTTGTTTCCCTTTCACTAATCCTAGAAAATTTCAGACCTAGTACTCCAGATTGTATTCATATTTATTTTGAATATTTTGAGGAGGAATCTAGTGCATTGTTAAAGGACTATAAAATATTGAGTATACAAATGGCTTACACATTTCTAGATGATTTGGATAAGATGAGGAATGAATATGTGCAAAGATTGTTGTCTTCAATTGTAGGCAAATGTGTTGATGAAATCAGTAGCTATGTGAGTACAAGTGATCAGAGGTCTACAGACAAGTGCACACTTGAGAAGGTAGAGGTCAAGAATGATGCATCATTAGGTGATGAGGAAGTTTTCTTTGAACAACATACAAAGGAAATGTACCCAGCTGAAATTTGCAGCCATAATGATGGAAGATATGATGAGAGAAATGAAACATGTGAAGTTTCTTTGATCTCCTTTGAAGGTGCAAAAATAGAGAGCAAATTTTTTGTAGCAATTGAAGGTTGCAATGATGCAGATAACCTCCTGAATGACCCTATCAATTCAAAAAGTGCTAATAATTCTTTCCTTTCAACTAATGAATGTTGTGATGTGAAGAACAATGGGATTCCAATTCTTTTGAATCAAGAACATCATGAGGAATATGAATTGGATTTACTCTTTGAAGAAGAGATATGTGATCAGCAATGTTATGATACAATTGATCATGTCAATTCTACATGTGTTGAATGTAGCTTTGATGCAAGTCTTCATGATGAGACAAAGGAATTTTCTAATTCAAGGAATGCTCTTGAGGATGTCATTTTATCAATTGCAAGTGAAGAGGTATGCAATGAATTTCAATTGATAAGATCAACCACAAGCAGTTGCAATGAAGAAGTCATTGATGGTTTTTAGTTTGACAGTGAAAGTGCTTATGTCTATCCTCAAGAGGATGTAAATGACAAGCTCAATGAAGACACCCAGCTCAATATTGAAATGCAAAATGATGTGGATTGTTGTCATGGTAGCCTAGAAGTGAGTAAGAATGAACAAACGGACAACCTTTTCTCTATGATGGATTGTGATAATGCTTTTGACAAGGTTACTAGTAATCCAATCTCTTATGATTGGGGAAATCATGTTTATGATCATCCCATTGAGTTTTTAGACTTTGATGATGATGATGACATCATGGCATATCCTAATTTGCAATTTGATAATGCATTCAATTCTAGTGAAGGTCAAGGAGAGGAAGTGGTTGAAAGAATAGATCAGAACAATGGTCTATTGAGCAATGAACAAATCTCAAATCTATTGACCACTGAATATCAGAAATGTGCACATGTAGACAACTCTCAGTTGTGTTGTGCTTATCATATTGATTTTGACAACGATGATGGCCTTCAAGATTCGAGGTCTGATGCATGTTTTTTTTATTCTCTTTCTAATGATGAGCCAGTTGATCACCATGATGATAATGTGGATGAATACAAACAACCATTTGATTGTAATAATGCATTGTATGATGAGTATGAAAGTGTGCATGTTGATGCAAACTCAGAAATCTATCTTGATGAGTTTGAAGCAGTAGATGACCATGAGGTTTGTGCATCTAATAAGCCAAGTCTGGAGAATTGTAATGTGAACTTGGACAAGTGTTCGTTTTCTAACTTGAATGAACCTAGGAATCAGTCTTTGAATGTGGATATAGATGCTGATTTCAATGAGAAATCAGATTATCCTTCTAAATCAGAATTGCTCGCTGTCAAGCAAGCTTGGGATGTTGAAACTGATGATATGTTGTGTTCAGAGGATAACAAATTGAGTGATGATGAGGATAAGTTGGAAATCCTTGATGAATCTCAGTACCAACATGATGGAGGACAAGTACCGAGTGTGCCAATGCATGAGTGTATCCCTTTGCATACACTTGAAGATGGTTTGCATGATGAGCAAGATCTTTTGGTAGGCCCTTGTGATAGTTTCACCTTTGATATTCAAACTAGTAATCATATTGAGCCTGATTGTACCATCCATGTAGCAAAATGTGAGTGCTACTTTCGTTAGCTGGAAGAGGTTTTCACAAAATGTGGCAATGTGCAAAACATTAAGGAAAGTTGTTTTCAGCTTGAGAATGATTTAAATAATGGATATAATAAGTTGTTGCCACATGGTAATTAGCATTCTAAGAGTATGCTTGACTTTCAAATGCATAGTGATTATGAATATGTTGATAATGTTGAATATGATTACCTATTGGGAGGTACCAACATGTTGAATCAAGAGGATGGTTGTGATCAAGCTATGCTTTCATATGGTCTTGATCACTATCTTCAAGTGTTGCCACTTAATGCAAAATTATAAAATGAAGAGATTGACAGTGATGTGGCCTATGTAATTTGGTTGACATATGATAACAAAGCCAAACAAGGAGCAAGTTTCTACTTGTATAAAGGTAGCCTAATACTTGTGTTTGTACAAGTGCAGCCACTTGTGTTGTTGTGGTGTGACAGAGGAAAGCATGAGTTGAGAGAGATTAGTTCTTTTTACATATTGGTGTTTGACAAAGGTAAGAATTGACTCCCTTTTTTCATTTGGTGGCTTGGGGTCACCAGATGAAGTTGAAAAAGGAAGGTTGAATAAAGGAGCAATTTGAGGGCACCTGATGGACTCAGTATTTGTTCTACTCCCCAGAGATCTAGAATCTTGCTATGCCCGCAGGAGGCATACATCCCCAATCAGAGCCAATGGTGGAACCCTAATTTTCATCGTTCCACTGATGCCATTTTCAAGCCTGTGAATTTTCATTCTTCAACATCATTGGGGTTTAGGGTTTTGTAGCTCAGTTCACTTACACCCTCAATCCTTTCATGGGCTTATGTTTGCCTATTGACTGGCTATGGCGGCTCACCAGTTGGGTTAAGTGGTGTTTTATGACCCTTCTTCCTGTCCTTAACTAACCATATCCTCCAAAGTCACCTGTTGCACCTAGGAAGGCCTCTTCTTTATGAATGACTTGTTTCCACGTGCAGTTTTTACTTGATGGAAGTGTCACTCACGGTCTATCACCCATCACAGATTATGTTCTACAATATCACACTCAACACGGGACAAGTGATGCCCTTTCACCACAACACTATCAGGGTCTTTAGCTATGGGCTTATCGCCCATTGTGAGTCGTGCTCCATTTACCATCAAGAAACCAGCGATGAGCGATGTAGTATTTTCCTTTCAAGCATGGTTCATCACCCATTGCATGATGTTGTCACTTGGAGAAGAAACTGGCAATAGGCAATGAATAGTTTTCAACATCTACGAGCTTCCATTGCTTATCGCGTGTTGTGCCCTCATAGTTGGAGGGTAATGCACGACTAGCGATGTGATTGAATTTTTGTAACCATCGCTGGCACTTACATTCTCACCAATTGGTTTTTGTTTTCCAAAGAGGAACCCATGACCACAGATGAGCTAAGTTCCTCCCATCGCATGGATACGGTTTATCATCGGTTAGGGCAGCTTGTTGGGAAGGGAACCCATGATGAACGATGTAGAAAGCAGATATTTGGGTAAAATATCTCAGGATTTAGATCAACAATTAACAGCTCATCGCTGGGTCTAAAACCATTACGTGATGATGTTCCAGAATGGGTTTCAAGCCAAAGATGGGCGATGCCCCAGAGATGTGAGGATTTCTCCATGAGTTGAATGATCGACAACGGACAAAGTAAGGACGATTGGAAAAGGACGCGGATGGACATGTGGCTGCTTTAAAGCATATCTTCATTGTTTCTTGGTATGGTCCATAAAGCAAGTGGCGATTCTTAATGTGCCTCGTCAATCGAGTTTTAAATCTGCAGTGATCAATAGTTGAGATTGGACATGTAGTGATTGAGCTTCCCGCTCACACGAGCAAGCCAAGATGGACATTAATTACATCTAGCCTTACATTCTCTTATTTAATGAGGATTTGTTGTAGATGAATCAAGTCATTTGTGCATTAGCCAGAGTGTAGAATTAATTGCAGTGGCCAAGGAAGAGATAATTACAGGATTTGAAGTGCAAGAATCACTAGGGTGGTAGCCTAGTATCATCCGGTGTGTATATTCTACACTACTAAGTGTGACTTGACCCTTTTTCTACAATTTTGTTTTGAGGTGTCTGTGTTTCGTGAATGTGTGGATATTTTGGAAGTCGTGGTTTCTGTTTTTCTTCATCACCAGCACTAGTCATTGTGGTATTTCAAGAGGATGAGTGAACCAAGCACTCTTGTCATACCAATTCGAAGGTCCCATAGGTTAATTATGCAAGAGCCAATTGCATATGTGTCGGAGGACAAACCTTCTCCACTCGGGGTGTCAGTTGTTCCAAAGAAGAAGAGGAATGTACATGGAAAACACAAGAAGGTGGTTGTTTGTAGCACCTATGCTTTGAGGAGTAGGTTTGTCTCATAGAAACCGACTGGAGAAAAGGAGAAGGGACCTCTGTTTGTGAAAGAATTAACGAGGTCTAGCTTGGGTCCTAGGGTTTGTTCGAAGAAACCCATTACTCCTATCCTGGTTTTTGATAGCTCATCAGGAGAAGAGGAAGAAGCTGGCCTTGGCCCTAGTCAGTGCCCTACTTCCCTGGTGCCTTACAGTGACTCTGAGGACGAAATTGTGATTGCAACTCCACTCTTTGTTATAAGACCTGGTGAGGGTGGTTACTCAGTTCCTGACAAGGCCAAGTAACACCTATATCCTTTGCTAACATTGTTGGGTTTTGGGGTGATGTGATGATGTGGCTTTTGGATGGCGATTTTTGTTGGTTCATTTTGATGGTGACTAGTTCATGGGTTTGTGCTAATAGCCTTGGTAGTGGTTACTCTGGTATTGGTTAATGTGCCAATTTTGTTGGTCCCTTTTGGAAGGCTTGTGTGGAATCTCTGACAAATGGGTTGGCACTCATTTTGCTTTTTGCTTTTCCCATGATCATGGAATGATAAAATGTAACGTTATGGGAAATTAACCCCGATGAAATGAATTTTGAAATGAACATGAAATGTAATTACATCTTGGGTCAGATGCTTTATCGCTCCCTTGTGTTATAAAAGGGATTTCATGGCTCAATGTAAGGGGTTCAACTCTGAAATTTTTGAATCCAGTATGTCTTAGGTATAAGATGATTGTAGCAAGCAACGATAATGTTGAATACTTGATGAATTCATTGGCAAGTTGTCTTGGGGATAAGTCATATAGGTCATAGTAAGAAGTAGTGTTTGGATGACATGAGTCTTTGCATTGTAAAGCATTACAAAGATAGTTTAAATATATCAAAATTGGATAATTGATGTATTACTAGTTGTTTCATATTTGACTCCATTTACCCAATTTGATGAGGCATTGGTTGTTCATTGACTATTTAGCAATTAAATTATGAATGAATTTTGTATCTGGTTGTGGACTCGGAATCGTAACAAAATTTATCAAACTGTGCTAAATTTAAACCATATGTTCAAAATATACCCACACTCTTAGCAAAATTGACACTAATTCGCTCAAAGGTCTACCAAATCTTAAGTGAAGTTAGTGTGTTTGCATTAGATAAGAATGGATCTATATTGAAGTGTTCTTGAAAATGTTGATGTACCAAATGAACACAATAAGGAATACCCTCCTTGGCCCTACAAAGCCTAAAGTGAAGGAATAGAGACCTCAAAATTCTCTATTTGTTATGTTGGCCACTAGCTCTTGGTGATTTTTGAATATAAAGATTGGTTACCTTTTAGAAGATTCCAAGGTTAGCTGGAAAAATCACCAATAGTTTACACTCTCAATTCCCAGGTTTTTAGCTCCTAAAAGTCTAAAACAAATTTTGTAGCCTTTTTTGTGTGTTCTTGCACTATGAAGGTTAATCTTACAACTTGACAACTTTGAAAATTTTGCTTCAAACTTCTCCAATTGATATTCAACCTGTAAATCTGCAAACACACACTCAAGGGAAGGTTAAAACAAATTTGGAAAGTCTAAAACAAAATTTGTAGCCTTTTTTGTGTGTTCTTGCACTATGAAGGTTAATCTTGCAACTTGACAACTTTGAAATTTTTGCTTCAAACTTCTTCTTCAGTTGATCTTGTAGGATTTTAGAAATACAAATTCACAAAACCCAAAGAACACCTACATGCAAGAAACTTGTCACAGAGAAAGAGAGAGAACAAAACAAGGGTTTTGGCTCAGACAATGTGCAAAATGTATTATCAGAGAAAAAATGAATCAAGAGGTTTACAATACAAGAGATCAATCCTTATAAAAGGAGATCAAAACCGAAAGGAAAACCTAACCCTAAGGTGAGTGCATTTAATAATTAATATTAATTATTAAATGACTAATATATGTGCATAAAGTGGAGTCTTAAGAGGAGAGTAAAGTTAATTAATTACTTTACTCTAACACCCCCCCTTAAGATGAGCTAAAATGCAGCTACAAACAATGCAAAAGAAAGCAAAGGAACTACAATGCAACAGTAGGTCCCATCAACATGGCCTGATCAGGTACCCGAATACAACCAGATCTCTATAAAGTGGAGAAATAGAGAAAACCTCATGGGAAAAACTCTACTCCAAAAGAGAGAAAAGAAAGGAATGAAATGCACTAATGAAAGAAGGATAGGAGGTGGATTACATGATACCCCCATAGATAGCTTCTATCATATAAGTACATATACAATGGTCTCCATAGGAGAGATAGAAAGAGAGAAGAAGGCCCCCCATAATGAAGAAACTCCTAGCACAATGGTAGATGCCTGATGTAGAATCCAAAAAGAGATCCTGAAGCAACAAATGATATTCCTCCCCTTGGGAAGAAACAGATCCAAAGGACGATGTCGAAGAAACCCTGTGAAGAGTGATGAACCAATCTGTCTCAAGATGTGAGCCATGATAGGATTTTGAAGAATCTTGTTGTCTGAACTGAAACAAATGATGTCAAATCCAAACAAATGTGGAGAATCCTGAAATGCAACCTCTAAATGCACTGATAATGGTGGGCATACAGTGATAACCTGACTGTCAAGGTAGAGGAGATGAATGTCCTCAAAATAATCCTCCAAATCTACAATATAGGACTCAACAAAAAAGAAAGATATGTCTGCAAGATAAGAGTCCAAAGTAGCTATGTCGGGAAGGTGAATGATGCCCTACTGCACTGAATCAGGAACAACAGGAGATGTTGATGAAGTCTCAATCTGAAGAGTAGGAACTGTGAGACAATCCTCTAATCCATCGGAATATGTAAGGGTGTCTAAATACTCAAGTTCCTTTAAAGTATCATGATCAAAGGGTGTATTCTCTCTCCAAGCAATGGGTAAGAGACAATCTAAAGCAGGATCTTCTTGGAATGGAGAGAGATTGGGGTCTCCATAGTTCTCCCAAAGACGTGTCCAAAGTGGGTGGGGACAATCAATGTCCAATATAGCCCACACAGTGTCACATCAACACTAGACAGTATAAGTCCTACTATGTGATCTCTAATGATATCCCAAGCTAGTTTTCCCTTTAAAGTGGTTGGTTCAGGTATGAGATCATACAAATAAGGCAAAATATTAAGCCACCTACAATGTGTAAGTATGCCCTTTGCCCATGACTCATAATTACCCCATTCTAGAATAACAACTAAAGGGTGAGTAGAAAAACCCATAATAACTCTTCAAATGAAAAAAAAGAGAAATATGACCTTACTGCATTTAGATCAAATTAATATAACCCATCCCACAAAAACAGAACCCATGTAGATGCCAGAATGTCCAAGTAATTGAGCAAAGTGTAAAAAAATACAAAGCTGAATAAAATTTACCTGGTAAATTTTTTGATGAAATAGACTGCAGATCTGGAAATATCACTGCAACACCTTTCCAACGCCTATTCGTTTGCGAAAAATGGAGCAAAATTGAGCAAGTTATGCCCCTCGAAGTGCAAAAGGATCATCTAACTTTGACTACAAAAAGATGCAACCAAATTGGAAAATTTTGAAAAATGTGTTGCACCATCAGAACGGGCTCAAAGCCAGCTTTCCAATGCCTATTTCCATTTGAAAATCCGAGTTAAAATGTCCATTTTACACCTAATTCTGTAAAACAGCTCCAAAAAGGCCAACAAGGTCCCCAAAGCCCTCAGGGGCTAAAAAAACAAAGCCCCTGGTCGTATGCAGGACCAGGGGCGAGCGTTATGGCACCTGGGGCGGAGCCCCTAGTCACTCACGTGATCGGCTGCTAAAGTTTAAAGCCCTCAGGGGCTATCGACGAGTGGCTGGCAGTTAACCGCAGGCGGTTACCACTAGCGGTGACCGCTGGTCGCCGCCTGCGACGGTGGCCGGGTGGTTACCCGGTGGCTCCACTGGCCGGAGCGGCTGGCGGGTGGCCACCTGGTGGCCGCTCGGCGACCAGCAGGTGGCGGCCCACAAATACACTAGCCGCACAAATTTTTTAAAAAAAAACTTTATTTTTTTATTTTTTTGAAATTTTGGACCTCGATCTGTGTGTCTTGGGGCCATATAGCCTCGGGGCAAAAAAAAAATTCCTTCTAGTGCAACTGTGTCTGAATTGGGCGTGTTTTATATGAAAATAGGGGTTTTTGGACTCTGCGAGCTCAACAGTGAGGTCCGTTTGAGCTCAAAGTGCTCCAAAAAAAAAAAGAACCCCCCTTATTCCAAATAAAAAATAGAAGACAAACACATATCTGATGCAACCAAAACCTAGATCTCTACATCTTTCAAAAACTGAACAAGTTGCAGCAGATCGGCTCTGATACCATGTAGTATTTTACAAATCCATAGAACCCAAAGAACACCTGCATGCAAGAAACTTGTCACAGAGAAAGAGAGAGAACAAAACAAGGGTTTTGGCTCTGACAATGTGCAAAATGTATTATCAGAGAAAAATGAATCAAGAGGTTTACAATACAAGAGATCAATCCTTATAAAAGGAGATCAAAACCAAAAGGAAAACCTAACCCTAAGGTGAGTGCATTTAATAATTAATATTAATTATTAAATAACTAATATATGTGCATAAAGTGAAGTCTTAAGAGGAGAGTAAAGTTAATTAATTACTTTACTCTAACAGATCTTCAACCTATAAATCTGCAAACACACGCTCAAGGGAAGAAAAACATGTTGATTGTTAGTGAATAGGGGTTTTCCTAAGTCAAACCCCTTGTAGGTAATTAAAACAAATGATGAAATAATGAAATTGAAGCATGAACATGCAATGATGCAATGTTGATACCTTGGAAGTTGTCTTGGAGTATAAATCTACAATTTAACATGAAGTGGCCATGAAGAATGTAGATCTTAGATGTGAAACAATTCTTGCAAGTGGGTCTTCAATGCTACATCTACTTAGCTCAGTTCAACATGTAGGAATGCACTATGCCTTTGTTGTGATGAAATGATCTTGAATTTTTGCAATTAAACCTTGATAATATGCCTTGAAATGCCTTTGAAAATACTTTTGAGGTGTTTTAATGCTCTTGTGAATGTACTCTTATGATAACTTGAACTTTCCATTAGACTTAGGAGGAAACTACATGAATTAACCCCATTTTATACTAAATCAAAAGATTAACCCCGAGATTCAAATAATTCAAGCCGACACCAGATCTAGAAATGAATGTTATTAAAATCCTACCATAATCAAATTCAAAAAGGGGGTCCTTACTAAGGGAGGACCCATTCACCACCTAGGGAAAATGGGTCCTGACACAATTTTCTAGGACCTTGCCTTCGAGGAGTGAAGAACATCAAAAACCCATATGAAATATGCAAAGAAAGGGGGGTCCTATAAAGGGAAGACCCATTTGCCACCTAGGGCGAATGGATCCTAGCACCAATTTATAGGACCTCAAACTTTCCCAATTAAATGTTTTACAATTTGAATTATGGGTTTTGGGATATATCTTTGAAAGGTGTCATAAATAAGGCTTAAATTGGAATTAAAGGAGATAATTAACTCTCATTAACCATAATTAATTAAGAGGACCCTAGATAAGTGTGAAAGTGTGTTACAACACTTTATAACACCTAAAATAAAGTACAAATTAAGTACATTTTTAAAAAGGGGACCAAGATCAATGTGAATGTGTATAACACATTACAACATTAAACCTAGGCAAAAATAGGTTAATTCAATGACAATTATACCCAAATCAAGTGAGGAAAAAGGATACTTTTTTCGTCACTAGAAATATGGTATAAGCAATTGAACAATGGCTGGGTGTGGCTATTGAAGGAGGTAGGGGAAGCATGAAGTAAAAAAAGTATGCAGAAAATCCCAAATTACCCATGCCATGGAGAGGATAATCTTGAGGCAAAATGTTGAAGAATATTTAATGACAAAGCAAGGATTAAAAGCAGCAACATCAAATGTTGTGTGTGGGAGTAGTCGAGCAAATGGGGTTGTGTAGCCACCTTTTGAATGAGCTGGTTTAGAGGAATTATGCTAGGCAAGGGGGATAGGTTTTAAAAAATAAAAATGAAAAGATGCAATAAAAGCAACACAAGATAATAAGAGGGGTTTCCACAAAGTTAAGACACTAGAGAGAAAATTGGTTTAAAAGAGGAATGTGCACTATAGATGAAATTGACTATCACTTATGTTGAATGGAATATGAGAGACTGTGTTAAATGATGAAGGCTAAACAAATTCAAATGTGCAATAATAATGGAGTCAAGCGGCATGTGTGAATGACTGCATAGAAGGAGATGCCAGGCCGAGTTATTATAATGAAGGCTCACAACTAAACATAAACCAATAGAAAGTGAAGTTTTGGGGGTGCACCTATGCAAGGAACAACAACGTTGGAAGAGAAGATATGAAGGAGGAAGGAAGAATAGAAGATCGAAGGAGTTGTTTTAAATAATTGAAATGTATGTCCCTTGTAATCTGAATAAATAAAGTTATTTGATTGTTTTTCAAATTGGAAGTATATTGTTGTGTAATGGTGAATGGATTTAAGTCGATAGAAGTAATTGTCAATTTTTTTGAGTTAATCATCTATGAAGTCATATGTAATTTGCATTTTGTGGAAATTGGGTTGAGACGATGAAAGTGTTTTTTCCCACCTTTATCAAATGGTATCAGAGCTAGTGGTTTTGAGCATGTTTATAGATCGTTGACCGTGACGCAGTCGACACCAAGACCTGCACGTGGAGAGGGAAGGGAGAAGAGGTTTTTGGTGCATAAGAAGATCATTGATGTGAGGTAGCTTATGGAGGAACCTGTGCATTGAAGAAGCACGATTATGAAGCTCAAAAGTATTATTGCAAGTGTGTGAAGTCCTGAGTGGTTGAGGGCTGGGAAGCGCAAGGAAATTATTGCGATAGTGACATTACAGTAGATGAAATGGGATCTTAATGACAATTGAGGTATTATTGCAAGTGATGCAACATGAAGAGGTTGCAAGGGTTGAGTGCAATGAAGACATGCCAGAGGAGGGCATGTAGAGAAGAAGAGGAAGAGTATTTGGCAGAGGAGTTTGAGCTATCAACAATGGAGTTTGTTGTACATAGTTTGGAATCTAGAAGGGTGATTCTATCACTCAACTCCACCTTTGTGAGACCATGCTCACAAATTTCTTATCCAGTGTCTCTAATGTAGGAGCATCCTAGGTGAACAACAATCAACATCAACCAAAAAAATATTTCGATTTAAATTTATTTTGGTTTCAATTTTCAACTCCAAGTTCATCATTGAAAGTCTGCAAGTTTAAATACTCGTTGATTTGTTGAATTGTGACATCAAAATTTGAAGATTCAAAATTTACCAATTTTTATATTTGTTGGTTCATATTATGAGGGAATTGATAAAAGAATTTGAAAAGTTGTTTGAAGTGCTAAATTATTGATAAACACTTATATTTTAATTAAATTTCTTCTACACTGATTCATTTTCTACCTCTTTCATTCAAGTTATGAATGGGTGTAATGATGCAAAGTAAAGAAAATTGGAGAAATAAAAGATTAAAAAAAATTGCCAGGCAAAGCATTTGAAAGGACTTATACTATTTAAGTTAGGTCGATTAAAATGCAATTGAAGAGGCAACACCTCATCTTCCTGTACAGTGATATCAATGAAATATGGTATAAGCAAGTGAATAATGGTGGGCATGGTAGTTGAAGGAGGTAGGGGAAGCGTGAAGTAAAGAAAGTATGCAAAAAATCCCCACTTACCCATGCCATGGAGAGGATAATCTTGAGGCAAAATGTTCAAGAATATTTAGCGGTAGAAAAAGGGATTATTAAAAGCAGCAACATCAAAGGTTGTGTGTGGGAGTAGTCGAGAAATTGGAGTTGTGTAGCCACCTATTGAATGAGTTGGTTTAGAGGAATCACGCTAGGAAAGGGGGACAGTTTTTTTAAAGTTTGAAAAGATGCAATAAAAGCATAATAAGATAGTAAGAGGGGATACCATGAAGTTAAGATAATAAAGAGCAAATTGGTTTAAAAGAGGAATGGGCACAACATATGAAATTGACTATCACTTATGTTGAATGGAATATGATTGGTTGTGTTAAATGATGAAGGCTAAGAAAATTCAAATGTGCAGTAAATAATGGAGTCGAGCAGCATGTGTGAAAGATTGTGTAGAAGGAGATGCCAGGTCAAGTCATTATAATGAAGGCACACAACTAAATATAAACCAATGGAAAGTGAAGCTTTGCGAGTGCACCTATACAAGGAGCAACAATGTTGGAAGAGAAGATAGGAAGAAGGAAGAATAGAAGAGCAAAGGAGTTGTTTGAATTAATTGTAATGTATGTCCCTTGTAATAGATGAATAAATAAAGCTATTTGATTTGTTTTCAAATTGGAAGTATATTGTTGTATGAAATGAAGGAAAATAGGTGATGAGAAAATGGGTAAATGGAGAATGTATGAACCTATCTTTTTTGTTTCATTAGGAAAAAGATATCCCCTAAGGTAGGATCAACTTTCAACCCTTAGGTGAGTCAACCCTATTGTAGATCTTTGCTATTTTTCCTTATGAAAAGATGAGGTAAATATGTTTGAAACTACTACTACTACCACTACCACCACTACCACCACT
Organism: Sequoia sempervirens; assembly: GCA_007258455.2. NCBI lineage: Eukaryota > Viridiplantae > Streptophyta > Pinopsida > Cupressales > Cupressaceae > Sequoia > Sequoia sempervirens. The sequence goes on from VDFB02000013.1 coordinate 236,984,792, forward strand.
ACTAGCACTACTACTACCACTATTACTACTACTACTACTACTACTACCACTACTACTACCACCACCACCACCACTACTACTACTACCACTACTACTACTACCACTACCACTACCACTACCATTACTACTACCACCACTACCACTACCACTACCACCACCACTACTAATTTCTATAAAGAAAAAATGTAGATTTGTCTAAATTTATTTCATTCCATTATTTAGCACTTATTATTAATTGTTTAATCTAGTCACATGCAGTGCATCCATGCACAAACACATACTCTAACATATTAGCATACATATAATTTTCTATCTATCAACATAATCCTTGAACGTCCTTTAAGTGCAAGTGTTAGTATATATATATCTCTCTATATAGAATTGTCCCCCCTCTATCTCTCTTTCTTTTTCCTAATCTCCAAAGATCAATTAAACTATAGGATTTTTTATATATTAATTTAATTTGATCTATATAAAAATATATTAATTATTAATTATTATAATTTCATATTTATATTTAATAATTTTTATTATAGAATATAATGTATAATAATAATAATATAACCTATATACTATTTTATATAATAATAAATATAATTATATTATATATAATTTAATTTGTATTATATAAAATATATATAATATATTAATTATATTTTGTATATATTAAAATATAATAATTATCAATTATATTAATTTTATATATGTATTTAATAGTTTTATTGAAAAATATATTATATAATAATATTAATTCGTATAAACATATTATTTATAATTTATTTTTTTATTATATAAAATATACATTATATATTAATTATACTAATATATACTTAACTACGTAGGGTAAAGGATGCAGTAATGTTAAAACCTAAATGTGCTCATTATTAAAATCTTGGCAGTAATTTTCATTTTAATAAGCATACGCTAATACTCTCGTCCAAACCTTATTTTCATTAGTTGGCCAAATTGGAGAAGCAAAAGTTCAATACTAGCCAGAAGAGTTTGGAGAAGTAAAAATTGGCCAAAAATAAGCAAAAACAAAAGACGAAAAATGATGAATGGTTGAGATTCGTTTAACCTTCTTGCATACTGTGCAAAAATCTTCACCATTTAGGAACAAAAGAAGCTCGTGAGCTTCAAATAAGGGAACGCCTTCGAGTAAAAATAATCATATTTAGAAACTTGTAAGATGAATTGTGTATAAGTATTCACAAAGGACAAGAAGTGATGGATACCAACCCAATTAAAAAATAATTATGTTGAAGGCGTTACCTTATTTGAAGTTAACTGGCTGACTTCACACATCTACGGTGGAGACTCTTGTAAATGGTGTGCAAGACGATTAAAGTAATTTCGATCATTGAATGTTTGTTGATTTTCATTCATTGGTTTTTGGATGACACAAAAATTGCTTGGCAAGACCATTGATACAACTCGTGGATGGTGGAATCGGCTTCATCAAGCATATACACTCTGGTTGAATATTGGATGTTTGTTTCAACTCTAGATTACTTGGATTCTCCATTCTAGAAGACATGAAGCTCAGACTCCACAACCTTTGCTACCATTCTCCCTACCTATGCAAAAATGGGGGCTTTGGAACAGGGTATGGACATCCATCAAAACATGAAGGATAGAGGAAATTTTTCAGATGTAGTTGCAACTACCCTGGTAGACATGTACACAAAATGTGGAAGCATAGACAAGGCACGACTCAATACAACCTAAACGCCATGGTTATATAAACAACTAACAATTTTGTCTAGAATAGACTAAAAGATAATGATTTCTAGTAGGATACAGAGTTTTAACATATTTCAAATGCAGATTGGTGAATAAATAATAGTCTAGACATTTGAATAGTATTGCTTCTCACTATAATTTAGGCATTTGAAAATCATCTCAAACGTTTATAATGTGTTGCTTGTAAACAATTTTGGTCCAATAGATCCAGGCTCAGCTAAAATATATATATATATATATATATATATATATATAGGAGTATTCTGATAAGTAGGGAATTAGAATACACTTAACCCACATTCATTCTATATTATTCTATTGATGGAAGTGTGCCTTCTCGTATTCATTTTCTCTCTAACTACTTGGACTAATTATCAGTCATAATCGTGCTTCTGTATTTACCAGTTTAAAGACAAATTTCGCAACCTTTGCTAACATCCTCCCTGCCCATGCCAAAATGGGAGCTTTGGAACAAGGCATGGACATCCATGATATTATGGTCGCAACTACCCTAATAGACATGCATGCAAAAAGTGGAAGCATTATCAAGGCATGTGAACTATTTGACATAATACCCAAAAAAATGGTATCTCATGGACTGCGATGATTGCAAGATATGTACAAAATGAATTTGTTGAAAAGGCTTTAGAAACTTTCAAGCAAATGCAATTGGTAGGTGTCAAGCCAAATTTCACAACCTTCACTAGTATCCACCCTGCACTATGCCAAAATAGGAACTTTGAAACAGGGTATGGACATCCATCAAAGCATCATGGAAGGAGGCGTAGTTGGAAATGCTCTAGTAGACATCTATGCGAAATGTGGAAGCATAGAAAAGGCACGTGAACTATTTGACAAAATGCCTTAAAGAGAGGTTATCTCATGGCAATGATTGTAGGATATGCACAAAATGGATTTTTTTAAAAGCTTTAGAAACTTTTAAGAAAATGCAATTGGCAGGTATAAAGCCAGACTCCGCAATTTTTGCCAACATTCTTCCTGCCTGTGGCAAAATAGGATCATTGGAAATAAACTCTTATAATTTATATATAAAGAAGTAAGACAAATTACAATTGTGTTTATGTTGTAAATGACATATGCATGCCATTTGAGAAACTCACATAACGAGGTTTATTGATGGTTGTTAGAGAGAAAAGAAAAACATGTATATTTAAAAATAAAATCACAATTTATATTACACTATAGTTGCATGTTCATGGTATTACAAATTTGTGTATGATGATATTTATAAATTGATATTAATGAGACCCAAGTTCAAAGATGATTAGGAGAGAGCTAAATAAAGCAATTCATCTCCGTTCATTTTTTTGTCCACCATTTTCTCCATTCGTTTTTCCTCCAAACTTTGTCTGTTATTTCTTCTCAACATCGTTTTTTTCTTTCTCTCTTCGTATCTCTCACTTATATACACACTCATTGTTTCTCCCTCCATATCTCTATCTCTAACTATATCTCTATATCTCTATCATTCCCCCTCTCTATCTCTCTCTCCCTCTACAACTCTCTATTACTTGTCTTTATAACCTTTCTCTCTCACTCTTGTCCCTTTCTATCTCCCTATCTCTCCTTCCCCCTTTCTATCTATATATCATTATATCTACCTCTCTCTCTTATTCACTCCATCTCTCCTAATCTATATCTTTATCTCTCTATATCTCCTTTATCTTTGTATTTATCCCTCTCTCATTCTCTCCCTCTATCCCTCTCTATATATTTATCTCTTCCGTTTCTATCTAGCCCCCCTCTCTCTCCCCTCTACCTCTCCTTTCTATCCCTATCTCTCCCTCTCTCCCTATTGCAAACATAACTTGATCTTGGTGGTAATGGAGCCTGATTTTCTTCCCGATTCAAAGGTTTTGTTTCAACCATGTTTGGATCCCTATAAATAGATGCATAGTTTATTGAATGTTGTCACTTCTCCATTTAAACCTTCCTACCAATTGACCTCATGTACTACACAAATATATGTGGATAAAAAGACCAGAATTTTCCCAATTTTTTCTTCTTCCACACCTCTTCCGCGTACCCATTGCACACCAAGGTGCGATTGCTAGTTATATTATTGCCAATATGTCAAGACAATTACGTCATCCAATCTCTACCACGTGAAAGCCGGCAGCGTCGCACTCGTTCGACCGTTTATTTTAGCAGTTCTTCGACAAATAACGAGGTTCTGCAATTCTTTTTTCATGTAAATAAGGTTATTGTAAACATATACAAAGCTATATCTTTTTCTTCTTTCCACAGCAATTATTTCGTGCTATTCCGTCGTCTCCTCTTACATCGTCTCAGCTTTCTCCCAAGAATTCTGCAAAGGTATGAAATTTGGTGCCGCACAGTGAATTGGATCACAAACTATGCAAAACAAACAGTAAATAAAAAATGGTATCATAGAGACAATAAATGGCTGTTTGAATGGTTGCAGGGAACATCATGGGGATTGTAGGGGAAAGTGCTGAGCTTAATACAGGAGCCCGGATTCCATTAATTGGGCTGGCGACTGCATCGATCGTTCAGATTGAGGAGGAAATTAAAGCAGCCGTGACTGCTGCTCTTCAGGTACCTATTTCGGTATTCACTCTACCAAATGTCTTAATTTCACTGTAGCAGTTTTATCATCTCTACCAGATATGGCTGTCTGGGACTGAGGATATGCTCTATTCTACCTTGAAATATAATTCTACGTTGTGGGAAGAGGTTTTTCTTTAATTTCTCTAGATTTTCCACAGTTCACTACAGATGGGGTATGACCTCTCCTTTGGTCTATTCTAAGAATGATGTACTTGGGCAGTCCAATTGACCTATTATGATCATCTGAAGTTTTTGTGTTTTTTAATACTCTCTCTATAGGTTGGTTATAGACACTTTGATACAGCAAGGCTTTACCAATCAGAGCATCCGCTAGGGGAAGCTCTGAATTCAGCTTTTCAGAGTGGGCTTGTTAGCAGGGAAGATGTTTTTGTCACCACTAAACTAAAGAGTACAGAACATGACGATCCAGTTGCTGCAATCAAGGATAGTTTAATGTATGATTTCCTTTTTACAAATTCAGTCTTCTATTTCCTCTGTTTTGTAGACCTCCTTATTGAAAATTGTTTATAATATCCAGGAATTTGCAACTAGAGTATGTGGATTTATACCTTATCCGCTGGCCTGTCAAGCTGAGAAGTAGAGCAGATATTCCACTTGCCCCGGTCAAAGAAGAAGACTTTTTACCCTTAGATATAAAGTCTACTTGGCAGGGAATGGAGCAGTGCATGGAGATGGGGCTTACCAAAGCCATTGGGGTTAGTAACTTTTCCTCTAATAAAGTTGAAGAACTACTGAGCTACGCCAAGATCCCGCCTGCTGTTGATCAGGTAAAGAATTGCACAAATGTCTTTTTCTGTTTTAGAGGCTTGCTTTTCATCTGACCGAAGAGCTATCTGCGTTCATTGTTTTTTTTAATCATGTTCCCAGCGTCTATAATGAAATTTCCCACCCACTGTTCACTGTTCAGGGACAGATTCAATAAGTTATCTAGAATAATCAAGTCTTCCTTCTCTATTAGCTCACATACTGATATTGGGCAGCGCAGCAAAGCTGTATGGATTCCTTTTACCTACAGTTTCTTTTTTGCTACAAAGGTCTGTAGATGTTCCTCTTGGTATATAGTTGATCATGTCTCTGCCTCCACTGCTGGAGGATGTGAGTTTAACCAGAAGTGACTAATTATATCTTTAGTGTATTTGAGGTTTTCACGGTCCATAAGATTCAGTAATAACTACTGGAAAACCGTGTAGTTTTTTTTCATTGATGTTTCAGATTAAATTCCATTATTCAAATATTGAGATGAAAGAAAAATTTAATCATAATGTAAATTTAACACAATGTAAAAAGCTAAAAGATCCCAACGAATATACAGGAGAAAGATAAAAGAAAACAAAGAAGAAAGATTTTAAATTATACCTTTAAATGAAAACAGAATGGACTAATTATATCTTTCATAAATGTAAACAGATTTTTGGAGATAATTAGCTGCATGTATAGGTGACAATGATGTTCATATCACATTGACAGAATCTCATTTTCTCACCACAACCCTGCTAGAGAGCATCTCTATCAGCTCAGTTTTACCAGTCCAGAGTAGCAAATGGTTCTTGAAGCAAATCTTCCTCTTTGATTCCCCATTTTCCAGTCCATTTCACCAAACCTTCTGTTGAGTCACAAACATAACTTGGTCTAGTAATTTGATTGTATAGAACTGTATTAAGTGTATGATGATTATGGTATGGAATTACAGGTGGAGATGCATCCAGAGTGGCAGCAAAATAAGTTGAGAGATTATTGCAACAAGCATAACATTCATGTGAGTGCGTGGTCTCCTCTCGGAGCTTATACTCCGTGGGGTTCTAATGTGGTGATGGATAATCCCCTTATTCAAGAAATTGCCCAAAAGCATGGAAAGACTAGAGCTCAGGTATTTATTTGTTCATATTCGATTATTTTGGATTTTTTGCTTGGACATGAATTAGAAGCTTAGGTTGGTGGTGTGCATTGTGCAATTGCAGGTTATGTTAAGGTGGGGTTTAGAGCAAGGAGTGAGTGTAATGCCTAAGAGCTACAACACAGGCAGAATATCTGAAAATTTTCAAGTCTTTGATTGGTCTTTGACTCCTGATGATCACGACAAGATTAGCAAGCTTGAACAGCATAAATTAGTGCATGTGGAGCATTTTGTTCATAGTACAACCAGCCCCTACAGGACTCTCGCAGAATTGTGGGATGGGGAGATTTAACACAATCATGCCTCTTGGTTTAAGCCAACCACAATAATTGGCACTTATAAGTATATTTTTTATAGATTTTGTTTACTAAATCACCTGTGAATGTTACTGTTAGCTTTTGGGGATTAATAATGAAGGCATTAGCTTGAATGGGTACATAAAAGTTTTCAATGGGTGCAACTCTTTATAAGATTAGCTCAGAATGATACAATCTCTGTTTCTGGTTCTCAAGCAAGCTGTAACAAATTGTGGCAGGGTTTCATGGTGTTCTAAAAACAGCAAAAATTATTGAAAATATCAATAAATATTTGATAAGCTTTTAATGTCCATTTTCTTTTTGATAAAGTAGTATTGTATCAATGCTTTGATATATATACAAATGATGATGAGAGTTCTATAGTAACTTGATCCTTATCATCTATCTGTGCAACTAGAATGCAATTCTTTTCTACCTTCCTGTTAAAATATGATCTTAAAGTTGTGTTTATTGACACCATCCATTATCATCTTTTATTATTGGAAACTAAATTGCTCTGAACAGAAAGTACAAATCAGTGATAAAATAATAATTTACATAAAATCCATACTCTTCTGAGAATTTTCTATGGTAACTTCCTTTTGACTTAGTACAGAATGCAATCATAAGGTGATGGATACAACTATCTCAATTGGAGATGTAATGAGATCTCGTGCTAGATTCTACCATTTTGGCTTCTTCAAAGCTAATACACTGATTAATTTCCACAGTGCATGCAAATTGCCTCATGTATTCTTCTCTCTGCTCAACACAAGGAAACTTCCTTCCACTTACACAGAAAAGTCTCTGTTCCTTCCTGCAAGGCTTAGAGTTGCAGGAACCAAAATGAAATTTGTTTTATGCTTAACTTAGGTGAGATTGTAGCTATGGAACAACAAGAAGATCCCAAATGTCACATCCCTGACAAGCGACATCCCTGCTGGACAGTATAGATGGCGTTAAATAATAAATAAAATAAAGAAGAAGTGATCGGGGATGGGGAGCCCACAATTATGAGGCATGGCACCCCTATCTTTCTCTTCAATCATTCACGTGAAGGGACAGAGCAAGACCAAAGATAAGATGAGCAGAAAAAGAGAGGATGGCGTAGGTCAAAATAAGGGTGTCGCCCAAAGAATCTCCTAGTTGATAAGAAGCATGGAAAAAAAAGGCATAGAAAGCAGACTTTAAATCATTGCAGCAGCCCCCTTAGTCACTCAAGAAGTCCGGGATGGAAAACGGAGGCAAAAAAAAATTAGGCCTGTACAAGAAATTTGCAGGAATACCACGAAATCCAAGGAATTTTTTCCAGATATTTCTATGGCATGGAAGTATGGAGGTACGCGTTATTTTTGGACAGAGATTAAGGCAAGAAAATACAGAGGGAAGATAGGTTTGGAGGGACAGAAAGAGAATAGAGAGAACGCATGGGAGAAGGCGAGAGATCTGCTAGAATGAAGGTGTTCTCATCAAATACCATGAGCACAGGTTATGCACAAAATCATTTATTGAAAAGGCTTTAGAAACTTTCAAGCAAAAGCGATTGGCAGGCATAAAGCCAAATTCTGCAACCTTCGCCAACATCCTTCCGGCCTGTACTAAAATGGGAGATTTGGAATAGGGTATGGACATCCATCGAAGGATAAAGGACACATGAATTTTGTCAGATGTTGTAGATCTAACTGCCATGTAGATATGTATGCTAAGTGTGGAAGCATAGGAAGGGCACGCGAGCTGTTTGACAGAATGCCTCAAAAATGTGTCTTATGGACTGATGATTGGAGGATATGCACAAAACGGATTTGTTGAAAAGGCTTTAGAAACTTTCGAGCAAAAGCAAAAACGTGAAACCAAATTCAACAACCCTTGCCACCTCATCCTTGCTTCTGCCATGAGTTTTTGATAAATATCCAACAAATTGACAGGCTTCGGGAGTTGTGCAATTTTTTGGAAGGAGGAAGTCCAGCATTGTTGTAGATCTAACTGCCATGTAGATATGTATGCTAAGTGTGGAAGCATAGGAAGGGCACGCGAGCTGTTTGACAGAATGCCTCAAAGCAATGTGGTCTTATGGACTGCCATGATTGGAGGATATGCACAAAACGGATTTGTTGAAAAGGCTTTAGAAACTTTCGAGCAAAAGCAAAAAGGTAGGTGTGAAACCAAATTCAACAACCCTTGCCACCTCATCCTTGCTTGCACTGCCATGAGAGTTTTTGAATGGGCTCGGGATATCCAACAAATTGTAACGGAAGGCTTCGGGAGTTGTGAAGACGCAAGGAGAGCAGATTTCTGGAGCAAGCTACAGGAGCATTGGAAGGAGGAAGTCCTTGAAGTATGAAGTGGCATTGGAGGAATAACACAACATTAGAAGCACCAAGAGAACGGACTACTAATTTCAGCACCCGAATCATGGAAAGCTAAGTATACAAATCTTTCAATAGTATGAGGTTTCAAATATCTACTCTTCTGGCTATCATGTAAAGATTTAAGGGAGACTAAAGTACTAGCACTTGCACCCAGAGGGGGTGCAAGGAATACGCCGATATCTACTCTTCTGGGGTTTCAAATATCTACTCTTCTGGCTATCATGTAAAGGTTTAAGGGAGACTAAAGTACTAGCACTTACGCCGATAGTATTATATAATTACCTGGTAATTATTGACCATTTCTTTGCAGAAGATTTTCTCAAATACAGGGGTACAGAATAAGGAGGAGGCGGGATCAAATTACATATATAAAGCATAGTTTCTCTTCAAGCTTTGAAACACAAGAAGTGGTGTTTCGTAGAGATTGACCTGATGAAGTCAGATAAAAACACAATGGTAATCCTCTGTACACAGGACATTTCTATGAAAGAACATATAAACACAATGGTAGTCCTCTGTACACAGTACATTTCTGCTCACAATGATTTTCTTTGGGCAGCTGCACACAGCAGTGTCTTAGTAATCCCTGTCAAACTTTCAGGAGGTCTGTTTCTCATTTCATATCTGGGTGGAGAAGGGCCAGAGAGTTGTGGTTTTCTGGTGGGTGGAATGTGGACTGTCTGGGCAGTTGCAGAAATCAAACCAAGCAAGTAAACCAATAAAAGCGAGTCATCACATTGTATTTTTGAGTTATTTTGTGTCTGCACATTGAAAAACAGTATGATTAGTGTTTCATCCCATATCAAAACACAAAATAAAAGACTCGTTTTGTTTCAATTTTCCCCTTTTTGTGGAATGAAAAAAATAACATCTTTTTGCAATTTCCTGTGTCAATGTTTTACTTTTCATCAATTTGTCAAATCTTTATAAGTTTGGTCCAAGTCCCAGTCAGCTGGGAAGGTTGGTCTCCCAACTCTGAGCAAAGTACAAATCTCCTTGCTATGCTTTGGAAGAGTATAGCATCAATTGGTGAGTATTCATGGTTTATCTTTTGTCATATTCATGTTTCACATTTTACGTTTTGGGCGACTTGCTACACTTCATTTTCTTGGCCTTGTCACATTTCACCATATTGCACTTTGTTATTGTAATTTATTTGTAATTGCACAATGTTGCTTTATCATTGTTTGTAGATTGTCACATGTTCTTGAAGTTCATCAAGTTGCATGTCACAAAAATTTGCAAGTGTGTTTGTAAAAGTTTTATTTTACACTTTATCACTGCTCTTAGTTGCCTTCGCATCTATTATTGTGGGTTGCATGTTGTCATTATTGTATTTTTTTGTTGCATGCTGCCCACACATCATCTATTGTAGTTGTGATTATCTATTTGTCATCATTATATTACATTTCATCTTTGTACCTGTTATTGATTATTATTTTTTTCATCTTTGATTGCAGTTGCATATGCCATCATGAAGCAACTTAAATTTTGAAAATTGTAATTAATTTTAATTTTAAGCTTTGATTTCTAGTTTTCACCAAATCCAAAATCGGATTTAACATTTTAAAGATCAAATGCTAACATTTCTCTATGTTGTGAGGCAAATTTTGCAAGATCAAAAATACATTTTTTAATTTAAATTAGTTCTATATGCATTTGAAATATTTTTTATTAAAATATTTAAAATACTTTTAATTAATGTGCTGTTTACCTGGTGAACGAAGAAGATGAAAAGATGATATGTACAGGAAAGGCAAGTGAACTGTTCGACAAAATGCCTTGAAGTAATGTGGTCTCATGCTGCCATGATTGGGAAATACAAACAAATACATTTGGCAGATTGAAGGCCAAATTTAGTAACCTTTTACAACTCAGAGATATCCACAAAATGGATCTTTTGAAAAGCTAAAATTCCAAAACCTTTGCCAGGCAGAAGAAAGTGCATAAGATGTTTAATAGTATGCCACAAAGAAATGTTGGTTTATGAACAATACTGAACAGCAAAAAAGGACATTGCGAAATACAAAGAAATGCAATTGGCAGATTGAAGGCCAAATTTAGTAACAATTTCCAACTCAGGGATATCCACAAAATGAATCTTTTGAACAGCTAAAATTCCAAAACCTTTGCCAGGCAGAAGAAAGTGCATAAGATGTTTGATAGTATGCCACAAAGAAATGTTGTTTTATGAACAACACTGAACAGCAATATGCATGCCATGGATTTGTCAGTCGCTGTAGTTATAATTTCCTAGCTGAGTTAGATGTGTGGATTGCATAATTTAATCGGACTTTACACTCAAAAAACCAGAGTCAGTTTGTTGTTGCTTGTAAATTTCCATTTTTGTAAGCCTTGCACATGGCATAAATCATGCTTTTGTAGTTGATTCAAGTAAGCGCAACAGTCCTTATACACAGTAAATGAATAAGTGACAAATCCAAAGATGGAGGTTGATAGTCAAAGTTATGATAGCCCTTGTGCTTGTGATTTGTAATATAAGGCATGGATAGTGTTTGTGATCAGGGTTATAAGGACAATCACAGTCTTTATGACTTAAATGAGGACCCCAAAATAGTGGTTAAAGACTGTGAGTCCTTGACAGATGGTGAGTTCTCCTGAGAGGCCCCAAGACACTGACTTGTGACCTTGAATATGACCTTTGATCAAGTGGTTGATGACTGTAATGACAGCCGTGTACAAGTATGACTGTACATAACAAGACTGAGGTCTGCCATGAGAAAGGCAATAAATGCAAGCAAGCTAGGAGAATGCCAACACAACACGAAAAGGAAACCATTAACGCAAAGAACTGAAATGACTAAAATAATAAAATTCAATCAATTAAGCACTTGCAGCCACCAAGGGAAATATACAAGACAAGACAACTCAAAGTAGATCTTAGAAAATTAAACAGGGGGGGACCTGAATTTGAAGAACTTGTAAACACTTGTAAATCAATGGTTAAGGGGAGGGCAAAGGGAAGGCCGACCCAGAGAATTGGATAGTTCATGGAAGTGGCAGAGCATGCAAGAAAAGAGGAGATCCAGGTGTGGTAAATATTAGCCCTGCCTCTGTTTCGGCCCAATTACTTGCAGTGACATCATCCTCTTGGATTAGAACAGTTACTGGTCAGTCTATAGCTGATAGGTTGCTGGATTTTATCCTCACTACTCTGCAAAACTCATCCGTGGATTCCTCCTCCAAAGAACTTCTCTCCGATGGGTTGTTTGCAGCATTACCCGTGCTTCTGGATTGTAAGTAAGTCATAACCACATCAACCCAAAACCCTATAATTTCTTTATTTCTTCGGTAATACTTATTGAGATTCGTGTCTCTCCGATGGGTTGTTTGCAGCATTACCTGTGCTTCTGGATTGTAAGTAAGTCATAACCACATCAACCCAAAACCCTATAATTTCTTTATTTCTTCGGTAATACTTATTGAGATTCGTGTCACAATTCATGATTTGATGATGATGATGATGGCCTGTAATGTGCATTAGAACAAACTGGTCTATAGGATCCTATTGAAGTGTGTAGGCAATGCACTTGATTTTTGCCCTGTCTGCATCTGTTAGTCCTTGTTAAATCTAGCTTTTATAATATTTGGACTTTTTCCATAGTTGCCGGGAGACGCAGGGTACTGGTACTGGTATGGGGACGGGGGCGCCAATCAAATTAGGGTACGTGAGTTAAATGAATAAGGAGACGGCTGAGTTAAATGAATAAGGAGACAGCTATTTTATATGTAAATGATTCACCAGAAATTTTGGGTACGGGGACTGATATGTTGTCTATGTTCCCAAAATGGAGACTGGTACATTGTCTATGTTCCCAAAATGGAGTTTCCTGGCAACTATAACTTTTTCTGACTGATGTCGTTTTGCTATTCTTGGACTGTTTTCAATAGAAGTGCCTAGTAACTTTGTAATCCTTGGACTGTTATTTATATAAGTGCATAGAACAATAAGTGCTTTTTTCTTTGCAATCCTTGTATTTCTCTCAATAAGTTTTCCCATATTTGACAGAAACTTGTGCTTGTCATTGACAGGTTTTCTCAGAAAGACTCTTTCCTTTCATTCTTCATTGAGGTTTATATGATCCATGAATGGAGCAACGATTAATCTGTGTTGTTGTCTGAACTTTACCTTGTTTATTCTATATGTTTCCTCGGTTTAGATTACAAAAGGTTGCATGTAGGATAATTTCCAACTTCTCCAAGTTGTGTACTAACTTCTTTATGTTCAACCCTTTATGCTTTTACCTTTGTTCCTTTGGGGTCCCTGGCTGAACTCTCAGAAAAATCCTTGCCCCATTATTTTCCACACTGGTGTTAACTTACATTTCTTTACAAATATCTCTCACAAAAGCCCTGCAGATATGCTTTTATTTCTGGAGGTGCCCAAAGAAGTGAGCTCTTATCTGCTTTGGCTGCGCTTAGGTTGTAAATATCTCTTGATCTTCATACAATTCGCAGAGCCATGAGCTTTACCTGTCTTAATTGCTAAGCTTTCTAAAAGATGTTTTCTCCTTATTCATTGCACATGTTGCAGTTCTGGGAAGTAATGCTCGCTGCAAAATTAACTTCCATAATTTCTTCTTTGGAAAAATGAATAAAAAGTAGCAGATGTCTTATGACCTTTCATCTTCCATTCCAAACCTTGATCCGTTTATCTGCCAACATTCCTAAGTGTTCCTTCTACGGAATGTGCCTTAGCTCCCATTTTTCAGAAAAGCTAATCAATTTCCTTTATCTCATCTACCTAGTCCATTTATTTTAATATCCCAGGTAGTGCTATCAAGATTTATGTCTATGACAGAGTCCCCTCTAGAATGATTTCTTTTACCTAGTTTTCAGAGGCAATATACAATCATTCCTGTTATTTCATCTTCATTGTTGGAAGCTTATCACTAGCCTTCACCAAAGGTAGGGATGGCTTTTCTCTTTCTATCCTTATTTATTCTTGAAGATTATATATATTCCAAAGGCTATGAAGGTCCATCAAACTCTAGTTTGTACATGTTAGTTACAACGACTTATGCTTTTCCTTTTTGCTATGTGATTTGGAGGGCTTTCCATTATAGTTATCGGGACATTTTTTCTACAATCTGTCTACCACTTATTGAGAGTTACAATTTCCAGCAATGGTTGCAAAATCATCTGTGATATAAAAAACAGTGGATGAAGGTGGTACTATGTTATATGCAAAACCATTTTAATTCTCTGCAGTGACATGCCATGCATAAACAACACAGGTTATTGCAAAAGTTAATTCTTAATGGTTCAGCTTGTTGCAGATATCTCTCTGGAGTGCAGAAACTCTTGGGGCAGTGGCTCTCTGGTCATATGAAATGAATATGAAGGTTGCTAATGATAAAGAAATTGTCACTGCCCTTGTAGCCATGATAAGGAATGAAAAGACAGATATTTCAGGAGCTGCTTGCAATGTAATATGCGACACCAGACATGTTTAATTAATAAGTGTATTGTATACTAACAAGATTGTTCTTGCATTGTTTGTTGCTGTCAAACTTTGGTAGTAGATGGTTTGCATGTATGTATGGGTATGTCTTCGTGTTCAAGCATGTGGTACTTACACAGATTTGCCATTAAACATATTATATGATCATACCCCACACTTCCACTCATATGCCTTTGCAACTTTGATCTTGATTGAAAATATGGCAGTAACTGGTATTTTTACGGAGAACGGAGACATTTAATATCAAGTTGATTCTTGATAAGAAAGATTGCTGGAGTCACATGGAAAATTGGAGGAGCCAGATCATTCTAGTAGTAACGAGGAGTAATTATTTAAATTCTATGCCGGCACTTATCGTGAAATTTTATTTACAAGTTTTTATTAATTTACTACTTGAAAGTTGCTGTAAAACATGTTAGTACAAACAAAACCCTGAAAATAACGTCTAGAATGTGTAGGAAAAATATTACGAAACCCTACAAAAGCAGATTTTTTTTAAATGACACCAACCGAAAGCAATCTCCCTACAACTACTACAAAACCCTGCATAAATATGCTGGAATCTTACCTCGAGATTCTACACAAATAGTGTCACGCTCTCAACAGAGGGTATGTCACCAGAGAAATTGTTGCTGGAAACATCCACAGATAGGAGCTCCTCCGACTTATATATCTCTTGCGGCAATGACCCAACTGGGGATTTTTCTTGCATACCATGTCGCATTTTTCAGGCGCGAGGCGAGGAAAATGGGCTTAGCAGTCTGCACCATATTTATAGCAAATATGGGCGGTGATGAAAGCAGCTCTGATGCAGGTCCAAGCAGCTCCGACCCAACGGGGGATTTTTCTTGCATACCATGTTGCATTTTTCAGGCGTGAGGCGAGGAATATGGGCTTAGCAGTCTGCACCATATTTATAGCAAATATGGGCGGTGATGAAAGCAGCTCTGATGCAGGTCCAAGCAGCTCCGTAGCAGGTTCAGAGACAATGTGGTGGGTTTACAGATAGCTGCCAACAGGATTGATTTTACCCCCTCTGCGTTCTGGCAATTTTTTCCCGGCGTGGCACAATTTGTGGGGCGGCAATTTTTTCCGGCGTGTGATAATTTTCCGAGAGTTACAATTTTCCGGCGTGAGACAACTTCCCTGGTGGAAGCTCCCACAAAATATATAGCCTATCGGCTAAACTATCGGCTAAAAAAAATAGTGAATAATAACTAACAGTTCCATGAAATGATCTATGTGTATTTGTGAACCTAATCTAAACTAGCAATTGCACCTTTGTGTGCAATGGGTACGCCGAAGAGATGTGGAAGAGCAATAAAGGGGGGTAGGGAGATAGATATAGAGAGGAACATAGAGTTAGAGAAGGAGAGGGAGAAAAAGAGAGAGAGGGGGGAGAGGTATAGATAGAAATGGAAGAGATGAATGTATGAAGAGGGAGAGAAATAAAGATATAGTGGTAGAGAGGGATATAGAGAGAGGTAGAGAGAGGTAGAGAGAGGGGGAGATATAGGGTTAGAGAGAGATGGAGAGATGAGATTGATATAGAGGGAGAAATGAAAAAGAAAATATGGAGAGAAAGATTAACAGGCAAAGAGACATTGATATAGAGGTTTATGAAGAGGGAGAGGGAGAGAGATGGATGGATAGAGAGAGGGAGACATGTGTAGAGATAGAGGGAGGGAGAGGAAGATAGAGGAAGAGCGGAAGAGTGAGAGAAATAGATAGAGAGATAGAGTGAGGCAGATATATATAAAGCCAACCTCAAATAAGAAATATGGTGCTTGACCTTTCAGTGTGGATAGTAAATCTTAGTAGCATAACACTATGATTCAAATGAATTCACATAAAGCGTGAGATATGATTTTTATAGAATAGACTTGCAAGTGTGAAATATGATTTTGTCATAATAGATTTGCATAAAGTGTGAGATATAACA
Source organism: Sequoia sempervirens (assembly GCA_007258455.2). Taxonomy (NCBI): domain Eukaryota; kingdom Viridiplantae; phylum Streptophyta; class Pinopsida; order Cupressales; family Cupressaceae; genus Sequoia; species Sequoia sempervirens. The sequence goes on from VDFB02000013.1 coordinate 237,001,134, forward strand.
AATGATAGAAGCAATGATCTTATTCATACGCTTAGGAGATGAGGATAAGGATGATGAACTAAGTTAATTGAAGAATAGGTGAGGTCAACTCAACTGCAAATCAAAAAGTTATCATATCGAACCATGAAGAGATAATAATGAATTATGTAATTTGATTGATGGATAAGTATACGCATAAAGTTTCTATTCATAGATTGAGTTGACCTATGAAGATAGAAGAAGCTTCTAAAATCAAATTGAGTTAACTAATGAGAGAAAATGGAGTTTCTAAAGTGAATGCAATGTTAACTAATAAAGAATGAAGAGTTCCTAAATGGAGAGTAAGTTAATTGATGATGGAAGAAAGAGTTAACTAATGGCTCAAAAATGAAAATTATGATTTTAAAAAACAATAATTAACTCACACTTGATTAAATAATAAAATATTATTTAGTTACATGGATAAAAGATAAATGGAAGTTATTAAATGATTATTGATCAATTAGATGATAAATGATAAACGAGTGCAATTAAGATGACATAATGATGATTAGGGTTAGGTGGAATAATTTTGGTGTGTACACATACATCACCCAAAATATTTTCTTCCACTTGTTTGTTTTGTTTGTAAGTTTTCATTTACATTTATGGCCATCAATCAATCATTGTAGATCCCACCACATTTCACCACACTTGCACAGTCTACCTCATGGTGGGGAACATGTGTTCTACACTAGTCCATCAATGCTATATTATATTTTTAGGATATTTTAATCACAGAAAAAACATATGCCATTTTTTATCCATTGCCAAGCATAATAAGACAATAGACAAATTTTTTTATTAAACAAGTACTTTTGACTGGAACTATGAATCAAAAGAAGGTTTTGAAAGCGCCTCAAAACCTTGTTGAACAAGAACAAGCAACATAATAAATAATTTTGTTATTCATAGCTTTTGGAAATAGAATAACACATTACAAGATACAGTGATCTACACAGAGCTTATGACATGATCCACATCAAGATTCATATTATCATAAGGCTAGAAGCTACTAAATAAACATCACTTACAATCATTTAAAAGGTTTAAAGTTAGAAATTCAAGTGAGAAGTCAAGTTTGAGCATTGTAGTTTAATATCATTTGAATTTTATAACTCATCCATTTATAATCAAATGATTGAGAATTAGCATGTTAGAAGCTCATTGTGATAGAGTGTAACTTATTTGTGGCTATGAATGAATAAGAATCATATTATTATTCTGTTGTTTCATGGAGTTCTACTATAGGATTGTGTGTTTTTTCATTTCACTACATGGTTGGATAATCCTTCATTTTATCCTTTGGCCATGATAACATCAATGTGCTTATTTGTATTTGTACATACTTAAAAGGAAGTAAGAGAAATTCATTATTGTATCTTGATTTTTTATCTGAAAGAGTTTTCCCAAATAAAAATATTGCATATAGTTTTTTATTATTTTGTTATTGTTTCAAATTATATATGCACTGCTTCTCTTGTATAGATTTATTGAATTTTTTTTCTATATGTAACTAATGTAAGCCCAAAGACTTTACTACATACTAAACTTTTTTAGAAGTCCTTCCTATTTAAAAAAATATACAAAACTCTACATATAAGAATGACCTATAATATTCAAGAAAGAAAAAAAACATCACAAATTTGATTGAATTGAATCTTATTTTTTTAAATAAAAAAAATATATGGTTTTCTAAAAAATTATTTTGGATCTAATTAACTATCTATTTCAGATCTGAAGCCTCAACAAACATGAAGAATTCTTCCAAAAATCGTCCCCAAAAGATCCTTTTCAATGACTAAACATGCCTCCTTAAAAAGTCATTTTTCTTTAGTTTAAAAAACATGAAAAAGGAAAAAGAGTTGAACCTATGAATTGTTTAACAGTCGCTTTGAAAATACATCAATATTGATGCAAACCTGGAAAACTTTCCACAAATTTCTTTAAAATATTAGTTTTTTTAATCACATTAGTTTTTTTAATTTATGTAATTATGCAAAAACTTTAACAGAATAAGAAATGAACCAACATATTCAAGGAAAAAAAAAACCACTAATTTGAAATAACTAAACTTTATTTTGTACAAGACTAAAAAGATACTAATAATTATACACTTCTCTCAAATTATTTTAAACAAATGCTCCTTGAAAATATTATAGAATTCTTTGAAATTAAGAAAAAGAAGCCAAAAGTTCACCAAAACTTAACCTTCCAAAAACCAAAGACCCCTCTCCTCAAAAGCCCCTATCTCCACTGTGTCCAATACATCAATTCCTTCACCATCCTGTCTCCTCAAAATTTAGAAGATGAGTTGTTTCGATAGAAAACCATTTTCTTATAATTTTACGACAGATATTATGTTATTTGAATTTTTTTCGAGTACTAACAATACTTTAGGTGAAATATTTGATCATACATAACCCAGCATAGATAAAAACATGGAATTTATGAAAATTAGTTACTTCACAATGACTTCCAATTTCATAAGAAACCATTTTGGCATTCCTAACAAGTCCACGGGGGTGAAGTTGATCTAATGCACCAGGAATTATTGAAATATTTGTGTCTTCATGTCAAAATTGCCCAGGCACCGAGGAAAGTTCCCACGAGATCTTCCATTGTATGCTGTAGAGAGTGTGGTTTCGTAGAAACTGACAAAGCTTTTCCTACGGCAATTTATTATTTGTCTTTTCCTACACCAGTTTATTATTTGTTAGTTAGTATCTTATCTTGCTATGGGCGATACAGGACCTATCATTAATAAAAAATAGCTTGCCATACAACTGTTTTTCGATTCCCACGAGCAGATCTATCGAATCCTCCATACGAAAGTGACACATAGGCAAAGTCACGCAATGCATTATTAATTAAGCCGAAAAATATTGAAAGGGCGAGATTGATTTAACCGTCTTGCATTGCTTCTAATCATCTCTTGACCGTTGATTTCAATAATTAGCTTGGCATTCTCAAATAGGATACGCCTTCGGCGTGATGTTTAAATTGCCATATCATTAAAGCACAGACTGCATCACACATCAATTCAATTTCAAAAAATAAATAAGGGTTTTAAGGCATTAGGTAACCCATAACCTCATCATAGTGAAATTTTGGTTAAACGCAGTATGATTTATATTGCAGTAGTTAATTTCAGAATATCTTAACTCTAGTTAAGAAATATTATGAATATTATAAACCATTATGATTTATAAGGAGTTAGCTTCACGAGTATTGAGGTTATGATACTTGAGATCTATTCGAGAATAAATATGAATGCATTAAGTACTTAAATATTGTATTTGTTCTTGCCAATCCACAAGTTCAAATTGTGTTGAAACTAATATTTTGGTGACTTTCACCTCAAGAAAACCTTTGTGAACATGTGATGGTCGAATGGTAAAAGATGGAACAAAGGTTGTTATAATTCTATGAGTTTTTATTAATTACAAAGTTTTTAAGTATGTTGAGTTAGGTCAATCCTTTCATTATGTAATTGGGTTTATAATAGATTGGTTGTGGATAGTGATAGTTGTGTCATGATTTCATGAACTTTCTACATTTTGTGACGATTAAAATATGAGAATAAACACTTGATTTACAAACCTAAAGTTGTCATTTAGGATCTTACCCTTGAAATTCATTATATGTTTATGTTGAGCCTCCAAAGTGAAACAAGGTGGCAAGGTAGTCTAGGACAAATCTTTAGCTTTGAACAAGATAACTTTATAATATGAACCAAGAAATGAATATAACTAATATGAGCTTTGGCTTGTGGTTGCATAATATTGTAAGTAATGATGACTCCATTCAATGGTACTACAACCATGATTTATAAACATATCCTTAATACTAATATTTAAGCTTTTGGATTCAATTGTCAATTTTTTTGTCAAAAAAATTGACACAGTTAAATCCAAAAGCTTAAATATTAGTATCTTCATGGACTGTGGAAAACTCATACCAACCATATCCTTAATGTTGAAAATTGATACTTTAATAGTTCATTGATATCATGATAAACGCTTTGTATGACTACATAATATCTATCAATCTCTTAAATACGTGAACCTTGATATTGAAATTATTATTCTACCTGTAATAAAGCACAATACAATTTGTATACCAAATGGAAGGAACCTATAGTTAATTTAACAACGTTGACAAGATTGAGTTATGAGATAAATCTTATGTAATATCTCTTGTTAACCTATTGATGACCATTAAGGTCAGGTTTAGTTTAAATGGAAAGTTTGAATAGCTATCTAGTTTGAGAACCAAGCTATTATAGGAATAATGAGTTACACTATAAGGTTAATGAAACTAGAAGGCTCATATTACTAGTAGTATGGAGCATATATTTATATATGATTATATGATGAGAGCATAGTGTGGCCAATTGTCTCGGGTATGGCTCAAATTTTGGTTATGCTTAATGCGAGTTTGAAATTAAGGACAAATGTTCTTCGAAGTTCAAAAGGATTTAATGGGGCCTTGTTGATGTATGTTGTGCCTCATCTAAGACAAGGTTATAAATGATATTAGATTTATAGATCTATAGGAAGGTGGGACCTCACTTGGACCCCTAACAAGGCTTCCTGCATTATGGATGCATGATATCAATATTTGACTACTACTTGTAGGGACATGTATACTTTATTAATGTCCTATTCATAGACATATTCGATCTACTTATTTATGGCTAGATCTACTTGCTTTGGGAGATATATTTGAGATAGCAACATTCTTGACAAAACCTAGTCCACTTATATATTTTGAGTAAGATAATCTTAAGATGAATAGAACCTCGATGGGTTTGGAGAGAAAAATTATTATTAGTGCTAATGCTTAATTAACTCCCTTGGGTGGAAAATCACATTATCCCATATTTATTAATTGTATAAGGGATTTATCATGTTGGAAGTCCAAGTGTAGGCTCCTTAAGAGATCTTGTTGGGAGAACTACATGTGACTTTGACCCATTTGGAAGCGAGAACGTAGGTGGTCCTTGGGCGAAGGATGCCCTTGTGACTTCAAGTCTATAGGGGGAGGGTCTAGGGGGGTTAACTCCAAGGGTTGGGGTTGCTCCTAATTGGTTGGACCTTTCCTCCTCCATAAGCTTTAGTTTGAGGCTAAAATGGATATCAAATGGGTAATGAAATGAGTTAAGGGAATCTAATAACTTGTATTTAATGCATGATATATTTTGAATAGTAAATTAATAAAGTATGTGATTTAACTACTTCTAATTGGTAATTGATTATATGTTTAAGTTTGGGAAATCCCATCACATGTTGGTTCCATGTGACCTTATGTGTTGTGAAAATTGACTTCATACCTAGAGGTCTCTAAGTATAGGCTCATATATATGTTGACTGTGATTGTGTTTCATGCTATGTATGACCCCCCAAGTGTGAACCTCTAGAATATTTGAGCAGTGACAAGCAGTCATTGGACCATGCCAATGATCAATGTCTGGGCTACTAATAGGGATTAGTCAGCATTCACCTAGTTCACAGAGGTGAAGGTAATAGGCTACCCTAGTTATAATTAAGATACAATAACGGTTGCATGGGTAGGGACCCATCCATGTGGGTAACAGTAAATTGGGGCAACCATTGTATCGAGGGGGTTCACTCGCTATCATTGAGGGCATGGAAATGACTAAGGCTAGTGTTACCCAGGATTGTGAAGTCACAAGGTGGTATATGTCGGGAGTTACTTCTTCCTGGATGGATAGACTTGTCGTCAGTGGCCTATAGGTGATAGAAGTCGATATCCACTAGATTTGGTAGGTTCACTACTTGGAGAAACCCTTGGGATGGTGGATGAACCTGCGGTGTAGTATGGGATGCACCAAATCCCCTCCCAATTGTCAGACCATATACTTAGCCTTGTGGGGTTGAGGACGGACCTGCAGTGTAGTATGGGATGCATCAAATCCTCTTCCCATTTGTCAAATGGTGTAGAAGACCGGTGGAAAGGATGGACCCACAGTGTAGTGCTCAATGCACTGATATTCTTTCTATTTGGGATGCATTATGGACATGTGTTAGCCATTGTGATGTGTTAGCCAGTTTGTTATGTTAGCCAACCAGTGTAGATGTAATGTATGTTGGGGCTCGTCACTATGTATTTGTGATGTGTGCTAGAGCTCGTTATTATGTATTTACGATGTATGGTTAGAGCTTGTCACTGTGTATTTGTGATATATGTTGGAGCCAATCACTAATATAAATGTGATATGTGTATGAGACAACCATTGTTGTACTTGTGATGTACATATGAGTTGATCACCATTCTACTCATGATCTATGTATGATCCTAACACTATTGAACTTGGGATCTGTGTATGATTTTGACATTGTTGCACTTGGGATTTGTGTATGATCTTGACACTATTGTACTTGTGATGTGTATGAGCAAATCGGCTTGTGTATATGGAGGTATGCATGTGATAGCCATTGTGTATAATCTTTGAGATTATGGTATGAATGACCCCTTGTGAATATTGTAGATGTTTGCACACAAATGTTTGGTAATTATTGGTATGGACCCAACACTTGATGGCAAGTTATTATCATTATAATATAATTGGTTAAGTTGATAGCTTACATGTACTAAATTAATAGTCATGGGTTAAAGATGAGATAATAGATCTCATACAAGAGGTGAGATTGAACTTCGTCTAACATTGTGGGGCGAACTACAACACCTCTTATTCCCACAAGGGGATATGTAGGTAGGGTCATTTTGAACCCTCGAGGCTTAGGTTGTAAGCCTAGGAAAGACCTTAACCTTGGGACCTTACCACTACTTTGTGCAAGCATATAATTGGTGATGATGAGTTGATGCCACAATGGTGAAAGAAGAGTTATTAAAATGATCTCTTATTTTAGATGGAATATGTTTGGTTGGATATGTTGGTAGTTGTGCATTGTTTTAAAAAAAAATTGTAGTGCCCAAGATGGGGATTTTACACCACATTTGAATAAAAGTAACATTTTTAAAGACTAGAATATTGCTTCCATGTGGACAAGAGGCACTCATTTTGGTTGTAGTTAAGGCACACACTCTTCATGAGACGTATAAGATTGATATTCCTTGACTCAATAAATATGGAAAGACTATAGATTAAATTCCATCATACTCAATTGGTATATAAAGGTCAAATAATAGTAAGACCTTTAAAAGAGGCAAGGAAACATGGCTACAACCATGATAGATTTTGTAGATGAACATTGCACACCTAATGTTTGAGAAAATATGGGATGTCATTGTCTAGAAGACCAATAATGGGTTAAACATAGTTCAAATGGTTTTATTTCATTAATACTTGAAAACAAGTTTACACACATTCAAAATATGCAAGATTCTCACAAAGCTTGAAAGATGATGCAATGTTGGTGCAACTATTTCAAATAGAAGCACAAGATGACTATGTGAGGAGTGTTTCATGATAAGAAATCAATATCATCTGAATCATGTTGCAATATTTTATTTTCCTTTTTTCCCTATGTTGTAAGATGTGGTTAGATTATTCCTAGCCTAGATAAAGTGACAGTCAACACCTCTAAGCCATAAACCACATCTAAACAAAAGAAAACAAGAGAAAACATGAGTAAAATGAAAGCATCAAACCAAAATACTCCCCATGCTTGCACTTGAATCACTTCTCTTGCTCTCCTATTTCTCATTTTGCAATCCTTGCCCTCAGATTTTGAAGTAGACTTGTGCAAATACCTGCAAATAGTAAGTAGAAAATTGGAGACAAAATGGTTGTTAAAGCAAAAATGGGAGAGGAAAGCTGCTTTTGGTCGAGGTCAATCTTCTAGAAAGATTCCAAAATCAATGGATGAGGATTCATGAAAGGGAGGTTATGAAATGGATGGTCAAGATCGAGCTTCCAAAAAGATGCCAAGATTAACAGTCCAGAATTGATGCACCCAAAAGAGGTGGGCAATGAAGGTTATGATGCCTAACAACTATGACAAAAATAAAGGCCATGAAAAAGATTAATGAACAAGGCATCTTTGACCAAAAGGGAGGAATAGATAATCAAATTATTTATTTGAAAAAAAAAAGGAAAATGGAGGAAATGGACAAGTGGAGGATTCAAATTATTTATTTGAAGAAAATGAAAAAAAGAGAATTTAATTAAAATGATTATTCAACCATTTTAATTAAATGGGAGGAAAATGGAAAAAGGGACGAAAATGACAAAGGATAGTTAAATAATTTTGATAATCAAATAGCTATAGAAGAATTAAAATACCCAAGAATAGATAAATAATTAATAATAATTATTTAACTATAAACGAAAGGTGATAAAGAAATAATTAAATAAATAGTAATTTATTTAATTATTAAAGAAGAAGGGGAATTAGTGACACAATTAATTAATTTAATTGATCAGGATAGAATAAAGATTAGAAAGTGACTTAATTAAATAATTAAAAATTATTTAATTAATAGAGGAATGTGATCACGAATAATCAAATAATTAAAATTATTCAATTATCAAAGGATGAGGAACAAGAAAAATGACGCTTGCAAACTCGGGACATTTTTCAATGTCTACAGTTTTCCCCTCTTTGACATAGTGCAGTTCATCGTGTTGTGTCAAAGAAATTCAGTCAAGAGATGCCCCAGGATGCCCTAGTGAAATCAAGGTACAAGTATGCCCCCTTGGGAAAATTTGACAAATTTTCAAAAAAAATCAAAAATTTGGATTGTCTCGATAAGACAAAATGATAGCCAGGGAATGCTATGGTGGTGAAAGAAATGAATTTTAGGACCCACGGGGTAGACATAATGCAGGTTCAATGCTTAAGAAAAGTGTAGCCAACACAAACCCTATTAAAGGCTCATTTTACACATTTTAAAGGCTCATTTTAGGAGGTATAAGTAGGAATTGGAAAATCAAAGGCTCATTTTACACATTTGGATTTTGGAGATTAAGAGCTCTGAGTGAAGATGGAGCCTGTTCCTCATAGCGAGCATATAACATACCGAGCACAAACATTCAAATAGTTTGAGGGCACAAGAGATCTGGTGAGTTCCTACAAACCCACTTTGTCAAATTTTTATTTCACGCATTTTTAGGTAGTTTAAAATTTTAGCGGTTGATGCATCATTTGAGGATAGCCACAAGTTTTATTGCATTCAACGCATTTTCTTGTGATTTGGTGCAAGTGCTAGAAACATGCCTAGGGTAGGATGGGTGTTTGAATTTTTTTAACACAATTGCTAGGGTTCAACGCATCTGAAGTTTTCTTAATTGCAACTGCAACTGTGCGATGCAATTGACTGAGGGTATGCGCAGTTGATATAGATAAGTTGCAATCGTATTAGAAATGACATAAGTGTAGTCATAAGTCGTAAGTGATTAGGGGTTGTGCGCAATTGGACTTCCGCGATGCAACTGATAGTTCTACAATGCAATTGATAATTATGCGACACAATTGGCTAATAACAAGATTGAGTAAGAATAGGATTATCTTGCTTTTAGGACATGCACCAAATAAGTTTGAAATAAGTTTTTTAACTGATTATTTGTCATGTTGAGCACAGGTTCATCTTGATCTAATCTATACACAATATTCATGACCAACAAACACTTATCGATTGTGAGACTAGTTGACTAGCGCTAAAAAGCATAGACTATGGCATCTTCGCTTGTATCACATTACATTTATGCCCATTATTAGGGATAATAGGGGGATGCTGACTGCACTTGCTAAGAGGTGGCATTATGAGACATGCTCATTTCATCTACCTATGGGAGAGGCTACTATCACATTAGAGGACGTCTACAGGATCCTACGACTGTCGATCTGAGGTGAGTAGGTTAGGTATGATCCAGGTCGAAGGTATCAGGCTTTGACCACCTACTATGTATATGAGGATGTTAGGGATTTGGGGATTGACTGGTATGAGATTAGATGGGAGACATTGGCCACACGATATGAGTTGTTTGACTATATATTGTGCACTCTGATAGCCAGGGTAGTCATTCTAGACCACCGAGGACATGGATTTCTAGTTGGATGGGGTGAGATGCTAGTGGGGATGATGGCCAGTGACATTCTTTATGCATGGGGGCCTTGTTTGTTAGCGATGGTTTATTTTTAGCTTCATGATATGGCTTATCGGCAGGGACAGTCCATGAGCTGTGAAGTCACTCTTTGGTTGGTCTGGGCTTGGGAGCACATTGCAGTGTTCCATCCAGGTTAGTTGGTCACTAGTTGGGGGCCAACGTACCATATGCATATATATACAGAGGAGCGGTCACATAGACACATGTTGGAGATATTGGCTACTGGCATCATGAATTAGATACCTTGGCTATTTTCATATAGAGGCCCTGGATGGATTGCACTCAATGGCCTAGGGAGGATCAACATCTATAATGGTGTCGATAGGAGAGATAAATTATTGGGTGGACCATACAAACACAACATATCATTGATATGTACTTGCCAGATCGGGTTCTGAAATAGTTCAAAGAGTAGTAGGGAGTGCCACATGGTACAATAGTGTTCGCTCGGTCATCGAGAGAGGTGACACCATGGGGCCCAATGATTATAGTAGCTATAGCTGAGCACGCCATAGATGGACTACAATAATTTCCATGGACATGGAGAAGGGGTCCAACAGACACAGGCATGACAACAAAGTTTGAGGCATAGTGGGCAGTGCATAGGCCTATTCCTTTGACTGATCCAGATCAGCTAGCTCCAGTGGTTCGACGAGGATGGGGTCCTCAGGGTAGGAAAGGTGGAGGGAGAGGGAGAGGAGGTGGTGATCAGGGTGTTGGTGGAGGAGATGGAGGATATGGTGGTAGGGGTGGGAGAGGAGGCGATGGTGGGAGGAAGCAACGATGGAGACTATGAAGGAGGATGAGGTCACTTTCTCCTATCTAGGAGGGAGCGGAGGAGGCCATGCAAGATGAAGAGGTAGAGGGATAGCAGCCTCAAGCAGAGAAACTCGATGCACTAGCAGACATAGTTGCTATAGATGTGGAGGTGGCAGGGCATGAGGATTAGCTTAAGGAGGAGGAGATGGGTGAGGAGGAGTAGATCCTCTGTGAGAGTATACTTCATGGAGACGAGGGATTTGAGGATGTACCAGTCAGAGGTGGTACAAGGGATAGAGATCAGGAGTTTGAGGGTTTGCAGGCCAGAGTATAGGCATTAGAGGCTGAGCTTCGAGCTCTACGAGTGGAGTGGGATGGTCTGTAGGTAGAGAGAGACACCCTACATTATAAGAGGGACACAACCATTAGTAGGGCACAACAGGTAGAGTAGAGGAGCCTAGAATTTATTGCCACCTGCAATGGGTCTATAGCTAATATGTTCAAAGAGGCTTCCAAGATTGGGCGCAAAGAGTCGTATTACAAGCAACTCTATGAGGAGGCAGTTCCACCAGAGCAGTAGGCACCTAGCACTTCAAAGGTTGTCAGCAGTGGTTAGTCTCATAGCAAGTAGTCTCAGGGCAGATCTAGCCATGGTGAGAGTAGCAACATGGGTTCTGGGGAGCATGGTAGCACTAGATAGACCCATTTTGACCCATGTATTTTGACACTTGTATTTTTGTCCATCGACCCTGCGAGCTCTTTCTTAGGAGATGCATTATGACATTGTACTATGACACTTTTTTTTAGCGACATATATATATGATATGATTTTGGTGGCGGTTGATGATCTATGCATTATTATATGATTATGCTTTTTACGCTTAGGGTGATGTCATGCTATGCTATGGATACTTGTGCTATGATTATGATGTTTGTTAATGCATTCTATATGATGATGTGATGATCTTGATATGCTTTATGATTATGCATTTTTTATTATGTTGTTTATGATGTGTATGAATGCATTTTATATGGTGGTGTATGTGTATTATGATATGTATAAGTGATGGATTTAATGGGAATAACCTAATTTAACAATTGCAATGTTATATGCAAATGTATTCATGCGATGGAATGTTTAGGTTATTAATACAAAAAGTGATGATTGAATATGAATGCAAAATATGATATGTGATGTTATATGCCCCGTTATTATTACTATGCAATGTAATATGAAATGTAATGCTATGTGATATGGGATGTAATGCTATGATGAAATGTCTAATGCAATACAATACTAATGTGATGATGCTAATATGATGATGAGATATGAATTCTATGTGGATGCACTTTGTGTTTTTGTGTTTTCTTATGCAAATATATGTGATTTAGTATGCTAATGACATGATGATGATGCTTTCTATGATTCTACCTAACATGATTATGTATGCAAGATGTTTTTATGTGTCATAGGACCCTATCAAGATGTAGATGGAAGAAATGTTAGCATGGAAGAGATGGACATTAGTGTGAAAAAGGAAAGGAATATGGAGATGGAAAGTCAGACATGAAAATGATGAGGGAACCAACTTTCATACTTTTATATTTATCATCATCGGGCATCAAAAATGTCAAAAATGGAACACAAACACCATGGTATGACATAGACCAAGGTGTGCAAGGTGACCATTTGGGAGAGACGAGCAGTCAAAAGATAAGGTTAATAGACAAGGAATGCCCTAGCTCATACTAAGGGCCCAATTATCCCAGTCTTTTTTCCAAGACAAACCACAAACAACAAACAAAGAAAAGAGGTCATGATCCATCATTGTTCCTCTAAATCCTTTAATAGGACATCCTCGAGGTAACTAATAACATGACTCAGAATCAATAAAAAGATAAGACAAATCCATACCAACAAAGTGTTTGCTAGAGAGACAATGTTAGTCGAAAGTTTTGATAAGATTATTTGATGTGATTGATTAGGTCGATCAAGATGACCGAGTTTGATTGATAAGTTGACAAAGGTTGAAAAATTGATTTAATTGACCACGTACAACTTTGGGAAGGACACATCCTGATTAAGGAAAAACTAATTGACCAAGTTGACCAAATTGATTGATTTGATAAAATTTGATTAATAAAGTTGAAAAGGTTGATTAATGATTGTGCCTGGCTTCAGGAAAGACACATCCTGATTAAGGCAAGATTGACTGCAAGTGTTGACAAGATTGACTAATTTGTTTGATAAAGGTTGATTAATTGTTTGGCAAAGATTGATTGATATGACCAAGTGATGTGATGATACCCAATTTCAGGAAAGACATATCATGTTTAAGGCAAGGAACACATCTGATAAAGTTGACCAAGTGACAAGTGTTGACAAGGCACCTAACTGCAAGGACACATCTTGCTTAAGGTGAATGACCAAATTGACAAAGTCTAATCTCAAGAAGGACACATCCTGATAAAAAATATATATAGGACCGAATGAGACAAATGACATAATGCCCCATTCTAGATGATTGATTGATGTGAAGATTGATTGTAGATCAAAAATTTGTCTGTTGATTCATGATTTGGTTTGAGTGATGATTGCTTACAGACCAGAATACAACCGAACTCAACAAACCCTAAAGGACTGACCTAGGTGGCCTCGGGGGCTCATCAATTGATGGACCTTGCCTATGTTATACACGTAGAGACCTCGTAGTTCAACACAACTTAGCTTTGCCTTATTCGACAAATGACTAGCCTAATGTCTTGAGGGCCCATTTAAGATGAGCCTTGCCTACATAGCAAATGCACAGAGACAACGTAGTTTGACACTACTAACACAAATTGACTAAGACTCTGACTCTGACTCTATTTTTTTGGAGGTTTTTGAAATTTTCCGATGTTTTTAGGATTTTGATGTTTTTTGATTTTTTTGGATTTTGATGTTTTCTGATTTTTTTGGATTTTGAAGTTTTCTAATTTTTTTGGATTTTAATGTTCTCTGATTTTTTTGGATTTTGATGTTCTCTAATTTTTTTTAGATTTTGATGTTTTCTATTTTTTTTGGATTTTGATGTTCTCTGATTTTTTTGGATTTTGATGTTCTCTAATTTTTTTGGATTTTGATGTTTTTTAATTTTTTTGGATTTTGATGTTCTTTGATTTTTTTGGATTTTGATGTTTTCTGATTTTTTGGGGTTTTGATGTTTTACAAGGCTGATACCATGTGTTATTTCCCATGAAGACATAAGTCAAGGAATTGCCCCCAGTCAGGTACAGGACCATTTTTTATGCACAAGGGATAGCAGTAAATGTGAGGGATGGTCATGAAGATTAAGGATACTAAATGTTGATGGTTCGTAGGCTATGGAAAGGATGACGAAGCTTTATTATGAACAAGCGACATGTGTGAATGCATGAGTGGAAAGGATGGAAGGCCAAATAAAGTGACAATAGATGAAGGAGCTTAAACTAACTATTGCCAGGTTTTCACCATGGTACTTATCCAAGGCGCCACCAAAGTGGTTTTCACTTTTGGACGAATTATTTCTCTCTACTATTTTTTTTTGGTTTTTCCATTTTTTTAACTTTTTGTTGTCACCAAGATGCCTATTTGCCAGGTTTTCATCAGGGTGACCATTTAAAAAAAAAAATTGTATTTTTGACTTTTTAAGGGGATACTCTGAGAATCAAGTGTAGTACTTGTAAAGGTGCATGTTGTTGATAGGTTCAGACAATTGTTCTCCTTCAAGAGTAGAGAGCTAATAAGCACTTGATCCACTTGATGTTGTGATGATATAAGGGCATGGTTCTCCTTCAGGAGTAGAGAGTTGATAAGCACCTAATCCATATGATGTTGTGATGATATAAGGGTCCAACCAATTAGGTTCAATTTTTTTGGGCTTCTCTCGTTCTGCTTGATTCTTCGGATTTTCTTTCAGGACTAAGTCACCAATGTCAAAGCTTCTAGGTCAAACTTTCTTAGTGTAACTGAGTCGAAGGTAGTTTTGATATGCTTGCAAATGTGTCAAGGCATTTTGTCTCTTTTCATCCAATAGTTCTAGCTCATGTAGACAGGATACACGATATTCTTCTTGATCAATCAAGCCTTGCATGAAGACTCGTAAGGATGTTAACTTGACCTCTATAAGAAGTATTGCTTCAAACCAAAAGACAAGGGAGTATGGTGTGGCTCCTATAGGGGTGTGAACACTGGTGCGATAGGCCTATAGAGTAGGATTAAGTTGTAGGTTCCAGTCACGGCCAGCTTCATTGACAGTCTTCTTTAATATTTTCAGGATAGTCTTATTAGATGCCTTGGCTTGGCCATTACCTTGGGGGTAATATAGAGTAGCAAAATGATGTTGGTTATGGAATTTTTCACAAAGCTTACAAACATCCCGGTTCTTAAAAGAGAGACCATTATCTATAAGGATGGACTGGGGATACCATAGCGGAAAATGATATAATTCAGGATGAACTTGGCTATCTACTTTCTAGTAGTGTAAGTCAATGGGATGAATTTGATCCATTTTGTAAAGTATTTAGTAGCAACAAGGATAAACTTATGTCCATTAGCAAAAGTGGGATGGATTTTTCCTATGAGGTCGAGTCCCCATTGAGAAAATGGCCATGGCAAAGTAAGTGGTTGTATTCCTGAGTTGGTGCATGTATAAGATCTCCATGAATCTAACATTGGTGAAATTTCTTCATAAAGTGATATGCATCATGTTCCATTGTAGGCCAATAATATCCCATTCTCATGAGCTTCTTAGCTAAAGTCATACCAGTAGAGTGAGCTCCACATATACCATGGTGTACCTCTTGTAATGATGTTTGTTCTTCATTTGAGTTGAGACATCGAAGGAGGGTACTATCTAGACTGCGACGATAAAGGGTATCTCCGATGATGGCATATTTGAATGCTTGTCAGATAAAGGTTTTTTGTTGGTTAAGGGACAAATCAGGAGGGATAATTTGGTCATGCAAATAGGAATAGATATCTTTGTACCAAGGGGATTCAAGACCAACAAGTTCACACACAAGTTTGATTTTGGGGACATTGAACACAAGGATCAATAGTTGTTCCACCAAGAACTCATATTGTGTGGCATTGTTGGGAATTCCCAAGAGAGATCCAATTGTAGCCATTGCATCAGCTGCTTTGTTATGGATTCTTTGTATATGTTCAAATGTAATGTTGTAAAAGTATAGCCTGAAACTATCTACCATGTGCTTGTAGGGCATCAATTTCTCATCTTTGGTGTTATAATCATCATTGACTTGCTTAATTACTAACAGAGAATCGTCATAGACCTGAAGATCCTTGATTTTCCATTTTATTGTCATTTGTAGTCCTGTCAATAATGTTGCATACTCAACCATGTTGTTTGTGCATGGAAATGTTATTCGAAATGACTTGGGCATGGAATCTCCTTGAGGTGTGATGAACAAAATTTTGGCTCTTGAACCATGACTTGTGTAAGATCCATCAAAATACAACTTCCATGTGGTTGGTGTCTCTATTACAAAGATTGATTCTTTTGGGAAATCAGATATCAAGGGATGATATGCTTTTATTGGTGTGTCTACAAGTTGGTCAGCTATCACTTGTCTATTTATTGCTTTTCGGTCTATGTACTCAATGTCATACTCACTTATGATCATAACCCACTTAGCTAGTCTTCTTGTCAGAGATGCTTTACTAAGAAGGTATTTCAGAGGATAAATCTTTGAAATCAATTTTGTTTTCTGATTTAGCATGTAGTGTCTTAATTTGTGTGCTGCAAATAGCATTGCTAGACATGCTCGTTCAATAGGACTATAGTTCAACACATATCCAATTAGGGTGCGACTGATGTAATTGTGTGAACCCTAATCTAAATACCTACAAAACATAATGAATAAACACATTAGTTAGTCAATTGCAAGCATGAACAAGGATTCCCCATGAAATCCATTTACAAAACTCAAATTAGGAAAATAAACAATGAAGAACACAATAAAAATAGCAAAATAGATTGAATCCTAATTTAAATTTGCAAACTCATGATCCCATGGGGGAATTGGTGCCAATTTGATGTGGTAATTGGCTCTTTCCCAATTCCTATGATGCAAGATTGATATGTTGAAGATGTGTTGATGATTGATCCACTTTGTTGATGAAGGATGAATGCTTCCAAGCCAAAAACCTGCATAGCCTAGCTATGATTCAATGATATTTGATGGAAATGGCTAAATATTTTAGCATAATAACTTTGCATAATTTGTGGATGATAAAATGAGGATATGATCTCTTTATTTATAGAATGCCAAGATGGATGAATGTCCAAATTTGAGCAATGTGGGACTAACATTCATCCAATGGCAAGATGCCACTTGTCAATTTATGAGTGGATGGAGGATGTGCAAGTTTGGAGGATTGTGCCAATAAATGCATATTTTTGAATTTCAAATTTGTTGAAATGACTTGCAAGAGGGAATGGAAAATGCAATAAATGCCACTTGGCTCAAGGCAAAGGACATGTAAGATGGAGTTATTGCCTTGTTGGATGTACATGTCCACTTGAAATTTTTGAATTCAAATTTGGAGAATATTCCAAAAGGATGCCTTGTGAGGAAAATAGAGATTTAATAAATGAATTAAATCTATTTTCATGTGCAACTTGCAAAATCTAGAGGATGGGACATGATAAAAAATTAAATTAATCAAGGGTTAATTAATTTAATGAGAGGTTAGATGATGTGACATATTTGACTCAAATTTATGGATTTATTTAAATCAAATAAGAGAGGAATATGATAAGAGAATAATTAAATAAGGATTTTGATTTATTTAATTAAAAGAGATGGTGTTAGATTAAATCAAATAAGGTTTTAATTTATTTAATTTAATAGATAGACTTTAGAGATTTAATCGAATAAAATTAATTATTTAATTAAATAGGGATAATTAGATCAGATTGATTGATTTAATTAACAAACGAGAGTGACTTAATTAGATAAAATGATTTATTTAATTAAGAGAGGAATATTGATGAATTTAATCAGATAAAGGGATTTGATTAAATGGTTAGACCGATGGATGATTCAGGATGAAGCAATGTTAGTAGTCACGATTAGATGCACAATGTCAATCAGTATATTTTACGTGTCTACAGTAATAAATTGCTCTTTCTTTGCCATCATTGTCATTATGTGCTAATAATGCCCCCAATGTTGATATAGTTGTTGTCACATATAGTATCAAATGTCATCCATCGATTGGAGTCATAAGAACTAGTGGAGTTAATAGGTAATGCCTGATCTAATAAAATGCTTCTTGGCATTTCTCTATCCAATTGAAGGGAATTATTTTTCTTAACAAGTGTTGAAGTGGATGGATCTTGTCTGCTAGCTGAGAAATGGACCTACAGATTGACTACATCCTTCCTTGTAATGTTCTCAATTGATTGATATTGATTGGCGGTGGAATTTCCAAGATGGCTCTAACTTTGGCAATCAGCTTCTATTCCTCTATGAGAGACAATATATCCTAGGAGTTTGCCTGATTGAACCCCAAAAACACATTTCTTTGGATTAAGCCTGATTTGACACTTTACAAGTCATGTGAAAATATTTTCCAACACTACTAAGTGTCCACTTCATTCTAGAGGCTTAGAGAGAAGGTCATCAACATAGTCTTCCATAAGTATGTGCATATAATCATGAAAAATAGTAGTCATGGCTCTCTGATATGTAGCTCTGACATTCTTGAGTCCAAATGGCATGACATTCCAACAAAAGGTTCCACAAGCACATGTGAAAGTTGTCTTCGGTTGACCTTTCATTATCTGATTATAATCTAAGGTCCATAAGTAATAACATTTCATACCCAACCGTAAGGTCCACTATGATGTCAATGTTTGGTGAAGGAAAATCATCTTTAGGACAAGCTTTCTTGAGGTCTTTGAAATCTGTACATAATTTGATTTGACCATTTGGATTGGTGATAGGAACAAGGTTTGATATCCAATCTACATAATCAATTGAGCAAATGAATCCAACATCCAGTAGTTTCTTCAGTTCCACCTTGACAAGGAGTACAATTTGGGGGTGCATTTTTATTAACTTCTGTTTATATGGCTTAGCATTAGGTAGCAGTGGCAAGTGATGCAAAAAAGGTTTGGGATCCAATCCAGGCATATTGGCATATGACCATGTGAAATTGACTTGTCTTTCTAAAAAGAATGTTATAAACTCAGGCTTTTCCTTAGTGGTCAAGGATGCTGCCAACTATATGATTTTGGAATTGTCGTGTACCAATGTTTACTTCTATTTTTTCTATAAGCAATTGTGATCTCTTTCAGTCTATGGGGAGACATTTTAGTCCTCCATCCTCGGGCGCCTCAGAGAGGTTTTCACCTTCAGGTACGTCCTTTATTTTTACTTTTTCACGGTCAACAAGCACCTTTCGGTTTTCACCTAAAGACCTATTGTTTTAATTTTTGCTTTTTTCATTTTTACTTTTGCGAATAGAGGATAGGATGGCCTCACCAAAGTATGCTACATAATTGAGTTCTATAGCACAACCAACCTTATGATCCCCACTTGGTATTCCTTCACGAAGTCCTAAGAACTCAGTGATATCTTCATTGTTCTTGAAAGTGTCCAAACTTGGTGGTTCTTGTTGATCTCAATCTATGAGTTGAGGGTAGACCAGGGGTAATCCATCATCAGTATTTTCAAGAGTCATTGTGTATAAAGATAGGTTAAAGAAAGAAGTAGAGTCATCAGGTTCTCAAGAGGTAGAATCAATGGTTTCCCAAAAGTGTTTGATCCACTCTTCTCTATTCAAAGGTACTCTTGGATGGGGACTTGGCAAGCTTGGTAGGGGATTAACTGTAAGCATTTGATCAAATTATCTTTCAAGGGAAGGCTTGTCAAATGTCACAAATAGTTTATCATGGTCCATGGAAGTGGTAGAAGAGAGGGAATAACATTCATATTCATTGGAATCAGTTTCATAGTAGTAGGTTTCCTCAAATATCTCTATCTCATATGAAGCATTAACAACCACACTTGGAGGTATCCTGATACCCTGGATAGTTATTTTTATTGGTACAAAGCCTAATCCATGAGTTTTTAGTACTTTAGGTGGTTGTATGGGTTCCATCATTCCTTGTTTTTTTAGGCCAAGGCCTCTGTGTATCTATGTCGCTTCATTATTTGGAATCCTTTTGAGTACTATTCAACTGGAAATTTCCTAGTTCAAGTTCCCTCCTCTTCCTAGTACAACCATGTGAGAATATGATCATCTAAAGATTCTTTGGAAAGTTCCCCCCATTTAGTGAAGGTGGTAGGGGGATTATGGATGATAACTTTAGGTTGTATAGGATGTGGTTTTCCATTTGACTTTGGTGATTTTAGTAATTTTCCAATGACAAAGAGACTCTTCATGTTGTACTCTTTGCATCCTTTGTCTTGAATTTGGATCTTTAGCATGGAAGGTGTGATGAATGAAGTGAATGATTTGACCAAGGTGGATGGGTCAATGTAGTGATATTAAGTGGTGGATGAAGTGGAGGCCTCTTGATTGATGAGCACTTGATGTTCAATAGTTTCTTTTAGGTTTGAATAATACTAAAAAGGGTCAGGGTCACCTAAAATAGTGATTTTAGTGCCATTGTGTGGAAACTTGAGGCATTGATGGTGGGTGGATGGGATAGCCCTCATGGCATGAATCCATGGGTGGCCAAGGAGAAGGTTGTAATGAAAATCTAGATTCAAGACATGAAATACTATGTTTTGTAGTGTTGGACCAACTTTCATAGGAAGTGAAATTATGCCTTCGGAAGAACGTTCAACATCATCATAAGCTTTGATCACAATTTTCTTGGTTTGGTCTATACAATTCTCAGAGTATCCCAATGCTTTCACCAATTTTAGTGAGAAAATGTTCAAACCTGCTCCACCATCTACTAGGACTCGTCTGATCTTGTGCTTATTAACACATACTTCAAGGTGTAAGGGGTTGTTATGATAAGATTTTGGTGTGGAAAAGTCTTGTTCAGAGAAGGTGACATGTTGTGGCATAGCTAGGTATCCAACCATGGCCTGAAATTCATTGAAATCTAGGTTGGTGGGTACATAGGATTCTTGCAATGCTTTGTCAAGGATGGCTTTGTGTTGTGGGGATATGCGAAGGAGCTCCAAGATGGAAATTTGCATGGGAGTTTTCTCTATCTGCTCTAGGAGATTATATTGACTTTTTGGTTGGGGATTTGTAGAAGGGCCTGGAATAGTTATCTTAGTTCTGCGGGTGGCAACAACACAATCTGATTTTGGCTTGTTTATGGTTATAGTGGAAATGCAATCATCGAAGGGTCTCACATTTAGGATGATAGTGTTGTAATCATGTTTTATGACTACATAATTGGCATTATTATTGTTGTTTCCTGAACTAGAGGCTTCTCCTTTATCATGGTATTGCAAAGGACTCGTAAATATGGTATGATATGTATTCATCTTGGCTTGTGAATTATCGACTGAAATGATTCCATCTTCAATGAGGTCTTGAATGATATTATTGAGTGTCCAACATCTGACTGTTTTGTGTCCTTTTGTGTGATGGTATTCATAGTATTTGTCATCTTTCCACCAATCAGGCTTGATCAATGAAAGTTCATAGTTTTTGGTGTCTAGTAATGTGATGACATTTGATTGCAAAATTCATTTGAGAATTGATTCGATAGGTTCACCCAAGGGGTGCATGTTCTTTTGGCACAAAGAGGACCTCTTCATTGTTGATTGTTTTGGATCGCATTTAGTGTTTGTTTTGGCCTTGTGTTTGGGTGTTTGGTGTATTGGATGCATTTTATGAGAAATGACCTTTAAGTTGAATAGTTGGACCTTTGGTTACTAGTTTGGCATCAACAACTCTATCATTTGTGACATTTTTGTTTCAGGATCAATATTTGCTCTTGTCATTGTTTGGTTTTATATTTTCTTTGTTTACTTTGACTAGTCCTTTTTCAATAAGACTTTTCTCAATAAGGACACCTTTCTCAAGAATTTCCTCAAAGGTTGTGCAACATTAGATTTGAATTCAACTCATCAATTCTTTGTTAAGGTTTTCCACAAATATGGTGACAAGTTATCTTTTAGGAATGTGACGAGGGATTTTGTTGACCAAGCCTCGCCATCTCTGGTAAAATGAGGTAAGTGATTCCCCTTCTTGTTTAGTTGTGATAAATGTTGCAATGGTGAAATCATTTTTAATGTTGAAGGAAAAATGATTGATGAATTTTTTGGTTACTTCACCCCATGTTCTAATTCCTAGAGGAAGGTGTGCAAACCAATCTAAGGCTAGTCTTGTGAGGCTTCACATGAATAGTCTCATCAAATAAGTAGGGTCATATGAGACTTCCATACATGATGTGTTGAATTCTTGAATGTGTTCTAGTGGATCTCATGTCCCCTTATACTTAGGCAAAGGTGGTGTTGTGAAATGAGGGGGAAAGGGTGGCATGTATAAGTTTCGATCAAATGGAAAGGGGCATTGTTCCTCCACATAATAGGTCTTCTTGTTGGTTCCCATTTGCATATTTGTCATATGTTGTTGAAGAGTCTGTATTTGTTGTATCAAAAAGTCAAAGGCTGGTGTTACATTATTTTGGTTTGGTGTCATGATGTTTGTATTGAGGTCATATGTTGGACTTGAGTTGGGATTGATGGTTCGTGATGTATGACCTTGATTTCCATATTGGTGTGCATTTTTTTTTATTAGGGATGAAGTTGGTATTTGGGTTTGTTCCAAAGGTCATGTTTGTATGTGGTATGGTATTTTGAGGTGTAGACCCTTGATTTATGCCTTGGTTTTGAAAATGTTGTCCTTGATTTTTATTTTGAAAGGGCGGTGTAGGTCCTTGATTGGTATTTTGAAATGATGGTGTAGGTCCTTGATTAGGATTTTGGAATGATATAAGGGACCCTTTATTAGTGTTTTGGAGTGATGGAATAGACCCTTGATTGTTGTTTTGACTTTATGTAATAGCCCCTTGATTGTTGTTTTGATTTGATAGAATAGCCCCTTGATTGTTGTTTTGATTTGATGGAATAGCTCCTAGATTGATATTTTGATTTTGGGTCCTTTATGAGATAACATGAATCCTTCTTGATTTAGTTAGTGGGTTTTGGCTTGATGAAGGGGCACCTTGAAATTGGAATAAGGAACCTTGATTTGTGTTTCGAAGTGTGGGTATAAGACCTTGATTTACATTTTGGGACAAAGGTGTCTGACCTTGTGATATGGAACCTTGATTTGTGTTTTATTGGAAAAGAGGGTTTGTGAAGGTCTTACCCATGGCATTTGAGGAACTTCTAAGTGTGAAAACTTTTCCTTGTGTAGTAGTATGGGTTACCCTATTTCCAAATGTTGAAATGCTTACAATGTGTGTAGTAGTGGTAGTCATGTGTGTAGTTGTCCCAAGGGTTATGTTTGTCATTTGTTGTGATGAGGGCATGCCAAATGCAAATGGGTTTTCGGTTTCTTCCTCTACAATGGTTGATACATCAAAGCCTTGAGGTAATTTGGCACCCTTTTTAGCTAGTGCATAGAAGTATCTGTTAGAGTTGGCACTAACAAGTTGATCAATCATGCTTAAAACTCTTGGGTCTTGATAGGCTTTTTCAATTTCTTGAGGAGTCAATTGCTTGTTGAATTCTTCTAGGTTCAAGTTTTCCCATGTTTGGTCTCTTGAAGGTGTAGAATGATTTGAATCCATTCCAAGGGTAGTGTCATGAAAGGGGTTTGAAAATTTCATGTCTTTTATCTTGGCTTGTGACCTTGTTTCAACCATGTGTTACTTTTGCAAGTTGAGGGATAATGCAAGATGATAATGAAACTATGATATTTTTTTGGGTTTTTCTTGAGTATGAAGATAATGAAGCTAATGCAAGATGAGGATGAATCTATGTTTTTGTATTTTTGTTCTTTTTGGATTTTTTGGATATGTGCATGCAAGGATGATAATGATGAAGCTAAATGTTGATCAAGGATAATGATAAAATGATTAGGTGATGCTATATTGAAGACTAATGTAATAATGCAACTAAGGTTAAGATGCAACTAATAGATGCAAGGCGATATGAAAGGTTGACTAATTCAAAATTTTTGAGGGAAAACGATATGATGTTGAGACTTAAGGTAGAATGAACTATTTTTTTGTGTTTTTGGGAAAAATGGTGTAAAGTGCAATCTAGATTTTGGCAAGATGGTG
This sequence comes from Sequoia sempervirens, assembly GCA_007258455.2. NCBI lineage: Eukaryota > Viridiplantae > Streptophyta > Pinopsida > Cupressales > Cupressaceae > Sequoia > Sequoia sempervirens. The sequence goes on from VDFB02000013.1 coordinate 237,025,263, forward strand.
AAGGAGGATGTAATATGAGTCTAAATGATGTAGAGGAATCCTAAAATTTTACACAAAGGGTGACAATCAAGCTAATGTGAACCCAAGGTAATAATTCCAAGGGTCATTAACCATTTATAAGAACTAAGAGGACAATTTTGACAAGGTTGAGTCAAGGCTAGGACACAAGCTTAAGACTCAAATGTGATAAAGTGACAATGAAAAAGAATAACAAAGTGAGGCATAATGGCCAGTGACAAATAGAATATAAAACCAAGGATTTCCCAAGAGCTCAAAGGTCTTCCTTTATTCAAAATCTAAAGGTCAAAGTGTAGCCTAGAGGTCAAAGTTCAATCTATGCAATGCAAAGATGATGGCAAAAGTAACCTATAATGCAATGTTTCCTAAATGGCAATGCTAGAATGAAGTGATGAAGCTTGCAAGTCTCTAGTTTATTAGTCAAAGGTCACTGTGAAAATGATTTGATCAAATTTTAGACAAAGATTTTGAAAAAAAAATTTAGCAAACAATTGTGGCTATGTTTTTAGCAAATGTGGTGTGGGTAGATAATTAGGGTTTTCTAGTTCTCAGTTGTGGCTCATAGTATCAGATGAGGCTCTATGTTTGACAATTGCGATTTTCCATAATGTTTTCTTGGTAATTTTGATGTTTTTGGACTAGTTTTTAATGGAATTTTGACTATTCTTGATGAAATGTGGTTGAAAAACATAGAAAAAATTATCAAGCACTTGTTTTCGGTCTAGTTTTGATGTGATTTTTTTTTATTTCAAGATAACAAGTACAAATCCTATGGTTGACAAGGACAATATTTGTTGGGTTCCCACTTGGATTTCTCCAGTCACGCCTATCCAAAGCGGATAGCCTAGGGACTTGGTAGCATTCGCTTCCCTCCACAACACTCACTTCTCAGGCATACCAAGTTCTGAATTCCCTAAGACCACAAGGATCTCAAGAAATTTTCCATCTCTACAATGAACCACAAAAATGTGGGATGACTTCAGAGGTCTGACCTCCTACGCCAGCAAATAGAAGGATTTTGGCTTTCTACACAAAAGTTTCTAGTAAGCATCCGGTTTAGGGAGTACTATGATAAAATCCCTCAAGAGGTCTCCCAACCCTTAGAACAAGGGATTTTCACATCATAAAGATACAGGGGAGTGCTATCACGTACCTTTTCTCGTTGATTGCAAACTTTCCTTACAATCATAAATTTATATAGTGGTTTGAAAGGACTTGGCTTTAGCCTATTACCGCTTGGGTTGTTCCCACCTTTCAAAGTGGGGTGCCAAGCCCTCTAATGGGTAAACACAGAAATAGATGGGTCTAGTTTTATAATCACCAAGTTTGCACAAGGTGAGAGCATAATACCTACCATCTTACAAGCACGAGAAATAGTGATTCATTCACCCCCTAGTTAAATCTATGTGGAAGAAGACAATTGTTCTTTTTATACACCAATTGAAATGTTCACTATACTAAAAGACAATAGGTTTTAAAAATCAGATCTTCAAGAAACTTCCTACACCAAATGTCTTTAGTATTTTCCTTGATTTTCAATCTTTGGCAAATGTATATTTATGCTTTCCCCTTTCCCGCACCAAAGATAAATTATTGAAATAAACATTGCAATAAAAGAAAACTAAGCTAAGAAGGAAAATAACATTTAATCTAGGATCTAAGCTAAGTTAAATTAAATCTAAATCTAATATTAAATAAAAAAATAAAAAATGCAAATCGCTAAAACTGAAATGAAAAGAGCTCAATTTTTTTTGTTGCTTCAAAAGAAGTAGTTTTTGGGAGCTCCACTCCAAAGCCACACACTACAAATAGAAGATTAGTAACCAGAAAACACCACTCTACTCGAAAAACTCAAAATAAAAATTAAAAAGGCACTAAAATTGGAACTGTATGCCGAGAAGACAAATGTGTTGTTTCTTACAACAATTGCATCACAATGTTGTGTCACACCAGAGCAATTGTGTCATGTTTTTGAATTTGAATTTCCCACCCATGAAGGTCTTCAGAAGATGCATCGTTTATATTTAAATGTGTTGCTTCTTCTATCGAATGTGTCGTTTCCTGGAAAATGCATCGCTATGTCAATCAGTTGCATCGTTCTATACCTTGAATCTACAAAAACAACAAAAAACCATACAAAATTTTGCAAAAACTACTATTCACATTAGGTTCACCAATGTGAGATTGGGTTAGATTATTCCTAGCCTAGATAAAGTGACATCCAACACCTCTAAGCCATAAACCACATCTAAACAAGAGAAAACAAACAAAACATGAGTAAAATGAAAGCATCAAACCAAAATACTCCCCATGCTTGCACTTGAATCACTTCTCTTGCTCTCCTATTTCTCCTTTTTCCATTCTTGCCCTCAGATTTTGAAGTAGACTTGTAAAAATACCTACAAATAGTAAGTAGAAAGTTGGAGACAAAATGGCTATTAAAGCAAAAATGGGAGAGGAAGACTGCTTTTATAGACAACCATTCGAACGAGTGGTTTAGATCGATCTTCTAGAAAGATTCCAAGATTGACAGATGAGGATTCATTAGAGGGAGGTTACGGAATAGATGGTCAAGATCGAGCTTCTAGAAACATGCCAAGATCAACAGTCCAAAATTGATGCACCAAAAAGAGGTGGGCAATGAGGGCTATGACGCTGACAACTATGATGCCTGACAACTATGACAGAGATTAATGAACAAGGCATCTTTGATGAAAAGGGAGGCATAAATAATTTATTCAAATTATTTACTCAAAAAAAAGGAAAATGGAGGAAATGGACAAGTGGAGGATAAATAATTCATTCGAATTATTTATTTGAAGAAAATGAAAAAAAGAGCATTTAATTAAAATGATTATTCAACCATTTTAATTAAATGGGAGGAAAATAGAAAAAGGGACATTAAATAATTAACTTAGATTAATTATTTAATGGGGAAAATGACAAAGGATAGTTAAATAATTTTGATAATCAATTAACTATGAAAGAATTAAAAGACCCATGAATAGATAAATAATTAATGATAATTATTTAACTGTAGATGAAAGGTAATAAAGGAATAATTAAATAAATAGTAATTTATTTAATTATTGAAGAAGAGGGGGAATTAGTGACGCAATTAATTTATTTAATTGATTAGGATAGAATAAAGATTAGAAAGTGACTTAATTAAATAATTAAAAATTATTTAATTAATAGAGGAATATGATCACAAATAATCAATTAATTAAAATTATTCAATTATAGGAGGATGAGGACCAAGAAAAATGACGCTCGCAGACTTAGGACATTTTTCAGTGTCTATAGTTGCAATTCACACCAAAGGGCTTGTCATCCTTATAGTACTACAATATCTCCAACACCATTTTTTTAAACCACTTTTTTAGTTTTGTAATATTTAGAAATATTTGTAAATAACCATATTTTTCATGGTTATACACTAACTGACAAGTTTTAATCATCCATGTGAGATGGGCCTTTCATTATTTATATATAATGGTAATTTTCTAAAGTAAGATTAGAAACATTGTACATCTACTTCTGGTGCAAGGAATTCATCTCTAGATATATAATAACTTGAGTTATTTTATAAGAAAATCATTGTAAATGAGCATGTATGATTTCTTCAAAAATCAATAAAAGACTATTTTCTATTTTTATGATACAATTTATTGTCAATATTTTGTTGATTATTTAAAGAAATTATATGACTTCTAGGAATACATTTGTTATCTTGTAGAGAATTTGTTTAGTAATGCAACCAAAAACTATGTTGAAATATTTTTAAGCATAATATATGGGGTAGTTAGTTTAAATATGGGATACACAAGAATAAAATTTCTCAAGGTGAATAGGAGAAAAATTTAGAGCTTGAGCTTCTTAAGACAGCCTAGAATATCATTTTTTTCTAAAATTGTAGGTAGCATGTTTTGTTTTTTTGATCTATTAGTTTTATGACTCGCTTGCACATGATATAGGAAAAAAAATACAATATTCTTTAATCACATAACACTTTACATTTCAAAATGAAAAATATCATAGAATGTAATTTATCCTTAGTTATTCATTCACAACAAGCTTAAGGGTATAGGGGGACTTTATTTATTTGACTATATTTTAAATACCCCTACCTATGTATTTGTGAATGATTTCATTTATGTAAACTTGAGATCTAGTAATACTTCATTTTTTGAACTAACATAATGTGGGTTAGTGATAATCAAAATAGGGTTCACCATTATGTTTAACAAATCTAGTTCATAATTGATTCATTTTTAGAAGAGTTCATCAATGTTGGAAATATTAATAAACCTAAACGAAGTTGTGCACTCTTCAATGGATCAACCAAGAAAGATACCATCCACAAGAAAGTGTTGCAACATGAGCTTGCATGAATATTGAGAATTGATATGATGATCCAGAATGATTACAATGTACAAGCACCTTGTATATATAGGAAAGGTATGATGAGGTATGATAACCACCCTTGATACAAACAGTAAATGCTCAATGCAAAAAATTAAATGCATGTGATAATGCATGTGAAAAATATTAAATTCCTAAATGACTAAAAGTAAATAATGAGACATGTCCCCATTATAACTAACTTCTAGAAATGACACCTAGGATAACTTAACTCCTAAGTAAACTTATCATGTGAATAGATCCTCACTAATTACTAGTTAGGAAATAACCCCATTCACACCAACACCCCCCATAAGTGCAACTTAGGGAGTGTAGTTATTATGCAAATGATACAATATGGGTCTCAAAAATGAGGCCATGTTAGGTGCCCATGTATAATTTTAATGATGAAACTAATCTCTCACAAATGGAGAAAAGGAGAAAACCCTATGGGACAAAAATCCTCTCCAAAAAAGAGATACAATGCAAATCATGTACAAGTGATAGAAGAAGTGATGTATAGAGATCTCAACATCAATACCACCCAAGAGCTACATCCATCACAAGAATAAAATATAATAACCCTTCTAATAAAAGGAAAGATAGAGACTATATTGCCCCTTCATAATGAAGTATCATCAAAACCACTAAAGAAATTCTAAAGCCAAAAGAGAATCCAATGATGGAAAACCACATGTCTCCCCTTAGGAAGAAAGAGATCCAATGGTAGATGCGGAAAATAGTCCAACTCTATGATGAAATGAGAAGGAATAAGTCTCACAAATGAAACCTCTGAAGAAGAATTCAGTGCCTCTGAAGATGTCTCATCAAAATTAGGAAAATCCCCAATCAAGGAAGAAACAATGGAATGAGGAGACTCAAGAAAATCCTCGAAAGGAATATTTGCAAAGAGGAGAGTTTCCCCCTCAAGCATGTCCTCCAAATTTGTAGAAGAATAATGAAAACCCAAGTTTGAAATACTAGAAACGAAGCCATCCTACAACCACAAATCTAAAAAATTGAATATGTCCTTCTCTGCTAAAGTCCTGAAATCAATTGTCAACTCTAATGAAATAGGAGATGATGAAACACCATCACACGATTGAGGAAGAAGAGCCGGGTTCAACAAGCCACCATAGCCATTAGCTGAATTACTACCCACACTAGAAGGAGATTGAGGAACATAAGGATAATCATCATGATAGAAGTGGGAGAAGGTATACACCTTAGACTGATGATCAACCTAACCCATAGCAATGAGCTCTCTTGTCTCTCTAAAAATGAAAATTGAATCAAATGTGAACTCAATTGCGTTTCTTGACTATGTAATCTAATAAAATGAAAGAAGATTATGGGCAATCTAAGGAATATATATAACATTATAGACTTACCATGTACACAAGTCAACAACTCCCATACCAAAAACATGAACAAACTGATTGTTTGCAATCAAGATGCTATCAAAATGTGGTGCTCTAAGTGACCGTAGAATAATGTGATCAAATGAGCCAACAATATGTTCTAAAGCACCGAAATCAATAATCCATCCATTAGGTCTATCAACATAAGTAGTAATCAATGCACAACCCTTTCCTTTCAAATATTTAGTAGCAATGTCTACTTTCTATTGTGTGAAGTGTCCTCATGAGTGGTAGAAGAAGAAGAAGGTGAACTAGAAGATGAATGAATGGAAATATGATAATCCTTAAGAAGTTGTTTCAACTCATAGATTTCCTTCTTATAAAAAACTTGTTCACTATTCCCAATCCCCTTACAAAAGGTACATGTGGGTTTCTCCTTCTTGGATTTATCATCTTTAGAAGAGGTGGTGAAAGTATCACTAGATTCTATCTCAAGCTTGTTCTTTTTCTTTCCTTTTCTCTTAGGTGGTGTAGTTATCAATGCATGTAAATTAGAAGTGACATCATTTTGACTAATTTTTTATTGTTCCCTAGTCAATCTCTCATAAAAGGTCTCAAAAAAAGGCATGACAAATGAATCACCTAACCCATCCATGGTGGACTAAAAGGAAGTGGCAAAATATGCAAACACACCTTTCAATTCAGACAACATTAGAAATATGCATTCGTTATCAGTTTTCTATTTCTCACAACTCACTAATTGAGATCACAAACACTTGAACTTCACCAAATAATCATCAATAGTAGGAAACAAATTAGTAGAATGAGATTCCAATTTTGCTTCTAGTTGTAACGTTGCCCTTACATCACTAGTTGAACCAAAGAGATCCTTAAATTTATCCCATACATGTCTAAGTGTAGTGCAATCCTCAAATGTGGAAGACTAAGGAATTGGAAACATCTAGTGTACTCAAGCCCATCGCCTCATCACACTTTTTCCTGATGTGAAAATCTCTCATATTCCTTTGCAAAATCAGGTTGTTCTTCACCCAAGGTAGACCACAATCCCTTAGACCAAAGAAATATCTACATCCTCAATTTCCATGTATGATAATTATGAGGAGTAAGAGCCTCAAATCCTGATTCAACCATTAGATCCAAAAGCACAAATTGAGCAAAAGGAAAAATATCTAATAGAAACTAATTCAAATCTTCCAAAATATGATGTATAACTAAAAATGAAGCCTCCCCAACAAATAGAACTTGTCCAAATAGCAGTATGTCCAAGTAACCAAGTAGATGCCACAAATTATTAAAAATCAATAGATAGTACCTAGGGTTGAATTTAGAAAAAGTGCATGGACTAAATGATAGAGAACTTAATCACCTTCACAATGTCACTGGAATCTCCAAAATCTAACAATCTGATGAAAAGATACTAGCTCAAGAGTTTAAAAGGAACATTCACTTTAAGCTGCAATAAATGTTGCCAAATAGAAAAATACTAACAAAAGAACTCCACCACATCGGTGTTGACTAAATAAATTTTCCAAGGATATCCCATTTGCAAAAAATCACCTCTGAGATAAAAAATTATCTCAGTTTGAAGAAAGCCTTGATTTGGGACAAACTGCAGGCTAAAATGATGAAAAAATTAAGCACCTAGAGTGTTAGCCCTTAGTTGTTGATATGACCAGCAGGTTCTCATGGGAAAAATAAAAAGTCCCACCTCCAAGCTAGGAGGTGGTGGGGTTATTATCTGGTATCAATGGGGTGACATCACTCCTCCAAATGGAGCCCTTGGTCGTAATAAAACCATGGGTGGGTGATAGGAAATGTTGACCAGTCTATGGCAAGGAAAAAATGAATGGTATGAGTGGATAAGGTAATAAATGTGTTGTCAAAGACAATAACCATTGACAATGTTGACACTATTAAATGCAAATGGGGTTGCAAGCTAAGCGAGCTTAACCTTGGGAAAAAATTTGTGGTTAAGCATGCTTGAGATAGAGTAGTACTAGGATGGGTGACCTCCCAGGAAGGCCCAATGCTTCACCTCTGTGAGCATCACCTAGATGCAATGAGTGCTAAGATCACCATTCATTATCATGAGAGAGGGGTTCTTATGAACCACTACTCATGAAACATGGGTCAATGATTTTGACTCATAAAACTACACAATTGAATCCTCATACCAATATCACAGTATTAAATGCTACAACATAGAGTTAAACACAACAACCCTTTGCAGGACAAGTACACCTCTGACAAGAAAAAAAAGGTTGTCCATAGAAAATTTTAATTCAAACCCCAACAAAATAAATTTGCCCAACCTTTATAAAATATGCCCTGAAATTTTTTAAGAAATTGCTCGACAAAAATTATTTAAACCTGTAATAATAATTGAACTGCAATTTTTTTTACCATGAGGGGGGATTTTTTTGCCACAAAATTATGCGGATCCGTACAGTACAAATTTTATGCTGACCAAAAAAACCTTTGATTCCTAATAAATAAGAGTGTCAAATTTCAACGATTTGACAAGCATTTTAGGGTTTTTGGGCCTCTTGAACACAATGGCAGGGTCAAATCTAACCCAATCTGCTCTAGAAATCATATACTTTCCAGATGATGACAACTACCCTAAAATGCAAACCCTCAATAACCTACAATAAATTATCTCCTCAAGAAAACACTCAACTCTCCAATACGAGATGGAATTTTCAAGGCCTAGGCTTTGATACCATGTTGGAAATATTAATAAAACCAAATGAAGTTGTGCACTCTTTAATGGATCAACCAAGAAAGATACCATCCACAAGAAAGTGTTGCAACATGAGCTTGCATGAATATTGAGAATTGATATGATGATCTAGAATGATTTGCAATGTACAAGCACCTTGTATATATAGGAAAGGTGTGATGAGGTATGATAATTACCCTTCATACAAATAGTAAATGCTCAATGCAAAAAATTAAATGCATGAGATAATGCATGTGAAAGCTATTAAATTCCTAAATGACTAAAAGTAAATAATGAGACATGGCCCCATTACAACTAACTTCTAGAAATGACACTTAGGATAACTTAACTCCTAAGTAAACTTATCATGTTAATAGGTCCTCACTAATGACTAGTTAGGAAATAACCCCATTCACACCAACAATCAAAATTACTTAATTATTTTAAACAAGACTTGGGATATAGACAAAATTATTCAAAACCATACACATATTTTGAATTTTCTAATCCATCCATGATTAACTTTAAAAAGGATCTCCACATAACCACCCTTCTAAGCATAAGGGTAAGTGCACCAATCTGTGACACAATTTAGGTGTCAAATTGTAAGAATTCACAAAAAAAGGTTGAAATTGGCCATTTGGAGAACACCAAATTTGGAGAGCGCCAAATGTGGCGCATGCCAAATTTTGTGCACACCAAATTTGGTGAGCACCAAATGTGGCGCATGCCAAATTTTGTGCACACCAAATTTGGCAAGTGCCAAATGTGGCACATGCCAAATTTGGTGCACACCAAATACAAAAGGTAAATAAAATAAAAAAATGCATTTTGAAACCTCATTTCACTTCAACCCGCGGCTTGGCTTGGAGGATTTGAGGTTTGCAACTCGCACTCACCAAATATCATCCATTATTTGCATCCTTAGCTTGCTATTTTTCATGAGGATGCCGCCAACACGTCAAAGACGTTGAAGATTGTGAAGATGTATGTATTTTTATTCTATTTATTTTGAATTTGATTTAGAATGTAGATTGAAATAGGTTTTTCTAATAAAATTTTGTTCGAATTTGATTCACAGTCACCCCCTTAGGAAGAGTCACCTCTAGCATAATTTTCTTGAATCAATCCCTCGTGAATTTGATTCAAGAACAACCTGAAACCCCTTATCAATTCATAGGTATCCTCAAGGAACACAAGAAAATATTCTAAATAAAATTGAAAACAATAAAAGAGACATTGAACAATTAATTGGAAGATTAACCGAGCATGTTGAAACCCACCCTTATAGGAGAGGGATTGTTGAATCATTGAATTCAATTGTATCTCATGTAGGAGAAATGAGAAAGAAAATAAATTTTTGGTCAAATAAGAGGCATGAGATGAAACAATATTATGCTAGAGGTTTGTCATATGCAGATGTTAAAAAACAATAAATTAGCAAAGCCGACTTGTGTGCCCTATTTACAAACCCGAAAAAAAATGCACCTTTGTCTCATACATGTAGGAGGTTCCCCATCCATTGGTGCCATCATGAGTTAATTAAAAATAAATTTTGGGAGCAGTGGTGGATGGTATTTGACCAACATCCATGCAATAACCTTGAGGTACCACAATACTTTTTGAGGAAACTCGATTGTGAGTTTATCCTCAATAAGATGTCAAATTATTTTGACATCTTAGACTTTCAAGGTAGAGGTGGGGGCTCCACATGATAGACCTGTTGTACGATGTAATCCACAGTTGGGACCGAGACCCTTGGCCAGACCCATGGTGGAGCATGTCGTCGTTCCTTCCATTGTTAAGGATAGTGTAGATGTGGACACACTGGAATTGATTGGCTCACTCACCCAGACCATTTTACAGTGTGTGAGGCCTCTAGTAGAGCCTAGTGTGGAGGAGACATGTAGGCCCCAAGCTCCACCCCACCATTGTGGCACTTGTGGTGCAGTTTGCACATACGATTATCAGAGTGCTCAGGATGTAGCTACATAGCCTACATCAATTGCAGAGGCGATGGATTTCACAGATGATTTGCTAAATGATACATTCAACATTGACACTAAGGTAAAATTCAACAAGTTCATTTAATGTTGTTTATTAAATTATATTTTGAAATTTAAGAATAAGTAAATTAGTAGAATTTCGATATGATGAAATTTTAGGGTTGGAGTGTTCATGAGACATGCCCCATTCCTACATACCCTTATTTGTTCTTGACGTTGATTCCATAGGTATGCAACTAGTATTAAAGATATTATTATTGCATTTGAATAGTTGAATGTTATATTTGAATGTTTGTCTCATAACATGCTTTAGATTTCAAACAGTTTCCTGGTGGACCTTCGACCTCCACACCTTGTGATTAATTTTCTCAAACAAATTACACTCAGGTATCCTTTATTCAATAATGGTTTTGTAAAACAATGTTAGCTAATTTTCATAATTTTGCATATACAAATCTAAAAAATTGATGAGAAACACAAACATTGCATTTGTATTCCTTGATTGTGTCACATTATCTTCTCCTAATTCACTTTTGTTCCTTTTTTCCTTCATAATCCCATCCCATTAACATTTAATAGTTCACCCTACCATTTAATCTTTCATTTACCATTTGCAGATGTTGACATTAGACAACCCTGGTGATGTTGGTGGCACAATGGAGCACGGATTTGCTGCAGCAATAGCCAGTCTTGATCCATTAAGAGAGGTATGCAATAGATTAGTTGATTTGACATTATATTTGCTCTTTTATGGTCTATTATAGAAATTTTTCATGATACTTTTGTGTAGCTTAATTTCTATCTTGATGGTTGCTAGAAGTGGTTGTCACTCCAGATCGTGGATGTGGTAATGATGTAAATGTGAATGATGACTATCTATATGTGGTAAGTGATTATATTTTTTTATATGTCATTCCACAATTCAATTTTTGTGTATTAACATCTTTACATTTTATCGTATCAGTTGAAGGTACAAAGTGAAGAGAGGAGGACTAGCAAGCGTGTTCAAAAGACCAGAGAACCAATAGTCACTCCATGTAGCCAAATTTCGAAGGCAACACAGGATCTATTTCCTTCCCCTAGAGGGAAATGATTGTATTAGGGTCGTTTGTTGTATGCCTATGTGGCATTTTGGAACATATGTTTTGTACTATCAATATATACGTGACATTTTATGTCCATAATATGGCTCCTTTGTACTAAGCCTGTATGAAAATTTTGGATCTATTGTATATACTTTTATCAATATATATCATTGTATACCTTACAACTTTTTGATTAAAAAAATCTTATTTTGCTATTGCCATTCTTGAATGATGTTATCATGCGTATTGTGTAAATCATATGCTTAAATGTTGTAGGCATGGATTTTGTTTACATCTAATGCTTAATTAATTACTATTGATTGCTCAATAAGCTCCATCTAAAGCATATTGTGTAAATAAGCTCCATTCTTGGTGGTTTGTATCATTTGGAATGCTTCAATTACTTTTGCCTCACATGTATGCTTCATGCTTCCAATGTATAGCAGCAAAAATCTTTTGGGGAAAATTTTGACAAACCAAAAGTATAAGAGTTTTTTAAAAAGTTGGGAAAAAATAATATTTAAAGAAAAGCAAAAACTTGTAGAACAAGAGATAAAATATATTATTTTTAAAATTGAAAGGTATTTCCATAGCATATAGAGATATAGAGAGAAAATAAAATAAATATTTTAACTAATGAATTGTAAAAAATATTTTTTTGTAGTTTATATTCATATCGTTGATTACATTTTATTGCACATCTTTCAAAGTCAAAGCATTACTTTACACTGCATAACTAATAACTAGATGCTGATAGATGACAAAATTTCAATTACAATATAGTTTTTACAAAGTCAACCTAAGCAGTTATGCAATTACTTCACATTGCATAACTAATAAGTAGGAGCAACTGCCAATTGCATTTTCTTATCATGGCATTCTATGAGGCTATATTTCTTTAATGTATTTTATCAAATAGTTCACTGCTTTGTCTATGTTCCCACATTTTTCATACATGTCTACCAAAGTATTTTTCCAAACAGTTCATTGCCTTGTTGCTATGGCTAAAATCATAAAATAAGTACTTTCGAACAAGCTATGGATGCTTGGAAAAATCCTATCAAAAGCATAATAGCAAGCAATACTATATACAAGGCAACGAACTGCTTGAAAAAAATTCCTGAAAGAAATGTGGTCTCATGATGATGGAATTCCATGACATGCAAATTGCTATGGATTTTCATGCCATTCCATCACCATGAGACCACGTTTCTTTGAGGCATTTTTTCAAACAATTCATTGCCTTGTCTATGCTACCACATTTTTCGTACATGTTTACCAAAGCATTTTATCAAATAGTTCACTACCTTGCTACTATGGCTAAAAGTCTAAAATAGGTGCTTGCAAATAAGCTATGGATGCTTGGAAAAAATCTATCAAAGCATAATAAGAAGCAATAGCATAGACAAGTGATGCAGAGACAGGAGACCCAAGCCCACTCAAAGTTTCAACTTTCCTTCAAGAGGCATCTAACAAGATTAAAAGGATCTATTGGACCAATCCAAATAACTCCAAAAGTTTGAAATCAATCAGAGGTAGGATTTCCCACTTTGACCCTTATAAACCTAGTAGCAGTGCAAACCCGTTTTTAGACACTTAACTCCACAACTTCGCAAAAAACTTAACAAAAAAAAGGATGATTCAGACACCCATTATAGAGTTACAAAACATATCTTAGCCCCCCCTATGACTCCTTTGGAAAAAAATTGAGAAAACTGACTTTGAGTAATTTTAGGCCTCCAAATAGGTCAATTTTACAAAGGACCCCCCTCTTAAACTTGTGCAAACACTCTGATACATTAGGGAAGCAATTGGAAGGTTATCAAACCCCAAAATCCCCCATTAGATTTCATTTGTATGGCCACCTCCACTCCAAACCCCAAACCCTTATTTTGTGCACTTTTGATGAGGGTTTATTGAAAAAGACACTTCCAGGCCCTTCCCAAACTTTCCACCTAGTCAAACACCCTTGAATTCACCCCAAAAAGCTTAAAATTTCATAAGATAACTTGTCCTAACACCCCATCATCAGATTCAGGTCCATATCCATTAAATTCATGCATTTTCCAATGGAAATAGCCCTAGGGACTCACCCAAATCAAGAAATACGCCTTCCCTGCACAAAAAAAAATGCATACATGTTTATTTCACCTATCTAAGCCTATCCACCAAGTTACAGGACTATACAGTGGGTGGAAGGCTTAGAAACCCATTTTGTTCCCTTTCAAAACCCCCAAAACAAGGTAAATGAGCAGTCCCAGAAAAAATAAAGATTTCTCCCTCAATTTGCACAATTAAGACCTCAAATCTGAAGCATTAGAGAGCCAAAAAATGTACCTACAATATCTAAGAATTTTTAGAGAAAAGGTAGCCTATACGGGTCCATACCAAGCCTTCAAAGTTCATAAAAATAGGAAAAAAGTTGTTGAGAACATTGTATTTCATGAAAACAAAATGTGTACAATCTTCAAACTGCCTTTAACAACCCTGCACGAGCCATTTTTGAGGATTTTATAATGATTACATTCAAATCCAACTTATCCCAATGTCTATAACTACCAAGTAACAACTTTTCAAAGGAGGTAGCTGTTGGTTTTCAGATTTGTTGCATTTATGCAACTTACAAATTAGACATTTTCCTCCTTCTGACTCTTTATTATTTCCTAATCCCCTAGACCTTCTTAAATGACTTCCTATTCTACTTACCTTGACAAAATTTGACCATCTTGACAACTTTTAACATGATTACAAGTTATGGCCAAATTATCAAATGAAAACTCCAAATCATTTTGGAAACGTGAGAATGGTCTAAGTAGACCTTATTGAAACAAAAAAAAAACTCAAAATTCTCCTATCTTAACCACAATTCCATCCATGACCATTTAGTACCATATCAGGAAGCTTGGTGCTCTTGCACCAACAAGGCAGTGAACTATTCAAAAAAATGCCTCAAAGAAATGTGGTCTCAATGTGCTTGTCATGGCATTCCATCACCAATAAAACACATTTCTTTGAGGATTTGTTTTCAAATAGTTCACTACCTTGTCTATGCTAGCACATTTTTCATACATGTCTACCAAAGCATTTTATCAATTAATTCACTTCCTTGCTACTATGGCTAAAAGTATAAAATAGGTGCTTTTGAACAAGCTATATGGATGCTTAGAAGAATCCATCAAAGCATAATAGTAAGCAATAGCATAGACAAGGTGTTGGAAAATGTGCCTCAAGCTTACTTACATGAAACTCTTGAAAGAGAAAAATTGGTGAGACCCTTAGAATATCTTACTGACTAGAAGCTGTGTTCAAAAGATTAAAGTTGTTGAGACTTTGGTTTTGTGTTTCTGATGGGAGTCATCAACAAGACATGGCTATCGCTGTGAAAGTTCTAACTCTTTCTGTCCGAGCAGAACTCTTGCCGATGGGTTGATTCCTGGTGATTATTGGGGAGACTCTTGGCGACGAGTGGCATCAGGGAGAGGCATGAACCTTCAGAGTGACTCATTCTGATAGAGTATGTCTCGTCAACAGTTTTCCACAAGAATGTCATCGGGGTGACATGAAGGCTTGATAAGAGTCTAAGCATCAGTGGAGGTCTCGCCTACAGGCATACCTTCGATGAGAACTCTTGCCGATGGATGTTTCTCTTGCCGATAGGCTGGTGCATTCGATATGAGCTCTTGCCGATAGCGTTGGTCTCTCCGACTATTCTGCATTCGGTGTGAAATCTTAGCAATATTATTTTTCTTGCCAATGGATTTGTGTTCGGTATGATGTCTCGCTGATAGCAATGGTCTTGCCAATAGAGCTACATGAGTTGAACATCGATGTGAAGTCTTAGTGACAACGATGGTCTTTCTGATGGTTCTGCAGTGGACATCGGTGAGATGTCTTGCCTATAGAGTGGGTCTGGCCGATGGTTTTGCATTTGATATGACTCTTGCCAATGGTGGTGACTCTTGCCGATAAGGACAGTCGGGCATTGTGGCATCGGGGAGACACAGTCTGGTGTCTCTCTAACATGTGATTCAATTTGAACATTTTCACCGAATGATTGTCCAACATGGTATGTTTTGAACCAATGGGCGAAGCAGAAGGAGAACCATTGGTAGTTGAACTATTGTGACCATTCCTGTGTGGAAGATCAACAGACTGTGAGAAAATGGATTACTCTCTGCAATGGTCGAGGGTGATTATCAGTATGTGAAATGACAAATTTGTTTGATTGAACACAATTTGATCTGTGTGAATTCATTGTATTTTTTCTAAGAGCATTTCTATATAAGATTCATTAGTGAATGTTGTTGTTGTAACAATTGACATCAAAAAGTGAAGTTGATCTATGTATGTAATTTTGCTTACTGTAATACAAAGGGACTTTTCTTGGTGTGGTGGGTTTTTCTCCTGTAAGGGTTTTCCCATGTAAATCTGGTGTCCAATTGTGTATGTGTTCATTTCTCTATTCTATTGTTCTTTTCAAGTGTATCTTAATGAACTGTAATTGAAAAATTTAAAGTCACCTCTGCATTCTTCCCCGAGGTTTTGGCGTTAGGAGAGTAAACGTAAATGTAAATTAGCTCAGAGCGATTCGATGCATTTGGCTGTGAAAGAGGACCATGCCTAGTGTAAACGTATCCACTCAGATGTTTTGGAACAATTACTTTGGTCACATGAGTTGCAGAACGAAAGTTGCACCACTTAGTAACTTTGCACTACTTGCATTTGACAACCTTTTTTCCCAAGCGAAATCTCACCGCCACAACGAAACACCTCTGAGATAGAAAAAATTGAGAGATTTTATTGTAAAGGGGCACAACACAATCCCATAGGCTTAGATGAGAAGTTTCTAAGTGTCATGGTGTCCGAGTAACATCATGCTGAAGTTTGCATCCATTATGCACTTCAGACTCTTAAGGGATTCAACTAGTTGAACATAGCTCGAAGCGATTCAGTGCATTTGGGTGCGAAAGAGGACCATGAATAGCGTAAAAATACCCACTCAGATGCATTGAAATAGTTAGTTTGGTCACACAAGTTGCAAAACAAAAGTTGCACCACTTTACAACTTTGCACTACTTGCATTTGACAATTTTTTCCCTAACCAAAATCTCATTGCCACAGGAAAACGCTTCTGAGATAGCAAAAACTAAGAGAGGCTATTGTAGAGGGGAAAAACATGATTCCATAGGCTTAGATGAGAAGTTTCTAAGCATCACGGTGTCTGAGTAACGTCATGCTGAAGTTTGCAACCATTTTGCACTTCAGACTCTTAAGGGATTTAGCTGGTTGAACGTAGCTAAGAGTGATTTGGCATGTTTGGGTGAAAAAGAGGACCATGCCTAATGTAAACGTACCCACTTAGATGTGTTGGAATAGTTAGTTTGGTCACATGAGTTACAGAACGAAAGCTGTACCACTTTGCAACTTTGCACTACTTGCATTTGACAACTTTTTCCCCAAGCGAAATCTCACCACCACAGGAAAATGCCTTCAAGATAGAAAAAACTGAGAGAGGTTATTGTAGAAGGGCACAACATGATCCCATATGCTCAGATGAAAAGTTTCTAAGCATCACGGTGTCCGAGTAACGTCATGTTGAAGTTTGCAGCCATTTTACACTTCAAACTCTTAAGGGATTCAACCGGTTGAACGTACCTTGGAGCGATTCGATGTGTTTGGGTGTGAAAGATGACCATTCCTAAACATGAATAAACAAATTACAACTAATTTCCGCATGAACTACAACAAGATGACTCTTGAACTTCCACCATTTGACAATAAGTTGCAATTTTGACAACTTTTACACAATTTTGCAATTTTTGCAATATTTTGCAACTTAGACCTTCCAACCACCTAAAGACCTATAAAAGGACTCCTTAAATCATAAAATGGTCTAAATGACCTTATTTTTTGAACAAAAAGAATCAAATACCCCTAAACAACCAAAATACCTCAATTGTAAACATTTGCATAAAATGCTCTTGGTGCCCCTACACCAATTACTGCTTAGGGTGTCTTAATTTTTTTTGGTCATCAATAAGGTCCTTTGTGGTGCAATGAAAGGTAGGTCCACAACTATCCAAACTCAATCAAATGTACTTACTTTGGAACAATACCATCAAATTGACCTTGAATGCTCGAAAAGGGGCTCCAATTAGCCCACTTTAACAAAGGAACTCTCCTTCAATATTGCTTCCCACTCAAAATACCATTGGTTAGTCCTCAAGCTACCTCTAAAACCAAAAATTCTTCAACCACTGAGTCAAAAATCTCTTTCTAAGACCCTCTTTCACGAAACCCTCATTTTTCACCAAATAAGTAGATATTTATTGAAAAACCCATCTCCAGACCTCATTCAACCTCAAAATATTTTCAAACACTATTATTTCACCTTGCACAAACTTAATTCACCTTCAAATTATGCTGCCTCCAACTTTCTCACACATTTCCTTCTTAAATCCTCTCAATTACACCCATTTTCACTCTTTGTTCAACTAGGGCTTCAAGCCCAAACATCCAAATGACCTACCATCCCTTTGCAAACCTTCTATTACATCAAACTCCACTTGATAACACTGAAACAACTAGGTTCTAACCTTCTTCCAAACTATGCCTCCTAGGGCCTAAATTCATGCTTTTTCCACAAGGGTAGCATGGGAATTTCCACCCATTGTATGTTTGGAAATTTTTGGATGGTGTGATGTGGTGTTGATATGTGGTTGTCATTGATGTCAACACTATTAGCATTTGATGTTCTATGTGTTGTATATGTCGAGGATATTGAGAAAATTATAAGTAAATGTGTTCTAGGTTCCTAATGGAACTATGCAAGTTATGAAGGAATTACGTTATGTACATAAAAGGTTAGTTGTTGTGGATCAAAGGGTTTAATGTTGAGTATGTCTAGATCATCTACCAAAAATTTCAGAGGTCTGCATGAATTCATGTGCAAGTTGTGGTTTGATAGTGTTTTGCTAGTCTCTATTAGAGTTTCTGAGTGAAGATTGTATTTACTGGTTATCTCAGTTGTTGTGGATGTCTCTCTACTATTTCTTGGTGTTTTTAGATGTCTCTAGTTCATCCTATATCTTTGTGGTACATCCACATGATCCAGTGAAGCTCGTGAGTGAAATATTTTCTTGCGCATTTTGATTTTTCTTGTTCTTGGTCGACATGTTGATGCTAGTGTGTTGTAGATGTTCAAGGCGTGATTAATTGGAGTATTGTTGTTTTGGAGAAGTGAATTTGGGTCCCCACTATGTTGTGGCTGACCTTGATGGGTGTGCATTGAAAATTTAATTATGAATTTGAACCAACATTAAAAATATATTATTTTCCTCTGGCCAATTTTGTTATGGTGAAATATTTGTGGTAGATATATAAGAAGCAATTGTGTGGATAGTATGAGTAGTATGCAAAGTGTGGTTAGTGTGCTAAGTATGCTTTGTGTGATCTTGTGTGCATAAGTGTGAATATCATTAAAGAGAAAGTGTGTAGAAGGTTGAGCGAAGTATGCAAAAGTATTGTACCTAACTGGAACTGTAATCAAGCTTGGACATAAGCCATTCTCTCATTTCAAATTTCTAGATGATTTTAATCTGAATCTTACTATAAGATAGTGAGTCTTCTATTTGTAATTGAGCAGTGAGCTCTAGGTAGTGAGCTTGAATGCATGTGCATTCCCCTTATTATTTTCCTTTATACTTTTAATAGAGTATAATCTTGTGGACTGACATTCACCGTGGTTTTTCCCCTAACAAGGTTTCCACGTAAAAAAAATATTGGTGTTCTTTGTCTCTCTGATGTGTGAATTGCTTATGGTTAATTGTTTATTCATCAGATCTAAGATTAAAGTTAAGTTTGTAAAGTTTAAATTTTTGTGACAACTGATTCACCCCCCCCTCAGTTCTCTGTCCTTGCTTTTTCCAACAATTGGTATAAGAGCATGTTCCTCTTTAGAAAATTCTAACAACTTGAGGTGATCCGGGATGGAAACATTCAAGAAAGACAACCCTAGATTTGATGGCACCAACTGCTCACTATGGAAAGTTAGGATGCAATTTCATTTACAGTGCATTGGAGATGCTATCTGGAAGATTACAAAGAATCAATACACTATTCCTACGAATGGACCCTCCACTCCTGATGAGATCAAGGATGCACAAAGCAATACTAGAGCCATTGAAGCATTGATGAGCACTCTGACAGATTGGGAGATGGCAAATGTGTAGGCCTGCACACAGCTCATGAGATCTAGATAAAGCTGGAAACTTTGTATGAAGGAGATACATAGGTAAAGATGGCTAAGCTACAAAGTCTAAAAGGTAAGTATGAAAACCTGAAGATGGGTGAAGATGAAAATATTACTTCTTTTATGCAAAGAGTAAATGAGATAGTGCTAGGTATTAAATGTGTCGATGGTTCAATAAGTGAAGATGAAATTGTGGCTAATATACTCAAATCCTTTCCTCCCTCCTACAAGTTGAAAGTTCATGCTATTGAAGAGTTTATGTTTGTAAACAAGATGGCAAGAGACACATTGATAGGAAAACTTGCTGCTTTTGAAATAAGTGAATTTGGTGAATACACACCAAAGACTGAATTGGCATTCAAAGCTACTATATCCGGAAGCTACAAGCGAGTTACAATCCTGGAGAGAGCTCCAGAAGGGCATCCAAATATGAAGAAGAATTGAAACAGATCGAAGACTAAGATAGAGAAGTTCTAGAACTGGAAGCACTCATTGCAAAACAAGAAGGAAGAGGAAAAGGTAAGTATGAAGATGTATTACCTATTAAATTTTTTTCATGTAGTAAAATAGGTAACTTTGCATCAAGATGTCCTGAAAGAGTTCCTAGGTCTAAACCTAGAAAACCTATATTTCAAAGAGACCTTTGCCCCTATTGCTAGAATTGAAGTAGTAAGACTATTTCTTGCTTATGTTGCTTACAAGAACTACAAAGTTTACCAAATGGATGTAAAGTCCACATTTCTAAATGGGGAACTTGAAGAAGAAGTGTATATTGAACAACTAGATGGATTTCAGCTAATAGATGAGGAAGACATGTTTTGTAGGTTGAAGAAAGCCTTGTATGGACTCAAACAAGCCCCCAGACCCTGGTATGCCAGACTGGACAAATACCTACTGAAGCTTGGATTCTCAAAAGCTACTACTAACAACTTATATTTCAAGATAGATCATGATAAGGAGTTTATCATAGAAATTTTTGTTGATGATATCATCTTTGGTGGAGATGATAATTTATGCATGAATTTTGTTGATGAAATGAAGAATGAATTTGAGATGAGCATGATTAGTGAAATGAAGTTCTTTCTGGGATTTCAAGTTTCACAATTGGATCAAGGGAATTTCATATCTCAATCCAAGTATGTGAAAGAACTATTAAAGAAGTTTGGAATGGATGATTCCAAACCAGTTAGTACACCCATGGTGACTAGATGTAAGTTGACACAAAATGATGATTCTCCTAAGGAAAATAAAACCAAATATAGATCAATGATTGGAGGATTACTCTACTTGACATAGACAAGACCAGATATTATGCATGTTGTATGTATGGTTGCAAGATTTCAAGCTAATCCAAAAAAATCATATGTAATTGTTGTCAAAATAATTTTTAGATATTTGAAGGGAACTGTTGATTTTGGACTTTGGTATTCAAAGGATGATGATCTTACATTGTGTGCATACACAAATGTTGATTGGGCTGGTGATGTGGATGATAGAAAAAGTACTAGTGGTGGGGCTTTCTTCCTAGGGAAGAAGCTGGTATCCTAGTTAAGCAAGAAGCAAAGCTCTATTTCTCTATCCACTACTGAAGCAGAATATATTGCTACTACAAATAATTATACTCAGGTGTTATGGATGAAGAAAATGTTGAAATATATTAAGGTGATATATGAAGAACCTATTGCAATATACTGTGACAACTCAAGTGCAATAAATATATCAAGGAATCCAGTACTACACTTGAAGACTAAGCATATATCAATCAAGTTTCACTTCTTAAGGGAGAAAGTGAATGAGAAGGAAGTTAGACTGGAGTATGTGCCTACAAAATAATAGATTGCAGATATCTTTACTAACACATTGCCGAAAGATAATTTTGAGTATCTCAGAGGAATGCTAGGGGTAGTTACTCCTCTTAACAAGAACTAAATGATGCACTTACTTGCATCAATCCGTGAGCTACATTGCTATATTCTAATCCAGATTGATGTTTATGTGGCTGCTACTCAGGGGGAGTAGTCAGATGTGTAGAGATATGGCTCAGAGCATGTGTGTGGAAAGGTCATGGTTACCTTTTCCATTGATGTCAAAGGGGGAGAAGTGTAATGTGAAAAATATAAATATCTAAGGGGGAGAAGTGCAGAATGAAAAATCTTTCCAAGGAGAAAAGCAATTGTGCAGTGTGTTGGGTTGATGGTATTTTTCACATCATGTGTTGCCATCAATGCCAAATGGGGAGATTGTTGGGAAATTTTTGGATGGTGTGATGTGGTTCTGATACGTGGTTGTCATTGATGTTAACACTATTAGCATTTGATGTTCTAAGTGTTGTATATGTCAAGGATATT
Source organism: Sequoia sempervirens (assembly GCA_007258455.2). NCBI lineage: Eukaryota > Viridiplantae > Streptophyta > Pinopsida > Cupressales > Cupressaceae > Sequoia > Sequoia sempervirens. The sequence goes on from VDFB02000013.1 coordinate 237,047,479, forward strand.
GAGAAAATTATAAGTAAATGTGTTCAAGGTTCCTAGTGGAACTATGTAGGTTATGAAGGCATTACATTATGTATGTAAAAGGTTAGTTTTTGTGGATCAAATGGTTTAATGTTGAGTATGTCTAGATCATCTACCAGAAGTTTCAGAGGTCTGCATGAATTCATGTGCAAGTTGTGGTCTGACAGTGTTTTGCTGGTCTTTGTCAGAGTTTCTAAGTGAAGACTGTATGTTACTGGTTATCTCAGTTGTCGTGGATGTCTCTCTGCTGTTTCTTGGTGTTTTTAGATGTCTCTAGTTCATCCTCTATCTTTGTGGTACATCCACATGATTCAGTGAAGCTCGTGAGTGAAAATATTTTCTTGCGCATGTTCGGTTCTTCTTGTTCTTGGCCAACATGTTGATGCTAGCATGTTGTGGATGTTCGAGGCATGATTAATTGGAGTATTCTTATTTTGGAGAAGTGAATTTGGGTCCCCACTATGTTGTGACCAACCTTGATGGGTGTGCATTGAAAATTTAATAGTGAATTTGAGCTGACATTAAAAATATATTATTTTCCTCTGGTCGACTTAGTTATGGTGAAATCTTTGTGGTGGATATATAAGAAGCAATTGTGTGGATAGTATGAGCAGTGTGCGAAGTGTGGTTATTGTGTTGAGTATACGTTGTGTGCTATTGTGTGCATAAGTGTGAATATCATTGAAGAGCAAGTGTGTAGAAGGTTGAGCGAAGTATGCAAAAGTACTATGGCTAATTGGAACTATAATCAGGCTTGGACATAAGCCATTCTCTCAGTTCAAATTTCTGGATGGTTTTAATCTAAATCTTACTGTAAGACAGTGAGTCTTCTATTTGTAATTGAGCAGTGAGCTCTAGGCAGTGAGCCTGAATGCATGTGCATTCACCTTATTATTTTCCTTTATAATTTTAACAAAGATAATCTTGTGGACTGACATCCACCCTAGTTTTTCCCCTAATAGGGTTTCCACATAAAAAAAATCTTAGTTTTCTTTGTCTCTTTGATGTGTTAATTGCTTATGGTTAATTGTTTATTCATCAGATATGAGATTAAAGTTAAGTTAAGTTTGTAAAGTTAAATTTTTGTGACAATTGATTCACCCCCTCTCATTTGTCTGTCCTTGATTTTTCCAACATTGTATTCTACCGTAACTTAGTGGAATGGCATAATTAGGTGTAGGGGGCATGTGTGCATAATTTTAGGAGCAGGGGTGGCCATTTGGGGGTTTGGGCATGATGCCTAGTTGTCAATAATGTGTGTTTTGAGTAAAATTTGGAGGTTAAGAGTAGGTAGTGATGGAAAACACTTGGGGCAGCACTTTGTAAGAGTTAATTAAGTAAGGGAAGACATATTTGAAGGTGTTGGAGGCATTGAAATAGTGAGGAGAGGTCTAGAGGTGAGGTTTTCAATAAACCCCCTTTGAAACTTGTCAAAAGTGAGGGTTTTGAGTTTTGGAGTGTTGGTGAGTGTTTCATTGGAAGATGATTGTTGATTTAGTGCTTATGTACCCTGATCATGACTGTCCAATGGTGTTTTGTGTCTGGAAGGAAAATTAAAGGGTAGTTGGTTTGTTGAGAGTTTTCCACCTTGCTCTGCATCATTTTGGCATGTTTATCAACATAACAATATGATATTTTTTGAATTTCAATATGTAATGATAATGCAATATGAAATATGTAGTGTGAGACAATGACATTTGTGTATTTTAAACTTTAAATGTTAAACTTTACCATTGTTCTTGTCTTCAAACTTGTTTAAACTATATAATTTAACCATAATATAACTAAGCAATATATGATATAATTTAACCATTATTCATTATTTTTTATTGTCAACTATATAATATAACCATTATTTTATTATGCTATTGTACATTGATATTTAACCATTGCTCAAGATTAAATTTTTGAACAATTTAAACATGCACATTACGAACAAATTATTTTGATTCTCGACTTCTATATATCAAATTATCCAATAATCAAGTGTATGTCCATATACAAAAATGGCATCAACGCCAACGCAAACAAATTTTTACAAAGTGTGGCATATTCCATCTCGATATCTATTCATAATATACATGCTAAAATGTCTATCTCATCCTAAACTACTGGTGGATCATCAAAATGGAGCCTCTTTGAAGCACTCTTTGGCTCTGAAGGTAACTGCATAAGAAAAATCCAAACCAAATTTGGGATTAGTTATGTAATATAATTTAAAATCAAATAATTAACATCAAAATCAATATACATTGAATTATAATTGAACTCTGAAATTGAAATCTTGATTACCTCATATATATATATATATATATATATATATATATATGTCTCTTCAAACCGTCATGAGTCCTAGAATATGCCCCTCTCAAAGAACCAATCATACCAACTTTTGCAATGTCAATCTATATAGGTGAACAAAAAAACATTAAATTGATACAAGTTGGCATACAATTGTCCATAATAGGAACATATTTACCAAACACAAAATAAAATAAACACATACCTCTTTAGGCATCTCTTTTTCTTTATCTCCTTCAGGTGTTTCAACACCAACTCCCCGAGGTGTTTCAACGCCTACTCCTTCAAGTGTTCTAACACCTACTCCTACAAGAGGAAAATATGATAAACATATAAGTTAATATATAATTTTTTTAATGGCAATTCAAATGACAATCAAGTATATAATGCATGAATTCAGGCCTAAAAGGCATGAGTTGAAGTAGCAAATTGAAGAATTTGTTCTGAAGAAGGCTAGAACCAGTTGATTTTAGTGATATCTAGTGGGGTTTGATGTGTTTAAAGGTTTTCAAGGACTGGGGAGGTCATGTGTATGTTTGGGCATGAAGCCCTAGTTGAGAGAAGCGCATTTTTGAATGGAAAATTGAGGTTTTAGAGACTAAAAGTGGGTGAAGTTTGGGGGGAAATAATATTAAGGATTATTAAGCATGTGGAGGCTTAAAAAAGGGTGTTTGAAGTGTTCATAAGGTCACAAGAGGCCTAGAGATGGGTTTTTTTAATGTATTCTCCAAAATCCCATTGTACTATAGGGGCAACTAGGCCAATTAGGCCTCTTTTCCAAAGAGACACCTTCCCAAACACTTGCAATCAAGTAAAACACCATGGATAGTCATTAATAGGTTACCAACCTTAACATTTCACAATTTTTAGAGCTCCAACCGCTCACCAAGCCACCAATCCACTAAACCCTCACTCTCAAGCCTCCAAACCTAGGTTTTCCAAGGAGCCTTATTGAAAATCACTCTTCCCACAATTAAATCACACATACAACACCCCAAACATATCATATGATGTTTTTAAATGCTCAAAAGACTCACAAATGATTTCCCCAAAGGATTTCATCCATTCACACTCTAAAACCACTCAAATTCACTCAAAATCACACATTTTCACACCCAAGGCTACATACCATCACTCCAAAATGATCTCCCCTACTCCAAGAATCATCTTTTAACCTATTACCCACCCAATGGACTCATTCCACCAAGATACAATATATACATTAGGTGAAATGAGCCATTAAATCACTTGATAACCTCAAAACTTGAAATTTAGACTTCCAAATCCACCCTAAGAGCTCAAAACAAGATGGATTTCAATGCCACAAAAACCAAAACATGGCTAAAAAATCCCTCTACCCAAATAAAAACACTTTTATTCAATTCCCTTCAGTACGGCCTAATACAATTGACTGCTACAACACTAAAAAAGAGAAAAACAAACTCAAATTTACAAAGAAAAGAGAGCTTTATTGATCAATTCTAGTACAAAATATTCCACTCTTCTCCACACACTCCTCCATTCAAGATTCACATACATATATTCAACTCCCTTAATCAATAATTTATTGAAAACCAATGCCACAAGTGACCTTTGGCCTTCCCTGACCATTCAGCTTCCCCACTATGCATTTCTTACACTTCAAAATTTGAAAAATGACACTTTGCACTAATTTAGCAAATTTGCAACTAAAACCTTCTAACTCACTAATAACCACTAAAAGAGACTTATTACATCAATAAATGGTCTATATGACCTTATCCAAGCCAAAACAAGACTTCATCACCCTAATGACAACCACCGAAGTTTGGTGCCCCTGCACCAAATAGTGGTGCAAGAGCACCTACACCTTACTCACAAGAAATTTGATTCTTTGCAGGTTGATGGGTGATCAGTAGTTTGGTAGGGGTGTATTTAGTTTATTTTCTCTTAATAAGGTCTAAGAAGACCATGTTTGATGTAAATGGTAACTTTGGTGTCTCATTGTTCCATATTTTAGCTTTTATCATGTTTTGAAGGCCCATACACCGATTGTGCTCACTGTGATTGGTGTATTGGGTCTCATAGAGAATGTTTAGGTGTTAAGGAGATTTTTTGATGTTGAGAGAAAGAAATAAAGTAGATTGGGTTGTTTTCCTTGTTGAGCTTATGTGGGAAAATGCATGAAAGTGGAGGTTTTAGTCTAGGGTTTGGTAAAATCTGAGTGGGAGGTCATTTCTTTTGAATTATTAAGCATTTGTAGGGTTTCTTAAGATTGTTTGAGTTGGTTTTGAGATCTGAGGAGGCGTGGAATGTAGGTTTTCAGTAAACCCTCTTGGTTTGGCTAAAAATCAAGGGTTTCATAGTTTTCTATGTTAGAAGAGTCAACTTTGGAAACTAATTGTGGATTTAGTGGTTTGAGGGAATGGGAAATGTTGCCCAAAATTTTTAGTTGTATGTGATAAGTCTAAAGGTCAGTTGCTTTGTAATTTAGGCCTAATTAGCCTAATTAGGACAACGTAGGAGTGGGAGTTTAAGGAGTTTGGTCCAAAGGACTTGTGTTTGACCATAAGATATTTTTGTAACTTTGTAATGGGTGTCTGAATCATCCATTGGTTTGTCAAGTGTTTTGGGAAGTGTTGGAGTTAAGGGCCTAAAACTAGGTTTGCACTAGTATTAGGGTTACAAGGGTAAAAGTGGGAAATTCTACCTTTGGTTGTTTTTAAACTTTGGGAGTTGTTTGGATTGGTCTAATAGGCCCTTTTAATCTTGTTAGATGCCTCTTGAAGGCAAGTTGCCACTTTGAGTGAGTTTGGGCCTCCTAGGTCTGCATCAAATAGAGAGTAGCATATAACCATCATTTTGCATATCTACATTAATGCAATTTTGCAAACCCTTATACAATCAAACTTAAACGATTGAAATAAAACAATGATCAATAACATGAATTTATAAAATCAATGTGCATACTTACCAATCAATCCAGGGAACCATTTGGGTCTTCTCTACTCTTTATTGTGTCAATTATTACCTCATGGTCAGACTCACGCACTTTCCACAAGTTCTTGTTCATAGGTCTGCCCTTATATTTGATCAAATGAACGTTGGTGGTGATGACAAGGTTCGAGTAGTAAAGAATATTTTGATGCATGTTGAAGTCCTCAAACAACCAAACTGCAACATTCTTAATTGGGTACCTTCTAAGCCATGTTCCAGTAACAACCACCGAACCTGTAGGATATTCTATGTTTTCTCCATCTATAACTGGGGCCTCCAATTTATTTTTGGCCTCAATACAATGACAAGTAATAATATGTACCCTCTTCATTTTCTTCATCTACAATCACCGCATATACGTGCCCTGCATTGATATGTTCATCTTCTTAGATGTATTTAATGAACATCAAAATAAAACCTAAAAGTAAGATATATTACCTGGCTCTGCAAGTTTTGATACATGATCAAAGTCAATGGATGATTACATCTTTGTGATTTGTAGAGCCGTTAGGAGCTAATAAGTGTCAAGTGGGGTTAGACTTCTTACAGACCATTCGTCAACCCACTCTATTGACTCGCAATCATTCTATGCTCAAAGTGTACATGTAGAACAAAAGCATGCCATCTTTCGTGTATGGATAGTCCATGTACCTGCATTGGAGCTTCTAAAAGAGTGTAGCTCACTCGATCCTATTAGTGTACAACAATCCTCATATTTTGCAATGTTAGTATCATCTACTAAATGAAAAAATCTATGAACTAAAGAATTACCTTGACTACCTGGACCCATTGCATGATTGCACCACTTGACAAGTGATCTTGCATCTATCAAATTCACACCATCTTTGTACTTTAACTCTTCTCGTGCAAGGGCTCTTTTGATACATGCACCTGCTCCGTCATGCTCCCCCTTTCCATGTCTAACCTCTAAGAATTTCCACATATGTTGAACACCACTGATCCTATGCATCCTGCTCAACCAGTAAAACATTATGTCGTTCTTGAATTGCAATGTATAGTTATATGACCATTTGATATGTTGACTAAATGATATGCCCCTTCTAGCCAGATCTGCATAGAACATCTGAAATCAACCTTGCACAAACTCGGTAGAATGTCTTCGATCATCACTGATGTAAAAGTGATACTCCCTCAATACTTTCCTGTTATCCTTTGTACTATCATTTGCATGAATGAATGCTATATGCACAAATATAGCAACCTATGTGGAGTTGTAGTACTATGATTACACCTTGTTCTGTGGTTGTAGTATGTATTTCTCCATGAAGTCGATGACTGAAACAATGCTATGAAGTGGAAACATGTCCTTGCATAACTTGAACTGTGAGTCCAACCATTGAGCTCTATGTGTATGCCTTCCATACTCATAGACCACCTGATCATGGAAAATGCCCATAAACTGATATTTTGGAATCTTATCACTGACCAATTCACACTTCTTTTCTTCTTTCCAATCTTTTAGACTGTAGGCCACTGTCTTGTATTTGCCAAATTTGACAATTTTGTCTCCAATTGTGTGTGTACTAGCCATGTGTTGGCAAATTGGAAAATAATGCATGCCACCACAATGATGACATGTTCCATACAAACATGACTTGTAAAGAATTTGACCATCCTCTCTTTCACATAAAATGGAAGATAAGAATTCCCTTGAGGATTTGGGTGGAGGCCTTATGTTACATTCCTACAAAACATTGTCAGTATGCATATCTACACATATACGTCGATAAACATCATAATGGTTAGAAAACTCAATATGTACTCTACAACAGCAAGTAGTGTGTGTGTGTGATTTATTTTGACATAAAAAGGCTTTAGCATTTCAAAATACCTTTGAGATATTTTAATTTCAAGAAACTTTTGTACAAAATCAGCAAAAAATCAGGTTTGAGTGGTATCCAAATAATGCTCTGGATGTGGCTCAAGGATTTTACTACCAATTCTCCTTCTTACAACATCTCTTTGATTAGGAGAGGTCCTTGTGTTATCCTTCCAATAATATACTATTAAAGATCTCAAGCCTTGAGCAATTCTTTTATCTTTCTGTGGCACTCTACTCGAGAATGCCCATAACTCATTGCTATTTGGTTCCTCCAATATTTCATGCCTTCCTTTGGCTCTCATTAGAGATGATCTAATTATTTTAAAAGACTTACTTGTCTTTGTAAGGTTGATCTTGTTCCTTGTTTGAATGCTTAGCAGTGTTGTTTTCATCACATGTCTTGTGGCACAACTATCCTTCGTGTGTGAGGTAGAACCCACACTCTCATATGCACTCATTGAGTTATTTACAATGGAATTTTCACTTGAGTCATTCGAAACTCTCAACCCAAGAGCCTTCATGGTGGGCCTAAATTTGAGTTGCCTCATCATTTCAACAAATAGTTGGCATCTTCCACCCTCACTTAGCTTCTCAAAAAAAAAACTCCATATCCTCTATGCAAATCTTTGACATGTACATTTTGACATCTTATCAGGCATCCATTTCAAAACATTGAAATCAATATCAATTAAAAATCTAGGTTTTCTATGAAAAACTCTAGGAGGAGTTCTCAAATGTAAATTTATGTCAACATTAGGAATGCCAACAACATCAGGGATAGATCGTGTACCTTCAATCAAAGCTGCAATTGATGGCATACCTTGAGATTGACATGTAAATGATGTTGTACATCTAACTTGAGATGTCGTTTGTGGAGTGACTTCAAATAGAGGCATGTTTACTTATGTACTTTCAAAACACAATATTGTTGATGGTGTGTCTTCAATTGTAGATGTGATTTTTGATGTACTTGGAAGACCACATGTTGTTGCTGGTGTGTCTTTGTTGGAAATAGGATGCCATTTAATTTCAAATCCTAAACACTAATTATTTCATGTATCTCCTAAGTTCTTGGAATGTGTTCAACAACACTAAGATTAGGATGAGATTAATTATTTGGATGAAATAAATCATGAAATTGACATTTGTAGTTATTCCTAAATAATAGGAGCATGTGGGTGCACACATGGTAAGGTGACACTCACCTTAAGTTCAGTTAACTATTCAGAGTAAGAGATAACACTTCTGAATGCATGTAAAGATCCTAGGAGTTGGGATTTGATGTTTACATGCATGAAGTTCAATTCAGTTCAGTTCAAAATCTGTTTAGTTTAGTTTAGTTTAGTTTAGTTCAATTATGGTTCAATTATCTTCAGTTGCATGCATGTTGGTTATTTTGAGTTGCATGTAGTTAGCTTCAATTAACTTGGAATGCATGGCTAATAACTTGAGTTGTATGACAGATAATAGGGACTACCTCCAATTAACAGGTGATGACCATTCTTGCATGAATGGTGTTGAGTAAATGTTTCAGTTAACAAGAAATAACTTGGAGCCAACTTGGGCACCCAAGATGCTTTCTTGGATTTACCTCTTTTGCATGTTGAGATATTTTTGAAGGCTTGGTTAAGTAGGATTACTTATGGGTGCCAACTTTGGGGAAGAGCTTTGGAATTATCAACAAAATGAAGGTTGAGTTGTAGCTTCAGTTTGGGATGCCCAAGTGGATGAAGCACATCTTTTAGCATTATTCTTCATGAGATAACCCTATTTACATGAGATATAATGGTTACCTTTTAGGGATAGGGCTTGTGCATTGTAATTGTAACTCATGTTGAGTTTACAAAGCTAATTAAAGCCTATATATCTCAAGCAAGTTGAATAAAGTGTTGAGAGTTTTTATTGCAGGTTGTGAAGAAGATTGGTGAAGGAAAAAGAAGCATTGTCAAGCAAGAATTGGAGCTATTGTAATTTAGAGATTGAATAATAGAATAATTCTTGGTGGAGTTTTTTCCCGAAAGGGTTTCTCCACGTTACATCTTGTGTAATCTTTCTAATATCCTGTCTAGTTCTTCTATCAACTTCTGTCTACATTCTACAATAATAAAATGGATTAATCAAGATAATCACCCACAAAGAATATATGTAACAAAGGAAAAACTTATTTAGATCAACAGTATTAAAGTTTTACAGAGTATTAAGCTAAGAAAACACCTCATTTTTCAATAGTCTTCAACTAGAGATGTGAATTGAACTTCACCTATGGTTGATGATGTGCCTCTAACTTGGGGATCCATTTGTAACCTTTGTTTTTCCAATTTTACATCTCTCTTAGATTACATGGGAATTTCTGGTTGTATGGGCTGCAATTCTTTTCCTTCACGAGCTGCAATTTTTTATTCTCTTCTCCTTGCATTTTTTGCTGCACCTTCTTTTGGTGTTAGAGGCTTTGGTTGTTTCCTCAACATGGCGTTGAATGCTGCATATTTAGAATCACACATAGAATAAAAGTAAGTAATGAATTTTATGAAACATATTGACAATGCTGAGTACATTGCATTTTATTGAACACACCAAAGCATTTTATGAAAGAAGGCAATGAGCTATTTGGAATTATCAAACATGTCTATATGCTACAATATTTTTCATACATAAATCTACCAAGGAAGAATGGTAAATGGTATGAATGAATGGAAACTTTCATTAAACCAACTATTTCTTGAGTCACTTGAAACTATCAAAGCACATGATGAAGGTGAATTCTTTATGGCACAAAAAAAATTAATAGAAACTTGCACATTAACATTGATGGAAGCTCTTAGGTTTTCCAAATTAGTTGAAAATAAAAAGTTTTCCCACAATGATCAGTAATAATGAATTTAAAGTTCAATTCTATGTGTAACAATGAAGATTAATAAAACCATCAAATGAATGGTCTATAAATTGTAAAAACAAAACAAAAAAACTTGTGTTAAGTTGAATTCGTTTATCTAAGCATGTTGGAAATGGACTACTATAAGCAATGCAAATAGAATTCATAAGCAAATTTGTGTTAAGTTGATGTCGTTTATATAATTTTAAACATGAATTCATCTAAACTATGTCATAGTTTTCATTTTTTTTTCAAAGTCATAAAAATTAAACTTTTTTATGCAACTCCCATCTAATTCAATGTTGAATTCTATGTCAAATTGTTATGATTAATAAAATCATTAAAGGAATTTAGATTATTGTCAAAAATAAACAAACATACTAAATATAAACATTTCAATATTAACAAAATGAATATATTACCTGAGAAAATGTAAAATGATGTAGAAACTTCAAAATTTCTTCATCTACATGTCTAGTATGCAAATTGGTGGAAAAAAGGTGATGGATCAAGCATAGATTGGTACAACAGGGAGTCAACTGCAAAAAAAGGTGTTTCTCTGTCAGATTAAGTGTTGAACCAGACAAAAGTAGAAGCATGTGGGCCAAAATAATAGGGTCAACCCCTATTTTACCATTTCAAGGTAAAAAACACATTTGGCACTAGCCAAATTTGGAGAGTGCCAAATTTAGTGCTTTGAAATGCTTTCATAATATCAATAGGAAGGGAGTGAGACTTGAGATAGAGGGAGAGGGGATATGAGTGAGAGAGATTAGTCCTATTAGCATTGTAGGGACTGAGACCAAAGAGCAATAGAGACTTGAGAGGGATAGAGAGTTATCCAGTTAGGGTGGGGGGAAAGACCTCACAATGGGGGAGGGGTTGGAGTGAAATATATTTGTCTACCCTCTACCCTTAAACTGTAAACCGTAAACCCTTAAACCCTCAACCCTCTACCCTTAAACCATAAGCCCTTAAACCCTAAAACCCATAAATTGTAAACCCTAAAACCCTCAATCCCCCCTCTCTCTCTCTCAACCCTCAACCCTCAACCCTCCACCCTCAACCCTTAAACCCTTAACCATTAAACCATCTACTATTGACCCTCTACCCTAAAACCCTCAACCCTCCTCTCTCTCTCTCAACTCTAAACCCTCTACCTTCAACACTCAACCCTCTACCCTATACCATCTACCCTCAACCCTAAAACCCTCAACCCTCTCTATCTTTCTCTCTACCCTCTACCCATCTACCCTCAACCCTCAACCCTCTCTATCTTTCTCTCTACCTCTACCCTCTACCCTCGGCCCTTAAATCCTTGTGCCTTAAACCCTCAACCACGTTCTCTCTCTCTCTAAACTACACCCACTCTACCCTTAAACCGTAGGCCTAAACTATAAACCCTAAAACCTAAAACCCTCAACCCTCCTCTCTCAACCGTACCATCTACTCTCCCAGCCCTCAGCCTATACCCTATACCCTCCTACCCTCAACCTCTACCCTCCACCCTCAAACCTTAAACCCTTAACCCTTAAACCATCTACCTTCAACCCTCAACGCTCTACCCTATGCCATCTACCCTCAACCTCTACCCTCCACCCTCAAACCTTAAACCCTTAACCCTTAAAACGTCT